>CM068368.1:742464009-743664009 GCA_034769895.1 Magicicada septendecula | reverse complement strand
AAATATTTTGGGCGGCAGTTGGCAGCACTGCTGTGTGCGGCCATCTCCCCTCTTTCAAACAAGCGGTCGCTGAGCTCACTCGGTCGATTAGTCTTGGCTTGGCAGCCGTTAAGAATGGAGCTTCCAATCGCTGTTCCCGCCAAGTGCGGACTTCGCGAAGTCATTCGATTTCTTAACGCAAAAGGTGTCAAAAACGTCCGCAAGTGGTGTAGAGAGTTTAAAGCTGGTTGTACAGAAATTCATGATGACGAAAGAAGCGGGAGACCGTCAATGTCAGACGAGACGATCAGGAAACTTGACGAAGTCGTGCGTGAAGATCGGAGGATCACTATCCACGAGCTCTCTTGTTTCCTTCCTGACGTTTCGAAATCCACCATTCAGAGGCTTGTCACTGTAAAGTTGAAATATCGGAAGGTGTGCGCAAGGTGGGTTCCGCGAATGCTCACAGAAGACCACAAACGGCAACGCGTCGAAGCTGCCCGCGAATTTCTTGAGCGCTATGCAGACGAAAGAGACGACTTTTTGAATTCCATTGTCACAGGTGACGAAACGTGGGTTCACCACTTCACACCTGAATCCAAACGACAATCACTTGAGTGGCAGCATCCAACTTCGCCAAGGCGGCGAAAATTCAAACAAACACAGTCTACCGGCAAGATCATGGCGACTGTGTTTTGGGATCGGAAAGATGTATTGTTGATCGATTTCATGCCTACTGGGACCACAATAAACGCAGACGCATATTGTGAGACACTCAAAGAACTCAAACGGGCGATTCAGGACCGGAGAAGAGGAATGCTCACCAAGGGCGTGTCCACTCTTCACGACAATGCTCGCCCTCATGTCGCCCGCGCAACCGCCGATCTTCTGAACCAATTTGGATGGGACATAATCACCCCACCCCCCCTATAGTCCGGACTTGGCACCTTGTGACTATCATTTGTTTACACATTTGAAAGAACATTCGGGTGGAATGCGATTCGACGACGATGACGAGGTGAAAGACGAGGTCAAACGCTATCTCAATGACATGGCGGCGAGTTTCTATGACACTGGCATACTAAAACTGCCACAGCGGCTCGAAAAATGCATTGAACGTAACGGCGATTATGTTGAAAAATAGTGTGTTCTTATGCTTCACAACCATGTAAAAAGTTTTGATAATAAATTTTTTTTTCTATTTTTAAAAAATATGGAGACCTTATTTTTGGGTTACCCCTCGTACTTACAAGTAATATGAGTAAAAACAACTGAAAAACTTAAAATAACAATACACGATTTAAATGAAAACAACAAACCTGACCATGAAAACTAACACTAAATTCACCTCCTGCTACTAACAATTATAACTGTCATTCTCTGCCACTGCCAGCCCCTTAGATAATCTGAATGAACCACTGACAAGATTTTATGGCGCATTCTCTCCTTTGATTTATTAATATATACATTTTGCTCAATTAGATCTTGGACTTTGATTTTAATATGTAAGAAGAAGAAGAAGAAGAAGAAGAAGAAGAAGAAGAAGAAGAAGAAGGTAACAATTTTGAAATTAGTATAACAGTAATGACATAAAGATTTCTAAGTTATACAAAGCAAAACTCATATACAAAGCAATGTTAGATTACACAAAAAATCAGAAAAATGCAATGTTATCACAAGTCTATTTGTTACAAGTATCAATGATCAAAGGTACTATGTATTAATATTTCTTCCAGTAGCATAACTTTCATCAGACAGTCCCTCTGCAACTCCTTGATCTGGCTCCCCTCCCTCACAACACAAGCATGTTTTTATCTTCACACTGAATATAAATCTGGGTATTTTAGGCTATCATACTATACTTTGCATATTGGCAAAGAGTTTAGTAATTGACAACACGTGACACAATGTTATTGCTCTCCTCGGCATATACTGCATTAATTTCTACATTAGTTTAAACCAATATGCAATCAGAGATGTAACATGGCATTTAATAATTTTATAATTAATAATTACTGACAAACATTTACAGGGAAAAATAATAATAAATACATAAAAATAAAACCTTATATATTTACTGACACATACGTTTGTCTAAAATTAAAACAATGACCTTAAGTCCTAGTAACTAAATAACAGACTTTATGAAATTCAAAAACTAACAGAATAATACATAAGTTTTAATTTATACTGATAACTGTCCATAATGGAATTGCTTATGCCAATTACATGTGTACTCTGCCAGTGTCAACAAGTGTTTTTCTCTATTCGCTTTCTGGTAAGTAAATAAAGTTCTTGAACTTTGTCATTCTCAATGATTAATAAACTGAGTTCACTAAGCCTCTCCTGACACATTGTACTCTTAAATGATTTTCTTTATTAGCCTCAATTTTAAAAATGAATGTTCTGCACTGGCAACAGTAACAGGGAGAATTAAAAACAAAAAAAGGAAAGCAGTGCATAACTCAGATAAGTTTGATGCAAGGTGTAATGTTCAAGGAACAGTAGCTCAGCCACATGATGGACTGATTCCTTTCCTTCATTTTTGTGTGTGGCATTTTAAAGCTGTTCACTTGAAAATATAAATCATAACTCAGAACTTCTTCATGGTCTTGAACCAACACAATACTTTTTCAGACATCTCCAAGTCTCATACTTGTAGTACGACTTTTGAAGGTTACTGAGAAAAAGCTATTTATTTGTGCAGGTACCTCTGAATCTGGTTCTTAATTGATTAAAACTGATTCATTTATAACATGATTGGAAAATTAATGAAATACTTTTCAGACGTTTCCTCAAGGCAACAGATCTGGTCCTTTCATCATGTTTTTTAGACAACAAACAATCTTTGAGAGAGTCTAAGATATGAATAGCAACTTAGCGCTTTCAACGAGTCTACCTCTTTGAAAAAGTATTTGTTGGACAAAGTGTTTTTAAAGAGAGGGAACACGAAGAAATTTAATTTCCCTTTTTACTGCTTTGGCTAAAATCACGAAGTTTTTCAGCTGCTCCAAAGAAATTGATATTTTCAGAAATACTTGATATAACACGATACATCATTAAATTTAACTTGTGTGAAGCACAATAAACTTATTTTGTATTTATCTGTTTTTCATCTATCCTCAATGTGACACCAGCCAATAGTTGCTGCACCATTGTAGCATTGCCCCTTGCATTTCAATCATGACAGCTCCTTTTTTTCAATACTTACAAAAGTACTTCTACAATTCCACCTGCAGATCATTATTCAACCACTGTAAAACCCAAAAAACTTTCTCTTATTTTTATTCTGTTGGGCTTTTTGGAAGAATCTTTTGTAAAGTTTACATGTCTAAAAACTAGAGAGTCATTTTGTAATATCTTGGGTAGTATCAAATTCAATTCAATACATTCTCAAATGCGATAGAAAAGACTGAGCAGCCTTTACATCTTTCAACATTTCTGATTCGACTTTCTTGGCCAATTAGCTCTTTCTGAATTGTCAGGGTAAGACATTTTTGACTTCCCTTATCTATGCTCAGTAATTTTTGCAATGCAGGGTCATGTTTAACAAGATGTTCAGCATAAAGTTTCCACAGTTAGATTTTCCCAGCACTTATATGTGACCTCTAAATGTCAGATTACACATGAGAATCACATTCATTACTCATAGTACACAAACATATCTCTTTCTCTACTCTTCTTCTTTCTAAACTAACTTCTATTGTCTCATTTATTTTCACAAGCTTAAAGTGACACAAGCCTGACGGCGCATGTTGCTTGTTTCATGAACAGCAATTTTATTGCTAGGATTTTCATATCTTAAATGTCATTTATCAAATTACTGTGGTAAAATGATGAATTTCTCTCTGCAAGGAGGCAGCAGGCCTAACTATAAACACAGTCATCTTTAATACAACAACACAACCACTTTCTTGTAATTTTTAGACTGGTTTTGGTAGATTTTTTATAGTAAGTAGTAGAAAAAAAAACAGTTAATATTTTCATTTGGATCCTCAGAATAAGTTCTGCATGTTTATATGGGACAAGATTTACAGTAATAATTACTGTAATTACTTTATATCATCACTTACAGTGTCATAAAAATGCCTATGATCAATAGGATATTCAATACTTAAATGAAATTTGTTTAGCTCATAGCAAACTTTTTCTATTAGTAATTGAATCATTTAAATTTGTTTCTTAATTATTAGGCTTATTTTCAGTAATGCAAAATCATAGGTTTTGTGTTTAAAGCTTTCTCAGGCCCACTTTTATTGAAAAACAAGAACTACAATTTTACTTACATTGTCATTGCCACAGTTATCACTATTTGTATGGATGAATATGTTTGACAGGAATATTATATCTATTTTTGTGAACTTTGAAACATTCTTCTTAAGATCTCCTTTCTTGAATCTTTTCTGTATATCATTCAAATATTTGTAAGTAGTTTTAAAAGTTTTCATATTTATCAGAATACAGTAATAACTTAAAATAAAAACAACTACCTAAAAAGCAAAATCACAAGTTATAAATTACCTCAGGCTACAGACTGCACTGACACTGATGTTAACTTGTGTGTTGGCTGTGCCAAGAATGAATCCACTTATGTGAATTGAGGAAAGTAGATACGGAGGAGTGAAATCCGCTAGAGCTATTATACAGTTAAAAAAAATTAATCTGGGAAAATTTCATCCCTACTGGACTTGCAGCTCCTCAGAAGAGCTGTGTTTGCATGACCCCCCCCCCCACCCGACCATGCAGGCTCTGTGGGTGATGTCAGTTATGCCACTGTTTCTTCTTTTTCATTGATACGTACCATTAGAGGAAGTCTTTTTTTTTCTTGCAAAATATTCTAAGCTTTCTTCTTCCATTTTTTTGTTCTGCAGTACATACTGTAATGCCTAAGCTCCACATTTTAAAACAATTGATATCTTATTTAATTTGAGTTTAATTGACATATCTTGATCAGTTTTGTAGATTGGAGCTGAGCAAACTTTGTGAAGCTGTCTCATAATTTCATTCAGTAGAAAGAAGGATATGCATTTACAAATTAGAACTTCAGCTACTTGGCTAAATTTATCCTTTCAGTACGTTTTTTAGTATAGAGATAAACATTTCTTAATCTGTGTCCTTTGCATTAATGTATATAGCAACAATGTCAATTCCACTAAACCTGGTTCACCAACTTCTACACAGTAATTATTAGATATTTTCAAGACTTAATTGATATATAATGTTAGCAGTCACATTTTATAAGCACACACTTAAAAAAAAAGTTTGGGTGCGTGTATCAGTAAGTGTGTACACGTGGAAGAAGTGAAACTTCTTTGGGTTATATCCATTATTTTTTGTTTATCCATTATTATTATTATTATTTTTAACTGTATACTTAAAATTTAATAGGATGTGAGAGGTATCAGTATAAGAAAAATTTATTTTTCATTTTTAGTAAATTAAAAATATTTTATTATATACACTTACCACCCTCGCAGTTTAGAGCTAGAAAAGATATGTGTAATTTACTAATACTAAACTCTTAACTCTGCTTGATGGCGACTCTAAAAATTATCTCAGGGTATCCAAGAAATGATTATTAACACAATTAACTTGAATGACTGCTAATTTTAATGAACATCTTCATTAACATATTACAAGTTGCATACAATCTTAATGATTAACAATTATTGAATTTATACTTCTCATCAATTATCATTGAAAGTAGGTTCATAGACCAATTGAATTGCCAATAGTAATAGAGTTACAAAAGATACATGAATTAATCTGAGTTTAACTGTTCAATTTGGTTTACTTGTTAAGTTGAATTCCTTTTGGTTGGTGAATCCTTCCCTCGGAGTCTGCGATCTTGGAGATTGCGTTGTTGGCGATTCGGGTGATCCTGTTGTTGACACTCGATGACACTAACACTTGATTACTTCGGTTTCACTTTAATTACCACTGTTCACACCTACTCACTGATTCAGCATGTAACTAGTATATACTAATTAATTTTGACACCTTAGTAACTATGTTATTAACTGAGTGTTCGCAATATCAATAATTCATCCCGAATACACTCCCACGTTCCGTAACTTCCGAATGCATGCGTTCGATTATCGATACTATGAAGTTCGGTAATTATCACCAAGTTATTTAGTCTAACAATTACTTTGATTTGGTATACTTTGTTTACTGTAATACCGGGTTTAATATTATTAAACGCACAACACGAATATTGTACTTATTACTTATCGCAAGTTTTAATTATGAAATCGCAATGTGCGATAATGAGTCTGATAGTTGTAGAGTTCGCCGTAGACTGCCTGAAAATTTCCCAACTACGTTTTTTATACTCCCGCAAACGTTACCCATACTCAATATTTACAAATCGTGTTCCCATTGGTTTCAAGTACCGCGATATTTGATTTCCTCCAACCCAACTAGCTAATTTCACCTGCTTAAAAGTGACGCTTTCTCCCATTCGTCAAAAAACAGCATGTAGCAAGCTTTTACTGCGAAAGTGAACATGACGCTACTTCGAGTTCTCTCTCTCACCCTCTCTAAATTCTAATGGTACTGTATTGTCTGAGCACTCAATTTTCCCTCGATTTCACTTAACTTTATAGCTTTTTTTAATACAATACATTTTATGATTTTACACCCTGTACGTGACTTACTGTATAGCTCTTGCAGCGCCAGACTGTCGCCTCGCCTAGGGTGTGTGTGCTTTGAAAAAACACCGCTAAGCCGGTTTCTAACCACACATCAAATCACATTACTTGCATTTCTTATTCTAATATACATTTAATAATCATGATTCTATATAAAACCAGCGTAAAATTGGTTAGCATTCAATTTTTACGTTATATCATTCCCCAATAGAATCGTATAAGATTTTTGCTAGAAAATTGATGACGATTCTGTTGCTGCGTCCTTCAAATGGATTTTATTTCATTTATTTAACCCCTTTACAATTTTTTGTTTCAAAATTCTTACTCCTATTACATTCATATTATATTAATTATATACTGTATCTACAAATGAATTTTAATCGCTTATACGACAGTACATTTAGTAAATTTTTTTTTTTATTACTACATTCTCCACCCTTTATCTCTATCAGCTGTTGACATTGGCATTCGGCCACAGTTTGTTTACAAACAGAACCCTAAACTGGTTTTGCTACCTGCTTGTCAAAACTACAGACCGCGTTGGTTCCCGCGTCCCGCTATTCATGACCTAGTTACAAACAACTACTTTCCCTTAACCATTACATAACTTCTTATACCCATAATCTATTTAAAAGCTTATTCTACATATACAATACAATGTTTACTTATTTACCCTCTCGACATTTTGTCAATTTAGTCTTATTACAATTTTACTCATACATTATGACACATACATCTGTAAAAGTGGTGTTCTTACAATCTGTTTATTTATTATTTTGTTGTTGAAACCTTTCTTGTCTGTGTAGTGTGTGTTCAATTTAATAACATGATTTGAGCTGTTTGATATTAACTTTTTTCGTATCCTTCCGGGTTGTTGGATGTCTACGAGTTGGTATGTCGCCACTCCGACTTCCTTACTGACCTTATACGGATCTTTGAACCACTCACAAACCCTTCCAATTACTCTTTTATTTAGGCCTGACATTGAGTATGCTCGTAATAGCACTTTGTCACCTACCTGAAACTTCGTAATTTTATCGGCTAAACTGATTTGTTCTGTCCGTTTTCCACCCTTCTCCATAATCTTTAAATAAATACTTCTGTATTCAACTGGCTGATTTGCTGGTATCATTTCCTTATCTACGTACTTGGTCCAATCACGCCCTGGTGTTCTTCCTTGCCGCGGTTGGTTAAACCCGTACTTTCTTAGATTTTTTTGTCGATACCTACTACGATGCTTTCCTCTTCTGCTGCCAGCCCCTTCCAGATGTCTCGATACCCATGCAATGTCGTTGATGTTGTGATAATGTTCATGGTATAGTTCGGTTAGTTTCTTAATGAACTCTATCGGGAAATCGCTGGAACCCTTAAGTTTGACTTCTCTCATCTGCTTGTTGACAATGCTTAGGGTGACGGGTTTATCAATGCCATCTTCATCCGAACTTCGCTTTGTAACTGCTGCAACTTGTGGTTCGTTTCACCCGAATGGTTATCTATTTTGCTTGCTAACTCTTTTAGCGTATCCGCCCCTATTTTGAGAGCAGCAACACTTTCATCACAACGTTTATTGGTCGCTATTACCTTTTCGTTTAAAATTTTAAGGTCACTACTATGTCTATCGTCTATTTCCTTTATTAATTTTTCGTTACCACTAAACTTATCATTAATTTCATTCTTAATAGTACTAATCTCTTCATCTATCATAGTTTTGGTGTCTACTTTAAATTGTTGCAAAACTTCATTGTTTTCCTTTTTGAATTCACTAATTTGTGTGGTTATTTTGTCTCTTAAGTCTCTTAAAACCTGGTGTTGTGTAATCTGTTGTGATAGTTGTTGTATCTGTTTCGTCTGTTGCTCTTGTAATTGTTTCGTCTGTTGCTCTTGTAATTGTTTCGTCTGTTGCTCTTGTAATTGTTTCGTCTGTTGTAATTGTTCTAACTTCTGTTCACGCATTTGTTTTTGTAATAATTCTGTTTGCTGTGTCATTTGTTGTAATATCTGTTCTGTTTGCTGGGTCATTTGTTGTGACATCTGTTCTGCTTGCTGTGACATTTGTTGTGACCACTGTTGTAGTAATGCATACATATCCGGTTCTTTAGGTGTTTCTGTTATTGTTCTTTATGTTATTTGTGGTTTTCTACATCTTCGTGGTCCTGTCCCCGCGTCCTTGACTCTTGATCTTCCACAGTTAGTTGGGCGAGTGTATGTTGATCCCCTAATTGGTTGTTAATATCTAACTCCCCTTCGTAACTCTGAGTTGTCCCTGTTTCTGTATTCATTTTGTTGTTTATTTTGTTTGTGTTGTTCTGTATGTATTTCGTTTGCCTACTTTTGCTTTGTGTGATCATACAAAATTATTCTTATTCTCTATGTTTCTTATTCTACTTTTCTTATACTCTATTCGCAATTCAATTGTCTTTTTAGCTTACAAATTAAACCTTGCAATAGGCTCCAAACACTACCTAGTGTAGGATTTGGTCTTTATAAGCTCCACGGTTATGGGCGCCACATACCACCCTCGCAGTTTAGAGCTAGAAAAGATATGTGTAATTTACTAATACTAAACTCTTAACTCTGCTTGATGGCGACTCTTAAAATTATCTCAGGGTATCCAAGAAATGATTATTAACACAATTAACTTGAATGACTGCTAATTTTAATGAACATCTTCATTAACATATTACAAGTTGCATACAATCTTAATGATTAACAATTATTGAATTTATACTTCTCATCAATTATCATTGAACGTAGGTTCATAGACCAATTGAATTGCCAATAGTAATAAAGTTACAAAAAATACATGAATTAATCTGAGTTTAACTGTTCAATTTGGTTTACTTGTTAAGTTGAATTCCTTTTGGTTGGTGAATCCTTCCCTCGGAGTCTGCGATCTTGGAGATTGCGTTGTCGGCGATTCGGGTGATCCTGTTGTTGACACTCGATGACACTAACACTTGATTACTTCGGTTTCACTTTAATTACCACTGTTCACACCTACTCACTGATTCAGCATGTAACTAGTGTATACTAATTAATTTTGACACCTTAGTAACTATGTTATTAACTGAGTGCTCTCAATATCAATAATTCATCCCGAATACACTCCCACATTCCGTAACTTCCGAATGCACGCGTTCGATTATCGATACTATGAAGTTCGGTAATTATCACCAAGTTATTTAGTCTAACAATTACTTTGATTTGGTATACTTTGTTTACTGTAATACCGGGTTTAATATTATTAAACGCACGACACGAATACTGTACTTATTACTTATCGCAAGTTTTAGTTATGAAATCGCAATGCGCGATAACGAGTCTGATAGTTGTAGAGTTCGCCGTAAACTGCCTGACAATTTCCCAACTACGTTTTTTATACTCCCGCAAACGTTACCCATACTCAATATTTACAAATCGCGTTCCCATTGGTTCAAGTACCGTGATATTTGATTTCCTCCAACCCAACTAGCTAATGTCACCCGCTTAAAAGTGACGCTTTCTCCCATTCGTCAAAAAACAGCGCGTAGCAAGCTTTTACCGCGAAAGTGAACATGACGCTACTTCGATTTCTCTCTCTCACCCTCTCTTTCTAAATTCTAACGGTACTGTATTGTCCGAGCACTCAATTTTCCCTCGATTTCACTTAACTTTATGGCTTTTTTTAATACAATACATTTTATGATTTTAAACCCTGTACGTGACTTGCTGTATAGCTCTCGCAGCGCCAGACTGTCGCCTCGCCTAGGGTGTGTGTGCTTTGAAAAAACACCGCTAAGCCGGTTTCTAACCATACATCAAATCACATTACTTGCATTTCTTATTCTAATATACATTTATTTAATAATCATGATTCTATATAAAACCAGCGTAAAATTGGGTAGCAATCAATTTTTACGTTATACATTTACAGAAATTATTATTATTATTAATCTATTTCGTTAATATTTAGTGATATTTCATCATACACTTTTGTAACCAAAGGCTTATGGTAACTAAAATAAATGTATGTTTTACATTCAATATTATCCAGAAACCTTCTGAATACTGCATCAATTGTCGTATTCGATTTTGTCGTAGATATTTTTTTATCATTTTGTATAGACAGGTATAAATTATCTTTTAAAAATTCAACCAGTTTTATAGATTTGTCTAATGCAAAATTGACATTGAAATCTCCACTTAAAATCATAGGTATTTTATGATAATCTACCAATAATATCATCCAATGTTTTATTAGCAGAAATATACACTGCTACAATCACAACTTTTTGCCCATTTTCCATTTTACATTCAGCCATACACAAACCGCCAACTGTAGATGTCATTGAACCATAGACATCAGATTGAGTAACGGAAAAATCCATGGATGGAGTTATAATGTTAATAATATCGTCAGAATTTTGAAATATCCCGACACCTCCTGCTCTAATATTTGGTCGTTTATATTTCACAATGCAGTTGAAATTAAGAACAGATACGTCATCTTCATTGGCTAGCCAAGTTTCTGATAAAACTATGACATTTGAATTTTTCACAACTATATCTTTTAGATCAACAGCATGAGCTGTAAGACTTTGGCAATTAAAAGTGAATATTGATAAACCTTTTCTGTTATTGATGAAATTAACTAAACTTTCATTTATAGTTTCTAGTTTGTTTAGTGAAAGTCATTTAAATTCCTCTTGCAAATCAATTGTTGATGATGATCGTCTTCGGCCATGGTAGAATATCTTCTCGTTGTTCTGTGTCGTAATATGTAATCCTTCAATACTCGTCACACGTGATAAAGCAACGTATAATAATGATTGAGAATGACGTCGATCGTATTCATAAACAATTTTTAACATATACTGTATGTCATTAAATTATGTAGGTCTAGGTAGATTATTTTTTACATATCGTTAACTTAAAATATTCGTAACAATAATTATATATAACTGTACATTTCCTCATTTTGGCATACTACTAAACACATATACACACACATGCATGCATATAACGCATAACGCGTAACGAACATTGTTCCTACCATGCCCAAAGAAGGTTCATGCATATAACGCATAACGCGTAACGAACATTTTTCCTACCGTGCCCAAAGAAGTTTCATGCATATAACGCGTAACAAAAATTTTTCCTACCGTGCCAAAAGAAGTTTCACTTCAAAAAGCTTAGCTACAAGCATTAGTTGCTAATCAGCTATAATGTTCAGATCTTGACAATTCATTTTAACTGATGAAAAATGCATGTAAATATTTAACTCATCAAAGTTACAATAATGGACTCAACTATTATCAATCAATCCAGTCTTGATTCTATAGAGACTGAAGAGAATTCTGCAGACATTTCAGTGAACATGACAAAATTTCAGTTGATTAAAAGTACTGTTCACAACCAAATGTCATTTAATGACTTTTCTGTAAGTGTTTGATTGTTTCTTTAATATATGTCCAATAGCAACAGGAGAAAGGATGAATTTGCATCACGTATCATCTCTGATATTTTAAACTGACCCCTGCTTTAAACTTCTTGTTTGTTTGATTGTCTAACATATTTTGAAGATGTATTTACTTCTTTGGAAAGCTGGAAGCTGACTATTCATTACAAAGTTCAAATTTTTTACAAATATGGCATAACATTTCATAAACAACAAATAAACATTGGTAGTGCATTTAAAAACATTGAGTTATTTGGTTTTTATATTTTGCAGACTCCACTTTGCAATCCATGAATTTATGGTTGAATGTTGACCAACAAATGTCTGGCATGCATATTTTAAAACTACAATTGAGGGAAACTAACCACATTTGCTCACCTTTAGATACTTAAGTGTGATTCATTTTGTTTTAATTGTCTCCAAGTCACGTTACTAAATATTTAGAATTAATATTAGGCAATTACCTGTATTAACTTCCGTCTTGTGACTTATTTAGTTTTTTTCTTAAAACGACGCGTTTCGAGAATAAATTCTCATCATCAGGTTCAAATTCTATAAAAACATCAAATTCACCCAAAAGGGGTCGTCAACTAGTTAAAATACACAAACACAAAAACACACCACACATAATTCAACACCGACACAGTCACGGCACAGTCCGATGCGCATCGTCTCGTTGCCAACGACCAACTGTTGCACTTTGTCTTATACGACCGTTATCATTGCCCGCTGACCCATCGATATCGATGGCCGTGTTGTACAGCAGATTCGATCGGAACGAAACTTTGTCATTAAGTAGCTGGTCCGTTTGTAACTTAGAAGCCCTGTATATCTCATATTCCTCCACAGCGTTCATGTATGCACCCTTTTTACAATTATGAAGCAGTTTAAAGTTTGTGTGGAAGTCTGAGTACTTATGATTATACAGCATTAAATGCTGAGCGTAACTGGATCTAGTTTTCGAGATATCACTTTTGGGCAGGTGTTCTTTAAAACGTTCGGCTGACGGCCTGCCCGTTTGTCCTATATAGAATTTGTCACAGTCATCGCATTCAAGCTTGTACACTCCAGTTTTCTCTTCAGCCGGGATATGAGTTCTTTGTCCCAAACGTTTTTTGATGTTATTTGTGGTTTTAAAGGCCACTGTTATTTTACGTTTTTTCAGCTCATTCTTTACAATGACTGGTAGTACATTCGTGTACTCAGTTACTATAAACTTAGTGTCTTCTTTAGATGGGCCGGTTAATCTGCTTTTACTATTGATTTTTACCGAGTGTTTTCTTATAAGCTTGTCTATGATTCCACTGTTATACCCATTAGCGATAGCTATACTTTTGATTATATTAGTCTCTTCCACTCTGTCTTTTTGCTCAAGGGGAATAGCAAGCATTCTATGAACGAACGCGTTGAAGGCTGCCAACTTCAACATGATAACGCTATCGTCACGACAGCTGATAAGGGTAATACGGTAGTTATTATTAACAAAAATATATATACCAATAAGGTACAGGAATTCATAAAAACCAATAATACTAAAAATCTACACAAGGATCCCACCAGCGCCTATGTCAAGGAATTAAACAACGCTATAAATAAATGCCCAATCTCCTCAATGAAAGCACTAGACGTTATTTAAAACCCATAAATGCCAGGGCCCCAGAACTTACGGGTTTACCCAAAATACATAAAGAAGATATGCCAATACGCCCGGTTGTAAATTACATGACTGCCCCTGGTTATAGGACGGCTAAAAGATTAGTAAAAATCATAAAAGAGAACATTGACATAGTAAATAACTATAGCATAAAAAACAGCTACGATCTCGTTGAAAAAATTAAAACTATTAAATCAGCACCACATTATAGGCTGGCTTCATTTGACGTAGCTAATCTGTACACCAATGTGCCGGTAGATGAGACAATGACAATTCTCAGAAATAGCTTAATTAATACAAATAGGTTAGGTAGAAATGAAATTGATGAACTTATGCAATTGCTAAAAACAATACTCAAACAAAATTATTTCTCTTATGATAATGAGTATTTCATGCAGGAGGATGGTCTGGCAATGGGGTCACCTTTATCGGGAATTTTAGCGGACCTATACTTGAACCACTTTGAGAATACATTTTTAATGTCTAGTCTTAATAAACAGCGAGACAAAATTAAATTTTATGTACGCTACGTTGACGACACTTTTATGATATTCAATGGAACGAGTAGACAAATAGAAAATTTGAAAGGATATATGAACATCATAAACATGAAAATCCAATTTACCCTAGAAATGGAGAATAATAGCTGCCTGAACTTTCTTGATCTCACTATCAGCAAATATAATGACCATTTTAGATTCAAAATTTATAGAAAGCCCACCACCACGAATATTACTATTCATGCTGATTCGTACCATCCATATTCCCAAAAAATGGCAGCCTTCAACGCGTTCGTTCATAGAATGCTTGCTATTCCCCTTGAGCAAAAAGACAGAGTGGAAGAGACTAATATAATCAAAAGTATAGCTATCGCTAATGGGTATAACAGTGGAATCATAGACAAGCTTATAAGAAAACACTCGGTAAAAATCAATAGTAAAAGCAGATTAACTGGCCCATCTAAAGAAGACACTAAGTTTATAGTAACTGAGTACACGACTGTACTACCAGTCATTGTAAAGAATGAGCTGAAAAAACGTAAAATAACAGTGGCCTTTAAAACCACAAATAACATCAAAAAACGTTTGGGACAAAGAACTCATATCCTGGCTGAAGAGAAAACTGGAGTGTACAAGCTTGAATGCGATGACTGTGACAAATTCTATATAGGACAAACGGGCAGGCCGTCAGCCGAACGTTTTAAAGAACACCTGCCCAAAAGTGATATCTCGAAAACTAGATCCAGTTACGCTCAGCATTTAATGCTGTATAATCGTAAGTACTCAGACTTCCACACAAACTTTAAACTGCTTCATAATTGTAAAAAGGGTGCATACATGAACGCTGTGGAGGAATATGAGATATACAGGGCTTCTAAGTTACAAACGGACCAGCTACTTAATGACAAAGTTTCGTTCCGATCGAATCTGCTGTACAACACGGCCATCAATATTGATGGGTCAGCGGGCAATGATAACGGTCGTATAAGACAAAGTGCAACAGTTGGTCGTTGGCAACGAGACGATGTGCATCGGACTGTGCCGTGACTGTGTCGGTGTTGAATTATGTGTGGTGTGTTTTTGTGTTTGTGTATTTTAACTAGTTGACGACCCCTTTTGGGTGAATTTGATGTTTTTATAGGAATTGAACCTGATGATGAGAATTTATTCTCGAAACGTGTCATTTTAAGAAAAAAACTAAACAAGTCACAAGACGGAAGTTAATACAGGTAATTGCCTAATATTAATTCTAAATACTTAAGTGTGACTTATATATTATTAAAATATGCTTGTTATCAGAGCAGCATTTTTGAACAAATCATTCGGTATGATTTAACTAAGAACATTTTACATACAGAACTTGCCTAAATTAAACACACTTACACATGTATGTGCACACATACAAAACCTCAAAATTCCCACAGCATTACAATTGTGTATTGAGTGTTATAATCAAAATAAATAAGAAACGTTATCCTAGTACAAAAGATTACTTACAGACATAGAAAGTAAATAGTAGAAAACACACAGGAAAGAAGACATTATTACGTCTACATTGTTTTATAACACATAAGACATATTAAACATATACTCACCGGTACTGTTCATAGGTAAATACATCACGAAGCACATTACTTGCTGGATCTGAAGAATTCTGAAAAATAGATTTAAAACATGCTAGAAAAACAATAACAGGCACTAAAAAATGTGTCACCATATCATTAGTAAAGTATTGTCAAAATATATTCTAGTAAGATTTGTTTTTTTTTTGGCATCAAATAAATGTATTCAAAATCATGCTATAAGCATCTTATACATAGAGGCCTATACGGTATAAGTATGTGTCATATGGTTATCAGTTCCCTTTTTATATAAAAATGTATAGGAACACTATACACTTTTTCCACACAAACACAAACTTATGTGGATTGATAAGCAGATAAAGTCAGAATCTTTCTTGTACCCTTGCACTAACTATTATGTAATGCAAGTCTTAGCATGATGAGTGCCATGTTCTCACATCCATGTACATTGCCGATCATAAGAATATTATGGTGCAGGTCCTGCATTTTGGCATGTGCATGAAAGAGCAGATCTGAGATGAGCCAATCACAAGGCTACCTCCAGATTTTTTCAATGATACAGCACTACCAATTCGCCCTGTAAAACTCAACTGTTATGGAAATCAATATACAAGAAAGTTGTATGGACTTAACCTAGACAGGGAAACAGACAGATTAAATTTGGTTGTTGGTGTGTATGGATTTAAAACATGGCTGGAAATTTTATGACGCTACAGGAGGTGTGACCTAAATATGATGTTTGTGGGCTTGACTTCATTTGGCAGATTTGGGGGATCTATCTCTGATTCTATAGGAAAAAGTGAACAACACATTTGGTACTGGTTTTTATTGTGTCTTGTAAATTTAAGAGAGAGCCTTTGGAATTCTAGGCTGTGAATGAAAGTGCTAATTTGGGCCACAGATCATAACTAATAGCAATGTGATGCAGGCTTGTCCAGTGCCCTCGGTGCATTCTTAACTGGAGCCACCACCCTTTTGTGCAGTTAACCAGATACTTTATACTTTCAAAGTACATAATTAGGTAAGTAGGTATTAGGTAAAATAAATTAAAGTAATTAATGTACTTTGTTTTAATTACAAATACATATGGGAAAATGGTTTTACCACTTAAATTCAGTGGTTTATACCCATTCTCAACACATTTAGAGAATCAATTCCACGGGGCCCTCTAGTCTGCAGACCCAGCTGGTAACACCACTGTACCAGTTCAAAAATAGGTCACTAACTTCACTAATTTTACACAGCAATCCATGTCCACAATTGGAGAAGGCAGCTATGAATTCTTAGCTCGTAGACCACACCTCACACTAGACTTTTATGATATAGTCCAACAAACTTTGATTTGTTACTTCCCTGTAATGTGGGAGGGTATCTTAACGTGTGCAATTACAAATGACAGCTAACACTTCATAAAATATACTTTAAATTTTATATGAATAGTTAAGACATCTGGGAAGGTGTACACTGTTGCTGGTGACCTGCATGGAATCTTCTGAAACTAGAGAAGCAGGGACACTATATAGAAGGATTGTAACAAGATATTAATTAAAATAGAATACACACATAAGTATAAAAAAGTGTGGCTTAGTGATAGGAATAATTATTCATTTCTGTGAGCTGTCTCACCTGGTCTGGAACTTAGTAGTCAGTTGGTTCTGGAAAATGGCCCAACAGATCGATTGGATCTTATTACTTTGTTAATTCATTGCCACTGCATTAGCTACTGCAGAACAGCAACTGACCAGATATTACTCACTTGTAACAATTGTTTATTATTGTCTATGGAGATGTCTATTGATGTTAGTTGAGTTTACTTAAGAGTGATGAGTACACATTATATTTTGTTGTGTTCAAGAATACTAATTAAGTAATTTTGTCGTATCATCCTCAGGTGGTTAATTAAATAACGAGACACATACACATTTATCAGTTTAATGACTGCATTTATTAATTTATGTTCGTTGGCATTACTGTCAATTATCTTATATTTTTACATATTATAATCATTCATTATTTTAGAATACGATTTCTATCAATAGACATTTCTTCTAAGATCTCTATATCTCAAGGTTCAAATTAAATTTATTAAGCATGAATAATACTTATCTTAGTTAATTTTCATATTAACACATATTTAACATCTCAATGGATTCATGTTTAATATATGAATTTGAATCCTTATTTATATTGTTGTAAGCATACTACTGTACGTTTTATTGTTACTTCATGCGTAACTTCTTTAGTATTAATTGTTTTATGTATGGGTTCTTTCAGTAGGACAGACAGGTGTTTGAGCAAATATCAAATAATACATAAATTTTACTATTGGTACGTTATCCACAATCTACGTTGTTGTTGTTGTTGATCTGCGTTGAATTATCTCCGGCTCTTTATATCTGCGCTGTCCATGGTGATCCGCTGCTCACTATTTTCATTTTGCTGAATCAATCGAGGTCTACCAGCGTAGTGAACAATGGTTTCACACTTTTATCACTCCACTTTAGTTCATACTATTCAGCATTTTCTGATATTACATTTGTACCATTCACTAGTTTATAGCGTTATGTCGCTACATGTGTTAGGTGAGAGATAGTTTACACACGACTGATTCCGAACACATGCTCCGATCCTGATTGTTTTATAAGTTATAAAATTTAAAACCTTAGTTCTTACTCTTCAATGCTAACTGTATTACATGCATTATTGTTAGTATTGATTTTACGAAATTATAGCATAAGTTTATAAATCTTCACACTATTTACACACATTAACTTTACATAAGTCTTACATCACTTTGCACTTTGCTGAACTTTCACCACCTACTACTACCGATTTTAAGTAAAAACTCCTAAGTGTTTAAGTCACGACTCCGTAACCATTATAACGGACTCTACCGACTCTCCGAAACTTTAGTCATCGACTTCCAAAATTTTAGCAAAGACTCCTGCTCTCACCTTCGTTCTGTGTATTTATTACCTACCCTTCTTTTTCCCACTACTTTCTTACACTTTCCCCACTTAAGTCCTTTTTCGTCCTCCTGCTTCGTTTCCATTGGTTCTTCTCTATATTTTCTACGAAAATTCCCTCCTAGTACTCTCACAAGTTACTCTGCTCCGTTTTCATTGGTTTTACGTTCTGCTTTTCCAAGAACTTCCCTTCAGGAAACCCGCCTATATACCAAGCTGTTATATGATAGGCGATTTCTGTTCCCACCAATTTCTTACTCTGGGTTCAGCTACGCTTTGCTTCAGTATGTCTGATACCACGATCATAAATCTCTTTGGTATTGTTCTATGCCTTTTGACAGTGACATCCTTACCTTCTGTCCAGCTTGCAGCTGCATCTGTTAATTAGTTTCACCCCTGCTGTAGTCTTTTCAACATGTTATAGTCATAATTCTTTCTGGCGTTTTTCATGCCTCTTAGCAAGACACCACTTAAGTGCACTGGCGTGCACCTGCTTGTCGACTAGTTTAGTCCTCCCCATTGCGTTCTTCTTGGAATATCTGGTAGTGCTTCTCTCTGGCGTTTTCTATCCTTTTAGTAAGAGTACCCTTTGTTTCTTACTTCGTCCAGATGCGCATGTTACGTAAGTTTCTCATGTGTGGCTCTCTTTGTATTTCTAATTGTACTTCGTTCTGGCGATTGTTTGCCTTGCTTTCAGAACAATCCCTTAATTTCAACATGCTTCTGGCTGCACATGTTAACTTTGTTCACACGCCTCTGTAGTCTTTCCTGGTAAATTTTCTCTCTGCCGAACATCTGCTTTTGTTTAGATTTATGATACTTATAGACAGGCCCGTATTTTGGATGTATAACGCCCATGTGCAGTCATTAATTTTACGCCCCCTATTCCCTGAGCTAAACTTCAGTGTCGCTATTCGTTTACAGACTATGGACAATAAATTGTTTAATTACTTACTTCAATTTTAAACTGTATTATAGACAGTATTTAAACTTAACTGAATACACAATATATGAAACAAAGGTGCAAGTTAAACATTTATACATTATTCTGAAGACGATATATGGTAAACACATAGAAAATAATCACTACAGTTTAATAACCTCAGTTAAAAATATCACTGAAACATCCAATTTGGTCAGTCAAACGTATATGGTAGAAACACTGCAATTTGATACTAACCATTTTGTGAAACTTACCAAACTTAGAGAAATGACTTTCTTCTGACTTTTGCATTTGCAAATGCATTTATCACTTCCTCAAAATCCAGACTGACAGTGATGTCTGATTCTATGGCGAGCACTCCAAGACTGACCAGTCGTTCTTGATTCTGTGCTGTCCGTAGATAGTTCTTGATTCGTTTTAAAACTGAAAATGACCTTTCAGCAGAACAGTTTGTTGCTGGAGTACAGTTGTAGATCTTGAGTGCAGTGTACACATTTGGCTAGACATCACTAATTTTCTTCGAAGCCAACATTCTGCAGAGAAATGGAAGAGACGATAATTTGTTACCATCTTCTGTCTTCATAGATAACAGATAGCTTTTCAAATGGATGCATTCTTCACCAAAGCTGCTTTCTATGCCGGAATCATAAATGGCTCGAAGTTTCTCTGCAGCATCATAAATTTGAGGAGCTTCTAGTTTGGTGATATTTGAGAGAAATGAAAATATTAAATTATATTCTTTGTAGACATTAACTCTCTTCTGTAACTCAGTCTGGAGAGTTTGTATGATCTTGGAATATGAAATTTCCATTCGTCTCCAGATCTTGTCATTTTCCAAGTCATCTGATCCTAGTTCTTCTTCAGGACTTTCTGGTTCTGCTTCTGATTCAGATGATTCATCAAAAAATTGCCTACGTTTAATTTGACGTTTTGGTCTTGAAATCTCAACAGCTGAAGAAGAAGGAACTGATTCCAGACTCATGATCTGATTAAGTTTCTTTTCAGCTGAATCTCTGTGATTGGGGAAACAGGTCTGAAGCTCAGTTAAATACACTGTAAGAGAGTCGTACATTTCAATAACAGTGGAAATGTCCATTTCCTGAGCTTGCAATTTTTTCATGACTTTGCCAAATTGTTGAAGAATAGAACCCCACACTGATGTCATGAATGCTACCTCAATGCTATTTAATTTCCTAAGAAGACCATCAGCTTCACATCTACCTTTACCCGTTTCATTTTCTGAAATAGTTCTTAATGCAGAAACCACTGCTTTCCAATCTGCATCCAAGCTCTTGCAAGCATCCTCACGTGCACACCATCGAGTTGTTGACAGTGATTTCAATGTCATGGTTACAGAATCAAAAAATGTTTCCAAGATATTCCATCTCCCTGTAGAATCTGCGAAGTAATTATATAAACTTTGCAATAACTCAAAAAACCGTACTGCAGCAATACAGCATTTCACTGCTTGTGAACCAACTAGATTCAGTGAGTGAGCTGCACATGGAATGAAGAAAACAAGAGGATTTCTTTCCTTGAGTCTTGCTTGCAAGCCAGAATATATTCCAGACATGTTGGCCGCATTGTCATATGATTGACCTCTACAGTTATCAACTTTCAGACCATGTTGTTCTAAAGAATTCATTAGTGCTTCAAAAAGCTTTTCTCCAGTATGGCCTGTATTTTTCATAAAACAGAAATCTTTCAACTGAGAGCCCACAATCAGTTACATATCTAACAACTACACTTAACTGGTCATTACGAGATAAACCTGGCGTAGAATCTACTATGACTGAAAAATATTTAGAAGAAATAACTTCATTGCCTATTTTTTCACTCACTGACTTTCCCATAAGATGTATTAATTCTTCATAAGTTGCTGGTGACAAGTATGATGTAGATCCTTTTCCAGGATTACCGAACCGTGCAATATGGTCAGCCAGAAAAGAATCGTACTCTGCAATTAATTCCAAACACATCATGAAATTTCCATTTTTCACAGAGCTAAACTTCTCTTCGTCTCCACGAAATGCTAAACCCCTAGAAGCTAGTTTTTTAACTACAGAAACAACTCTTTTTAGTACATTTCTCCAATATGTAACTTCATGTTCATGCTGGCTGAGCAATCTTTTGTCAATTCTGTTCATCTCATTTCCTCTACTTTTCAATTTTAACAAGCAGTCTCTGTGAGAAGCAGAATTTTCATGTTCGGCTATTCTTATGCCAGCATGGCTCCAATCATTGAAACCAGATGTTGCAAACTGATATGTACCACCGAATAATTTGCATGGGGCACAGAACAATGATCCTTGGCTGGGAGAATAAACAAGATATTCACGGTTCATAATTTCCCCATTTACTAAAATCCTATGGAATAGTTTCTTGCTGCAAAACCGTTGTGTTCCATCAACATATCGCCGCGAGGACTGTGAAAAGTCAGCGTCTTTGTTTTGATTAATACCATTTTTTATCAAATAATCCCGAGTGTGATCAGTGTTTTCCCAATAGAATGGTTCATTACTAGGAATAGACACTGCAAAATCCACTTCTGTAGAGAGTGTAGCTTGTTCCTGTACTTCGAGATTTTCGACTTCCACATTGTCTTTACTGTTTTCCACTATAATTTCACCCGAATTTTCAGGCCTACACTGTTCACTTTTGTTTTCACCACTGAAATATGAGTCCAGTCGAGGTATTTTCTGCAAAATTTTACTCTCCCTTTGTCTTTTTTCCTCAGCTTTCTTGCGATATGCAGCACCACTTAACCTAGATCGCCCGTACATACCGTCCCTAAGCTATTATATCTTAACGGAAAAACCTATAGAAATACTGTTTTGTAGAACATTTAAAACTGAATAATTCACTGTCAACAGTTAAAATACTCGGCGTATCGTATAAAATGCCTTGATTTTGAAAGTTAATAACAAGTTGGAACCACGTGGAACGATGAAATGCCAACTTAACTCTGAATTAATAACAACATACACACCAAAGAATATGCACACATTTAGACATTTTGCAAAGATAGTTTATCAGATTACTAACTCTATACTCAACACTAAATCCAAATTTTACGTCCTATAATTTAAATAATACGAATAATAAACGTTATTTATAAACGAAAACACTGCTCACACCTTTACACTTTCGTACACAACGCAGAACGTAACCTCCAAATACAAAGCTGCAGAGCACGTGTAAAATTATTCACCACAGCCACGTAAATTACATCAGCCTAAGAAGGAATGAATACCAAATGTTTCAGAAACTATCCGCTAGAGGGCAGCACGAATACCATTCCAATAAACGACGTATGACGGCAATACTAACGAAGCAAAAGTTGAAAACGTAAATATACGTGATTACTGATTTTGGCCCGTCTGACAAAAAACGTGTATATACGTGATTACTGTTCAAAGGGTTAATGCCAGAGCCAGAACGCTAATCTACTTCGGGCTTTATAATGATATGAAGCGATGTTTTTTTTTAACCAGCTATATTTTGCCGCCCTCAAAATTTTGCCGCCCTGTGCACCTGCACATGTTGCACATGCCTAAATACGGCCCTGCTTATAGACATCTGTACGTCGACGTTGAAGGCTGTTACATCCATTGTATTATCTCTTTTTATTGTTTCTCCCATACATAAATGTCACTTCACACGCTGCCAAATAGTCCCTTTCTTTCTTTCAAAAAAAAAATTATTTTTTCACGTTTTGGCGTTACACACTTGTTCATTCACTAATTCTTAC
The DNA here is from genome assembly GCA_034769895.1 of Magicicada septendecula. Lineage (NCBI taxonomy): Eukaryota > Metazoa > Arthropoda > Insecta > Hemiptera > Cicadidae > Magicicada > Magicicada septendecula. Next base: position 743,640,543 of record CM068368.1, on the reverse strand, counting down.
TGCACGTCTGAATATTACTATTAAACTTTTTTGAATGGCAAAGTTGTGAATTTAACAGAATAATTATTTAAGAAAGATGAGAACAGATTTAAAGAAAATAATTATGAACAGTAAAAAATTAAAATTAATTACTATTAGTGTATTTCTCAATGTTTCTTTCATTTCTTGAAAAATTTGCATACTGTGTCCTATACACAACACTTACACTATGTTACTTTACAACAAAGTCAACTGATATTTGATGGATCAAAACAAAGTATTTGTGTTTTCAATGAACCCCAGCTGCAGTTAACTGTACGTAGGCATGATTATCATGATTATTACACAATGAAACACTCAAGTCATTGTGTCAAAATTCTCAGTGCCCATTAAAGCAAAAAAAAGGAAAATTACAAAAACTTACTGTATTTTTTTTTTAATAACAATTGTACATAGTTCTTTGTTTTTAATTAAATTTAAAACCGTACTGCCCCAAAAATAATTTTAGTTGTAGCTTTTTAGTTATTATGTTTCTACACATATCTATAGGCCTAAATCTAATACTTTTCACACATATAAATAACCAATAACTATACATAAATGTTTTTTCTGCAAACATAGCTTACAAACTTTTTGAAGGTGATTCAAATTTGTGAGGTGTGTGAGTCAAAAACTTCCTCACAATTTAATGCCCCACATTGTTTTTACAATTTTTTTCAAAAGCAACTTTTCATTTTTGTCCTGTGGTGCCCCTAACATTAATATTTTTTAAATAAACAGCAAATTCAAGCTGTGTTAAAATTCCCTTTAGTACGATACCTGGCACGGATTTAAATCCACTTTTTGGGGCCCTGGTGCCTCAAAATTCTGAAATTTTCAAAATTGAATACTATACTTATATTTTGGTTAATATTCTTATTCATTTGATATCCCCACGTCGATATTTGTGATTTTTGTTTCAAATTCTGACCTCCTACATTTTTGCCTCCCACCCTTATTTTTGAGGTACCAATCTCAAAGAGGTGTGGGGTGGTAGTATAGAAATGCTGGTAAACTTATGCTGCATCATCCCTCAAACAGACAGGTACACAGACAAATGACAAATGGTAGAGTTAAAGCTGAGGACTTGCTTAGTTTGTTAAAAAATATGTAGAGACAAGGACAGTTCAGTCAACATTAGAGAGATTAATCTGAGTAATATGACAAGAGATTTATCAAGTTTGAAGACATTTATTTGTTTATAATAGCATTTAGTATTACAGTATTTATTGAATTAGCAATCATTATTGTTTATTGTGAATAGTCATAACACACATTGATATTTGTGAAGGAAAACTGGCCAATTAGAAGTATGATTTCAAATAAAAGTGTTAAAACTTGTGAGGATTGCTTTGTCTGGTGTTAAATTTAATTAATTCTACCATACTAAAGTTTTACACACACACTCACACGCGCGAGTGCTAGTGTTAGTAGTTACATTGCTAATCCTCTTACTTTAATGATCTTATCTTTGTATTATCTTAATTTTTTTGGGAATTTATAATAGTGAATTATGTACTTCTTCGCTGTCTTTTATTTAATCAAAATTGCTACTCAGAAAAAGAATATATCTGTAATAATCCAGTGGAATTGCCAAGGGGTGTTAGGAGGGGGGGTTACAAAGTCCCATTGGGTAGGTCCCAATGGGCACCTCTAATAGCTGAAATTTAATAAAACTTCTAACTTGGTTGCTGTTATATGCAGGTGTCTTTATGTAAATGAAGGGGAACATTATGTTATAGTAGTGCGATAGAGGTGTGTTAACATTTTATATACCAGTCACCAATTCTGCACATCACCAATCATAATCTTCCTCTATATAATGCCCATGGACAAATCTTGGCTCTCCTACTATAATCATCACCTTGTCTACCCTAAAGAAAACGCTTTAATAAGTTATAATCTGGTGACTATTTGAGCTTACCAAAGGCATAGTCTGATATTCCACTGTAGTAGTCCACGTGTACTTTATACTTTTTTCTATAGTGTTAGCAGTATAATCAAATACTATGACAAACAATTACACTCTGCTTTAACTGTTCTGCTTGGACTTATAATTACACTCTGCTTTAATCTGACACTTTCACTAGAATCTGTTTCAGATTCCACTTTATCTTTTCTTATAGACTTTATTTAATTTCAGAAGTGTTCCTGAGTTTTAAGCTTTTTCATTTTTCTTTTACCCTTAATCGTAATATATCTATTTGTGAATTTTAGTAAATGACTTTTCTAACAAAGCTTTGTAAACCCCTGACTTTCTCATTCTGGTTTTGTTTGCCAACAAATCTAGTACTTCATTGTGAATACATGGACCTATGTCTTCACATTTCCCTAACATAACCACATTTTCACATCTCTGCTTCACTACTAAGGCTCTTTGTCCACTGCAGTCATGAAATAATACTTAGTGAAATGATGGCTCCATAATTATAAAAATCTCTAAGATCTCCATTTTAAATATTTGTGTTATTATTCCAATTTCCATCAAATGAAACTCTTCCAATATTCTTTGCTTTGTTACCAACTGATGGCCAACTTTCTCAGGCGTTTTGATATTCCACAAAATGACCAATAATTTTTGTCTTTTGACTGAATCTCTGACTTCTTTCTCAGCTTTATGATGTGATTTTTTTCTTCATTTTCATTACATACCTAGTTTATTCTAGTCTCATAAGTTCTGTTAACATCTAGTCTGTATTAGGAAACTCTTTAAATAATTCTTTCAACCTCTCACTTACTTCATTTCTCTCCATTACTGTTTTTCAATCTATTCCTTTTATGCATTTCTCATCATACTGTAGGGAAAAAGGGCCACAGATTGGCTTGTTACAAGCAGCCAGGTAACATGTTAAAAACATATCATAAATGTAAAGAGACATAATCTTTGCTTTGGTTTTCAGTTTATGGATAAGTAGTCCACCAGGTAGTCAGCGGTTTACAAAGTTACAAAGGTAGTAGGTAGTCAGCGGTTTACAAAGTTACAAAGGTAGTAAGTAGTCAGCGGTTTACAAAGCTTATACCAGTTCCACCATGGTATAAGTAGTCCATTTTTAGTAAGTGTGTTGATGTTGCCAATGACACGGGTGAATCACTCAGTTTAGCTGCTATGTATATACTCATACGAACCGGTTTTGATTGGAGTCTTGGTCAATCATGTCACACACATATTTCCACTTGTGAAATATTTCCCTGGTTCCCATATCAGGTGTTATGCAGCTGTTTCTCTGTAGCACCTAATTAAGTATTGGGACCAAGTTGGCTTCTCCACCTTCCTTCTCGCTACCTTCACACAGATTAAAAATTGCCTTACTAAAATGAAGATTAAATTCTGGATGTGAAAAACAAGAACTAATTAATACTTCATCATTCTTGTTCCATGGTGGCGGGTCATTCCAAATCAAATCATCCAGCCAGAAAAATATTTTACACCCCACCCTCTCAGATTTTCATGAAATTTTTTTTACAGCATCTATGGACGAATATAACAACCTGTATTTTTCATTTTTGCCAAATTTGCTTTAGTTTGTTTTAATGATTTTTTGAAAAAAAGTCCATTTTTAGCCAATTTGTTAGTCGCGGCACGAGATCTAAAGGGCACTTTTCAATAAAAACTCTACTTGTATGGTTATTATTTAATATTAAGTTATGAAACTCACAATACTTACTTGAAATTTCACAAGGATTCCAAATATAGAGTAAAAAATAACATTTTGACTCATATAAAACTTGTTTTTTCCACTTCAAAGTTGGCAATTCTGAATGTTTTTCCCCATGCAGGCTTTTATATAAATGTTTATAACTTTCTTCTGTCTGGTCCTATGAGGCTGAAAAAGGTCTCATTTGAAAGAGAATGAAATGTAATATAATAGCATAAAATAAAAGTCATGGGTATTTGATGACATCATTTTATAATTTAAGTACAAAGTTTATATTTGATATTTCATTGAAATATTTTGCATAGTACCCTATCTTGTGTGGCCAATGAGGATTTTTTTTTACTTAAGGTATACTTATATTTTTCTGTACTAAAACCTTCAGTTAAAATTAGGCTTATCAGTGTAACAAGGCCTAACTACCTGTAAAAACTAAAACAATATAGATTTTAAAGAAGATTTGTCCGTATTTTAAAAATAATAACTTGCTTAGGTATTTACTTGTTGAGATAGCTTACCTTTTCAATCTTACATGGTATTACAGGATATTTATTATATATACAGGTGCTTCTTGATTGATATGAAACTTAGTTTTTCCTTGCCCAGGCAGCATTAATATTTTGAATACTTTTTTTGGATAGTCTGAAAAGCATTCGGCCCACCTAAGCACTTAATTCAGGTACATCTATGCAGCAAATTATGTTTGTAAAAGGGACCCAGCACTTATCCTCTCTCCCAACATTTCTGTGTTCTGGCCAAAAAAATGTTTTTGATGGCCAGTGAGGATGCATAAAATTAATGCAAGCATCTTGGTTGTCATCATCTAGCTCCAAAATTAGTTCAATATAACACTTTTATTTATAGGCATAGGATGAAAAGTACTACAATAGCATAAAATAAAAGTCATGGGTATTTAGTGTCATCATTTTATAATTTAAGTACAAAGTTTACATTTGATATTTCATTGAAATATTTTGCATGACTGACTTACAACAGGCCAGGACTACAAGCTACAACATGAATACAACATATCTGTACAGGCAGCCAGTCAGAGGTAGGGATGAGCATCGCCTGAAAACCATCGATGTTAACATTGTGAAGACTACATCGATGTTAAAAAAACATCGGTATGAAAATATCGATGTTTTAAGACTGAGAACATCGATGTTTTGATGCCAATGTTGCAATTCAAATAAAAATCTATGCTTTTTACATGTTTGTAATAGTACAAATAATTGGGGATGAGTAATAAATAAAAATAAATACAACTATTACATTAACGACTCGGAACACAAAGTTTTTTATGAGTAAAAACATAAAGTTTTACCTTACAACCTGAACCAGTTTTCACTTTTAAAAAGCTTCTTCAGAGGTTGCCACTGGTATAGCAAAATTGAAAGTTAACGGCATGGAAATGCGCAAAACTCTTATGGTCAGAGGGGAAAGGCGATGTAGTGGGAGTCGCTGTGAGATGTGAGAAGAGAATTGCTGTTATCAGAGACGGTGCTGCCAACCTATGAACATTATTTCTAATAGTAACAAAAACTCGCGCCTGATAAGGTTTGTTTGTAAATGTCGCGAGTTTGTCTAAACCATTGTCTAAACAAAGAGTTTTATATTCAAAGTCGATTATGCTGAAATAATGTAAATAAAAGAGTAAAGTCTTTCAGAGCGTAACAGGTATACTATAAGTCTGCACCGTGATACATAAATGGAAAAAAGGAGCAGAGATTGCAGTTATTTTTATTCGTAAGGACATAATAAGATTTTAAAATAGGTCCAATCGACATGATAATAAGTTTATGTTTGTTTGTCACCACGAATCTCTATCTGCGCGCATGTGTGTGTGTGTGTGTGTGTGTACCTACAGTCACACAGCTGGCTTTAAAAAAGAATTATACGTTTATTGTTTCCGACGTAAATCAAATAATAATAATAGTAATAATAATAATATTGTAATTGTATTACTATACAAATCAAGCAAATGATGTGTACTGTTCACAAGGAAGATATTTTACATACATTTTAAGCAACACCTTGCTTATGCACATTCCTAGGCCTGCGCTGCATTTTAGAACGTATCTCCAAGCACGGACTATAGGTTCAACAATAGTTTTAAAACAAATCTCCTTCGACACACTACACATGACGAACACCAATCCACACATTAAATTCACATAAAACTATAAATTATTTTAATTTAAAAAAGTTTGCTTCCACACGGTTAGACGTTAATTACGTTGACACCATCAGGATCCATTTGGAATGTGAGTCTTTAACTCTCACCGCACATTTCGTCTTCTTCACTACTGTCATCGGATTCTAAATTTATAACATATTCACTTTGTAATTCGTCAATCAGTACCCCTTGTCTTACATAGTCTTCTTCAATCCTTTTAGCTTTCGCACAAACACTCTCCCACTCACTTCCGCCTATATTAGCACACTTTTCTTCTACCAAACGTTTCACATCATCTAACTTAAAACTAACATTGCGTGTTGCAACCCAGTTTTTTAAAATTCCCCATATATTTTCAATTGGGTTTAGTTTGGGATGATAAGGTGGCAGCCTTATTTCACTATGTCTGTATTCACTTAAAAGTGTGTCCACTACGTAACTACTTGTTTTTGGCCTTACTTCCTTAATTTTCTCATAGAGTTCTATTTTTGTATCATTTAAGGAGTAAGGAACACCTTTACTGTCCAGCCACTGCTTCATTATTTCCTTTCGGTAGTTGCTGGTGGGCGGTTTGTCACTTTCCGTATTATGGTAGGATGCATTGTCCATTACGACGACTGAACGTGACGGTAAATTTGGTATCAACTGATTTTTGATCCAGTTTATAAAGTTGTCAGAATTCATCTCACCATGGTAGTCCCCTGTTCGTAGGCCTGACTTGAACACAAGAAGAGATTGCGGCACAAATACCTTCTCTCCACCTAAGATCAAATAATCGTGACAGTAGGTTACCACGTATTACAAAAAATAATGATATATCTCACAAGGAATATTCACATACCTTATAACAAATTATAAATTGATTCTGTTATAAATGTTTGTTTGTGTAAAAAATTTTTTTTTTGTTAAATTTGTCTCCAATAACAATCGATAGGTGAACTTTCCTATTTGGAGGTTATCTTCCTTCTGGGTTGTGAAATTCTGGTAGTTATTGCTCAATTAAAATTATATATTATCCTAATTATTAAATAGGAATAAACAATATTCAATTTTATAGTAATTAATGAATTTTATTAACAAATGTTTATTTAATCGATTTTCTATCGACTGATTGATCGATTCTCAGGGTATATCAATAGTGTTTACAATTATTTATTATCGGGTTCTTTTAACAGTTATTTCATAGACAGTCAGAGAAAAAGGGCAAAGTATGGAAAGTATAACATTACAAAAATATATCAACTTAAAAATTAAAATACATATATGTCATTCAATATATAATGGTGAGTATAGAAATTTTCAAACCGTTCAGTCGAATAGGCAGTGTTGCATTGGATTGTGGGAAGAAAAAGATGGCCGCTTCGAGTTCAGATGTCGGATGAATACACCTCGCTAATTCTGCTTTCAATAAAGGCTGCTTTTCCTGCGATTTCTCGTTCCTGCTGTTGCGATTATTCCTTCTTGTGTTGGTGGAGTGTTCCTGGTTAAGTTTTAGTGTTCCACTTCGATAAAATGTGTTGTAAAAGTTACGTTTCACTTTCGTATGTTAGGTCGAGAATTGCACTGTTTGTTTCGTGATGTTGAATTAATGTTTAAATCGTTTAAATAGTGTATTAACTGTGTTCTGTTCTTGTTTGAAGTTAGTTTAGTGTTTGTTTCACTGAATTTACTTTTAGAACGTATTTTTACAAAACTCGCGTTTTTCACTTCAGGCTAGGCTTGTCGCTATACGCCATTTATGTCTCAGCTATTAGGTTAAAAATTGCTTAAGAGCTCGTGTCAAGTGTACTTCACAATATCTAATAATGAACAAACTAACTCTCTTCGTCTTGTCCAAAAGTCTTAGCCAAATTAATATTAGCTATCCATTGTTTCAAAATTATTTTACATCCTGTGCATGTGAGAATGTTACATTATATAACGGATTATATTTTTGCTATTATTCAAATTTATTAACTACTAAATACATAATCTTCTTCTTCAGTTCATTCTGCTTGATTTGATACCAAATAATATAGTTTTATTAAGTTTTTGATCTAAAATGTTATTTTTACCTCATTTTGAAAATTGTAAGTTTTAAAATTCACTTCCTGTCCTTTGCAAAAATGTTGCCATTTTACATGTTATATTAATGATTGTATTAAATCTCAGATTGATATAAAAGGTTTATCTTCCCTTAATTTCTTTTAATTAAATTAATTGGTTATCTTTTAAAATATTATACATTAATATGTGACTCCCCTCTCTAAGTTTTCAGTTTTTACATTTGCATTTTTAACAATAATTCCTGCTATCTTTTTACAAAATCTTTCTTACTTATATTTCCAATTACATGACTCTATGACTGATTTACCTTATATAAATCCCATCCGTTTAATTGTTTTTCTGTACTTATTTCATCAATTTTGATGTTGTTTAGTTTTAACATCTTCAGCTCTTATAAAATTTACTCGTGGACGGGAAACTCTGTTATTATTGTTATAGTTCGCATTGCAATTTCTATTGTTTTGGTAATACCGTTCAGTATTACCAGGGTTGGGGTTTCTCTGACTATAGGAATTATGAGGGGGTTGATAATAATTATTACGGTTATTTGGGTAATGGTTGTTGTTCCTATTGTTATTTTGATTACACTACTACTAAATTTTGGTTATTTTGGTTACTACTAAAGTTATTATTATTGTTCGGCGGGTTATTATTGCCGTTGTAATTATTCTGCTGGTTACGGTTTCCTTGGTAGTTGTTACCATTTTGGTTGTTACCGTTACTGGGGTACTGGTTACTTCTCACTTGTGGTCTATCATTCCTCCTTCTACTCTGACGGTAGTATTCCTCATTTTCATAACTTTCCAGTAACTCGGTCATGGCTTGCACTTTTTTAATCTGGCTACCTCTCCTTGCTCTGATAATATCTTCATCGTAGTGATAGGATAACTTGTTCACCAGGCATTTCTCGGGTATCGCTGGTTCTAAATGTTTTGCCAGACACACCTTCCCTAAGAAATAGGCTGTCATGGTGCTACCTAGTTGGGCCCTGTATCGTCCATGGCAAATATTGTGTCGTAACAAGTTCTGAGTGGTTTCTGACCAGTACTTAGCTTTGAACAGGTTCCTGAACTGTTGGTAGTCCGCGATCTCGCTTCGATTCGCTATCCACCAGTTGTCGGTCATTTCCCTGAACGACTCGTCCAATATCTCCCGGTTATTATTCCACCTACTCCCTCTATGTTTGGCAAAACATTCTTCTATCCGGGCTAGGAATTCCATTGGTTTTCTCTTGTACTGCAGGAAATTCAACCATTGCCGGTTTTCATTGATCGGTATCCCAGTAAAGTTCGTGGGTCGATTTCTCAAGACTTCCATTTCTTCTAGGCTCTGCCGTACTTGACCTGTGATATTTGTCATGGCCTCTTCCATTCCATCACACCTTTCCGCGACTTAGCTACGTACCTTCCCGAATTCTTCCTGAGTTTCCTTCCAGTTTTCTTCCACTTTCCTGCGACTATGCTCTTCAATATTAGTAAACTTGATGTTTACCACTTCCTTGAATTCCTGTACTTCCCTCTCGGTCTGGTTACATTTTCCGTCAATGTCCATGATCTGTTGTTTGATTACCATGGTTTCTTCTTCTAATTTCTTGTTGGTGTACTCCTTATTATCGTCGAGTTCCTTGTTCATTTCTTCTCTCAACAACTCTATCCTTTCGTCTAACTTGTCCAGATTCTCCTGATTGACCTCCCTTAATTCTTCTCTTAGTAGTTGGTTATCCTCCCTCAACTTAAAATGGTTAAATTGGTTAATCGAAACACTTAAAAGTGAAATAAATCAATCCATGAATACAAATGGAACAATACACTATCAGAATTTGTTGCTGTTACATATCAAAATCTTTCATAAACATATCTGAGTGTTGAATGGTCTGTCATTGTGTACTGCTGAGACGTACAAAACGGCCTTCCTGACCGTTCTTATCACAATGGAATTTGCAAACTGTACACTTCCACTCCTTAATTATACTCGACTATCTCTCGAGTTTATCATTACATAAAGGAACGCGTTCTTCGTATTAATTTAATTACAAGAATCTCTTTAATCCTGGACAACAAGAAACTGTTTCTAGAAGAAGTAAAATGCAAGTAATTTCAATACAGAATTTTAGGAAAAGAACATCTTTTAACACTAAAAGTGTTACAACCAGTAAATGAAACAGATGAATGAGAATTGAGAAAATTTATGTTTTACCAGCTGGCAAACAACGTTTTACTGTAAATAAAGAAAAAAGTTGAAGTTATAACATGCGACGTCCAACGTTCAATATCTATGAAATTTCTTTCATTTCAGTATTATATTTAATTTTATTTTTACGCAGAATTGAGCTCGCGCAGACACACACACAAATTAAAACAAATGCAAGACTGAGATAGCGTGTAACACAGTAACTAACAATGTACTGGTAACTAAAACATCACGCGCAAGTTGGCAATACCTCCACTTGCATACCAGCTGATTATCCATGACCCTCCCGCCATTCACAATTTCAAAGTGGACTCGTCTATCCATAAATTGATTTCTGCGCACATGCCCTTAACTTTCAATTTGACTATAGCGCTGTCCGTCCTGTTGTGGGCGACGGAATCGAATTTCGAAAGATCGATGTTGTGTGTGTGGGGTGAGATATGTTCAAATAATGCGTGCGAACATATCTCACCCCACACACACAACATCGATCTTTCGAAATTCGATTCCGTCGCCCACAACAGGACGGACACCGCTACCAGCGGCAACCTCTGATGAAGCTTTTTAAGAGTGAAAACTGGTTCAGGTTGTAAGGTAAAACTTTATGTTTTACTCATAAAGAACTTTGTGTTCCGAGTCGTTAATGTAATAGTTGTATTTAGTTAATTAACGGACACGTCATGGACAACGAAATCCAAGAAAATAAAAATAATTAAAGAGAAGAATAATATACCCCGATACTTTACTTACTTACCTTATCAGAAGATTCTGAAAAACCAAAAGCCCTTGGGTCACCACCACATTTTGACATGCGGAATGTGGAAACCTCAACACTGTACCCGAGAAAACAATTTAAATACATCTAACTTCCCCGTATCAGAATTTCCAGGGCCGTTGATGAACTCGTTGAGAATAGGTTAGGTAAAGGCAAAGTGACGTTAAAATAATTTAACTCACATTCATAATTAACTAAATCTGGTCATTATTATTTATTATTATAATGATTATAAAGTGTTTTGAACAAACATACATAAAACCACCTCCTTTAACAAAAACAGAAACCTCTTTAAATCTATGTCAGGTTTGTTTACTCCTAGTGAAAGTTTAAATTAGTATTCCCAAAGAGAGATAGGCCTATAAATTCTCTTGTTTTCTTTTAAACAGTAAAAGCTTAATAAAATCACAGTGTAAAGTAACACTGTTAATACTTTTAGTTTCAATTTATTTATTATAACAAATTATACAGGTATATGTATAATAAGTATATAATAACAGGTATTCGTAGTTCGTACCTGTTATTTTTTTGGAACGGTTACATTGGTACCTGTATCTTTCGAATACTAGTTTAGCCCACCTCTATATTAAGAACAGAATATGAGATAAAAAATAATACAAATAAGGTACATGGAAAGAAGCGTAATTCATTTTAAAAATAACTGTAACGTTGCAATATATCTTTTGGGTGGCATAATTAATGGGCAGATAATTATGAACGACGATACCGATGATATTAAAAATTCAAATGTAAATTATTTAAATTATGTTCTAACACTATCACAATTAAAAGAGAAAAACGCTACACCCAGTATGAAAAATAACTAAAAAATCTAAAACTAAATGTGAATGAAAACCAAATACGACTAACGTAAAGGGTAAACTGTTATTTCGTACGTATGTCATGTATGTAAGCTAAAGTTAACTTTGAAACTGTTGAACCCTATGTGACGGTCTCCTATAAAATGGTTTTGTTTAATTTTACCATATTATTACATCACTACGCTACTATGTAGCTCATATACATGGTACTTATCGTTTACCTAGTTTAGGGAGCAAACTATGTAGCCATTAATATCTAAAATAAAAATTTGTTGATTTAAAATAAACTAAATTTAACAATCAACTTAAAGAAGTCTTCATTACAAATTAAAAAAAAAAGTGTTCAAAGGAAAACATCGAAACGAAACCATCGATAGTATGAAAACATCGCAACTGAACCATCAATGGTAAAAACATCGAACATCGAACATTAACCATCGATGTTTTTGGAACATTGGCTTTCGATGCTCATCCCTAAAGTACATTAAGCCTCAGTTTGCTCTGTGACACTGTTGTGACAGTTGCAGTAGCATACAACAGTGCATAATTAGTTCACTGTAAAAAGTGTATACATTGTTTGAAGTGGTTTTGTGTAAAATAGTTTTTTTATAATCTATAAATTTATACAGTGTAATAAGGGACAGTAGTGTTTGGATCAAACATACAAACTACAGTGAGTAGTCTGATTCATCTGATTCTGGTTCAACAATCATTTTGTCTGATTTAGTACTATTAAGTTTCATCGATAACCATTAATGTGCAGTTTAAAACAAAGATTGATTTCTTTATTACTGTACTATCTATGTATAATCATGAGTTCAGATGAAGAGTTGTTAGTACCTAAAGAACAGTGAAATGTGGTGCTGATCACTCATTCTGTTTGTCACAACACAAATTTTACAGATAAGAAAGAAATACTGTTGGTTTCAAATTTACCAGATGAAATTAAAGCAATTCTTATGAAGGTTAGGAAAAACACTGACACCTAGTTACAATTTATGATTACATCATTATCTCTACTATATTGAATATTATGAAAATAACCAAAAAAAGTCTTTGCGACCCAACAATGCCCACAAAAAGGTCATCAAAGCAGGTTTAAGACCAATATCTCTTAAATATGCTAAAGAAGTAAAAAGAAGAAAAGGAATAATATTAATTCCTGGAAAAAAGATTTGTAGGCTGTGTCTATGAAGAAAATGTTGTCACAAATCTTTTTTCCAGGAATTAATATTATGATAGTACAGTAATAAAGAAATCAATCTTTCTTTTAAACTGCACATTAATGGTTATCAATTAAACTTAATAGTACTAAATCAGACAAAATGATTGTTGAACCAGAATCAGATGAATCAGACTACTCACTGTAGTTTGTATGTTTGTTCCAAACACTACTGTCCCCTATTACACTGTATAAATTTATAGATTATAAAAAAAACTATTTTACACAAAACCACTTCAAACAATGTATACACTTTTTTACAATGAACTAATTATGCACTGTTTGTATGCTACTGCAACTGTCACAACAGTGTCACAGAGCAAACTGAGGCCCAAAGTACCTCTGACTGGCTGCCTGTACAGACATGTAGTATTCATGTTGTAGCTTGTACGTAGTCCTGCCCTGTTGTAAGTCAGTCATGCAAAATATTTCAATGAAATATCAAATGTAAACTTTGTACTTAAATTATAATAATGACTCTAAATACCCATGACTTTTATTTTATGCTATTATAGTACTTTTCATCCTATGCCTATAAAGAAAAGTGTTATATTGAACTAATTTTGGAGCTAGATGATGACAACCAAGATGCTTACATTAATTTTATGCATCCTCACTGGCCATCAAAAACATTTTTTTGGCCAGAACACAGAAATGTTGGGAGAGAGGATAAGTGCTGGGTCCCTTTTACAAACATAATTTGCTGCACTGATGTACCTGAATTAAGTGCTTAGGTGGACCAAATGCTTTTCAGACAAAATCCTCATTGGCCACACAAGATAGGGTACTATGCAAAATATTTCAATGAAATATCAAATATAAACTTTGTACATAAATTATAAAATGATGTCATTAAATACCCATGACTTTTATTTTATGCTATTATATTACATTTCATTCCCTTTCAAATGAGACCTTTTTCAGCCTCATAGGACCAGACAGAAAAAAGTTATAAAAATTTACATAAACGCCTGCACTGAGAAAAAATGCAGTATTGCCAACTTTGAAGTGGAAAAAACAAGTTTTATATGAGTCAAAATGTTATTTTTGACTCTATATTTCGAATCCTTGTGAAATTTCCAGCAAGTATTGTTAGTTTCATAACTTAATATTAAATAATAACCATACAAGTAGAGTTTTTATTGAAAAGTGCCCTTTAGATCTCGCCCTGCGACTAACAAATCGGCTAAAAATTGAATTTTTTTCAAAAAATCATTAAAAAAAACTAAAGCGAATTTGGCAAAAATGAAAAATACGGGTTGTTATATTTGTCCATAGATATTGTAAAAAAATTTCATGAAAATCTGAGACGGTGTGGTGTACACCCCTGGATGATTTGACTTGGAATGACCCTGGCCTTAAATTCAACAATAATAAACAAAAAAAGGTAATTACCAAATAAGTTCTTTTCCTACAAGGTATTGACGTTATCCTTCTTTAAAGTATCCAAAAAATTCGACAAAAAATTCTACCATTCCCTCCCTCTTTATGTTCCGTCTTATAACTAGCATAGGCATGCATGGGACTTTCCTCAGATGCTCGTTGCTCGTGAGCAGAAATAAGAATGACCATTTGCCTACTTATACTGGACAATATCAAATTGAAGCATATGAAACACGTGTCTGTACAAATGACAACTGCTGACTAAAACAGATTAAACTGAGTGGATTGTCAGTCTGTAACGGTATACAAAAACATGGACAAAGTAGTTACATCTCTTGGACAACTATGTAGACAAAGTAGTTATGCCGCTCTGAATCTTCAGATACTTTAATCAGAAACATATGGTGTAAATATCTGTGTTACTGTAATTGTATAGTACAGTATATACTTTTACCAGATCCAACACCACTAGCAGAAGATGAGAGTATGAAAAACATTCATGAAGTTTGAATGTGCAAATATTCAATCAAAAATATAAAATTAATTTTTAGTGAATACTCAAGGAACATTTTCCATAATTTAAATGCTAATTTTTCATTCTCATGCACAAAGTTGACCGCAAATAGATTGATCAGAAATAGCATATTCTTACAGATCATGCTTAACCTTACTGGTTATAAAAAGTGTTAATCACTATATAAGTTTTACACAGATTTTATCAAAACAAGTGCACCTCTGTTAACAAACATAATGTATGTAATACAATTACATATTTCCTACCTGAAAGAGTTTGTAAAAGTATGCATACTGTCGTGCGATATTTCTGCATTGCTTCAGGGCAGATTCTACAAGAAAAAAGTATACTATATATAGCGTATAGTTTGTTATTTCCAAATATGAAATTTTTAAAAATAGGCAATAAAAATTCCTAATTAAACCACTCTCTCTCTCTCTTTCTCTCTCTCTCTCTCTCTCTCTCTCTCTCTCTCAAAATAATTGATGTTTTGTGTTACAGCGATAATGTATCGTTTTACAGTATTCTCAATAGCAAACATGTAGCTTTTTCCTATTTTCTAATTTGAACTCTTTCACACACACACACACACACACACACACACACACACACACACACACACACACACACACACACACACACACACACACACACACACACACACACACGCACGCGCACGCACGCACGCACGCACGCACGCACGCACGCACGCACGCACGCTATGAGTGTATAATAATTTTAACTATGACAATCATATAATATTGCTCAAACATGGCTAAATTGAGGAATTAACGGTGGTAACTGCTAAAACACAAAAAATTAATATTACTTATAAGTTATCTATACATAAAGAATAAATTTAACAAAATAATTACAGCTGGTGAGTAATACTCACCAGATCTGTAGCATTCACTAAACAAAATATATTCTTTATATCAAAAATCTATAAATAATATTTACCAAATGCTGGAGATCCCTTTAATTCATGTAGATCTTCACTACTGAAATACATCACTGTAGTAAAATTATGTGGCAACATTGAAAGGTAAGGTTTCCAAAATGAACAAGAATCTGTACGAAACTGTTCGACCAAAAGAAACAGCGCAAGAGCAACGTTAGGCATGTGTTTCACCATTGTGTCATTGGTCAGAAGAGTTTCTGTGAAACAATAAATATTTTTAAAATAACATTTTCAGCATAATTTTTTAGTTAATAGAAACACTGATTTTAACTCATCATACATTTTATGAGAAGTATTCAAAAATTTGTACTACTTGCTACTCTGCACCAATGCTACTCTGTAGAAATGTTGTGAAGTTGTGTTGCCTAGTGGCATTATCCTTAATTAACCTCCTTCTGGTTAAATAATCCTACTGTGACTAGTGACTGCATTACAACTGTTTGTGTAGAGTGTGTTTTGTGATATTATAGATTAAATTAAACATTAATAGCAGTGAGTTAACATTAAATTTTGCTTTAAATTTAGGAAAAATTGAAGAAAACTCATGAAATGATGAAACACATTTATGGTGATCAGTGTATAACCACCACACATGTTACAAATGTTTTAAGAAATTTAAGATCAGTCTACAGTCAACAGACTACGACCCACGATCAAGATTGCCCTCAATGTCATCTGAAGATGCTCACGTGCACAAGTTTGTTATATCATGTGTTTTTATCGGTTTGACAGTTCAAGAAATAGCAGAAGAATGCAACATTATGCATGTCCTAGCATTCTTAAAAAGTCAGCAATGCATACTGTCACCAGTAGCCGCAGTTTGTACCATGAGTAATGACACAAGATCAGAGAGTTAATCATTTTGAACTCTTCGATCGTGCTAGCAAGGACAAAACATTTATGAAAATAATTATACCAGGTGATGGATCATGAGCCTATGGATTTGATAAGAAGCAAAAATGCGTCTTCACAATGGGCTGAAAAAATTCTTTGAGACCAACAACAGCACAGCAGGTCAACTCACATGTAAATTCATGTTGACTTTTTTTACATTAATGGTGTTGTGTATCACTTCAGCAACAATCACTGGTATTGCCTGGAAGTGTTGAAATGTCTGAGAAAAAATGCCATGAGAAAATGATCTGAGTAATCCAGAAACAACTCTTGGCTCCTATATCACAATACAGCAGCTCATTTGTCATTTGTCAACAATTATATCATATGACTGTACATTTAGCAATACATTAAGCAAACACTATTTGCAATCCTGAAAGAGGCCTACTAGAACTTTTTCCAGAAGTGACAACAGTGCTGGAACTGTGCAGGAGAGGAGTATACTGAATGAGAAACAGTTTCCTAGATCACAGGTTGCCCAAAAAATTTATTTAAAAACATTCTACAACTTTTTGAATAGATCTTATATTTAATTACAAAGCAAAAAAAAATCTATAATCTAATTATACATATATTCAACAATTTTTTGTATTTATGTTGTGAACTACGAATTAGTAAGTTAGTGAATAGTGAATGTGGTTAAAAGAAACTGATTTTACTATTATTTTCTGTGTGAGAAAGTTGGACTTAAAATGTTGGATTACATGGCAATAAGCTGCTAAAGGAAAGAAAAGGACGTTCATAGCCTTTCAGTACTAGTTAAATAATATTCACCAGAGGCAGAGACAGAGAATGTATATAAATGATTTGCTTGTTGACATCCAGTAATAAAATTCCATGATGATATATACATTTATTCCAATTTAACCAGTTTTGCAACAGAAATTTACTCCTTATAGCTTGAGATGGTGTTTTACCATGAGAGACATAAATGTACACTATCAAAATTTTTCTAAATTAATTTATTTATTAAAAATTATTTACTCATTTAATTTAATTACAAATTATTATTAAAAATCTGAGCTTCAAAGGCTTACATCTTGTGAAGAAAGTAAAACTATTTCTTGGTTTACAATACATATCCTAGAACTTCCCAAAATATATAAGTGCTTACACTAGTGTTCTAATCAGACCAACTCATTTATACATACTTTAGATAAAATTACAAATTTATTTACAGTTAGTTAATTATCGAAAACAATTCATAGTATTAATTTTGAACTACAAACTGATGTTAATAAAGAATAAGAATGTAATCCACAGTTAACAGCTGCAAATGTGGAAGGTCTATCGGAATACAAACTGCATTTATGATTGTTTTGATGGTTCATCCTCTTCAGTCACGCACTTAATATTAGTGATAAACTGTACTTTCACTAGTGAACACTTACGTTTCTTATTTGCCTTGAACATTTCGGTGTGGTGTACACCTTCTTCAGCGAGGTTTAAATACAGAATCAAATTCATAAAAGAAAATTAGAAAACATACAGAATTTGATTCTGTATTTAAACCTCGCTGAGGAAGGTGTACACCACACCGAAACGTTCGAGGCAAATAAGAAACGTAAGTGTTTGCTAGTGTAAGTACAGTTTATCACTGCATTTATGAATTTGAATAAGAGTGAAATATTGCTTCAGAACTCTCAAACTATTTTTAACATTTCATGTTCTTATGCTACTAATGTTTATAAGTCATACAAAAACTAAATAATGAAAATTGTTTGTTTTGAATCAGTTGTAAACCAATTACAACAGATACAGATAAACATTCTCATGTAGGCATCCACGGCCGGTGTCCACTATGTTTTTGAAGTCTTCGTCTGGTATGAACCACATCAAAAATGTCTTGTATGACAACGTTTCACTCATATTACAATGAGTATCAACATGTCTATGTGTACACCTCCACAGGTGACCAAGGACCACATAGACCTGAGGATACTCATTGTAATATGAGTGAAACATTGTCATACAAGACATTTTTGACACGGTCCATAACGGCAGAAGACTTTAAAACATAATAGATACACATAAAGTTTTCTCAAAGTTAGGTGACTCAAATACTGCTATTAATATAATTTACAAAATATTCATTTTAAATAATACACATGATTTTTATTTAAGTATGTGCAGATATGAAAACCTCAGTCCTCTAGCTATGTCTAACTTGGAGTATGGTATAGGACACGTACATGAATGGAGTAAGATCAATTATACACGTCCCACTTTATACTACACATTGGTTTCATTGCAAGTAATGGAGTTAACAAAATAACAATGAGGACATTAGATATTGCAAGTGTGATGAGTCAATACAGACATCTAACGTTTTGTAAATGTAGACACAAGAATTACATTACTAAACGTATTCACTTAGTAACATTATTTAATGAACCTTCAGTTTCATTAAATGATTATTGTGTAACTGTTTATAAATAATAATTTTACTTTATCTATTGTTTTAACTGAAGTGTTCCAAGGAGATATTTAATTGAATTATGAGGAGCATTAAATAGAATAGATATTGCATATCGAATATATTTTTATTGTGTAACACTATATTTTTGTCTACATCAAATGTTTTTTTTATCCCCCAGGTCAACTGAATCTGTGGAAATGATTAAAAAGGATAATATCTGGTGTAATTACAAGTTGGTGAATACCTTTCCACAGTACCTTCCTTGTACCAGCTCAAGCTGGGTAGTTACCAGTGGCGAAGCGTGACAAAATAATTTGGGTAGACATAAAAATACCAGTCAACAGCACCCTCCTACTAAGATTGTTGACATTTTTAATGAACCAGTAAAACTACGGTAAATAGAGATACCTTACCTTTATCAGATAATAGCTAAGTGACTGTCGCATTTCATTTTACGTATAAGTAGGCCTAAATATAAAGAAAAAACTATATTATTGTTATTAGTGTAGTTTATGAATCTTAATTAGAAAATATTGTTAAAAAAGATAAATTTTACTCACATTTTTTGAATGATGACAAATCCGGATTACTGTAGGCATTACACAATCGTTCATATTTTCTTGTAAATGAGTTCCACACGCCGCGTCTTGAAGTGCAAAAATATCTATTACCCTTTGCTTGAAAGTTGGGTCCTTTGTGCACATAAATGTCAATTCTTTCTCAATTGACAAAGTAGCCAATTGTGATAATCGTTTATTTTTCATGGCATTACGAAGGTACGTTTTGATCCTCTTCAGTGTACTAAGAATGCTCAGTCGATGCCGATGTAACTGGAATACTCAGTACTAATTTCAGTAAATTTAATGTTTGTTCATAGGCCTACACACTATCAAGTTGAAAAATTCGATCATATACGCACAAGTAAAACATGAAAGATGTCGGCTTTAAAATATTTAGGAGACCAATTGCAGCACTCACAGACTCAGGATCCCAGTCATCACACTCGATAATGTGTGAAACCGCACGATATAGGCCTAGTTCTTTGTAATGTTCTTTGACTGTTGAAACTGCCCACGAATGGTAATTCCAATGGGTTGATGTTCGGTGAGAAAGTTTAAACCCTTGTTCTCGGAGTAAATCAGATCTAGCAGCAGATCTACTGAAGAAACTATAAAATGCAGTTAAATTACAAATAAACAATTTAACTTCTTTAATATTTTTTGCACTGTGTAACAAGACCAAATTAAGTTGGTGAGCATAGCAATGCACAAATATTGCCTGTGGACATTGTTGACGAACAAGGGTTTGTACTCCACCGTGACAACCAGCCATCACAGAAGCACCATCATATGTTTGGCTTATTAATTTATTTTCAATGTTATATTCTTTCAAAACTGAAATGATTTTATTAGCCAACCCTTCTGCGCTTTTGTTAGAAGAAACATCAAAAAAGCCTAAAAAGCGTTCCTCAGTTTTCAAACCACGAACATATCGCACAATTATACTCAGTTGTGCTTTAACAGATACGTTGGTTGTTTCGTCAGCTTGAATGAAAACAAAATCAGCCTTGTTTATTTCATCACTAATTGTTTCATTAATAGCGATGGAAACAGACTCGATTAACTCATTCTGAATTTCAGAAGATGTGCCTTTAAATACAGTGCTGGTTTCTATATGTTCCTTCATGAAAGACTCTTCCATTGCCAGTAAATTTAAAGTTTCTAAATAATTCCCCTTATTAAGACACTGGTCATTTTCCTTATGGCCCCTAAAAGCTAACTCTTGCCTCCCTAAATAACAAACGACATTTATCAAACGGCCTACTATCCTTCGATTTTGAGAAACATTTTCGTTGTGCTGTACTGCTTGAATTCTAGCTGATTCGGATAAGCAATGTTCTATTTTGTTACGTCCTAGCATGTGAAACATCTAAGAATTTTTTATATGAGTTTTGCTACCAGCATGTTTAGCGACTTTAGCTTCAAAATTTTTTATAATGCCTACTCCAACTTTGCTCCATGGTTCCTCTCCACTAAACATCAAACAATAATAGCAGTGCAGAGTTTTGTTTCCCTTATAACCAAAGAGCCATCAATATTTACTATACCAAACTTTCTGAAATTTTCTGACAATTTTTCCATCCTTCTGCGAAAAAAAAACTAAAGGCGGCCGAGATATTTTTGATTTTAGCAATACCTTTTGCTCTAAAGGTAACGTACTGATTTCGTATTTTAACAAAAATTCGACTGAATCAAAGTTGTCAGAGTTCATATCACATACTTCTGCGACAGAACTGGTACTAACTGTATCCATTTTGTTGCATTAAATCAATTAAACAGTATGCTTAAAACACTTAAAGGACGACATTTAAAAATGTTTATTAATAAATAATTAGTACGTAAATAATCACACACTTCTTAGTCTATAACACTATATATAAAATTAAAAACAATTGTAAACTCAACAAAAACAAATATTCACTACGCGCGCATAATGAAACAAACACAGGCGGCCAAGCGAAAATTCTGTACTATTCAGTCAGGGGAGACGTGTCTTGTGACGTGATGTGCTGGACATATGATTATGGTGCGCGTGCAGGTCCCTTCCCGTTGTCATCCACCAAAGCCCTCCTCACCTCCAGCCTTGTTAAAAAGACATTTCAAGTAACGTCTACCCTGATACTCCGCGTACAGTTGCATCGCACAGCAAGGTTCCGTGGATCACACAGTCGCATCATGTCGCGTAATATTTAACTTCTTAAATTAGTTTTATATCCTTTTTGAGTATCTTATGTATCTTAATCCATAAATAAAAGTTAATTACTTTATGAATAAATAATTTGGGGAGACACTGTCTACCCTGTCACCCCTGACGCTTCGCCACTGGTAGTTACTCTGCCTCTCCTGAAGTCTTAGACTGGGTACTAATGTACACTAAGTGATATGTTTGTACTTGGAATCAGATTGGTTAGAGAAGTGGACACATGACAAAGTTCTCCACTACAGAAAAAATTAGTTCACATCAGGGCATGTGGAGTAGTCACCGCCTCATTTAGAAAGGTTTTTGCACATGACCTGTGCTTTAGTTTGCCTCCATTATTATATACAATAAAATCTATTTAAGCTATAACCGTCATTTCCAAATTTCAATCACGGCTCATTCGTAAGCTTTCATGGTTCAGTTGTTAATAACAATTTTTTTTGTTTTATCATAGCCATTTTATTTTTCCTACCACTAAATTGTACATTTTACTCACACTACAATGAGGCATCCTCAGTGGCTCAAATGTCGCATCTCATCAAGCACTGAGGATGCATCTTAGAGAAAAACAATTGGTGAGAAGAAAATTTTTGGAACAAAAGAGTTGTCAATTCAGACAGCATCTAATATAATTACACAAAAATGAGGAAAACGACATTTACAGTGCAGAGAAAATTATAGTTTTAAATGATTTCAATAAGTAACCACCAACTTGCTGCCAAAGATATTGAAACTTTCATAGGCAGATCAGTGCACAACCTTGTCCAAAGTACATACGTACAGACGGACACCTGAAAGTACATAAACAGTTCATTCTTTTTTAAAAATTAATTTACTTTAATAAAATACTGCCTGCTACAAATGGTTGTTGTCTTCTAAACAGTGACTGAAATAAAACTCTCATATCACTGTCGAGACCTTGTTTATCACAAATAATTTTTCACAAATTAATATATAACACAGAAAATTCAACTTCAATCGATCACTGTGATATTGACTGTTGACACAACCATAATTTATACAAACAAAAAGATAACACACAAAAATAATAATGATCCACAAATGTGGTATTAAACACACACTAACTTATAACTCATTTAATCAAACTCTCAATGAAGACTCTCTCTCTCTGTCTCTTACAGTCGGTAACGATGTCATTCACAAAACACGTGTCATTTATAACTTCTCGTATGTGTCCTCCGTTAAATCCCCAAGTTGCTGATGCCAATTTATTATCTTACTGATGTTGTATTATTTTATTTCCCATTTTAGGTGCCAAATTGTTTTATTTTAAAAACAATTAAAATTATTCTCCTTATTTATTTATCCTTCTCCCTTATATTAGTTTAGTTCAACTCACCTTTGCCTTGTAGTTTAATTTGAATTTCGTTCCTAAAAAATAGGGGTTACCAACCTCTATTTTCTGATAAAAAATTTTCACCTTGGCTATATAAAAGAATAAAATGTCATTAACATTAAAATAAATCAAATATACGATTGAAAATAGTCAATACTGTATTATTTCTGTAGTGTTTTTTATTTCTTTATTTTCTAAACAAATGAAATATTTTTATAACATAATGTTTGCTCCAGCTCTTGTTTTTTACTTGCTCAGTGGTTGGCAATAGTGACTAGGGCCTTGATAACTAAAATCCTGTTTTATTTTAATTATTTAAAATTTGTTTGGTTCTTGTGATTACGGAAAAATTAACAAAAGATCTTTAGAAAGTACAAAATTTCACATAAAACATAATTAAATAATATACAGTTTCTTAATAAATTAATTCTTAGGTTATATGATATGTGTTGGGTCACAGTTGGTGAATGTAGGTTAACAGTTCATTTTAAGAGAAGATTACAATGTCCAATAATTTAATCACCATAAATTAATAAGTGAATATTGACATAAACTGATTGTCACTAGTTTATTCATTAATTGAGTGTTTTAATAAAGTTTATTAGTGAGTGAAAAAGTATCAATGTGTAGACTAGTCTTTTTCTTATTTAGTTTTTAATTCAATTTTATACTTAGCACATTCCTTCACATCTGAGGTTTCACTCCATGTTCATTTTCTTTTACAATTTGTAAGACATAATTTTTTCTTTCAATTTAAAGTGATTTGGTTTTAAATATTTCTTCTTGTCATACCATTACAATACATATTATCATTTCAGTTCATTACTATCTCATTTCTATTATTATTTATTTCTTTTATATAATTATATTGAGCTGCATGGATTTTATAATCTTCTCTTCTCTGAATCCAATAATAGATTAATGAATTTTTCTTTAATGTTTGGTTGTCAAGGCACCAAGCCTATTCCTCCCATTGGTTGAAAAACTGTTTACATTATTAGACATTGCTACTGATTTTTCTACAAAATTAACAAATATTTTTAAATTAGTATAATATTCTTATACTACTATTAATTCTCAAGATAATAACACTATTGTATTGCTCTTCTTTTATAAATTAATTAGAAACCAAACATGAATGGTTTCTGTTCAGTATTTACCAAGTTACTAGTTTAACAATTTTGTTTTTATTATTAATTAATTTATAACTAATTCTTTTGGTATACATTATATGTTTCTAAAGTTATATAATTAAACCTAATAGTATTACCTACATTTTGCCCTTAATTACTACTGTTATAATATCAAATTTTACAAATTTCTGTTTTTTACCATAGGCTTCTTATGCCTATTCCATCTGATGTTCCTTAGACATTTATTATAACAGATTCCTTTGGTTTTATGAAACTGAACTATTTTAAACACAAATACAATAAACCAACATATAACATTTGATTATTCATAATTTTTTTTTAAAACATAATACAATTCTTTTTAACATGCTATGCAAATGCCAGTCTTTAATACATGACATACCTTCCTACTCTCATTAATTATCATTCATTAAACATGCTTTTTTACCCTTATATACTCTTTTTAACACAAACAAATAACTATAACTATTACTTAACTATTATTTCTTATTTTAAAACATAAACATTAATTCTACCTATTTCACTTGTATAGGCTTATCATGCTTTAGTTTTTTCACCGTATACATTTATCATTTTTTTTCATCAAGCATTATTTATTATTCACCTTACATTTATTCCTACTACTGATTTTCAGTTAGTATAACTTTCTTGGTTCTTTTTATACACTTTAGCATTATGTTATTCACTTTTTTCTTCCTTTTATTCACTTTGAGCTAATCACACAACTCATCTTATCATTAAAAATTGTATATTTATTATATAATAGTTTTATTCCCTTTATATTTTAATAACAATATTCCTTATCATTACTCAATCTACATTTATATACTGATAGTTTTACATGGAACTACTTATACTTTTATCTATAGCTTTGTACTTCCATTATTATATCTACTATTTTATGATTATTGGAAAAGGGGTTGTGTTATGGTCAGAAAGTTATTCATTTTCATCTTTCTCCCTACCAATCACTTGGGTTTTGTCATCGTCTTAGTCCTTGTCTAGTTGCTATGTCAGTATTGTGCTACATTCTAATACTCCTATTCATTAATTCTTTGATACATTGATTTTCTTCACTCCTTCAATGTTGTAATTTATTTTTCTTTAAATGGTAATTTCTTCTTTATAGATGGGCTACTTTATGTAATGTTATACATTTCATTATTAGTCACACACGTATAGTCTAGGTTGTTCCAGATGTTTTTTTTTTATAACATGATAGAACAAACTCTGTTTATCTATAGATTTATTGTACATTGATACAGAACATTCTACTGTATTCTATAAATAGTGTGCATTAACACACATAAGTTATACATCAATTGTGAATAATATAAATATATGAGTAATATAACCTATATATTATTCTAATGACAAACAGTTTTAAGAATACCAATCACAATGTCAATTAATATTACAAAATATTCATAATATTGAATGTGGTTTGGGGTTCTCTCGTATACAACAACCCCCCCCCTTTTAAACCGACAACCACATTCACATACAAAGAGTCACCGTTGGATTTGTTCTCTTCTATCTGTGCTGTGTGCTGGGCCTCATGTAGTCAGGCTGTACAAGTTGCTTTACCATCTTTAACTCGACTCCATGTACTTTCACTGGTGGTGATGTCCTTAGGGAATATATACCATTTCCTAGGCACTGATCTACCTCAAACTCAAACAGTCCCAGCCACTTCTGGGCCAACCCTGCATGGTGTCCATCTGCCTTGTTGCTGAGAGTGTGATTCCTTCGCAACACTCAGTCCCCTGGAGACAATATTTTCTCCTCCTGTCCTGCTTCTTGGCTTCCTTGAGGTTCTGTAGATTCAACTCATTTCTTTTCTTATCAACCTCTGGTTGATGTCTTTTCAGCCATGCTTCTGGATTTGCAGACCTTCTTCTGTAGGTTTGTTGATCCCCCAATTACTGCTTCTGTACAACTGTCAGCCCAGAAACAGTTCAGTTGGCGAATAGCCTGTGATTCTGCTGACTCTCTAGCATAGAGCAAAAACTAACTGGGGTTGATGTTGGTCCCAGGTTTTATGTTCTTTGTCTACCAGGTGGATTTACAACATTCTCTTTACCTCTTTATTCTGCTGCTCAAGAATTTCTTCAATAACATATTTTTAATAATGGGAAAACAGGAAGGAATTCATGTAAAACAAAGAAAATGCTTCAAGGTGCCCAGTAAAAGCAAACCTCTCTTTAGCCTGAAATATTATTGTCACACACTTCCGTTGCTCCTGTCCTCAGGTCTTAATATCAAATCTTTTCCTTTTGTTGGTGACAGCACTTGATGATGCAACAATTCCATAATTATTTTCATCAGACTTGCTCCTGATACTGGTTAACGTTTCTTCAAAATTGTTGATATACTTTACAGCACTAATATGGTCAACATCTTTTAGTTGAAAATGGCCAAATAAAATGTCAACAAGACGCATGATTTCATGAAAAAGAATACGAAAGCCAGAATACAAAATCCTACTTGTTAATGTTTTCATCCAGTTGTTTGCTTGAGCGATTGTGTTTGCGTTTTTCACTTCCTCCCCTTTAAGAATCAGTTTCATACATTCTGTACTTTGTTGTCTGTAGATAAATAAAGAATTAACGCCATGTGGCTGAAAGTAATCTGCCTAATGCCACTTATCTATAACCACTTATCTCTACATATAGGAACTGATTTCTGGGGACAAACCACATTCCCAGTACCATCCTGCGTCAGCCTAGAATGGTCCGGGTCTAATTTTCTGCCATAGGACATTTTTCCTTAAAATGTCCTACCTTACCACATCTGAAACATTTTCTGTGAGCACCACTCTCTGCAACAGGCCGTGTTTTCGCAGGATGGTCCTATTCTAATTGTCTGATGATGTCCCGCAGTTCTTAAAATGTTTTGGGATGGAATACTTAACAAACGATCTGATCTTATTCTGGAGCAGTTTAATTGTAAAAGGAACATACTCATCATCGCTCTTCTCAGGATGTATCCTTTTGAATAACTGCAATTTGTGGATAATAAATACGCCAGCTCCCATTCCTGTTGGCTGACACTAAGTTAGGAACTTTGTGTAGAGTGGTTGACCAAACATGAATAGGTGCACACCTACTGATGCGTATACAGTGCATATTGATATTGCGTTTTTAACTAATGACGGCCTCCTACAAGGGATATTTTATGATCTGATGATAAAACATATACTTTGAAACATATCATATATATATATTGTAACGTAACAGATTTGAGGTCCCCAACGTTACATAAAAAACGAAGTAAATATGGTTTAGAACAATATTGTAACGTAACAGATTTGAGGTCCCCAACGTTACATAAAAAACGAAGTAACTATGGTTTAGAACAATACCCAAATATTAAGGTTACTAAGTAATTAATACATCTGAGGTGTACATAAATTTAAAAGATGTAATAAATAATATGGGGTGTAAAATATAAACATTGTATCAAATGGGAGGAGTTTAATATGTAATAATGAAGTATAAAATACTATTCAAATTAATATTTAATGTGTTGCAAATTGTACTTATTGTTATGCTGTAGCATGATATAGTGGTTACAGGATATTTATTTTATGTTTTGTGGATAGTAAGAGGGAAACTGTTGTTTTATAGAAGTACTTAGTCAGTGGTACTCCTTTCATTTATGTTAAGATTGTCTTTAGACAATTAAGTATAAATACATGTGTTAGGTATTATATTATGTGAAATGTATTGACTGAAATTGATTAATGAAGTTATTTTGAATTAATGTTTGTAAACTTGGCCAGGATGGCAATAAGTGTTTAAACGTTGACAAGTAGTTCTTATAATTATGTTATAAAATAATGAAAGGTTCCAGGATGAACTAATTAATATAATGAATTAAAACCAGGAAATATAAATTAATGTAAGTAGCCATAAACCAGTGACTATTTGTACAGTAGGTCAGGTAAAGAAAATTAAGTTAAAAACAAAATTATTATAACAGTTATAAGAAAACTTATAGGCCTAAATTTAATATTTGTAAAAGGGAATTAATACCTTTTTAATAAGTCCAGTCAAATGAAACTATAGTAAAATATATACAGTTTAATAAGGTAGATCGGGTGAGAGTTTTAGGTAATTTGGTGTAATTCCAAGCATGGAGTATTTTATTAAAAAAGAGTAGTAATGTTTTATAATTCTGGCTCTAGGATATCAAATATCATCCAATGACAGAAAGTAGTGGTTGTTAGGGTAACTAAAATGTAAAAAATCTTGTTGATTTTCAATTATTCGATTGTTATATGCTATCGAGTTCAGATGAGGAGACAAATTTAAAAAGGATGACACAAATTAACGAAAAATGAATAAAAATTAATAAATTAAAGTCAAAACCTATTCCTATAAAACAAACCGATGAATAATAAAATAAATTAGATTTCAAAAATATAACCATATACCTCCAAAAGGTCGAGAAATTCTTACTGTATTTCACTCATCAAGATAATTCCGTTGAATTTAGTATTGGACCCGATTTCCTATCTAACCAGGAGACTAATTGATGGAAGAAAAAAGCCTAAATTAATGGAATTATAGAAAGATATACAAGGACCTTGTTTCTGAAGAAATAAATCTCACTTTCAAGAAGGAAGTTATAATATGACTCCAATTCCACCGAGACCGACAACCACAAGGATCGTAAGAGAAGAACGAAGATTAGAAGAGTTCCCGTGGCTTTCCAGGACATCACACCGTCAATTTTATTAATAATCGGAACACTTTTTCTGGATTGATGTAACCTAAATTGTAAATCTTCAACCGTTTACAGACGAACAATGCTGCCTTGAGAATCATCAAACCCGGTAACACCAGCTTATATTTAATTTTAATATAGTAAGAACTAATAACATTTTGTAATACTAAGTAACCTCAATTTTGCATTACCTGGCCTTACTAATCGTTAAAAGAATCACACGTACCCTGGGATAAGAGATAGTTAATATTATATTTAATTTCTATAAAATAAAAGGAGCATGGTCAACTAAACAATCGATCCATCATTGTATAATCGATATCACTCTATTATAATCATGAAGAGCACTGTTAGTTTGAATTAAAGTACAAAATAAATAAAGAATCCTTCTTGTATATGATGATGTTTTATATTATTGTAGAATAGGTATTATATGTTGTGGGTGGAGTAATTTACAGGTAAAAGGGTGATTAAAATCTGGTGAACCAGTTAACCTAGAAGCAAGCCAATTACGAATAACAGCGCTCATAGTCAACAGCTGGTAGAACGTGAGATTACCGAACTAGCGTGTTTCCTGCACAGTTTTTGAATTGAATTACACAATACGGACTGACTAGGGTTGGAGAGAATTCTTAATTCATTAATTAAATACATGAATTATATCATTGATATTGAGTAAACATTGAGTAATTAGGTAAAACCGTGTTATAGTATACATAAAAGTTATAATAACACAATAATAAATATATTTGTCTATTAAATTTGAGTTACAGGAGGTCACCTAGGTCACCTATAAGACTACATAATAAACATTTCCTTAATAACAGATTGATTAAAAAACACGTAACATAGGTTGGTGGTTATAAATTGACGTCAACAACACATCAATAATCTTTCTTTGCAAATTGGCGAACCCAACAGTGGGGCATCATCATCTTCTATTGACATCGTAATCTGAGAAAATTTGATTTCTTTACAAATTGTAACCCAACAGTGGGGCTTTTAAACATCCTCAAATATAGGAAATAATGTAGTAAAGAGTTTTCGTTACAAATTGGCGCTCAACGAGTAGGCTTTAGTTAAGTAAAAAATCGTGTTAATTATTACTTAACTTGAGCAGGCAACCATTAGAGGCGCAGGAATGCATACTAGAGGTGTTTCTAAAAGGATGGAGAAGGAGCAAGAAACAGAAGAAGACCGACGGGAAGAAGAAACAGAAGTAATCACAAACACGGAAAAGGAAGTAGTTGAAGAGGATGCCCAAGGGGACCAACCAGAAAAAGCAGAAGCTAGAAGAGAACCAGATTGGCAAGAAATGATGAGGATGATGATGGAGAAAATTGATAGCATTAAGGAAAGCAATAAACAAACCATAGATGAAAATTTTAAGAAACAGGAGGAAAACTCAAAACAAACTAATGAAAAAATAGACAGTATTAATGAAAACTCAAGGAAACAAAATGAAATTTTGAGTGAGAATTTAGTCAAACTAATGAATGATAAGTTTGATAAAAATAAAGAGGAAAATGATGAGAATAACCGGCTGATAAATGAAAGCTTAAACCAAATTAATGAAAGGTTTGACAGGAACGATGAGAGCTTAAGGCAGATTCAAGAAAATCACAAACAGATAGACGAGAAAATTGAAAACAGTAATAAGGAGTTGAGGCAAATTATAAATGAACAAAACCAAGCGTTGAGGGAAGTCATCAAGGAAAGGGTTGCAAATGTCAATGAAACACTCAATAAAAGGGTAGATAATAATGAAGCGGAAGTAAGACAGCAAATAACTGAAATTAAGGTGGGTCTGGAAAAGACAGATGAAACCATCGTACAACTCGCAATGGAAGTAGAGGCTAAAATTAACCAGGGGGAAAATACTAACAAAACTATGATAATGGAGATAAAAGCGAAGACCCAAGAAAAATTTGACGAGATACCAATTAACGTAACCGGAAGAATAGAACGGGTTCATAATGAAATGAAGACAATGAAAATAAGACAAATGAGTAAAAGGAAAAATACACGGGAAGAAGTAGATATGATTAAGAGTGGGCTGGTTAATGTACTTAATCTCACAATCGTTAATTACAGAGAATTGACTGTTTTGAAAAGTTATAGAAAAAACTTAACTAAATCTATATTTAAATTAAATATACCAGTAAATAAAAGGTCAATGACATCACCAGTAAATGATATATCATTAACATATTTGTGTAATAGACTACATATAGATATGATAGAAATAAGTGTATTAGAAGAATTACAAGACATGGTAGTAGAAGAATATGCTACAAACGTGAAAGAAAGAGTTCGGAAAATGAGGGTAACCATTGAATTTAATGAAAATTCAATATCAGCAGAGTTACAATATCAGATGACAGAGAGCTATTTGACAAGGACAAAAATCATTATGGACACTGCAGTAATCCGAGAACATGGAGTACCTGAGTTAATGGACCATGGTTAACTGAAATAATAACAACCAGAAAAATGGGACTGATTTTCTGAAAACCGAACAAGCAACCCATTGGAAATAAAACCCCAAAATTCCAAAAAACTGTAAGGACAACTTACTAACAATTTATTCAGGAAACATATGATTTAATAAAAAACTTTGTAAGTACACCTTACTTAAGATATTTCAAAAGCATTTAATTTAACAAAAAGTAAGAACAGATTATTCAATAATATTTATAAAGAATGGATTTAAAATGGAACGATAGGAAAAATAATATTTTATGGTAACAAACAGAAGAATAAATGAATAAAAACAATTGATGGTAATGCGCTCAAATAAGAAGAACAACGAATAATTTAATGACTCCAATGAAACTGAAGGAGGATGATAATTAATACAATAATTTAGAATCTCTCGGAATTGAAGATTATATAAGAAGAAATGATACGGAGAAATATGTCACAAAAAGGAAAGTTAAAAGGATTTTAAAATAATGCCTATCAATAATGTTATGTGCTATTAGTTAATGGAAAAGAAGAAGGAATCAAGAAGAAGAAGAAATATATAAATAAATGTAAACAGCAACTGTATGAAGAATCCCAAAGGTGTTTAGTATTAGTCGCTAATTGACTACTTATAATTTTTTTATTTTTAATGTATTGACCGTAGAAATGTTCCGGCAATAATTTTTATGAGCAGGGATGATGTTTCCCTGGTCTCAGAAGGTGTAAGGATGGACAGCGGAGTAATGGGCCCAAGAGTGGCCACCCGACTGGTACCACCGCACAGTATAGGGAAAAATGTTAGGGAAATTGAATATTTAAGGGATAATAATTATAAAATAGCTGTATAGATTGATATTAGATTAAAGAAGTATAGATGAAGAAAATAGAAGGAAGATAGCAGACCGAAGCTTAATTGAGCAAGCGAATTTATAGAAGTAAATAAGAAAATAAGTGTTAAAGAAGTTTTTTATGATTAGTGTGACCAGTCCTTATCAAGTAAAATGTGGAAGTACCACTACCCAGAGAAATAAATCATTGATAAATTTGCCTCCAAAAGAGAGAGAGTGGAGTAGGAAAACAGCAATTACCATTAACCGAATAACAGGTATATAACCAAACGGATAAAAAATATTATGAGTAAGAGGACAACCTGGTCAGGTACGAGTTATAAGTTTATTTTTACTAAACTTAGTTGAGACAAAATAAACTTCTTTCGAAGGGGGGGTGTTATGTAACGTAACAGATTTGAGGTCCCCAACGTTACATAAAAAACGAAGTAACTATGGTTTAGAACAATACCCAAATATTAAGGTTCTAAGTAATTAATACATCTGAGGTGTACATAAATTTAAAAGATGTAATAAATAATATGGGGTGTAAAATATAAACATTGTATCAAATGGGAGGAGTTTAATATGTAATAATGAAGTATAAAATACTATTCAAATTAATATTTAATGTGTTGCAAATTGTACTTATTGTTATGCTGTAGCATGATATAGTGGTTACAGGATATTTATTTTGTTTTGTGGATAGTAAGAGGGAAACTGTTGTTTTATAGAAGTACTTAGTCAGTGGTACTCCTTTCATTTATGTTAAAATTGTCTTTAGACAATTAAGTATAAATACATGTGTTAGGTATTATATTATGTGAAATGTATTGACTGAAATTGATTATTGAAGTTGTTTTGAATTAATGTTTGTAAACTTGGCCAGGATGGCAATAAGTGTTTAAAGGTTGACAAGTAGTTCTTATAATTATGTTATTAAATAATGAAATGTTCCAGGATGAACTAATTAATATAATGAATTAAAACCAGGAAATATAAATTAATGTAAGTAGCCATAAACCAGTGACTATTTGTACAGTAGGTCAGGTAAAGAAAATTAAGTTAAAAACAAAATTATTATAACAGTTATAAGAAAACTTATAGGCCTAAATTTAATATTTGTAAAAGGGAATTAATACCTTTTTAATAAGTCCAGTCAAATGAAACTATAGTAAAATATATACAGTTTAATAAGGTAGATCGGGTGAGAGTTTTAGGTAATTTGGTGTAATTCCAAGCATGGAGTATTTTATTAAAAAAGAGTAGTAATGTTTTATAATTCTGGCTCTAGGATATCAAATATCATCCAATGACAGAAAGTAGTGGTTGTTAGGGTAACTAAAATGTAAAAAATCTTGTTGATTTTCAATTATTCGATTGTTATATGCTATTGAGTTCAGATGAGGAGACAAATTTAAAAAGGATGACACAAATTAACGAAAAATGAATCAAAATTAATAAATTAAAGTCAAAACCTATTCCTATAAAACAAACCGATGAATAATAAAATAAATTAGATTTCAAAAATATAACCATATACCTCCAAAAGGTCGAGAAATTCTTATTTCACTCATAAAGATAATTCCGTTGGATTTAGTATTGGACCCGATTTCCCATCTAACCAGGAGGCTAATTGATGGAAGAAAAAAGCCTAAATTAATGGAATTATAGAAAGATATACAAGGACCTTGTTTCTGAAGAAATAAATCTCACTTTCAAGAAGGAAGTTATAATATGACTCCAATTCCACCGAGACCGACAACCACAAGGATCGTAAGAGAAGAACGAAGATTAGAAGAGTTCCCGTGGCTTTCCAGGACATTACACCGTCAATTTTATTAATAATCGGAACACTTTTTCTGGATTGATGTAACCTAAATTGTAAATCTTCAACTGTTTGCAGACGAACAATGCTGCCTTGAGAATCATCAAACCCGGTAACACCAGCTTATATTTAATTTTAATATAGTAAGAACTAATAACATTTTGTAATACTAAGTAACCTCAATTTTGCATTACCTGGCCTTACTAATCGTTAAAAGAATCACACGTACCCTGGGATAAGAGATAGTTAATATTATATTTAATTTCTATAAAATAAAAGGAGCATGGTCAACTAAACAATCGATCCATCATTGTATAATCGATATCACTCTATTATAATCATGAAGAGCACTGTTAGTTTGAATTAAAGTACAAAATAAATAAAGAATCCTTCTTGTATATGATGATGTTTTATATTATTGTAGAATAGGTATTATATGTTGTGGGTGGAGTAATTTACAGGTAAAAGGGTGATTAAAATCTGGTGAACCAGTTAACCTAGAAGCAAGCCAATTACGAATAACAGCGCTCATAGTCAACAGCTGGTAGAACGTGAGATTACCGAACTAGCGTGTTTCCTGCACAATTTTTGAATTGAATTACACAATACGGACTGACTAGGGTTGGAGAGAATTCTTAATTCATTAATTAAATACATGAATTATATCATTGATATTGAGTAAACATTGAGTAATTAGGTAAAACCGTGTTATAGTATACATAAAAGTTATAATAACACAATAATAAATATATTTGTCTATTAAATTTGAGTTACAGGAGGTCACCTATAAGACTACATAATAAACATTTCCTTAATAACAGATTGATTAAAAAACACGTAACATAGGTTGGTGGTTATAAATTGACGTCAACAACACATCAATAATCTTTCTTTGCAAATTGGCGAACCCAACAGTGGGGCGTCATCATCTTCTATTGACATCGTAATCTGAGAAAATTTAATTTCTTTACAATATATATATTGTAACCACCCCTTCCTTTTGTGTACGTGTCTTATCTAGTTTATTTTTGTAATTGGAAGTTTTCGTAATGTGTTTTGCGAACGTAAATGGTGTCGTTCGGAAGTGTCTGGTAGCCTGTGTGCCTTACCTGTCCCTTCTCACTCTTTCGTAATTCCGGATAGGCGCCAAATTGTTTTTTCGTGAAAACAATTAAAAATTTTTATTTGTATAGTTGATATTGCACTATTGTAAATTCGAATTGGTAGCCGTCTGGCTTGTTACTGATTCTCATCTGAGTGGGGGAAACGTGTTGCCAACTTGAGACAACATTGGTTATGTTGACCCACTGCTAGTAAACAAAACATGCATAATGTTCTTTACAAGTAAATAATGGACAGTTGTTATCGGTACACACTCTTTTATTAGGCTTTTGACTGGTTATTTTTTGTTAACGATTCATAAAATTAATAATTTATACAATGATTTTAGCCTCGGCAATATTCGCTCAATCAGCGGATCGCTGGGTTGGCAGTACAATGTTTATATTAGCTGCAAGACAGTGTGGTTATTATTTTACAAAATAAATCTGCCTATATGGTTCTTTTAAGTACGAAACAGAGGTTTATCTAACAAGATAACAAAATTAGAACATATCATTTAAAGTACGTGATCATTAAAATTAAACAAGGTTTACTATAAATTAAATATTGTGGTGTTGAATTGTGACAGTGTCGTTGGTGTATACGTAGATTATCATTTGGTCATTCAGTGTTTACAAAGTTACTTTTTATTTTATCAATCCTTGAAAATACCTTCAGTGATAGTGAGAGTTTTATCATTTAGTTATAATTTTGTGAAAGAGAATTTGTCTTTTTTAAAAAATCAAAAAATTCAGCAATACTCAACATTAGTAGATAAAAGATGTATTGTCAGTCGTCCAAGTGGTGTAATGGGTTGATGTCGGTTCTTCCTTCTTCAGTCTTGGGCTTCGGGAATGGTTGGCGTCTTCTTCTGGTCGGATTCCATATATTTTTTGGTCATCTAGATTAATTCCGCGCTGGTCCTTGGTATAGTTTGGTTGGAATGTCCTCTCGTCAGTTATTCTGGTCCTTCTTCATCGACTTATGGGCACTTATACTGTTTTAGAGTTAAAAATTTGTGCCCTTCACGGCGTGGCTTCTCTCCAGTTTAGCCTCACTACAGTTATTATTGTTCCTAACTGAAAATTAGTCAATACACGGTTGTTGTCATGGTAACTCACAATTTTTGATTGGCTGAAATTGGCTTGAGATCATTGTTAAGATATTTGAATTTTTATTTAAAATGGTCACAGATCTTCTAAATGTAATTAATCTTCAGTACTCCCTTTTTAGTAGTAAATATTATTACCACTGTTCATATTTTGGCTCAAGGATTAATTTGACATCCAATACTACAGTATTTACTTAGGTATCAACATTTTGACAGTTTTGTGGATTTTATTTAATTATACTGTTTTCTTAATTTACATTATTATCATAATATTCCTGCCTTAACATGATACTCTAATTGTATTTCATAGTTTATGTGGCTTAGTCTTACTAATGTCAGTGTTTAATTCTAAAATTTGAAGTCTTTTGTAGTTTGACTGTTGGGAATCTGCCTAGGCTTAGATAGCAATTGACTATTTTTTCTTTAATTACTGAGATTACATTTTATTCTCCCCTTGTATGGGTCCTGATTGTTTTAATACATGATTCTGTTTATTTGCTCAATGTTTATGTCTGTTCTAGTAATTGTGTGTGATTTTATTGGTTTCATATGTTAATTTGTATACTGTCATAACTGCCTTTTAGTGTCATTGTATCTGACTGTATTTATTTTGTTTCTTGTTTATTGGATCATATAACATAGCATCTTATGGTTTTAACAATTCCCATAGATATAATTTTTATTCATTAAAACATAATTCTCTTGAAACATAAATCTTACTCATTAAAACATAATTATTTACCTTTTATTATCCACTCATACTCTTCAGTGGGTAATAATTATTTTATAGTATCATTAAAAGAAAACAAACATATAAACCTTAATTAATTATTTTAATTATTATAGAAAATCCTTATTACTAAGCTTATCTGACACTGTTTTATTAACTAATGGTACCTAATACCATTTCACTATGTCTTATTAACTCTTATCATGATTATTCATTGTTTTTATCTCTTAATATTACTGACATTTTCTATATGGTGAATTGACACACTGATAGTCTATCTTTCTTGCTTTCCTAATAATCTTAATAGTCACTTGTTACATTAATTGCCACACATTTAAAATCATGATAATCAGTTATCACTAAAGCTAACTTAATTTTAACACTATTAGTTTATTTAGTTACATTTTGGGTGTCCACTCACATTGGCCTCTCAACTATCACAGTCCTTCCTGCATTTGACCATTATCAGATCTCACTCATTTATAACTTATAACCTAATTTATGCACTTATAAACTTTGATTACGGTTTTATCCGTATTTATCACTTTTTAATGGGGTTTATTCTCACTTCGGGGTATTAACACTAACACTTTGCACTCAATCTTGTTTCAGGGTTACTGGTGGGTAAAGATTAGTGTATTGCTTATTCAAAACTCTCTTTCTTACATTTATTTTAAAATGTTCATCCTCCTTACAATTTATAATCTCTCACTCTGTGTGGTTTGACTAAACATGATATGTTTGTGTCGTGCTAATGTGATTTGTCCTAGTTTACTCTATTTGTTTGGGTTAGTGTACCCTTCTATATCTCAAGTCCTTAACAATTAATATTTTTAACTTGTCTGTCTTTACATTTATTATTATCATATACAATTTTCATTAGTTAGTCTTTTTCATTGGTTTAACATTAGTTTTGTATTCTTTCTGGGCTCACTTTATTTTGCCATCGTTTACATGTCACTTCCTTGGTGTTGTGGCTGATTATACTTTCACACTTCCATGCTAATTCTTTGTTCATTATTATTCTTATTATTACTACACTCTTGTGGTAGTGTGGTGGCTAGTTCTAGTTCACTTACAGTTGTCATTATTTATATTATTCTTGGTTTATGGGGCTGGTTCTACTCTCTCACTTACCATCTATTGGGCTACTCAGGTTAAATCGCCATGTATTACTGTATTTAACATTTGGTTTGTTTGTTTGTTACTTCTTTATTATTAGAGGTTACTGTTCTGACTACCTGGATATGTCTGATCATGTTATTATTTTGAGTTACCCATTCCTTTAATCTCTGATTCATCCCTTTTTTATTTTAGTGTTAATGATTAAACAATTTATCTTGTCATGTTTTCTTCATTATTGTTAGGTGAAGATATGTACCATTACAATATCTATATATATATATATATATTACTATAATACTTATAACTATTTTACCTCAAGATGTATTTTTTCTTTAGGGACATGTTTCGGGAGATCCTGTTCTCCCATCTTCAACCTTCGCCATCTTGCTTCTGGTGCCTTGATGGCGAAGGTTGAAGATGGGAGAACAGGATCTCCCGAAACATGTCCCTAAAGAAAAAATACATCTTGAGGTAAAATAGTTATAAGTATTATAGTATTATATACATCAAGAAACGGACTGTAGCAGAAAGTGATTGAAAAATATATATATATATATATATATATTACAACGATACAACGTTGCAAATATAAATTTATTTGTGTTTGCGGAGCCCCACGATCTGGGACGCCATATTATGCAACGATATAACGTTGTAAATATAATATAATTTACTTTGTGATGCTCCACGTTGGAAGCGATAATTAATATGCAACAATACGATATACATAAAATAGGCGTGACTGGTCTCACGTTCAAGATTGACAAATTATGTAACAAAATAGCATTTAAATTGGGTTTCAGGTGTATCTGCAATAAGAACTCTATGTAACTTCTAACGGTATTTCAAATTTATTTGATATTAATAAAATTGTGCACTTAGCACTTACTTCGACTTAAAACATTCGTTATTATTTGTTATTATGTCGTAAGGCTTATACATCCTTACTGACTAAATATTCTATTCTACTAATTATTGTATTAAAGAAAAATCTCATTTTCAGACTACTCAGTCAATTAATGTGTTTCAAAATATCAATATTTTAAATATCTTTTTATATATTGTAATGTACTCAAAATATTAATAGTTATTGAATTTATCTTTTGTTTCTCAGTACTGATTTATATCAAACACTAATTGTTTTCATTTAAATTCTTTGTATTCGTTTTATTTCAATACTAATTTGAGCTCTTGTTACGTTAATCGTATTTCTAAAACATCTATGATTTTAATTCTACTTTAAAATAAACATTGGCTCTTACTTTTAAATAAAACAAGAATGTCTTTGTCTTTGAGTTCATTGTTCGATTAAGAGATAAATAAGTTGTTTATCACCTTATTGTCGTCAATCATACTCGATCATTTGATCCATCTGTAGTCATCCTCGTCTCGCACTCCAGCGTCCTCTTGTCCAGCGTCGACTCGCTCCTCTTGTCCAGCGTCGACTCGCCTCTTGTCCAGCGTCGACTCGCCTCTTCTGTCCAGCGTCGCCTCGCTCCTCTTGTCCAGCGTCGACTCGCCTCTTGTCCAACGTCAACTCGCTCTCTGGAACTTCTCCTCGTGCTGTTTCTGACGTCAATGGATCTTCTTATGTAATTTTGTTATTATTTAAAAACAGTTGGTTTGACAATCGAGTTACATAACTGTATGTAACTGGAAGGATGAAATTATTTACAAAAATTTAAATATTCTGTGTGGACGGGCAGAAGCTCCCGCTGCACCGTGGATGATTTAAGAAATAGAATCACTGTAGCTTGTGTGTCCTATTTATACCCATGTCTTGGTCGACACCTGCAGTGGTACGAAATCGACATGTCAGAAACTGTCTCTGGATTCAGTTCCCCCACTCTTTGTCAATTTCGCTATTTCTTATATTTCTGCGAATTGCAGAGTCCTGTAAGTATACTCTTATACTTGTCTTATAACTATTTTTACAACACATGTTCACTGTAATTTTGGACATTGCAACTTAACCCTTTCAATTTGTACACAGTTATTTCACTATTACACTCGTACGGTGTGGCACTTTCACATGGTGTTCGTACACAGTATTTAGTAAATTTTCTTACATTTTATTGTGTTTTTGGATTTTACTCTTTAATTATAGTTTATGAATAATTACGGAAAAACAGTAATTATGCAATTATTCATCTTGGGGTGGGTAAACTCGCCTGCATAGACCTGCGTTCACACACACTAGCAAAATACTGGTGTACACACTTTCAGTTACATTTGTGTGTGTGTGCACATCGATTCAGGTCGAAACACCTGTTCATATTTTTGTCTGAGCCAAGCTTGCAATCCCTGACATGCTTATTTCTAATATATTATTAATTATTTACAGTTTATTAGGTATATTAAAATTTTTATATTCAATGCTCAGTACATCACTTATTTGTACTGTCGCATTATCCCTCTGCTTGGTAACAAAAAAAAAATTTAATAAATTTATTTATTATAATTTTTTTTATTATTATTATTACACTTGAAAAAAAATGTAACAAATAATAAAGAATAATATTCGTCATTTCACCCTTAATTGGAGTGTATACAAATGTCTTACCTCCCCTCCTTATACGCTCACTGCTCGTGACCTTGTAGTAGGGTGGCTTCAACAAACAGCTGATCTGACTGGTTTCATTGACCTCGTTGTTTTCATGTGTAAAACTTCTTAAATGACGTTGCGTGGAATTTACCAATTTCTTTCTTCTGTATCTCATCATATACGATGAAAGTGTGTTGTCCTACTCGCTGTCTTAACGTATACGGTCCATTATAAAGTCTGAAGAATTTCTTCGCCGTATTATCACTCCGTTTTCCCACTGGATTAGCTTTGAGTAGTGAACTTTCTCCCACGCTGAATTGTTGTAGCTTGTGAGTTAGATTAAATCTTTCTACTCTCTTGTTACCTCTTTCTCTTATCCGTTGCTTTGCGTATTCAATTTTCACACTTATTGGTATAGGTACATTTTGGTTATTAGGTTTGTTTATATACTTAGTCCAAAATCTGTTTGGCTTCTTATCTTCTTCTAATTCCATTGGAGTATATCCTGTTGCTTCATTATAATTTTCGTTAATGGCTTTCTCAAGAAATGGTAAATATCCTGCCCATTTATTGTGTTGATCATGACAATATATTCGTATATATTTACCTAATTCTTTGTTAACTCTCTCAGCAAGGTTTCCTTGAGGATGTCTTATGGATGTGAGTACAGGTTGTATTCCATTTTCCCTTAACGTCCTCTCCCATTTTTCACTTTGGAATTGTACACCTTGATCACTGAGTACCTTCTTTATTTTTCCATATGACGGAATATATTTCTGCAGTAGTATCTTTAGAACAACTTTGGTTGTGGGTCGCATAATTGGGTACAGTCGGACTGCCTTGGAAAACACATCGATACATACCAATATGTGCTTCACACCTCGACTTGATCATGGTAGTGGTCCCAGAAAATCCACTGCAATTAGCTCTCCCTTGTTCTCCTTCTGTACACTCTGCATTCCTACGTATGTGTGTAAATTCGGTCCTTAATTTTACATTATCTTACTCATACATTCTTACCTTCGCTTCTAATCTTCCTTAACTTTTTTCTTAACATGACATTACTTTGTCTTTACATTACTTATACAATACATTAACATTCATTACCTTTTATTACATTTCCTTAACATTACCCTTCTGATCGCTACTACTTTCCTGAAATACACTTCCGTAACAGAATACTCTTTTAGCTTTGTAGTGTGTCGCATGATCGGTTACAGAGGAACTGTCTTGGAAAACACATCGATATTCTTCTCGAAGTCTTTAATCCTACGTAGTCGCTGCCCTTTTTGACTTTTCACTCTTGCTTTCTTCTGTGTCCTTGTATCTCCATTAAGTTTTCGCTTGATCAGTCGTTCTAACAATTATGGCAATTATTTTCCATTCCTAACCCTTTCTTCATATTAATAACAACAATAACATCTTTTACCATTACTTTCTTAAATATTTCTCTACGCTATCATTCCTTACCATCAATAATACATTTCTTAATTAACCCTTTAAAATAATATTCTTTTTTTATTTGCTATCATATCCTTAATAAATAACATTTCTTAATTATACTCTCTTATATTATTATTAATAATTAATAGTAATATTATTTTTCTCATTTAAAAATAATTATTTATTTTCGGGTATTGAGTTCGGTTCGATGTGTCGTTAGAACTGACACCCCTCATTATAACAATTGGTTGTTGTACACAGGAAATTCATTGTGCTCACCCTCGCGACAACATTCCATTGGGTTACCCCTTCGTTACCTTTCCATTGCATTGCTGCGATGTTTGTGTGCGTACTTACCGTGTGAACGTTTGCTTTGATCATGTAAGTCACCTGTTTATAGGGTGAAAACTTTATTTTCCCTCTCTTTCTCTCGTAACAAATGCTTCGCTCTTTCTCAATTCTCTCAGCACGTTCCACAAGTCTCTCATCACTAATGAATTGTGTAAGGTCAGTGTGTTTGAAGCCTATATAAACAGCTGACGACGGTTTTTTCGTTCGTCTTTTATGATAATATTCATCGTAATTACTATAATTATAGTTATAATTATCGTTCACTTTATAATTATCGTGCGTATATCTAACATCATATTTACCACAATTCTGTGTAGCGTTTCATCTAGACAATTTAATACATTTCTTGATAGACCTACAATGATATTTATCTCCGTAAGTGTGGTGTCTTATGTGTTTCAAATGTGTCATCTTGTGTGACTTACTATTGTGTGTGTGTCTCACACTTGGAATATCGCTATTAATAAGGTACGTTTTATTAACCTTAATTTGCTTCTCTTCCTTAATGTTAATTACTTTATAATTATCGTTAGTAATTACACACGTATTTTCAACTACTATGAATTCTTCAAATATTATCTTTTCACATATTAGCTCCGTTTGTTTATTAATTATTCCACAGACATTTTCTGCGATCATGTCAATACGTAAATTTTGTAACATGACATAAGGTAGTGAAGATCCAATGATATTTAACTATAAAAATAAAAAGCTGAAGACAAGAATAAGAGGCAAAAACTTATAAACTCAGAGATCAATAACCCAATAATCCAAATGACCAATGACTGATAAACTGACAATGACCTGACACAATAGATCGGATAAATATAAAAGGAACCACGGAACAATGAAGAAGGAGCTAAGAACTAAATGTAACCAAGACATTAAGAATGAACATTGTAAATCCCGAATAATGACCATTATTCTGTAGGTTAACAAATGAACTAATGTAATTAGAGTGTAGATGAGATTTACCTAGGTTAATAATGTTAATGAAAGATAATAATGTTATGTATATTTTATTGATGAAGGAATGTGTTTATAAATATAAGTTAGGGAATTAATATTGCACACACCCTAATAAATAGTGATGAATATAATCAAAATTAGTAAACATACCCTAAGGCAAATCAAGGCCACAGTTAATTACCAAAAGTGATCATTTGTGAAGGGAAAATAAAATAAACAATTATAATCAGTAACCCCATAATGATACTAACATCAAAAACAACCCAGTGAATAATTAAGTGAGTGGAAGAAGGAGT
Organism: Magicicada septendecula; assembly: GCA_034769895.1. Classification (NCBI taxonomy): domain Eukaryota; kingdom Metazoa; phylum Arthropoda; class Insecta; order Hemiptera; family Cicadidae; genus Magicicada; species Magicicada septendecula. The sequence continues at coordinate 743,596,674 of CM068368.1, read as the reverse complement.
ATGTTAAAATAAAGTGGTAACATGTAGTGAGAGCATGTTGCACATAGTAAGTGAAAGTGTATAAGTCAAAAACCTTCTATGAAGGAAAAAGTGTAGTTGGTGAACTTCAAAAGGTATTCTAATTAGTAAACTGTGTTAGAATAACAGGAAGACCAGTGATAAACTTTGTATTAGTAAGTAAGAAGAACTTATTATAATGTAATTACAGTAAGCCATAGGTAATAAGGATTATAGGATAAAATAGAAATTAAGACATTGGAATGAAGGACAAACAAGAACGATAGACACTTTTTCTAGTGAAGGAATGGAGGAATAGTATATATTGTGCAAAGTATAAATTAATGTTAGTATAATAAGGATGTTGTTACTGTTTTAAAAGAACCAATATAAAGTAATGATGTATTAATTGAACCAGATAGTAGAAGGGAGCAGAAAGGTAGTTAGAAGTTATTTCAGGCTTGAACCTGTAAAGAAAATGTTTATTACTATAATAAGAGGTGGAGTTAGGAACACCAATGTTTATTGCTTGTTTTGTTTAAAAAATTGTGTTAGAAATACCAAATGTAAAGGTAAGAAGCTACTAAGAAATGTTAGATAGTAGTAGAGCAAAATCTAGGCTCTAGGCCTAACTGTTAAATAAGAATTTAGTAGATTAGAGAACAATAGTCCAATATTAAAGCAGAGTATACCAAATGTTTAAACAAATTAAGTGAGTATTCCTAATACCAAAAAGGTATGAATAACAGCCTATTTTGAATAAAATATATATGTAAAATATAAATATGAAAAATAATAAAAATGTAACTAGCTACTCAAAAGTGACCACGAGGGATATCAAAATGACCCTTATCAAAAATTATGAACAATGGTACTCATGTAATAAACCTAGCTATTAATATAAGATAGGAATCTTCATTTGAAGATATTTTGTAAAATTAAACTAAAATACGACGTTAAAACATAACAATGACTTAAATTAATGACCAATGAGAATTAGCATAATTTATTAGGTAACCATAGCAACCGGAAATTTATTGCCAAAAAGCCGTTAGATTTTCGATAGTCCATTATTGACCGACGCCGAGAGTGGATTGAGTAGCTCTCACCCCAAAATTTAATTCCAAATAAGTGAATTTTAACCAAAATCAAAGGAAGGGAAGATTATGATAGCAGCCCAGGGAATCCTGGATAATATATTATTTATTAAATTTGTTCACAACCCATAATTACCCAAAGAAATCAAGAAGACGCCGCGAAGAATAGATGACGACTAATCCCGAAGGAAGATCATAAGGACCTACATCAACTCAAGAAGACGGACGATCGCAGAAGGAGTACGAGGCCGAAGTCTACGAGAAAAACCGTCTGGACGAGATTAATGAGATTCCAAAGAATAGAAGACGACTGGATCCATCCGGAAGAAGAAGACGGCATCGCAGAAGCTCCATCGAAAGTTGATGAGTATAAACAATAATCCCATTAAACGAATTCCAAATTTTTCTATCAAAAATAATAAACAACAATTTTCACTTCACTGATCACTATTCTGATTTAGAACTGAAGGTATTGGTAATATCACTATTTGAACTTTAATCAGTTGATAATTATTAAAATTAAAATATAATAAATAGTTAACAAACATTCCTAATAGACAAATCCTAACCAAAAATTTTACTAAATCTCATTGATAATTACTTACTCGAATGTGTTAAGATATTAATTTTTTGGTGTACCTAGTATTAAGGATTGTTATAAATTTGTGTATTTTTGCCGTAGTCAAATATTTCTGTAGCCAAAAGGACTTATTAACACCCCTGAGTAAAACCATTTTAATTGTAAACTAATGTTAACCGTCAAGACGGTTTGTGTACAAAACATTGGAACTGAGCATACCAACTGAACAACTGTAATAGCCGGTGCTAAAAATAAAATTAATGTACTACAAAATAATTGAAACCTACCAAAGTGTTAATAAATATTCTCATTCTGCAACACTGCATGTTTGATTCGAGTAAATTAAGATAATAAATAAAAATTTATTGAAGTGAAAACCTCAAAACAAGACGTTAGCCAAGTCGACACTGCAGAAAGGCGTGCGCCAATCAGGTGGCGAGGCGGCAATATTCAAACCAAACGGTGAGAGATACGGTTTACCCGTAAATGGTAAGAGAAGGTACAATTCGACTTGCTACACGCAAATAACAGTGACAGAATTTGTTGAAATTATTAATAACGTCAATCATACACACATACTATACCACGAACCCAACGAGCGAGTTAACAAACGCTCGACACTCACACATATACTATACGAAGAGAGAACGACTTACAGAATAACACTAACTAAAAATTTTTAAACACCCAGAACTGGCATAGATACAAAGTGGCGCGCCAACTAGTAGGGCTAGGATAGTTAAGGAAACATACCTTTAAACTTTACAGATTCTAGCGGCGACTACAGAAATGGAACCGGCAAAACACGGTACGAGATACCAGACGAAGATACGCGAGAAGGAGGCGGAAGAAGGAAGAAAAAGATCAGAAAAGGAGGTCGAGAAAGACGTCAGAATGGAGGAAAAGGAGATAACTTCGGTAGAAGATGTAGAAGAATTATTAACTCCTATGGAAATAGATAAACCCGCACCACCGGGGAACCTGACCTTACAGGACATGATAAGGCTAATGGGCGATTTCAGCAAAACAATTAATGACAATTTTAAGAAGCAGGAGGAGAAAATAGATGAAAAATTGGACAAGAAGTTTGAGTCAGTAAATGAAAATTTCAAGAAACAGGATGAAAAACTGGACAGCACTAAGGAAGATTTAAGGCGGACCATTAATGGAAATAACGAAAAATTACGACAGGAGATGAAGGAAGAGAATAAATTGATCAGTGAAAAGATAGAGAGAAGTAATGAGAAAACCAGCGAAACCTTGAGACTGATGAAAGAGGATATTGAAACGCTAAACGATAAAATTGAATACAACCAGGATACATTACAGCAACAGTTGACGGAATACAGAGAAGAACTGAAACAAACTGTAATGGAAACGGAAGAGAAGATAGAGAAAACCAGCAAAGTAGTGATACAAGTCTGAGAAGAAATTTTGATCAAGGTGAATGAAGTTGAAGGCGAAGGTAAGAGGAGGGTTGAAGGACTCCAAAAAGAAACCAATAACAAATTAGAACAAATATAGACCAGAGTCGAAGAGAACTATAGCAGATTGGATGCATCAGTAAGTCAAGTGAAGGACACCACAACCGCCCAAGAAGGGAAAATAGCTGAATTTAGGGCAAGAGAACTGCGCCTACAGGAAGAGATTAATGCGTTGAAGGACCGACCAATCATGAGCTCACACATATCATGTAGCGAAAATAGAGAAACAATAAACTTTAAAAATTACAAACGCAACCCAATTGAATTCATAGAACGAGTAGAGGAGAACTTAGCCCGAACCAGAGAGACACGATGGACAGTAATCAAGGGCATGATCGACGACATGTTCAAAGAAGTTCACGACAATTGGTGGACGGCTGTGAGACCAGATATACACAATTTTAGTGAGTTTAAAAAATTATTCAAGGACAAATACTGGTCGGAGGTGACACAGCACGTGGTAAGAAATAACATCAGCAACGGCCGATTCAACCCTTACCTGGGACAGTCCCCAACCGCTTACTTTTTAGGTAAGGTAAGCATAGCGAGGAACCTCGAACCTAACATCCCTGAAGAGTGCCTGGTGACACAATTAGCATACCACTACGACGGGGAAATCACAAAAAGCCGTTTGAGTGGAAGAATCAAGACGATTCAAGAGATGGCCGCCTTATTGGGTGAATATGAGCGGGAGAAACATTATGTGTTGAACCGACAAAAGAACACACCCAACTACAGAAATTATGATAACAAAAATCAACCAAGTGGGCCGCAAGGAAACACACACCGGCCAATCATCCACCAGCCAACCCCAATAATTATCGAGGTTTTAATAACAACAATAATTACCCGAGAAATTACAACCAGAATTACCCCAACAACAATAACAATCCAAACCATTCTTACAACAGGGGAAATAACCAAAACGGAGGTGGTTATAACAGGCCCAATAATCAATACTACAATAATAACCAGTCGGTACCGAATCAAACATACAGGCGACGGGTAAACTATATAAATGCAGAGAATAGATACGATGGGAGACGTGGTTACAGAAGAAGGAGCAGGAGTGTGGAAGAAGATAGGAGAAGCAGGGAACGAAGGAGACGTGCCCGCAATAAATCAGCCAAACAATGACCAGGGAACCCAGTACGTTCGAATATAAATCATATCCTGGCGGAGGACGGCCCAGAACCTGATACTGGTCCCAGCAATGAGGATGAAAGACGATGCACATACGACAACATTGAAATGTATGGGAGTGATCCACAATGGGGCAATCCCATAGCAAGGTTTGTAGACGAGTTTAACCAACGGAATCCTCCAGAAAACCATATTGGTGGAGCAGCCCGAACAGCGGCCAGGACATGAAACGAATAAAACTAAGTCAAAACACTATCCAAAATGGGACTGATTTTAAGTAGACCGACCATGCGAACCAATTAATGTATAAATGAGAAGATTAACTTACAAGAAAAAAGGAGTATATATAACAGGGTCCATTGTACAGTACCATAAATACCCGATCTCATTGTAAAGGACAACAAAAACAATACCTATGTCATAAGTGAGATCACAACTAAGAAAATAAAAGGGACTTACAACCAGTCTTCTCTGAAAAAATATTATGAAACAGTGTCAGAAAGTTAAAGAGAATTTGGAGCAGAACAATTAACAAAATTCAAAATAAATAAATGTAAGCACAACTTACAATAAGTATTTGATTGAAACTATTATATGAATGAAAGGGAATTTAGAAGAAAGATAAGCTAAATTCAAAACAAAGTAAGGACAAACTTACGACCAAAAGTGAAACAAAGTGTGTAAACCCATGTAATTTTGAAAATATGTATAATGAAATATCATAAAAAATTTATATAAAATAATTAAATGTTACACAAATAATGATGACGCTACATAACATCATTAACTAACCCTATCACAAAAGGGAATAATAAAAAATTAATGTTTCACAGAAGAAAAGGCAAGACAATCAAATAAAAAATAACACTGACAGATTAACTGAACGATCAATGAAAAAATAAGTGAGCCAGAAACCAGCTACAATGTTAATTTTAAATATAAATGAGCAATAAAGTGATAACATATAAAATCACTACCATATAAAATAAGCTAATGAAACAATACAAAATGCCTGTTAAATATCGCCATAAGCTTAAACAAGGGAATCCAAATAAGTCACTGAGATGAAAAGGTCATGAGATGTATAAAAGAGAGAATAATTAATCCCCAAAAGTGTTTTATTGTATTGATATTATGTGAGTAGGAATGAACGACTATTATTATAATTATTATGAATATTAAATCCTTAAATTTTTAGTGACCGTCAATCAGAGAATGTTTTAGTGGATAGTTAGTGAGGATCGGTCAATAATACAACTTTTAGTAATTTTGCGTCGACGTTTCGACAATATTTATTGTCATCTTCAGGACCTGTGTATGAAATACAATAGAAATATCAAACACAACGAAACAATTAAATATTTGGGTGAACGTGTTGGTGATGTGAGTGTGTGCGTGTGTATACAACATATAACATGTGTTATACACACGCACACACTCACATCACCAACACGTTCACCCAAATATTTAATTGTTTCGTTGTGTTTGATATTTCTATTGTATTTCATACACAGGTCCTGAAAATGACAATAAATATTGTCGAAACGTCGACGCAAAATTACTAAAAGTTGTATTATTGACCGATCCTCACTAACTATCCACTAAAACATTATGAATATTATTATGTGATGATTTTATGTTGACATACGTCCAACAATTATTTATGTTATTGAGCAGATAGGCAAGGCCTCTGAACTCAAAATGTGTATAAATGGATAGCAGAGTAATAGAGCCACACGTGCCCTCTGGCTAGCACCAATTTATATGAAGGGGAGAGAAGAAAAATTTTAGGGAATAGAACATACAAGGGATAACACTCGTAATAAAATAATACCAAATACCATATTATGAACCATGACTTAATAAAAATGAATAAAGAAGAAAGTAGCGATGGATGAATTCCTGAATAATAACAACTTGATAAAATAAACTATATTGATGATTTCAGAAAAAATATAATAATCTTTGTTTCAAAATAATCAATTTTGGTGGCGATGCATTATGTAACATGACATAAGGTAGTGAAGATCCAATGATATTTAACTATAAAAATAAAAAGCTGAAGACAAGAATAAGAGGCAAAAACTTATAAACTCAGAGATCAATAACCCAATAATCCAAATGACCAATGACTGATAAACTGACAATGACCTGACACAATAGATCGGATAAATACAAAAGGAACCACGGAACAATGAAGAAGGAGCTAAGAACTAAATGTAACCAAGACATTAAGAATGAACATTGTAAATCCCGAATAATGACCATTATTCTGTAGGTTAACAAATGAACTAATGTAATTAGAGTGTAGATGAGATTTACCTAGGTTAATAATGTTAATGAAAGATAATAATGTTATGTATATTTTATTGATGAAGGAATGTGTTTATAAATATAAGTTAGGGAATTAATATTGCACACACCCTAATAAATAGTGATGAATATAATCAAAATTAGTAAACATACCCTAAGGCAAATCAAGGCCACAGTTAATTACCAAAAGTGATCATTTGTGAAGGGAAAATAAAATAAACAATTATAATCAGTAACCCCATAATGATACTAACATCAAAAACAACCCAGTGAATAATTAAGTGAGTGGAAGAAGGAGTATGTTAAAATAAAGTGGTAACATGTAGTGAGAGCATGTTGCACATAGTAAGTGAAAGTGTATAAGTCAAAAACCTTCTATGAAGGAAAAAGTGTAGTTGGTGAACTTCAAAAGGTATTCTAATTAGTAAACTGTGTTAGAATAACAGGAAGACCAGTGATAAACTTTGTATTAGTAAGTAAGAAGAACTTATTATAATGTAATTACAGTAAGCCATAGGTAATAAGGATTATAGGATAAAATAGAAATTAAGACATTGGAATGAAGGACAAACAAGAACGATAGACACTTTTTCTAGTGAAGGAATGGAGGAATAGTATATATTGTGCAAAGTATAAATTAATGTTAGTATAATAAGGATGTTGTTACTGTTTTAAAAGAACCAATATAAAGTAATGATGTATTAATTGAACCAGATAGTAGAAGGGAGCAGAAAGGTAGTTAGAAGTTATTTCAGGCTTGAACCTGTAAAGAAAATGTTTATTACTATAATAAGAGGTGGAGTTAGGAACACCAATGTTTATTGCTTGTTTTGTTTAAAAAATTGTGTTAGAAATACCAAATGTAAAGGTAAGAAGCTACTAAGAAATGTTAGATAGTAGTAGAGCAAAATCTAGGCTCTAGGCCTAACTGTTAAATAAGAATTTAGTAGATTAGAGAATAATAGTCCAATATTAAAGCAGAGTATACCAAATGTTTAAACAAATTAAGTGAGTATTCCTAATACCAAAAAGGTATGAATAACAGCCTATTTTGAATAAAATATATATGTAAAATATAAATATGAAAAATAATAAAAATGTAACTAGCTACTCAAAAGTGACCACGAGGGATATCAAAATGACCCTTATCAAAAATTATGAACAATGGTACTCATGTAATAAACCTAGCTATTAATATAAGATAGGAATCTTCATTTGAAGATATTTTGTAAAATTAAACTAAAATACGACGTTAAAACATAACAATGACTTAAATTAATGACCAATGAGAATTAGCATAATTTATTAGGTAACCATAGCAACCGGAAATTTATTGCCAAAAAGCCGTTAGATTTTCGATAGTCCATTATTGACCGACGCCGAGAGTGGATTGAGTAGCTCTCACCCCAAAATTTAATTCCAAATAAGTGAATTTTAACCAAAATCAAAGGAAGGGAAGATTATGATAGCAGCCCAGGGAATCCTGGATAATATATTATTTATTAAATTTGTTCACAACCCATAATTACCCAAAGAAATCAAGAAGACGCCGCGAAGAATAGATGACGACTAATCCCGAAGGAAGATCATAAGGACCTACATCAACTCAAGAAGACGGACGATCGCAGAAGGAGTACGAGGCCGAAGTCTACGAGAAAAACCGTCTGGACGAGATTAATGAGATTCCAAAGAATAGAAGACGACTGGATCCATCCGGAAGAAGAAGACGGCATCGCAGAAGCTCCATCGAAAGTTGATGAGTATAAACAATAATCCCATTAAACGAATTCCAAATTTTTCTATCAAAAATAATAAACAACAATTTTCACTTCACTGATCACTATTCTGATTTAGAACTGAAGGTATTGGTAATATCACTATTTGAACTTTAATCAGTTGATAATTATTAAAATTAAAATATAATAAATAGTTAACAAACATTCCTAATAGACAAATCCTAACCAAAAATTTTACTAAATCTCATTGATAATTACTTACTCGAATGTGTTAAGATATTAATTTTTTGGTGTACCTAGTATTAAGGATTTTTATAAATTTGTGTATTTTTGCCGTAGTCAAATATTTCTGTAGCCAAAAGGACTTATTAACACCCCTGAGTAAAACCATTTTAATTGTAAACTAATGTTAACCGTCAAGACGGTTTGTGTACAAAACATTGGAACTGAGCATACCAACTGAACAACTGTAATAGCCGGTGCTAAAAATAAAATTAATGTACTACAAAATAATTGAAACCTACCAAAGTGTTAATAAATATTCTCATTCTGCAACACTGCATGTTTGATTCGAGTAAATTAAGATAATAAATAAAAATTTATTGAAGTGAAAACCTCAAAACAAGACGTTAGCCAAGTCGACACTGCAGAAAGGCGTGCGCCAATCAGGTGGCGAGGCGGCAATATTCAAACCAAACGGTGAGAGATACGGTTTACCCGTAAATGGTAAGAGAAGGTACAATTCGACTTGCTACACGCAAATAACAGTGACAGAATTTGTTGAAATTATTAATAACGTCAATCATACACACATACTATACCACGAACCCAACGAGCGAGTTAACAAACGCTCGACACTCACACATATACTATACGAAGAGAGAACGACTTAAGGAAACACATTATATTAAAAATTACACCCCAGGTAAAGGTTCTATTACAATTTGTATTAACAATTTTTTCGGTTAACTGTGCAGTACCGTTTATTATACTTTGTTTTATTTCAAGATTATCAATTTTTAACTCTTCTAGACTCTCTGTGATTTTTATGGTATCCTGTCTACAATTTTCGGACTGTAGCTCTAATTTATTTTCTAAACTTTCTGTTTGTTTTGTATTTATTTCTTTTAGTTCGTCTATTCTAGCATTTAAATTTTCTGTCTGTTTATTTAAATTTTCTGTCTGTTTTGTGCTTAATTCATTGACCCAGGCACACATCATCGTCTGGAATGCCTCTACGTCTAAATTTCCTGAAGTCGTCATGTTGAAGTATTATTAAAATATTTATTTAGTAGTAATTCTTTAACAATTATTATTGATAACCATTCCCTACTTATTTATTTATTTCTGTATTTTTATTAATAGTTATTATTAATACTCATTACAGTTACACCTGTTACATAGACAAACAATATTATTTTTGAGGGCGCCAGCTGTGTGATTACACAACAATTAACATTACATTCAGTTACTGTTTAATATAAATAATTATTACATATAATACATTTTTTATTTAACACACTTATATTTTAGAGCAACCATTTAGCTACATAAAAAAAATTTTAATAGTTAAATGATGGGGATCGGGCCATACGTTCATGGGCTACAATTTATGTAACAAATTTTTTTGCACATAAATTTAGGCATGTCGTGCCCCACGTTGGGCGCCATATTATACAACGATACAACGTTGCAAATATAAATTTATTTGTGTTTGCGGAGCCCCATGATCTGGGACGCCATATTATGCAAGGATATAACGTTTTAAATATAATATAATTTACATTTGTGATGCTCCACGTTGGAAGCGATAATTAATATGCAACAATATGATATACATAAAATAGGCGTGACTGGTCTCACGTTCAAGATTGACAAATTATGTAACAAAATAGCAATTAAATTGGGTTTCAGGTGTATCTGCAATAAGAACTCTATGTAACTTGTAACGGTATTTCAAATTTATTTGATATTAATAAAATTGTGCACTTAGCACTTACTTCGACTTAAAACATTCGTTATTATTTGTTATTATGCCGTAAGGCTTATGCTATATACATCCTTACTGACTAAATATTCTATTCTACTAATTATTGTATTAAAGAAAAATCTCATTTTCAGACTACTCAGTCAATTAATGTGTTTCAAAATATCAATATTTTAAATATCTTTTTATATATTGTAATGTACTCAAAATATTAATAGTTATTGAATTTATCTTTTGCTTCTCAGTACTGATTTATATCAAACACTAATTGTTTTCATTTAAATTCTTTGTATTCGTTTTATTTCAATACTAATTTGAGCTCTTGTTATGTTAATCGTATTTCTAAAACATCTATGATTTTAATTCTACTTTAAAATAAACATTGGCTCTTATTTTTAAATAAAACAAGAATGTCTTTAATTGTCTTTGAGTTCACTGTTCGATTAAGAGATAAATAAGTTGTTTATCACCTTATTGTCGTCAATCATACTCGATCATTTGATCCATCTGTAGTCGTCCTCGTCTCGCACTCCAGCGTCCTCTTGTCCAGCGTCGACTCGCTCCTCTTGTCCAGCGTCGACTCGCCTCTTGTCCAGCGTCGACTCGCCTCTTCTGTCCAGCGTCGCCTCGCTCCTCTTGTCCAGCGTCGACTCGCCTCTTGTCCAACGTCGACTCGCTCTCTGGAACTTCTCCTCGTGCTGTTTCTGACGTCAATGGATCTTCTTATGTAATTTTGTTATTATTTAAAAACAGTTGGTTTGACAATCGAGTTACATAACTGTATGTAACTGGAAGGATGAAATTATTTACAAAAATTTAAATATTCTGTGTGGACGGGCAGAAGCTCCCGCTGCACCGTGGATGATTTATAAGAAAGAGAACCACTGTAGCTTGTGTGTCCTATTTATACCCATGTCTTGGTCAACACCTGCAGTGGTACGAAATCGACATGTCAGAAACTGTCTCTGGATTCAGTTCCCTCACGCTTTGTCAATTTCGCTATTTCTTATATTTCTGCGAATTGCAGAGTCCTGTAAGTATACTCTTATACTTGTCTTATAACTATTTTTACAACACATGTTCACTGTAATTTTGGACATTGCAACTTAACCCTTTCGATTTGTACACAGTTATTTCACTATTACACTCGTACGGTGTGGCACTTTCACATGGTTTTCGTACACAGTATTTAGTAAATTTTCTTACATTTTATTGTGTTTTTGGATTTTACTCTTTAATTATAGTTTATGAATAATTACGGAAAAACAGTAATTATGCAATTATTCATCTTGGGGTGGTAAACTCGCCTGCATAGACCTGCGTTCACACACACTAGCAAAATACTGGTGTACACACTTTCAGTTACATTTGTGTGTGTGTGCACGTCGATTCAGGTCGAAACACCTGTTCATATTTTTGTCTGAGCCAAGCTTGCAATCCCTGACATGCTTATTTCTAATATATTATTAATTATTTACAGTTTATTGGGTATATTTAAATTTTTATATTCAATGCTCAGTACATCACTTATTTGTACTGTCACTATATATATATATATTGTAACGTAACAGAGTTGAGGTTCCTGATGTTACATAAAAAACTTTGTAAACATGACTTAAAACAATGCCCAAAGTATGTTATAATTAAATACAAGAGGGCCCATCTCACCTAAAGAATGCATTGAAGGTACCTAGTAAGGTTACTAAGTAATAAAACATCAAAAGTGTACCTAAATCTAAAATATGTAATGATGTAATGGGTCGAATTAGAAGGTTTTTTATTTTATTGATTTTGGTCTCGATTTTATAAAGATTTTAAATTCACTTCATGTATGTAAGCTACCCCAGTTTAATTTTATATTAATTGAAATCATCATTTTAAGCACTTTCCAAATTGCCAGACGTTCACCTGTGAGGAGCCTCCAGTACAGCAATTCACATTATTTAGCCAAAACAATTGCCAGACGTATTGTGTAACCACCCAGCAGCAGGCTTGTGTGAAACCCAGTCTGCAGTGTGTCATTAGAGTGTGAACAACAGACAGCCAGCATCAGACAGTAAAGTTCGTGAATGAAAACCAGTGGCCTCGGGCACAAGATAGGCCTAGATTAAATGGGCCTATCTATTCACTTAAAAAACAAGTGCTATTGTAACTCTCGAACGCGCGGCCAGTCTACAAAAAATTAGTGCGAATAAAATTAATTCGGCCGACTTCATCATATTGTATAATGTGGAACCAATAAAACAGTAAAAACCTTTGAACACAAACAGTAAACGTATTAAACGAGTACCGGAGTGCGTGAGATCGAAGCAAGTATTCAACAACAGTTCGCGCAACCAACCCTAGGAGTACGCTGCGTATGGGTAACTAGAACATTTAATATGCATATTAGAACCAATGCCAAATAACTGGTGATTGTTCGTTATAAAAGGAAAATATAAAACACCAATACTTTGTACGATAGAGTTCTCTCAGGGGCGGAGTTTATTCAAAGATCAATGTAACAGAATGAGTGTGTGTGTGCTAATATAGAGGTTATACACTGGTTCATTTTCAATGTTTTATTTATTTAACGAGATTACTTATAATAGTTTGTGTTTTAGACAGTATCAAATGTGTTTACATAAGATGTAGATTTTAACTTTGTCGATATAAGATGTTTTGCCAAAAAATGTAAGGAAATTTTAATTTGTCTTGATTTTTTTATTGGAAAAGAATAACAATACAAAACTAAAATAAGTACATATTAAAAAATTTTAATTCTCTTCAAAAAATGAGTTGCGTAAGTTTTTGCGATAACCTATAATCATATTTGCATTTTTAACGTTCGTGTTGCGGACTCTGGCAGAAGGCGGAAGGCGAAACAGGTAGGTGAAAAATAAAACAAAAAATAAATTTGTGTATTGGTATGTGAATAGAGCATCACATTTGGCGCCCGAACAGGGACTCGAATTTGAATAATTAAAATTCCACACCTACGATAAATGCAAGTTTGATTTGAGGGTTGAGTAATAACACGTAAAAAATTACGCAGCACATACAAATTAGTACATTAATGTACAGAGGTTAAGAGTTAAGTGGTAGATGTTTTTGTAAGTAAATTTAGATTAATAAATTTATAAAAATGGCAGGAAAGAATGAGAGCAATATAAATGGAACGACTAGTGTCGAAAACTATAATGAATTAAATAGTATGAGTGATTTTGAAATCCACTCGACTCCAAACGTGAGTCACGAAAATAAAACAAAAAACAATTCAGATGAAACAAATATTACGGAGGATTCAGTGGTACAGTTAACCCCCACCTCAACAAAATGTAATAAATTAGATGATGATATAATGAGTATATTAAGAACCATATCAATGGACATTCATGAACAGAAGAACAAATTTAACGAATTAAATAATCGTTTTGACAATAACGATATAACATTGAATGAAATGAAAAGTGATTTTAACTGTAAATTAGAAGTACAGAATAACAAATTAGATGTGCAGAATGACAAATTTAACGAATTAAATAATCGTTTAGACAATAACGATATAAAACTGAATGAAATCAAAAGTGAATTTAATTGTAAATTTGATGTACTTAAATTTGACATTGATGAAGTAAAAACAAAATGCGAAAATAGTTGTAATGAATTGAAACGAGACATTGAGAAAATAGTAGAGTCAGTAGCAGAACAGATTAAAAGTAAAAGTACAAATGATGACAATAATGTCGAAAATGAGAATATAATTAAAAATGTGGTATTAGAGAGTAAGGTAACAAGTGTTAATAATGATATTGAAAGTGGTAATGTGATTGAAAGGGTGGTATCAGAGAGTGATTCGGTGAAAGTCGATAATGAAATAGTGAATGAGAAAGAGAGCGTTATATGTTATAACGAAGTAGTAATTAGTGTTGATGAATTAGAAAAAGAATGGAAAGAAAGAGTAGATGAATGTGTAGGGCAGAGGGTAAATTTTCCCCTTATTTGTGATGACCCAAGGTGTTCAAAAATGTTATTATTCGAGGGCAAGAGACCCTTATTAGTGAAAGATTTGAGTTGTTTATTTTTGTTGAATAATTTTGTACCCTTTGCATGGAGTGAGATAGTTCAGGGGGGTAGTGACAGGTGTTATGATGATGAAAGATGTTTTGAGAGAGAGTTGTGTGTTGATAAAGAGATAGAATTATGTAAACTAATGAGAGATTATAATGAGTTGAAAGAGATGCTAAATGATTTGAAGTACTTACCTGTTAAAATAGAGAGTGAGAATTGTTTTGATGATACCTGTTTAAATAATAATAATTTACCTTATGATGAAAAATTAATCGATTTGATAAGGAATATAATTACTAATGGAGACTGGACAGAAACAAATAATGTTGACTTGTTTTATGATTATTTTGGTAAGATGAATGAATTTGGTTTTTATGGTGACAACACACAAAACAGTAATTTGTGTGTTAATGAAATTGAACAATGCTATATAAAACAGAGACTTATCTATGACGATGGTGGCTGAGCCTTAAATTCACAAATGAACAATTTTAAATAGTTTGTTTATTGGTTCTGACCCCGCAACCTTGGACATTGAAGTGTGATATAACTGAATAATAAATGATGAAGAATTGTAAATACATGTTTAGTAAATTTATTTGTGTGTTGTAAAACGTTAGATAAATAATGTAGGTATGTAGTAAAACTTGTTGTGATATTAATTATAATATTAATATTTTGCAGCTTAAATAAATAACAAAAATAATTTGGAAGAAGATAGTGAATGAGTTGTAGTTATTGCAATGGGTGAAAGTAATTAAAAATGTTGTTTTCAATAATTGATTTAATTAAAATAATTTGAAATGTTTAAATATTTTGTTTGATTTAAATGTTACACGGTTGAAGTTTTCTAATGGATTCAAATTGTTTTATGAGATTTGATATTAATGTTCCATGGTTTGTATGAAATAACATTGTTGTTAAATGTTTCAGAGGTTACATGGAGATATTGGTGTGTGTGTGTGTGTGTGGTGTGTATTTTGTGTTCAGGTCAAGAGTTGGATAATGTATTGTAAGTATAAAGTTCATAATACTAATCAGATAGAATAAAATGCTTACAGGTGTGAAAAGAGTTTAATTCAATAATAAAAATAAATTGAGATAATGGTATTAAAGAGAAATTGTAATTAAAAGGTAATAATAACTGTAAGGTGAATTAAAATTATATTTGGTTTGAACTGTAAGAAATAGACATTGATAAATATGTTATCTAAAAGATTTATAAAAAAAATTGAAAAGTGCAGCAAGCAGATATGTCAGTATATGATGTAACCAGAATGTTTAGACTATGTGAGTGTTGAGACCGAGAGTGTTTATGAAAACAAGTTTGGCACACAAGTGTTTATGTAAACAGGTAGGTTGTGTGACCAATGTTTACAGCCAGAGGTGTGGAAGCTGATAACTGTCGTAGCTTGATGAATCAGTATCTTGAGCAAAACCTAATTGTGACATAAAAGAATTGAAGTAAATTTTTTTTTTCAGACAAAATAATAATGAGGAAATTACTGTAACTTACGAGTTTGAGAAAATAAATATAATTACATTAATTTGGTAATGAAATTAATTGAAAAGATGACTTTTAATAATGAAACCAAATCTAGTTTGATCTGAATTTTGAGGGTAAATAAATAATTGATAAACAAAAACATAATGATTAAAGTATTCATTCAAATTAAACAATTGAAAGAACGTTAAAGCTGAGAGTGTTTGGAAATTAAGATGTGTATATTACTGTCCATATAGAGTTTTCATATGTTATGAATTTTTCGTCCTATACATATATAGTAGCTAAGTATAAATGGAGTTAATGTCATTTTGTATAATTAAGGTGTTATTTTGGATGGGCAATATTGTAAGGGGAATGTTATTCAATTTAACTGGAGTTTATGTGTACCACTGTAAACCAGTATTGTTTTATTAATACTATTTTTTAGGGTCTATAATATAAAATGAGCCAGTACGTTGTCAATGAACCAGTACGGCTAAGAGGAAACAAATCAGTTGTGGGATATGGAGTGATGGAAGGCCGCCTGTCAAATTTTTAATTAAACGTTCTAAAGTCAGGCGATACTGGGGCGGGTATCTGTTCGATTTTTCGGTGTTGGGATCTCGAACAGAGAAGTCCAGTAAGATCGGATGGGTGCTGCCGCAGTCGCCAGACTAGGGGGGTAAGAACCCATGATTTCAGTAGAGTGTTCAGGGGGGTTGCGGCGCCATATCCTCACTGCTCCTCTTAGGGTTTTAGCAATGAGAATTCTTCTGTTACGACAGAAGACTTCTCATTGGGGGGGTATTGTAATGGGTCGAATTAGAAGGTTTTTTATTTTATTGATTTTGGTCTCGATTTTATAAAGATTTTAAATTCACTTCATGTATGTAAGCTACCCCAGTTTAATTTTATATTAATTGAAATCATCATTTTAAGCACTTTCCAAATTGCCAGACGTTCACCTGTGAGGAGCCTCCAGTACAGCAATTCACATTATTTAGCCAAAACAATTGCCAGACGTATTGTGTAACCACCCAGCAGCAGGCTTGTGTGAAACCCAGTCTGCAGTGTGTCATTAGAGTGTGAACAACAGACAGCCAGCATCAGACAGTAAAGTTCGTGAATGAAAACCAGTGGCCTCGGGCACAAGATAGGCCTAGATTAAATGGGCCTATCTATTCACTTAAAAAACAAGTGCTATTGTAACTCTCGAACGCGCGGCCAGTCTACAAAAAATTAGTGCGAATAAAATTAATTCGGCCGACTTCATCATATTGTATAATGTGGAACCAATAAAACAGTAAAAACCTTTGAACACAAACAGTAAACGTATTAAACGAGTACCGGAGTGCGTGAGATCGAAGCAAGTATTCAACAACAGTTCGCGCAACCAACCCTAGGAGTACGCTGCGTATGGGTAACTAGAACATTTAATATGCATATTAGAACCAATGCCAAATAACTGGTGATTGTTCGTTATAAAAGGAAAATATAAAACACCAATACTTTGTACGATAGAGTTCTCTCAGGGGCGGAGTTTATTCAAAGATCAATGTAACAGAATGAGTGTGTGTGTGCTAATATAGAGGTTATACACTGGTTCATTTTCAATGTTTTATTTATTTAACGAGATTACTTATAATAGTTTGTGTTTTAGACAGTATCAAATGTGTTTACATAAGATGTAGATTTTAACTTTGTCGATATAAGATGTTTTGCCAAAAAATGTAAGGAAATTTTAATTTGTCTTGATTTTTTTATTGGAAAAGAATAACAATACAAAACTAAAATAAGTACATATTAAAAAATTTTAATTCTCTTCAAAAAATGAGTTGCGTAAGTTTTTGCGATAACCTATAATCATATTTGCATTTTTAACGTTCGTGTTGCGGACTCTGGCAGAAGGCGGAAGGCGAAACAGGTAGGTGAAAAATAAAACAAAAAATAAATTTGTGTATTGGTATGTGAATAGAGTATCACATTTGGCGCCCGAACAGGGACTCGAATTTGAATAATTAAAATTCCACACCTACGATAAATGCAAGTTTGATTTGAGGGTTGAGTAACAACACGTAAAAAATTACGCAGCACATACAAATTAGTACATTAATGTACAGAGGTTAAGAGTTAAGTGGTAGATGTTTTTGTAAGTAAATTTAGATTAATAAATTTATAAAAATGGCAGGAAAGAATGAGAGCAATATAAATGGAACGACTAGTGTCGAAAACTATAATGAATTAAATAGTATGAGTGATTTTGAAATCCACTCGACTCCAAACGTGAGTCACGAAAATAAAACAAAAAACAATTCAGATGAAACAAATATTACGGAGGATTCAGTGGTACAGTTAACCCCCACCTCAACAAAATGTAATAAATTAGATGATGATATAATGAGTATATTAAGAACCATATCAATGGACATTCATGAACAGAAGAACAAATTTAACGAATTAAATAATCGTTTTGACAATAACGATATAACATTGAATGAAATGAAAAGTGATTTTAACTGTAAATTAGAAGTACAGAATAACAAATTAGATGTGCAGAATGACAAATTTAACGAATTAAATAATCGTTTAGACAATAACGATATAAAACTGAATGAAATCAAAAGTGAATTTAATTGTAAATTTGATGTACTTAAATTTGACATTGATGAAGTAAAAACAAAATGCGAAAATAGTTGTAATGAATTGAAACGAGACATTGAGAAAATAGTAGAGTCAGTAGCAGAACAGATTAAAAGTAAAAGTACAAATGATGACAATAATGTCGAAAATGAGAATATAATTAAAAATGTGGTATTAGAGAGTAAGGTAACAAGTGTTAATAATGATATTGAAAGTGGTAATGTGATTGAAAGGGTGGTATCAGAGAGTGATTCGGTGAAAGTCGATAATGAAATAGTGAATGAGAAAGAGAGCGTTATATGTTATAACGAAGTAGTAATTAGTGTTGATGAATTAGAAAAAGAATGGAAAGAAAGAGTAGATGAATGTGTAGGGCAGAGGGTAAATTTTCCCCTTATTTGTGATGACCCAAGGTCAGTGGCGTATGCTGAGTTCGAGACCTGGGCTAGCTCACCTTAGAATTGAAGAAAATGCACTGGAGGGGGTCCCCCTCGTTCATATTTCAAGCTTTTTGAAGTGATGTGTTGTTGTGACACCATGCCAATGCATTCTAACTTATATAATAATGACTGATACTTCAACAATAATTATGAAATGGCATCATTAGAAAGACAAAAGCAAGCAAAGAACTTCAGTATTTCATTTATTCATTTATAGCATACATTTGTTCCGCAGAAGCCACTAGGGCCGGACGGCGGTAGTGAAACAAATAAAAGATTACAAAAAGCAAGAACTATATCATTACATCATGAGGAAATAATATATAATTATACTGAAGAAATCCTTAAATTTTTAGTGACCGTCAATCAGTGAATGTTTTAGTGGATGGTTAGTGAGGATCGGTCAATAATACAACTTTAGTTATTTTGCGTCGACGTTTCGACAATATTTATTGTCATCTTCAGGACCTGTGTATGAAATACAATAGAAATATCAATAATAACGAAACAATTAAATATTTGGGTGAACGTGTTGGTGATGTGAGTGTGTGCGTGTGTATGTATGTATCATTTTTTATGTGAAGACTTATGATAGTTTGTTTACATCTTCAAATTAGCTTTCTTAAAGATAATTTGAAGATGTAAACAAACTATCATAAGTCTTCACATAAAAAATGATACATACATACACACGCACACACTCACATCACCAACACGTTCACCCAAATATTTAATTGTTTCGTTATTATTGATATTTCTATTGTATTTCATACACAGGTCCTGAAGATGACAATAAATATTGTCGAAACGTCGACGCAAAATAACTAAAGTTGTATTATTGACCGATCCTCACTAACCATCCACTAAAACATACTGAAGAAAGTTTGACTTACTTCGACGACGGCTCTGTGTAGACTTATTTGAACAAGAACTCCATTCTTCTCTCCTTTTGTGTGAATTTCAGGATTACACTTTCATAAAATGTTTCTTCTGACCACTTTTTCATATTAAGAAGAATGTTTTTCTCAATAGATATAACAGCCAAGTTGCTTAACCGGACTTGTCCTTGTGTGGCTCTGAGGTAAGTCTTAATCCTCTTTAGAACGGAGAAACTTCTTTCAACAGTTGCAGTTGTAGATGGAAATGTCAATGTTAAATCTGCTAGTTTGTACACTTCACTAAACACTATGTCCAAATTATTGAGTTTCATATAAATAGTAATCTCATTCACTGATTTTTTCTTATACTCATCTAGAGTATAAAGCACATTTAGTTCATTTTTGAGGCGAACAATGTCAAAGTATGAACTATATGGTTCTTTAAGTTCTGTCATCAGATTTTGTGGGAAACTTTTACAAAATGTATCAAAATTGTTTGAATCCAATAAAGACACGAATTTAAGATCCTTTTGGGACTCAAACCTGAATTTTATCTGGGATATCACTGTGTCCAGAATTTCGTTAAAAATACGCTGCCATTTGGAACGGTCATCATTTCTCTGTCTTTTGTGTCTTGGTTCATATTCTTTATCTTCATTATCTTCATATTCAGAATTACTTGTAGCTTCTGTCCATACAAGATCAAAATCCTCATCTCTAATTTTCTGCAGAGTATCATAGAATTCATTGACTTTGTTCATGCAGTAAGAAATGTCCAAACATTTTTTTTGCATTATGTCAAAAAGAACATCAGAAATTGCAAATATTTTGCTGAAACTAAGAAGAAGAAATCTAGTGTCGAATTTATGTAAAAAACAAACAAAGCCTGAAGCAGTATTCACTTCTTCACCTGTTCAGTCACCGGGTTCATCTTCTATTGATGAAAAGAACATGATAAGAGGCCTTCTATATTCTTTGACAGTATTTACAATCCTTGATGAGAAATTCCACCTTGTTGGTGCCACTCTCGGTAGTTTCTTCTCCATAAAGTTTTTTAGAGCAGTTGTGCGGACTGTAGAATGTGAAAAAAAGCTAGGTATTCCTGATAAAGTGATGAAAAACCGTTTACATTCTGCTACAAAATTTGTAGACTTTGACAAAACCAAATTCAGCCTGTGACTACAGCAATGAATAAAAGTTGCTGATGGGTACTTATTTTTCACCAAGGTTTGAAGTCCAGACACATGGCCGGCCATAACAGCTGCTCCATCGAAAGTTTGGGCTATAAGTTTTTTTGAACATTCTAAATCATCCACAACCTTGGTGACATGTTGGAACAATCTTCGGTCTAAACTGACATCAGTGAAGTGCAAAAATCGTTCCTGACAGTTTCCTTCATTATCGACAAATCGTAAAACTGTTGATAATTGACTTTTATTGGTTACGTCAGTTGTCTCGTCAAGTAATATTGCAACGAATGTTGCATTAGATATTTCTGATTTGATTTTGTCTGTAATTACGCTACCTACTGCGTCAATTAAATCATTTTGTATTACCGGTGACGTCCCTCTAAAAATTGTTGCGGTTTTTAAATGGTTCGCTATTGTTTGCTCATACGTTGATAAAAATTCAAAAAGTTCTATGTACATGCCTTTATTTGTTGAATCGCTAGACTCATTGTGGCCCCTAAATGGACATTCTTGCTTCCCTAGGAATATTACTGCGTCAATCAATCTTCTTAAAATAATTCTATTTTCCTTTACTTTTTCATTATGTAGACTGTCAGCAATCTTTTTCTGTAAATTAAGGGAATGATCGATTCTTTGAAAACCGAATGTCTGTAACGTATTGAATGCTCGTATATGAGTAAGTGATTTTTGATGTTTATCACAAGCCGTTACCAAATAATTTAAATTACTAAATCCTGTCTTATTCCAAGGACTTGTATCGGTGCAAAAAAGCAAACACGCCCAGCAGTACAATTTATTAGTTGTACTCGATCCAGTTAACCAAGGGTATTTTTTGTAGTTGGCCTCACTAAAACATCTAGTATACACTCTGTTCTTTTCTTTATGTTCACTTTTAAGTTCTAGAAGAGATGCTGAGGCCTACCTATCTTTACAATTTGAAGCTTATCCTCATACGGAAGCTGAGCAAATTGTGTCTTTGTCAATAGTTTATTAACTATATCACTCATCTTAATTTATTATTCAAACCGCACAGCACAAAATATCATTCACAAAATTATAATTAATTTTAAAATGAATCACTGCTATGCGTGCCACACGGCGTACTGTCTCACACTGTTGTCTAGCTCTCCAAGGAGCGAAGCCTAGCCTACGATAAACGTCACTGCCCCCACCAAGTCCCTCACCGTTGTCATAGCAACGCCATTGAATCGTGACGAGCAAGGCTTCGCAAGTTACTTGCGAAGCCTGAGTAAAGCAATATGCAGCGATTCAGGCGCCGTTATATGCGAAGTTGTATTGTCTATAATTAGTAATTACGCTACTACGAAACAGAAGTAAACACGTGAGGGAAACACGTCTGACTTCGATAAAATGAACAATTTTATGCAAATTCCTAATAGATTTTTTTGTGCTTTAATCTTTGGGCTTCGCAGCTAGCCTAGCTAGCCTAGAATATACGCCCCTGCCCAAGGTGTTCAAAAATGTTATTATTCGAGGGCAAGAGACCCTTATTAGTGAAAGATTTGAGTTGTTTATTTTTGTTGAATAATTTTGTACCCTTTGCATGGAGTGAGATAGTTCAGGGGGGTAGTGACAGGTGTTATGATGATGAAAGATGTTTTGAGAGAGAGTTGTGTGTTGATAAAGAGATAGAATTATGTAAACTAATGAGAGATTATAATGAGTTGAAAGAGATGCTAAATGATTTGAAGTACTTACCTGTTAAAATAGAGAGTGAGAATTGTTTTGATGATACCTGTTTAAATAATAATAATTTACCTTATGATGAAAAATTAATCGATTTGATAAGGAATATAATTACTAATGGAGACTGGACAGAAACAAATAATGTTGACTTGTTTTATGATTATTTTGGTAAGATGAATGAATTTGGTTTTTATGGTGACAACACACAAAACAGTAATTTGTGTGTTAATGAAATTGAACAATGCTATATAAAACAGAGACTTATCTATGACGATGGTGGCTGAGCCTTAAATTCACAAATGAACAATTTTAAATAGTTTGTTTATTGGTTCTGACCCCGCAACCTTGGACATTGAAGTGTGATATAACTGAATAATAAATGATGAAGAATTGTAAATACATGTTTAGTAAATTTATTTGTGTGTTGTAAAACGTTAGATAAATAATGTAGGTATGTAGTAAAACTTGTTGTGATATTAATTATAATATTAATATTTTGCAGCTTAAATAAATAACAAAAATAATTTGGAAGAAGATAGTGAATGAGTTGTAGTTATTGCAATGGGTGAAAGTAATTAAAAATGTTGTTTTCAATAATTGATTTAATTAAAATAATTTGAAATGTTTAAATATTTTGTTTGATTTAAATGTTACACGGTTGAAGTTTTCTAATGGATTCAAATTGTTTTATGAGATTTGATATTAATGTTCCATGGTTTGTATGAAATAACATTGTTGTTAAATGTTTCAGAGGTTACATGGAGATATTGGTGTGTGTGTGTGGTGTGTATTTTGTGTTCAGGTCAAGAGTTGGATAATGTATTGTAAGTATAAAGTTCATAATACTAATCAGATAGAATAAAATGCTTACAGGTGTGAAAAGAGTTTAATTCAATAATAAAAATAAATTGAGATAATGGTATTAAAGAGAAATTGTAATTAAAAGGTAATAATAACTGTAAGGTGAATTAAAATTATATTTGGTTTGAACTGTAAGAAATAGACATTGATAAATATGTTATCTAAAAGATTTATAAAAAAAATTGAAAAGTGCAGCAAGCAGATATGTCAGTATATGATGTAACCAGAATGTTTAGACTATGTGAGTGTTGAGACCGAGAGTGTTTATGAAAACAAGTTTGGCACACAAGTGTTTATGTAAACAGGTAGGTTGTGTGACCAATGTTTACAGCCAGAGGTGTGGAAGCTGATAACTGTCGTAGCTTGATGAATCAGTATCTTGAGCAAAACCTAATTGTGACATAAAAGAATTGAAGTAAATTTTTTTTTTCAGACAAAATAATAATGAGGAAATTACTGTAACTTACGAGTTTGAGAAAATAAATATAATTACATTAATTTGGTAATGAAATTAATTGAAAAGATGACTTTTAATAATGAAACCAAATCTAGTTTGATCTGAATTTTGAGGGTAAATAAATAATTGATAAACAAAAACATAATGATTAAAGTATTCATTCAAATTAAACAATTGAAAGAACATTAAAGCTGAGAGTGTTTGGAAATTAAGATGTGTATATTACTGTCCATATAGAGTTTTCATATGTTATGAATTTTTCGTCCTATACATATATAGTAGCTAAGTATAAATGGAGTTAATGTCATTTTGTATAATTAAGGTGTTATTTTGGATGGGCAATATTGTAAGGGGAATGTTATTCAATTTAACTGGAGTTTATGTGTACCACTGTAAACCAGTATTGTTTTATTAATACTATTTTTTAGGGTCTATAATATAAAATGAGCCAGTACGTTGTCAATGAACCAGTACGGCTAAGAGGAAACAAATCAGTTGTGGGATATGGAGTGATGGAAGGCCGCCTGTCAAATTTTTAATTAAACGTTCTAAAGTCAGGCGATACTGGGGCAGGTATCTGTTCGATTTTTCGGTGTTGGGATCTCGAACAGAGAAGTCCAGTAAGATCGGATGGGTGCTGCCGCAGTCGCCAGACTAGGGGGGTAAGAACCCATGATTTCAGTAGAGTGTTCAGGGGGGTTGCGGCGCCATATCCTCACTGCTCCTCTTAGGGTTTTAGCAATGAGAATTCTTCTGTTTCGACAGAAGACTTCTCATTGGGGGGGTATTGTAATGGGTCGAATTAGAAGGTTTTTTATTTTATTGATTTTGGTCTCGATTTTATAAAGATTTTAAATTCACTTCATGTATGTAAGCTACCCCAGTTTAATTTTATATTAATTGAAATCATCATTTTAAGCACTTTCCAAATTGCCAGACGTTCACCTGTGAGGAGCCTCCAGTACAGCAATTCACATTATTTAGCCAAAACAATTGCCAGACGTATTGTGTAACCACCCAGCAGCAGGCTTGTGTGAAACCCAGTCTGCAGTGTGTCATTAGAGTGTGAACAACAGACAGCCAGCATCAGACAGTAAAGTTCGTGAATGAAAACCAGTGGCCTCGGGCACAAGATAGGCCTAGATTAAATGGGCCTATCTATTCACTTAAAAAACAAGTGCTATTGTAACTCTCGAACGCGCGGCCAGTCTACAAAAAATTAGTGCGAATAAAATTAATTCGGCCGACTTCATCATATTGTATAATGTGGAACCAATAAAACAGTAAAAACCTTTGAACACAAACAGTAAACGTATTAAACGAGTACCGGAGTGCGTGAGATCGAAGCAAGTATTCAACAACAGTTCGCGCAACCAACCCTAGGAGTACGCTGCGTATGGGTAACTAGAACATTTAATATGCATATTAGAACCAATGCCAAATAACTGGTGATTGTTCGTTATAAAAGGAAAATATAAAACACCAATACTTTGTACGATAGAGTTCTCTCAGGGGCGGAGTTTATTCAAAGATCAATGTAACAGAATGAGTGTGTGTGTGCTAATATAGAGGTTATACACTGGTTCATTTTCAATGTTTTATTTATTTAACGAGATTACTTATAATAGTTTGTGTTTTAGACAGTATCAAATGTGTTTACATAAGATGTAGATTTTAACTTTGTCGATATAAGATGTTTTGCCAAAAAATGTAAGGAAATTTTAATTTGTCTTGATTTTTTTATTGGAAAAGAATAACAATACAAAACTGAAATAAGTACATATTAAAAAATTTTAATTCTCTTCAAAAAATGAGTTGCGTAAGTTTTTGCGATAACCTATAATCATATTTGCATTTTTAACGTTCGTGTTGCGGACTCTGGCAGAAGGCGGAAGGCGAAACAGGTAGGTGAAAAATAAAACAAAAAATAAATTTGTGTATTGGTATGTGAATAGAGTATCACAATGAGTAGTATGAGATGTAAAATATAAACACTGTGTCTAGTGGGAGGAGTTTAATGTGTAGGAGTTGAGTATAGTATACTGTTCAATTAATATTTAATGTATTATAAAATGTACTTGGTGTTGTACTGTATCATGATATAGTGTTTACAGGATATTTATTTTATGTTTTGTGTGTAGTAAGTGTAGAGCTGTTGTTTTAAGGAAGTACTAAGTCATAGGTACTCATTTTATTCATGTTAAAATTGTATTTAAATAATTAAATACAAGTACATTTATTAGGTATGATATTATGTTAAATGTATTTACTTTAATTGATTAATGAAGATGTTAAAAATAGTATTTATAAACTTGGCCAGGAAGACAATAAGTGTTAATAAGTTGGCAAGTAGTTCTTATAATTATGTTAAAAACCAATGAAGGGTTCAATGATGAACTAAGTAATATAATGAATTGAAACCAGGAAATTAAAATTGATATAAGTGGCCATAAACCAGTGACTATTTGTAAAGTAGGTCAGGTAAAGAAAAATTAAGTTAAAAACAAAACAAAATTATAACAGGTGTAATAAAACCAATAGGCCTAAATCTGATATTTGGAGAAGGAAATTAATACCTTTTTAATAAGTCCAGTCAGATGAAATTGTAGTAAAATGTACATGGTTTAATAAGGCAGATTAAGTGAGAGTTTTATGTGATTTGGTGTAATTCCAAGCATGGAGTACACCAAATGGAGTATACATTAAATAAGAGTAGTAATATTTTCTAATTCTGGCTCTAGGATATCAAATATTATCCAATGACAGAAAGTAATGGTTGTTAGGGTAACTAAAATGCAAGAAATTTTGTTGATTTCAACAGTCGATTGTTATATGCTATTGGGAACAGTTCAGTAGACAAATTTAAACATAAAAAAATAAAATAAAAATGAATCAACCTTAATAAATCCAATGTATTAAAGCCAATCCATTAAAACAGAACTGAGTAATAATTACAGAACTAGATTTCAGGAAATATAATTCTACACATCCTCCAGTTTACGGAATTAATAAATCATTCTTCAAACTAATTCTGTCAAAGGAATGATGATGAACCCGATTTACAATTAAACTATGAATCTTCTTAAATGGACAAGAAGTCAAAATTAATGCAAATATAAACCAAACATACACAAAGAACTTTTGGGTATTGAAGAACTAAACCTCACTTTCAAGAAATTGACGACGTTGTAATACTACACCAATTCCACTGGGACCGGCAACCACTAGGATCGCGAAGAGGAACGAAGAACAGAAGAACTCCCGTTACACTCCAGGACATCACCTTTCAACCTTTATTGATAATCTGGACGCATTTTTTGGTCAAAGTAACCTCATCAGTACACCTTCATGCGGTTATAAACAGACACGGCTACCTCGAGTATAGTATTGTACGGTAACAAACCAGCTTATATTTAATTTTATACATTAAGAATTAATAACCATTTGTAATACTTAGTAACCTTAATTTTGCATTACCTGGCCTTACTAATCGTTAAAAGAACCACATGTACCCTGGGATAAGAGATAAAACGAAAATTATATTTAAATTGTATTATGCAGTACTAGTCCATTGACAAATTGATTCAGCATTGTATGATCGATATTACGATCAGATAAACTGCGAGGACGACTGTTGGAATTTAAAAAAAAACAATATAAATAAAGAATCCTTCTTGTATGTGATGATGTTCTGTGTTATTGTAGAATAGGTATTGTATTTTGATTGGGGAGTAATTTACAGATAAAGAAGGTGATTAAACTGTCAAGTGAAACTAACTAACCTACAAAAACGAGTCAATTACTAATAGCAGCGCTCGTTGCAGACAGCTGGTGAATACGGGAGAGTGCCGAACTAACACATTCTCTTCGCTACACTTGGGTCAATTTAAATAATACGGACCGAATAGGGTTGGAGAGAATTACCGAATTATTAACTATCATACCCGTAATATAGCG
Source organism: Magicicada septendecula (assembly GCA_034769895.1). Classification (NCBI taxonomy): domain Eukaryota; kingdom Metazoa; phylum Arthropoda; class Insecta; order Hemiptera; family Cicadidae; genus Magicicada; species Magicicada septendecula. The sequence goes on along the minus strand of CM068368.1, from coordinate 743,568,671 downwards.
TAAAACACTTAGTAATTGATTAACACAGGGCTATGTCCAACATACGAGTTGCAGCAACGATATAATAAATAATTGTTTTCTTTTTATAAATTAATATTGAGTTGCAGGAGGTCTCATCTACAACAACATAATAAACATTTTCCTTTTAAACAGATCGAATTGGTTAATTTAAAATTTTTAAATTAACTATAACCTGTAACTGTAATTAAATAAGAAATACAACCAATATAATACATTTAATACAAATTGGCGAACCCAACAGTGGGGCTTTTAAACATCCTCAAATATCATTAGTAACAACACGAATTCGATTGCTTTACAAATTGACGCATCCAAAGTGGGGCTTAACGTTGATACACAGGAGTCACACATATAAAGAAAGAAACGTAATCATTCAGAGCTTTACAATATATATTGTAACGTGACAGATATATGCATAATGTTGAATGGCAATTGATCATTAGAATAATAAAATTATAACATTTAAATCTGGAAGAAAGCATTAAGTTTAATATAAAAATTAATTCATAGCAACTGTGGAAAGCAATCATTATTATTTTAAAAAATACAAGTTCAAATAAAATGAGTTACTAGTGATGAGTCATCCAAAACCAGTCTCATAACCAAAGGTTTTCAAATTATAACCCAGGAAGGTAAAAAGTAAATAACCAAGCAATACAGAATATGACCAAACCCACAACGAGGAAGTATAAATGGAAAAGAAACCCTGAATAAGCCAAGATCAACCAATACAGGTGGTGTATTTCTAAACCCGAAGAAGATGAAGAAATCCCAAGAAACCTGATGGCATCAAGAAGAAGATGGAGAAGATACCAGTCCCAGAAGACAGAAGAAAAGAAGACAGAAGAAAGAAGAAGAAGGCAGCATCCTGAGGAAGATGTCATGCTCTTATAAAAGACACCCAAATCCCCATACCCCCAAAATAAATAGTAACCAATAAAAGTATAACGAAATGGTAACAACATGTACATAAAATTAAGAGAGAGAAGTGTGTAAAGTAAGAGTTGCCAGTGAACCAAGATGAAACAATAATATAGTACCCAAGGAACAAATCTCCATTGTAAAACACTAACCAATTTATTATGTTAATAAGACTATACGACCATTTAGCAATAACATAAAATAAAAGTGTAAAGTGAACCAGTGATAGTTTTGGGTATTATAGAAAATAAACCTTGTGTTTCATTCTTGGCAATCACAAACATTGAATACAATGAAATATGCAACTTTCAGTGACTTAAAATGTGTACTATGAGAATATGTTACTTACAAGATATAAATCTGTTTAAAATAACATTTTGTTTTATATAATGAAAAAAAAAACAGATTTAATTATACTAATGACAGGGTACAATTCCCCAAAGACAATATTTAAAAGACGGTGTGAAAACTGTATAATCCTACTTACCATAATAGTTAGAAATAAGAATATAGATATAAGATTTTTGTGTATATAGTATAAGGATGTTAAAAATGTATTAGATATAAGGCCATTTATTTAAATCTACAACAACTAACATCAGAACTGTAAATATAATTATTACTTGTGAATAGTAAGAAGTAATTAAGATGTTAGTTGGTAAAAAACCTTTTTTGTGAACCATATTTCAATGTTAGAAATAAGGATTTAATTGTAAGATGTCTGAAGGTTGAAGACAACCATTTATTTAAAAATATTCTTTATTTGTTTAACTGTTCTTTGTATTGTAACCAATACTAATTATTGTTGTGTAATTTGAAAAAATGTTTAGTTTATAATACCATATTTAAAAGTCAGAGAGGGTATCACACATCATATATTGTTTGTAAAAATATTTTGTAAGGAAAAATTGTTAAAAAACCTAGGCCAAAGAAAGAAAACCAAACTTCATCAAAACAGAGAAATCACTCATTTAAATGCAATTAAACAAAAGGGGTTTAGACAAAATAAACTTGAGATCAAGCCATATAATTGCACATACCATTTAGAAAGATTTTATAAAATTATATTCAGAATTATAAATAAAAATGAAAATGACTAATCTCAGAAATTTGGACAGGGGAGTCATATATTCCAGAATGTTTTAGAATTTAACTAATTAAATTAATTACAAGAAAATAAGGGAATATAAACCTTTTAATACAATATAAGATTATTAATATTAAATATAACTGATAAAATGGCTGAATTTACATAATGACAGGAAGTTAGTTTTGGAAATGTTTTAATTTTTCAGAGAATACAAAATGAAAGTAAAATTACTAATTTTGGACAGAAAACATTATAAAACGGCATTATTCAATCTTAAAATACGCCGAATGAACTGAAGGATTAATTTAAATAACATCTAGTAAATAAAATTGATAAATAACCAAAGTTTAGGCTATTATATAGTGTATTTTTAAATATGTACAGGATGCGAAATTATATTTGAACAATGTTAAGAATAATATTATATTGGCTAAGAGTTTAGTTGAAACTGGAGGAAATAAGATAGTTGATTATTGGTATTTGTACGATGAACTTGACAAGTGTTTTATAACCAATCTAATCTAACAAAAAACGGTAGTGAACGGTACGTTTTTGTGAAACCGCGAGTGGCGTATAAAATCATTCTAGAATGCCCACATAGTGACAAAATCAATCAAGAAAGACTAAATAACACTGGACAGTACATAACTACCCCAAAAAACACTACAAAACACAAGAAAACAGTATAACACATAAACATATATTAGTGTCGGAATCGTAAAAAGTGACTGAACTTATAAATACACAGATACACAAAATACAACCCGGAAACTTTACACAAGGCACTATACAACGTCAAAAAAGGGATTTGCAGACACCAGGACGGGAATACTGCCAGAAAATATCTTATTTGGAACATCGCAGAAACGAGTGACATTTTGACCAACTTGATGGCAGCCATTTTCCTTTGTCGATCTCAACGCCTCCTTGTCCACGTCAGCTGTTGGTGACAACAAATTATATTATTTCAAATTTATTATTCAATGTGTGTATCTAGTATTAGTAATTAACTTGTTGTAACGTTATACTTTTTAAATATTGGCCCGATTTCTCTGACTTTGATAATAATTAGCTGTTTAAAGAACCTTGTTGAATTTTATATACTATACCTTGTAACTGTTTCGATACCCTGAGAGTCGATATTATAATCGAAAAGAGTCAATATTGCAATTATATAATAAAACATTAATACTTTTCACCACAAAATAGTTCTTTATTTCACTAATATTACAAATTACCACTAATATAATTTTAAATAATAAACTACCAGGACTTTACCACATATAAGGGAAGATAACCTACAAAACGAAAAGGTAAACAAGTATCGATTGTCCTGGAGACAATCTTATGAGTGGTTGTAGTTTATTTGAAAAATACAAGAACTTCAATAAAATTTTTTAGACGAGTGATACACTTTTTGAAACTTCACAGCACCCTATTAATTAATTGATTTTAATTAATTAATTAATAAAAAGGAATTTTTTTTTAAATTATAAATTTTGTTTTAAAAACATAATTTTTTTAATTTTCTTCAACAACTAACAATTTTTTGTTTTAAAACATTCTGGTGAAACTACACATATATCTTTTCAACAACATAACGCTTTTGACAGTTTTTACTACATCTGTGACTCGACCAACTGGGAAACTTAAGGAAGTGTTTCAGGCCAGTAAGACTTCGAGAGCTACACACCAAGTATTATTAAACACCATCATTCATCTGAGAGAGTAACAGAGTTTAGTTACAAATTGGCGCACAACTGAGGAGCTTTAATTAGCGATTGATAGGCCAATAGATTCTGCCCAATCACTAGTTGGAGCTAGGCAGCAGCTACAAAGTCAGAGAAACAATAAAAAGGGAACAACAACAAGCAAAATGGAAGAACCTACACCAGAAGAAATGATTGAGATAAGGAAAATGTTCCAACAAATGATGAAGAAAATGAGAGAGAACATGGAAGAGGAAAGAAGGGAAAAGAGGGAACTGAGGAAGATACTGAATGATTGGGGTGAAGAAATAAGAGAGGACACTAAGAAAATGAGAGAGGACAGATTAAAAAGAGAAGAATTAAGAAAGGAGAAAACCAAAGAAATAAAATATGATAGCAAACCAGAACCAGAAGAAATACGAAATGATAAAACGCAGGAACAAGTAATGGTAATACCTGAAACTGAAACTAACCGAAACCAGGGGAATATTACACAAAGGAAAAGGAGAATGTATCCGAGAAACTTAATAAAAACGAAGGAAGAGTTGGAGATGATGAACCATGGGTTGATTGATGGCAATAATATCCCAATTATCTATGACAAAGACATCATGAATTCTAGGAGGAGAATTGAAGTAATTTCAAAAATAATTTACCACAAAGCAGTAGTCTACCACTGGGAAAGGACCAGAGGTAAACAGAATACCACATGTGGACCAGATAAATTTCAGCGCAAGACTGGACAGTGTTTTTCAGAAAGATGGAAATGTGATATCGTACCAGACTGTAATGATGACACAGATGAATCACCAGAATGTATTCCATTGGCGTACCATCTAGGACAGTTCCAGGATACGATTAGACTAAAATATATTCCTTCAGGGTGGATATGTGATGGTAAGCCAGTTTATGGGGTTTCAGATAAACAAATAATAAGTGATAACCCAGATGAAGATCCTCACATATATTTGTCAGGTAATACAAAACATGGACCAGAAAAGTATTGGTGTATAAATACTATGATAGAGGGAGCCGAATAAGTTTTGTAGCCAATAAAGTAATAACAGCGAGGAAGATTGAAACAAGCAACGGAGTAACCGCAGTGAAAATGAAATTCCAGGCGGAAACCAGAGATGTCATAAGTACTGGGATAAATATGAAGACCATGATCGTCCGTAAAATAAGGGCAAGTGAGATGATGGACCCTGGTTAACACAAATACCACACGCCATCAAGAGAAGGGACGGATACCATGATAACCGACTACGGCGAAAAACAATGGTCAAGGAGACGAAATAAGTATCATTGAAAGGAAATGATACGAATAATAAACATACAAACAAAACTGGGTTTTATGAGTGAAGACTATGTAAGAAAATGCACATTACAAATAAAAATATGAGCAACGGAGCGACATAAAGAAAATCGTACATCTTCCTGGGTATATAAAAGAAAATAAAATTTATGAAGAAAGAAAAAGAGAAGATCACCTTACAAAAGTATAAATAAAATGGTCCGGTATAAAGTACAATAGATAACCATATGTTGTGGTAAATGATAAGCATAACAATACCTATGAGTTGAGGGAAATCGTTTCAGGAAAAATCAAAGGGGTGTACAATCAAGCTTCTATGAAAAAACATTTTGGAAGAAAGAAAAAGAGAAAGAATTTTGAATAAAACAAACAAATTCAAAAATGATGTAAGAACAACTTACAACCAGATATTTCGGAGAAAACATTTTATGGCAAAATAATTAAAAAGAATTTTTGAATTTAAAACAAACAAATTCAAAAATTAAGTAAGCACATCTTACTACCACTGAATTTTGAGAAAAACATTTTGGAAGAAAGAAAAAGAGAAGGAGTCTTGAATTTTGAATTTAACCATGAAAATTTAAAATTAAGTAAGTACATCTTACAACTATATATTATGAGGAAAAACTTTTTGGCAGAATTATAAAAAAGAAAGAATTTTGTATTATAAATGAAAAAATTTAAATTTATGTAAGAACAACTTACAACAAATATTTTGAGAAAAACATTTTGGAAGAATTAAGAAGAAAGGAATTTTGAAGTTAATATACAAAAAAAATTTTAAAAATGAAGTAAGACCAACTTACTATAACTAAGTTTGTGAGAAAACTTTATGGTAAATTATTAAGAAGAATTTGAATTTGGAGAAATACCAAAACATTCAGAAATAATTGTAAGATCACCTTACTATAAACAATTTTGAATGAAACAATTCTGGGAATAAATGAATTAAACAGAATTTGAATGTTGATAGAACGTCAGAACTTTGAAACAAGATAAGATCAACATATTACAAGGATTTATGAGAAATATTTTGCCATTAAATAAAAAGAAGAGTTTGAATTTTGCATTAAAATTAACCAAGTTCTAAAAAATAATTATGTGTCATTTATAATTGACTTTAGAAGAAAATAAAGTGATTAATTCAGAAAAGAGAATTAACTTTAATCCAGATTAAATGCTAGATATTCACAATAGCATTTGAAGGAGTAGAGAAGAATAACAAAAAAGAGTGTAATATGCAAGAGAAGGAAAAAATTTGGAAGCAAAGAGACTAATTACTTATGAAACGATAATGAAAACAGTTAATTAAGAGCAAAGAAGAACAACTCATACCAAACAGATGGAGAAGATGATTTCGAACAAATGATAATAATAAAACCTATATGAAATGCAAAGAGAAGAAATACCACATGAAATATAATATAAATGAATTAATGTTAATGAATGCGAAGGCGGATTAATAACTTTCTAAGAGAAAGGAAAGAACCAAAATGTTTAAATAAAATGATCAATATAACAACCTGTATATCTAATATAAAGATACAAATTTAAAAATTAAATATAATATATTAAGACCATTCAAATAATGAATAAGAAAGACTATATATAAAGACCATGCTAACACTATAAGTAACCAGAAGAAAGTATAAAGAGAATTCAGATGGAGAAGAAAAAGAGTTACACTGTAACCAGTAACCAGAATTATTAAAAGAAAGGTTTTCAACCATAATTAAAATAGATATATCAGACAAGTTAAGAGTTCAGAAAAATATATATATAATGAGTATAATAATAATTATGAAGATTTATTAAGATAGAAAATGTGAGATAATCTGAGAGACTACGAAGTGAAGAATCCAAAGATATTTTTATTAGTCGAAAATGAGACTACTTTTTATTTATTTATTCGATGACTGACTGAAGATAATTCCAGCAGCATTATGTTTTTTGAGCAGAGATGAATATGCCTCTGTACTCAATTTGTAGAAGTGGTGTATGGCCAGAAGAGATTGTGTAGCGTACAGTGCCCCTCTGATCTGCCCCAGCCCACGTGATAGGGAATGTTAGGGAATTAATATCCCAAGGATGCAACACGAAGTTTATAAAGAAAGAAAATGTATTACAATAATAATATATCTCAGAAGACACTAACTATCCAAAAAGGATCAGTAGTAAACCAAGTAACTATATATATAAAATTAATTAAACTCTAATATAAAAAGTCGAAATAAAAATGGAGAAGAAAATGAATTATAAGAAATGATGAAATTATCATAAGAAATTATTTCATCCATAAACATGTCTGAAATAATTACTTCTGGAGGAGAGCAACCTGTAACGTGACAGATATATGCATAATGTTGAATGGCAATTGATCATTAGAATAATAAAATTATAACATTTAAATCTGGAAGAAAGCATTAAGTTTAATATAAAAATTAATTCATAGCAACTGTGGAAAGCAATCATTATTATTTTAAAAAATACAAGTTCAAATAAAATGAGTTACTAGTGATGAGTCATCCAAAACCAGTCTCATAACCAAAGGTTTTCAAATTATAACCCAGGAAGGTAAAAAGTAAATAACCAAGCAATACAGAATATGACCAAACCCACAACGAGGAAGTATAAATGGAAAAGAAACCCTGAATAAGCCAAGATCAACCAATACAGGTGGTGTATTTCTAAACCCGAAGAAGATGAAGAAATCCCAAGAAACCTGATGGCATCAAGAAGAAGATGGAGAAGATACCAGTCCCAGAAGACAGAAGAAAAGAAGACAGAAGAAAGAAGAAGAAGGCAGCATCCTGAGGAAGATGTCATGCTCTTATAAAAGACACCCAAATCCCCATACCCCCAAAATAAATAGTAACCAATAAAAGTATAACGAAATGGTAACAACATGTACATAAAATTAAGAGAGAGAAGTGTGTAAAGTAAGAGTTGCCAGTGAACCAAGATGAAACAATAATATAGTACCCAAGGAACAAATCTCCATTGTAAAACACTAACCAATTTATTATGTTAATAAGACTATACGACCATTTAGCAATAACATAAAATAAAAGTGTAAAGTGAACCAGTGATAGTTTTGGGTATTATAGAAAATAAACCTTGTGTTTCATTCTTGGCAATCGCAAACATTGAATACAATGAAATATGCAACTTTCAGTGACTTAAAATGTGTACTATGAGAATATGTTACTTACAAGATATAAATCTGTTTAAAATAACATTTTGTTTTATATAATGAAAAAAAAACAGATTTAATTATACTAATGACAGGGTACAATTCCCCAAAGACAATATTTAAAAGACGGTGTGAAAACTGTATAATCCTACTTACCATAATAGTTAGAAATAAGAATATAGATATAAGATTTTTGTGTATATAGTATAAGGATGTTAAAAATGTATTAGATATAAGGCCATTTATTTAAATCTACAACAACTAACATCAGAACTGTAAATATAATTATTACTTGTGAATAGTAAGAAGTAATTAAGATGTTAGTTGGTAAAAAACCTTTTTTGTGAACCATATTTCAATGTTAGAAATAAGGATTTAATTGTAAGATGTCTGAAGGTTGAAGACAACCATTTATTTAAAAATATTCATTATTTGTTTAACTGTTCTTTGTATTGTAACCAACACTAATTATTGTTGTGTAATTTGAAAAAATGTTTAGTTTATAATACCATATTTAAAAGTCAGAGAGGGTATCACACATCATATTGTAACAGTACATAATGACCCAGTACCAGAATTATGGGAATTAAGGGTGATTTGCAATGTTTTGTATTATGTAATTATTAAAACATACAGAATGGTTAGGTACATTGTCCCTCTGAAAAAAGGAACAACGCAAATTCAGCCAGAGTAAGACAGCAAGGTCGCCGATGGACGTGCGGAACTCAAAAGAGGCTATGGCGGTGTTTATGACGAAGTACTACAATATGAATTATGATTGGGCTATAGCACAGCACCGTCATCGCTAAGAACAATGACGCACTGAGTACAATGTGTGCAACGAGGTGTTGTCCAGCAAGACAAAGCTGGATGACGTAAGAACTACCCACACAAGCGCAATTTTGCATTTGCCTCGATCTCATTTCAACGCCATTCTTCATAGCAGCCACAGCGATGTATCGTTGTGTGGATAAAATTTCACAATAGTTTAAATATAATTGGCAAAATGTTAGCCACAGTAGTGGAGCAAGAAAGGCTCATATAACTTGATAATATAAAGATACAAAATATGTAAATTCAGTGTAAACATCAATCTAATTGAACGGCAGACTAAAAGGCGAACACCGGCCATCACCATGGACAGCACCCACAACCAACGGATGGACATCAACACCGACTAATCAGAGAAGTTCCTTTTATTATTTTATATCTCATGAGCTCATTAATATCAAATTGTTAATCAAAAGAATGTACGGGTCTAAAATTAAATGTGCGAATGAGAGAGTGAATGTATGGCCATAAACACATATGCCGAGGGCACTGGTTTGTGTAAGAAATCATTAACTATTAATTAATAATGTTGAAGCTGCAGCAGTAACGTTAAATTGATATCAATCCAGTAAATAAAGAAATCAAAAGAATACCAAGAGATATAGAAAGTAACCGCCATTTTGTTTTGGGTCAGATCACATGACGTCATTATTGTGAACACATGGTTATGTATGTATTAACTTAGAGTGAATTAAAATTGATGGTTAACCTCCAGAATATTTTGTTATCAATTGTGTCGTCAACTGTGTTTTGAAATCTTCCTGTACCCGAACCTTGGAACCCCTTAGGTATAAAACAGTTTATAAAAGAAGAAAATAAGCCCGGCGAATAATGAATTTGGTAAGTACCCAGAAATAGCAAATTATGGTATTTGTCATACATATCTTGGTAGATATATGTAATAATATTATTAAAGAGTAGAGGGGTATATTACAATTGGCGCCCGAACAGGGACTTTATATAAAATTAATTTATATAAAACAGATAGATGGAGAAACACAGAAGACGATATATAATGAATGAGAGGTTATGTTGTTGAAGTTGAATAGTTAAGTACGAGTTGAGTAAAGTGCGTAGTCAAATACAAATAAAGATAAATAACCATTTAAAATATTAAAATACAAAATGGCAGAAAATAATAATAGCATGGAAATGGAAAATACAGAGACAGAATCCATTTTATTGGAAAGACACATTAGCTCAACACCTAAAGTAGTTGAAAATAAAATCTCATTAGAAAATTTGTTCACGTTAATCAGTGACAAATTCAATCAAATGAATGGTACACTTAATGCAAAATTAGATAGTTTTGAGAGTGAGCTAAAAAAGCAGAATACTTTACAGAATGTCAAATTAAATCAAGTAGAAGAGAAATTTGAAGAATTTGAAAATGAAATATACAAACAAAACGTTGAAGTTAACAACAAAATTAGTAAAATAGAGACACAGTATAATAATGTTAAAAGACAAACAGAAATTGTAAATGAGCAAGTTCAAACTAAGATAAGTAATTTAGATGACAAAGTCAAACAAATCAATGAAACCGTTCAAAATCAAATAGAAATCCAGAGTAGAGAAGTGGAAAATAAATATGTAGAGAATAGAAGAGAATCAAATAAATTGAATGAAAATAAAGACAAGGTAAGTAGTGGTGAGAATTATGATAATAGAATTAAAAATATGGTGTTAGAAAATAATTGTGTGAGTATTGAGAGTGGTGATAAAAGTATAATGGGAGTAGAATTTGATAATGAAGTGATAAAAAGTGTTGATGAATTAGAGAGAAAGTATAGAGAGAATTTATAGATAAAGGGGTTGCAGGGGGTAAATTTTTCCCGTAATGTTGTAGTGAGGGGTGAAGAAATGGCTTCACGTGAATATGTGAAAGACGATAGGTCTACAGATAAATTTCCCTTGGTTTTTTGTGCACTTCATAGGTGGTGCCATAATGATGAATTAATGTCCCCTGCATATTTTGAGAGAGAGAGTGTAGCTTGGTATGATGGTGAGAAAGGTTTTGAGAGAGAGAAAAAGAGAGAAATTGAGATATTTAAAGTAAAAAAAAATTATGAAGAATTCATAGAAAGGCTAGGCATAGAGAGAAATAACAATGATAATGAGTACTTACCTTACAATGACATTGAGATAGCAGTAGATGAGGTTTAACAATGAGAATATAACTTACCTAATGTTAACAGATAATACCAACGGAGACTGGACAAAATTGACCAATATTGAACAGTTATATGAACCAACCGAAGTGATAATGAATGACAGAAATAAGAGATTATTATAATAATAATAATAAATTTGATATAAATAAGAATGATCTATGTTACAAATATGTTAGACTATTGTTCGACGATATGGGGTAATTGTTTATTGTTTATTGAGTTATGAACATTTAATTGTGTGGACAGTGTTTTTAAAAATGGACTGATTAGGACTGATTATGGTAAATGATTTCATGATTATGTGAATTGTATATTTTGTGTATTGATGTCTATGTATTTGTGTATTTTTGCTGTTGTATATTTTATGTATTTTTTAGGTAAGCATGTATTGTACGATTTTAAATAACTGAAGAAAGTTTAAATGATATTATGAGATTTAGATTCTAAAGGGTTAGTAGATGATTAAGCAGGTAATAGATTTGGGTATTGAGAGGTATTGTTGTTAGTTGGTAAGTGATGAATTTTGTAGTGGTGTATTAAGTTGAAATGTTGTAAAGAGTTTGGGAATAAGGATAAAATAGAGGCATTGGAGTTAGTTAGTTAGAGTTAATGGGAGTTAGGAAAAATAAAGTGTTGAGATGTTGATAGTATATAAAGAGGTGTTAGATATTATAGGGACACAGTGGTTAGTGATTATATGTAGAGGTGAGTAATGTGAATGGTAATTATATTTGTTGTTGATGGTGATATTTTGTAATAAGGGTATTGGTGTAGGAGTCCAACGAGAGATGTTGAGACAGGAGGGATCGTTGTGTGCCGGAAAGGGTTACCTGAAAGGGTCAGGAACCAATGATGGAATGAGCATAGTGAGGGAATACACACATACTAGTACAAAAAATGCGCGGTGCCAGAGGTTTTAAATGGGATATGTGAAGGGGGTTATTATAGAGATATTGGTGTCATATTATATGTAAATGGTTAGAAGCGGTTGTTAGTTAAAAGGAGGTGAGTGAGGTTAGATTGACGAATGCCAAAATAAGATAGAGAGAATAATGAATAATAGAGAGTCACCCAAACTAGTGAGGATGAAGGGTTAGAAAAGAGAAAATTCATAGCAGAAAGGTGAGGTAAATGAAAGGTAATGATCAATCTGAAATTTTTGTTGTTGTATAGAATCTAAATGAATGTTAAATATTCAATGTTGAATAGAGAGTTGATAATAAAAAATGTTGTAAAGTTCTGCTACAAATTGTGTAAATGTAAATATGAATTAAGTAATGTGAATTGTTCAATGTTAGTGTTTAATGCTTATGATGTACCATGTTTTATTATGTTGATGATAGAGTGTGTGGTTAGGAGGTCGTTACAGGGGTAATGACGATAACAAGTGTTAAGAGATAGTATATTTTAAAGTTGAAAATCTAAAGTTACAAATGAAGTTGATAAAAATATTATAGTAAGCTGCCATGTACAGAATAGAAGAAGTGAGTCTAAGTTGAGTAACAAAATTTAAATAAAAGTGTCTGCCATGATAGTTGTAAGCTGAATTTGTAGAAATAATTAGGTGAAGGTATTTTGGGGGTATATTAAAGAATTGTTGATATATTGTGTTATATGTGTAGTTATAGATATGTTGTTATTTTCTTACAAGTAAGAAATTGAGTTTGGTGGTGGTAAAAAATCAATGTAGTTTAAGTCTTGTAGTTGTGAGGTTGAAACTTTTGAATTAACAACAAACCAATGCCCCAAACACAAACCAATGCGTCTAAAAGGGAACATATCAGTTGTAGATATGTAAGTGTATTAGACCACTATTTTGAATTTTGTATTGGATGTTTCAGAGTTTTGTGGTGTTGTGACCGCAGTCCTGGGCTGGCTGGAGCGTCAGAACAGGAGTGTAGAGTGCCTCATGGCCTTATGGTGTAGGGATCTCTCAGGAGAAGTCCAGTAAGGTCAGAGGGTGCGACCAACATCATTGGACCAAGGGTGAGTAATGATAAAAATTTTTTTATATAGTAACATTACAGGGGGTTGTGGTAACATATCTAGACCGATCCTTTTAGGAAAGTGTGAATGAGTCAAGGAAATTTTTTGTGTTCCGACAAAAAAAGTTTCCTTGAGGGGGTTTGTAACAGTACATAATGACCCAGTACCAGAATTATGGGAATTAAGGGTGATTTGCAATGTTTTGTATTATGTAATTATTAAAACATACAGAATGGTTAGGTACATTGTCCCTCTGGAAAAAGGAACAACGCAAATTCAGCCAGAGTAAGACACCAAGGTCGCCGATGGACGTGCGGAACTCAAAAGAGGCTATGGCGGTGTTTATGACGAAGTACTACAATATGAATTATGATTGGGCTATAGCACAGCACCGTCATCGCTAAGAACAATGACGCACTGAGTACAATGTGTGCAACGAGGTGTTGTCCAGCAAGACAAAGCTGGATGACGTAAGAACTACCCACACAAGCGCAATTTTGCATTTGCCTCGATCTCATTTCAACGCCATTCTTCATAGCAGCCACAGCGATGTATCGTTGTGTGGATAAAATTTCACAATAGTTTAAATATAATTGGCAAAATGTTAGCCACAGTAGTGGAGCAAGAAAGGCTTATATAACTTGATAATATAAAGATACAAAATATGTAAATTCAGTGTAAACATCAATCTAATTGAACGGCAGACTAAAAGGCGAACACCGGCCATCACCATGGACAGCACCCACAACCAACGGATGGACATCAACACTGACTAATCAGAGAAGTTCCTTTTATTATTTTATATCTCATGAGCTCATTAATATCAAATTGTTAATCAAAAGAATGTACGGGTCTAAAATTGAATGTGCGAATGAGAGAGTGAATGTATGGCCATAAACACATATGCCGAGGGCATTGGTTTGTGTAAGAAATCATTAACTATTAATTAATAATGTTGAAGCTGCAGCAGTAACGTTAAATTGATATCAATCCAGTAAATAAAGAAATCAAAAGAATACCAAGAGATAAAGAAAGTAACCGCCATTTTGTTTTGGGTCAGATCACATACGTCATTATTGTGAACACATGGTTATGTATGTATTAACTTAGAGTGAATTAAAATTGATGGTTAACCTCCAGAATATTTTGTTATCAATTGTGTCGTCAACTGTGTTTCGAAATCTTCCTGTACCCGAACCTTGTAACCCCTTAGGTATAAAACAGTTTATAAAAGAAGAAAATAAGCCCGGCGAATAATGAATTTGGTAAGTACCCAGAAATACCAAATTATGGTATTTGTCATACATATCTTGTTAGATATATGTAATAATATTATTAAAGAGTAGAGGGGTATATTACAATTGGCGCCCGAACAGGGACTTTATATAAAATTAATTTATATAAAACAGATAGATGGAGAAACACAGAAGACGATATATAATGAATGAGAGGTTATGTTGTTGAAGTTGAATAGTTAAGTACGAGTTGAGTAAAGTGCGTAGTCAAATACAAATAAAGATAAATAACCATTTAAAATATTAAAATACAAAATGGCAGAAAATAATAATAGCATGGAAATGGAAAATACAGAGACAGAATCCATTTTATTGGAAAGACACATTAGCTCAACACCTAAAGTAGTTGAAAATAAAATCTCATTAGAAAATTTGTTCACGTTAATCAGTGACAAATTCAATCAAATGAATGGTACACTTAATGCAAAATTAGATAGTTTTGAGAGTGAGCTAAAAAAGCAGAATACTTTACAGAATGTCAAATTACTTAACTTTCAGTGACTTAAAATGTGTACTATGAGAATATGTTACTTACAAGATATAAATCTGTTTAAAATAACATTTTGTTTTATATAATGAAAAAAAAAACAGATTTAATTATACTAATGACAGGGTACAATTCCCCAAAGACAATATTTAAAAGACGGTGTGAAAACTGTATAATCCTACTTACCATAATAGTTAGAAATAAGAATATAGATATAAGATTTTTGTGTATATAGTATAAGGATGTTAAAAATGTATTAGATATAAGGCCATTTATTTAAATCTACAACAACTAACATCAGAACTGTAAATATAATTATTACTTGTGAATAGTAAGAAGTAATTAAGATGTTAGTTGGTAAAAAACCTTTTTTGTGAACCATATTTCAATGTTAGAAATAAGGATTTAATTGTAAGATGTCTGAAGGTTGAAGACAACCATTTATTTAAAAATATTCTTTATTTGTTTAACTGTTCTTTGTATTGTAACCAATACTAATTATTGTTGTGTAATTTGAAAAAATGTTTAGTTTATAATACCATATTTAAAAGTCAGAGAGGGTATCACACATCATATATTGTTTGTAAAAATATTTTGTAAGGAAAAATTGTTAAAAAACCTAGGCCAAAGAAAGAAAACCAAACTTCATCAAAACAGAGAAATCACTCATTTAAATGCAATTAAACAAAAGGGGTTTAGACAAAATAAACTTGAGATCAAGCCATATAATTGCACATACCATTTAGAAAGATTTTATAAAATTATATTCAGAATTATAAATAAAAATGAAAATGACTAATCTCAGAAATTTGGACAGGGGAGTCATATATTCCAGAATAATGTTTTAGAATTTAACTAATTAAATTAATTACAAGAAAATAAGGGAATATAAACCTTTTAATACAATATAAGATTATTAATATTAAATATAACTGATAAAATGGCTGAATTTACATAATGACAGGAAGTTAGTTTTGGAAATGTTTTAATTTTTCAGAGAATACAAAATGAAAGTAAAATTACTAATTTTGGACAGAAAACATTATAAAACGGCATTATTCAATCTTAAAATACGCCGAATGAACTGAAGGATTAATTTAAATAACATCTAGTAAATAAAATTGATAAATAACCAAAGTTTAGGCTATTATATAGTGTATTTTTAAATATGTACAGGATGCGAAATTATATTTGAACAATGTTAAGAATAATATTATATTGGCTAAGAGTTTAGTTGAAACTGGAGGAAATAAGATAGTTGATTATTGGTATTTGTACGGTGAACTTGACAAGTGTTTTATAACCAATCTAACCTAACAAAAAACGGTAGTGAACGGTACGTTTTTGTGAAACCGCGAGTGGCGTATAAAATCATTCTAGAACGCCCACATAGTGACAAAATCAATCAAGAAAGACTAAATAACACTGGACAGTACATAACTACCCCAAAAAACACTACAAAACACAAGAAAACAGTATAACACATAAACATATATTAGTGTCGGAATCGTAAAAAGTGACTGAACTTATAAATACACAGATACACAAAATACAACCCGGAAACTTTACACAAGGCACTATACAACGTCAAAAAAGGGATTTGCAGACACCAGGACAGGAATACTGCCAGAAAATATCTTATTTGGAACATCGCAGAAACGAGTGACATTTTGACCAACTTGATGGCAGCCATTTTCCTTTGTCGATCTCAACGCCTCCTTGTCCACGTCAGCTGTTGGTGACAACAAATTATATTATTTCAAATTTATTATTCAATGTGTGTATCTAGTATTAGTAATTAACTTGTTGTAACGTTATACTTTTTAAATATTGGCCCGATTTCTCTGACTTTGATAATAATTAGCTGTTTAAAGAACCTTGTTGAATTTTATGTACTATACCTTGTAACTGTTTCGATACCCTGAGAGTCGATATTATAATAGAAAAGAGTCAATATTGCAATTATATAATAAAACATTAATACTTTTCACCACAAAATAGTTCTTTATTTCACTAATATTACAAATTACCACTAATATAATTTTAAATAATAAACTACCAGGACTTTACCACATATAAGGGAAGATAACCTACAAAACGAAAAGGTAAACAAGTATCGATTGTCCTGGAGACAATCTTATGAGTGGTTGTAGTTTATTTGAAAAATACAAGACTTCAATAACATTTTTTTAGACGAGTGATACACTTTTTAAAACTTCACAGCACCCTATTAATTAATTGATTTTAATTAATTAATTAATAAAAAGGAATTTTTTTTTTAAATTATAAATTTTTTTTTTTAAACATAATTTTTTTAATTTTCTTCAACAACTAACAATTTTTTGTTTTAAAACATTCTGGTGAAACTACACATATATCTTTTCAACAACATAACGCTTTTGACAGTTTTTACTACATCTGTGACTCGATCAACTGGGAAACTTAAGGAAGTGTTTCAGGCCAGTAAGACTTCGAGAGCTACACACCAATTATTATTAAACACCATCATTCATCTGAGAGAGTAACAGAGTTTAGTCACAATATATATATATATATATATATATATATATATATATATATATATATATATATATATTGCAACAGATCAAACATTATTATTCTATTAAGGATATTGTGAGTGTGTAAAAATCGATACAAGTCTATTATGGAGGAGATGAAAAATTATTTATTATATACAAATATTGTTTATGCAGTTGTACAATGTATTTTAAATTGTCATGTATTGATAGTACATTAAATTGTTTGTATTGTTCGATTAATATAAATCGATTTTACTTGTTTGCTGCAACGTCCTCCTCTCGTCTCGTCGTCCTCTTCTACAGCTTCACTCCTTCCTGGTGTCCTCTTCGTCCTGGCGTCCTCTTCGTCTCGTCGTTAACTTGTACAGCAAGCGGCTTCAGAGGCGATATTTCACAGAGTCTCGTAGTTATGTTTGACTGCTTCCACGATATCTTGTAGTGTCTTTAAGTTCCCTAAGCGGATATCTTAACTTACACGAAACAGCACTGTAATATATTTTAAATTTTATCTAATTATTTACCCTCTCGGTTCTTATCGCAAAACTTCGTTAAAAATTTCAAGGTTTATAGTTTATTTTATATAAGATATTCCTCTATTCCTTCTTGGTTCTTACCGCAAAACTTCGTTAAGAATTTTAAGGTTTATGGTTTATTTTATATAAGATATTTCTACGTTTGTACGAGAACAACTCTCTTACCCGGGCACAACTTCCCCTAGCAACGTCGACAGACAGACTGTGTCCATCCTAGCTCTGCAACGTATGAATCTCACTGAATTTGGTGTAATTTGATAGGCCAAGCCCAAGTCACATGATTGATGGAACGACCAGATACACAAATTTCATGAAAAACTTTGTATAATTTTGCATAGTCCTGCATGGAAATTATCTACAATTTTTATTACCCTATCATTGATAAGAGTTACACTTGAGTTTTGCTTTACTTAAAAAACCATATTTCTGAAATAGTTACAAACCTCAGAGTATACACAAATCGAAGCTATTTACTTAAATAATTCCTTGTCAAATTTTCATGTAAATCGGATAACTACCACTGCCGCTATAGCGATCGCAGATTATCACACCCGCACCAATTCATACAAAAAATACATGACAATATAGTACATCTTTTTATGAAAAGTTTAGTGTAATCTATATGCTTATCAATTTTTAAATACAAAACTTATGACTAAAAGGCAAAATATTACACAAAACAAATTCAAACAAGAAAATCCTCGTCATTCATGTACTCTGATATAAACAGCATATCTTATCATCCTGTGTTCTGTTGCAGGATTAACCCCTCCACGTGTAAAAAAAAATTTTTATATGGAATACAATTTTTTTTTTTGACATAACTTCCTCCCAATAATCATAATTATCCAAATAATAACATAATAAGTTCAAAAATCAAAATAACTGAATAGCTTCTATCAAACAACATTTCCCCAACTGTCACTTTGACAGCACTAATTGTAAACAAACAACCGCACATGGCTGCTTATCACCAAACATTCCTGAACACTGATAAGGATGTCCATGTCTGATGTCATTTGGCTATATCTACAGTTCAACCATACATTTTTCAACATGATTACAATTATTCTTATTTTACAAATAACTTTATATAATTTCCTACCAGTCATTCCACCTATATCCTGGCATTCTAGTTTAATTATTTGTCTTATCCTTATTTTAATTTTTAATTTATCGCACAGACTTATGCCGCGCAACTTTTCTCATTTTTTGATTGCTCTTCGCTTGCATTTGTTTCGGTAATTGCCGATACATTGCTTTGATTTAATTTTTAAAGGTTTATATGTAATGCCAGTTGTATTACCCAGGCTACACATAATATAATCTCCTTTGTACAATATGAACTCATTGTTTGATTGAAATTTCTCTGGTATCATCTCAAACATGATTTTCATCAAGTTTTCACAGTGATCAGAATCTAAGTCCACTTTAAAATTTTTTAATTTCTCAGATTTGTCTGCATACACATTCATAAAAGACGAACACACAGTGCAGTATAGTGAATCTCTGACTGTATAAATAACACCTGCATCACATTTCATATGTGGTTGAAAACACTCAGACATTCCTGATCTTCCATCAGAATTAACCTTACCTGTGTGCTTTTCCTCAAATGCACCAGCTTCAGGAACAAAACTACTTTGTTTACCCAAGTATTCATCAAATACCTTATTTAAATATTCATTTTTACAACTGTATGGACTTCTCAAGTGTTTATACATTTCATTACTGACTGATAAAACATTACCAGAATGGATCTGTATCTTACAGACATGGAACAGCAAATAACATTTATTGTTTTTAAATACTCCACCACTTACCTGTTGATCATACCAATCTGGATAGATGTGAACCAACACTGTGATAAGGTTTTCCCTATTTCTCTTTTCATATTTATTTAAAATATTATTTAATTGTTTTCGTTGATCAGCTGTTATCTCCTTATCGGGCGCTCCACCGTTACCCGCTATCTTATCTATGCGATTAACAGCTGGCTTCTGTAAGTCGACGTGACTACATCGGTCAACCGCATTGTCACATTCACTTTCCTGCCTAAGAGAATAATTCAACTTAATTTTGGCTTCACATTCCTGGCTGTGAGATTTATTCCTTTCTAAGGCAGTCTCACTACATACTACTACAAATTAATTCTAATTTATCAGCTATACGTTTTTCAGTTGACTCTAAAAGTTGTTTACTTTGTTTACCCTGGTCATGAACGGCTATATAAATTTTTTTATTCTCATCATGAAGTGATTGTACCGACTTATTTTGCTTCACTGCTTCGTCTCTACCAACCTTATTTTCTTCTGAGAGCTTTTGTATATTAGCTAGGATTGCCGCTAATGTATTCTGTAATTCTTGTGATTCGGCCATATTGATTAATTTATTTTTTAAATTTATAAAATATTATAGTTTTTAATTATAGTAACGTCAATATTTTTTTATACGCATTATTACTAATAATGTCCGTTTATGTTATTTATTATTATAGTTCAGTCTCTCAATCAAATGTAAACAAGCTTAATCTAACATAAATACCAATAATAATTCAATCTCCACATTGACAATTTACTACTATTGTTCAAATATCTGATAAGAGAGAGTATTCAAACTTTTATCTACACTCCCTGATAACATAGAACAGCACATATAAATAATTCAATGAATTTAGTCTCTACACACTCAAATAAATATTTCTTTTTTTAAAATTAATTCAAAAATCAAGCCCAACGTTGGCAAGCGCCAAATATCCTTATGCAACAGATCAAACTTTATTATTCTAATAAGGATATTGTGAGTGTGTAAAAATCGATACAAGTCTATTATGGAGGAAATGAAAAATTATTTATTATATACAAATATTGTTTATAAAGATGTATAATGTATTTTAAATTGTCATGTATTGATAGTATATTAAATTGTTTGTATTGTTCGATTAATATAAATCGATTTTACTTGTTTGCTGCAACGTCCTCCTCTTGTCTCGTCGTCCTCTTCTACAGCTTCACTCCTTCCTGGTGTCCTCTTTGTCCTGGCGTCCTCTTCGTCTCGTCGTTAACTTGTACAGCAAGCGGCTCCAGCGGCGATATTTCACAGAGTCTCGTAGTTATGTTTGACTGCTTCCACGATATCTTGTAGTGTCTTCAAGTTCCATAAGCGGATATCTTAACTTACACGAAACAGCACTGTAATATATTTTAAATTTTATATAATTATTTACCCTCTCGGTTCTTATCGCAAAACTTCGTTAAGAATTTCAAGGTTTATAGTTTATTTTATATAAGATATTCCTCTATTCCTTCTTGGTTCTTACCGCAAAACTTCGTTAAGAATTTCAAGGTTTATAGTTTATTTTATATAAGATATTCCTCTATTCCTTCTTGGTTCTTACCGCAAAACTTCGTTAAGAATTTTAAGGTTTATGGTTTATTTTATATAAGATATTTCTACGTTTGTAAGAGAACAACTCTCTTACCCGGGCACAACTTCCCCTAGCAACGTCGACAGACAGACTGTGTCCATCCTAGCTCTGCAACGTATGAATCTCACTGAATTTGGTGTAATTTGATAGGCCAAGCCCAAGTCACATGATTGATGGAACGACCACATACACAAATTTCATGAAAAACTTTGTATAATTTTGCATAGTCCTGCATGGAAATTATCTACAATTTTTATTACCCTATCATTGATAAGAGTTACACTTGAGTTTTGCTTTACTTAAAAAACCATATTTCTGAAATAGTTACAAACCTCAGAGTATACGCAAATCGAAGCTATTTACTTAAATAATTCCTTGTCAAATTTTCATGTAAATCGGTTAACTACCACTGCCGCTATAGCGATCGCAGATTATCACACCTGCACCAATTCATACAAAAAATACATGACAATATAGTACATCTTTTTACGAAGAGTTTGGTGTAACCTATATCCTTATCAATTTTTAAATACAAAACTTATGACTAAAAGGCAAAATATTACACAAAACAAATTTAAACAAGAAAATCCTCGTCATTCATGTACTCTGATATAAACAGCATATCTTATCATCCTGTGTTCTGTTGCAGGATTAACCCCTCCACGTGTAAAAAAAAAATTTTTATATGGAATACAATTTTTTTTTTGACATAACTTCCTCCCAATAATCATAATTATCCAAATAATAACATAATAAGTTCAAAAATCAAAATAACTGAATAGCTTTTATCAAACAACATTTCCCCAACTGTCACTTTTACAGCACTAATTGTAAACAAACAACAGCACATGGCTGCTTATCACCAAACATTCCTGAACACTGATAAGGATGTCCATGTCTGATGTCATTCGGCTATATCTACAGTTCAACCATACATTTTTCAACATGATTACAATTATTCTTATTTTACAAATAACTTTATATAATTTCCTACCAGTCATTCCACCTATATCCTGGCATTCTAGTTTAATTATTTGTATTATCCTTATTTTAATTTTTAATTTATCGCACAGACTTATGCCGCGCAACTTTTCTCATTTTTTGATTGCTCTTCGCTTGCATTTGTTTCGGTAATTGCCGATACATTGCTTTGATTTAATTTTTAAAGGTTTATATATAATGCCAGTTGTATTACCCAGGCTACACATAATATAATCTCCTTTGTACAATATGAACTCATTGTTTGATTGAAATTTCTCTGGTATCATCTCAAAAATGATTTTCATCAAGTTTTCACAGTGATCAGAATCTAAGTCCACTTTAAAATTTTTTAATGTCTCAGATTTGTCTGCATACACATTCATAAAAGACGAACACACAGTGCAGTATAGTGAATCTGTGTCTGTATAAATAACACCTGCATCACATTTCATATGTGGTTGAAAACACTCAGACATTCCTGATCTTCCATCAGAATTAACCTTACCTGTGTGCTTTTCCTCAAATGCACCAGCTTCAGGAACAAAACTACTTTGTTTACCCAAGTATTCATCAAATACCATATTTAAATATTCATTTTTACAACTGTATGGACTTCTCAAGTGTTTATACATTTCATTACTGACTGATAAAACATTACCAGAATGGATCTGTATCTTACAGACACGGAACAGCAAATAACATTTATTGTTTTTAAATACTCCACCACTTACCCGTTGATCATACCAATCTGGATAGATGTGAACCAACACTGTGATAAGGTTTTCCCTATTTCTCTTTTCATATTTATTTAAAATATTATTTAATTGTTTTCGTTGATCAGCTGTTGTCTCCTTATCGGGCGCTCCACCGTTACCCGCTATCTTATCTATGCGATTAACAGCTGGCTTCTGTAAGTCGACGTGACTACATCGGTCAACCGCATTGTCACATTCACTTTCCTGCCTAAGAGAATAATTCAACTTAATTTTGGCTTCACATTCCTGGCTGTGAGATTTATTCCTTTCTAAGGCAGTCTCACTACATACTACTACAAATTAATTCTAATTTATCAGCTATACGTTTTTCAGTTGACTCTAAAAGTTGTTTACTTTGTTTACCCTGGTCATGAACGGCTATATAAATTTTTTTATTCTCATCATGAAGTGATTGTACCGACTTATTTTGCTTCACTGCTTCGTCTCTACCAACCTTATTTTCTTCTGAGAGCTTTTGTATATTAGCTAGGATTGCCGCTAATGTATTCTGTAATTCTTGTGATTCGGCCATATTGATTAATTTATTTTTTAAATTTATAAAATATTATAGTTTTTAATTATAGTAACGTCAATATTTTTTTATACGCATTATTACTAATAATGTCCGTTTATGTTATTTATTATTATAGTTCAGTCTCTCAATCAAATGTAAACAAGCTTAATCTAACATAAATACCAATAATAATTCAATCTCCACATTGACAATTTACTACTATTGTTCAAATATCTGATAAGAGAGAGTATTCAAACTTTTATCTACACTCCCTGATAACATAGAACAGCACATATAAATAATTCAATGAATTTAGTCTCTACACACTCAAATAAATATTTCTTTTTTTAAAATTAATTCAAAAATCAAGCCCAACGTTGGCAAGCGCCAAATATCCTTATGCAACAGATCAAACTTTATTATTCTAATAAGGATATTGTGAGTGTGTAAAAATCGATACAAGTCTATTATGGAGGAAATGAAAAATTATTTATTATATACAAATATTGTTTATAAAGATGTATAATGTATTTTAAATTGTCATGTATTGATAGTATATTAAATTGTTTGTATTGTTCGATTAATATAAATCGATTTTACTTGTTTGCTGCAACGTCCTCCTCTTGTCTCGTCGTCCTCTTCTACAGCTTCACTCCTTCCTGGTGTCCTCTTTGTCCTGGCGTCCTCTTCGTCTCGTCGTTAACTTGTACAGCAAGCGGCTCCAGCGGCGATATTTCACAGAGTCTCGTAGTTATGTTTGACTGCTTCCACGATATCTTGTAGTGTCTTCAAGTTCCATAAGCGGATATCTTAACTTACACGAAACAGCACTGTAATATATTTTAAATTTTATATAATTATTTACCCTCTCGGTTCTTATCGCAAAACTTCGTTAAGAATTTCAAGGTTTATAGTTTATTTTATATAAGATATTCCTCTATTCCTTCTTGGTTCTTACCGCAAAACTTCGTTAAGAATTTCAAGGTTTATAGTTTATTTTATATAAGATATTCCTCTATTCCTTCTTGGTTCTTACCGCAAAACTTCGTTAAGAATTTTAAGGTTTATGGTTTATTTTATATAAGATATTTCTACGTTTGTAAGAGAACAACTCTCTTACCCGGGCACAACTTCCCCTAGCAACGTCGACAGACAGACTGTGTCCATCCTAGCTCTGCAACGTATGAATCTCACTGAATTTGGTGTAATTTGATAGGCCAAGCCCAAGTCACATGATTGATGGAACGACCACATACACAAATTTCATGAAAAACTTTGTATAATTTTGCATAGTCCTGCATGGAAATTATCTACAATTTTTATTACCCTATCATTGATAAGAGTTACACTTGAGTTTTGCTTTACTTAAAAAACCATATTTCTGAAATAGTTACAAACCTCAGAGTATACGCAAATCGAAGCTATTTACTTAAATAATTCCTTGTCAAATTTTCATGTAAATCGGTTAACTACCACTGCCGCTATAGCGATCGCAGATTATCACACCTGCACCAATTCATACAAAAAATACATGACAATATAGTACATCTTTTTACGAAGAGTTTGGTGTAACCTATATCCTTATCAATTTTTAAATACAAAACTTATGACTAAAAGGCAAAATATTACACAAAACAAATTTAAACAAGAAAATCCTCGTCATTCATGTACTCTGATATAAACAGCATATCTTATCATCCTGTGTTCTGTTGCAGGATTAACCCCTCCACGTGTAAAAAAAAAATTTTTATATGGAATACAATTTTTTTTTTGACATAACTTCCTCCCAATAATCATAATTATCCAAATAATAACATAATAAGTTCAAAAATCAAAATAACTGAATAGCTTTTATCAAACAACATTTCCCCAACTGTCACTTTTACAGCACTAATTGTAAACAAACAACAGCACATGGCTGCTTATCACCAAACATTCCTGAACACTGATAAGGATGTCCATGTCTGATGTCATTCGGCTATATCTACAGTTCAACCATACATTTTTCAACATGATTACAATTATTCTTATTTTACAAATAACTTTATATAATTTCCTACCAGTCATTCCACCTATATCCTGGCATTCTAGTTTAATTATTTGTATTATCCTTATTTTAATTTTTAATTTATCGCACAGACTTATGCCGCGCAACTTTTCTCATTTTTTGATTGCTCTTCGCTTGCATTTGTTTCGGTAATTGCCGATACATTGCTTTGATTTAATTTTTAAAGGTTTATATATAATGCCAGTTGTATTACCCAGGCTACACATAATATAATCTCCTTTGTACAATATGAACTCATTGTTTGATTGAAATTTCTCTGGTATCATCTCAAAAATGATTTTCATCAAGTTTTCACAGTGATCAGAATCTAAGTCCACTTTAAAATTTTTTAATGTCTCAGATTTGTCTGCATACACATTCATAAAAGACGAACACACAGTGCAGTATAGTGAATCTGTGTCTGTATAAATAACACCTGCATCACATTTCATATGTGGTTGAAAACACTCAGACATTCCTGATCTTCCATCAGAATTAACCTTACCTGTGTGCTTTTCCTCAAATGCACCAGCTTCAGGAACAAAACTACTTTGTTTACCCAAGTATTCATCAAATACCATATTTAAATATTCATTTTTACAACTGTATGGACTTCTCAAGTGTTTATACATTTCATTACTGACTGATAAAACATTACCAGAATGGATCTGTATCTTACAGACACGGAACAGCAAATAACATTTATTGTTTTTAAATACTCCACCACTTACCCGTTGATCATACCAATCTGGATAGATGTGAACCAACACTGTGATAAGGTTTTCCCTATTTCTCTTTTCATATTTATTTAAAATATTATTTAATTGTTTTCGTTGATCAGCTGTTATCTCCTTATCGGGCGCTCCACCGTTACCCGCTATCTTATCTATGCGATTAACAGCTGGCTTCTGTAAGTCGACGTGACTACATCGGTCAACCGCATTGTCACATTCACTTTCCTGCCTAAGAGAATAATTCAACTTAATTTTGGCTTCACATTCCTGGCTGTGAGATTTATTCCTTTCTAAGGCAGTCTCACTACATACTACTACAAATTAATTCTAATTTATCAGCTATACGTTTTTCAGTTGACTCTAAAAGTTGTTTACTTTGTTTACCCTGGTCATGAACGGCTATATAAATTTTTTTATTCTCATCATGAAGTGATTGTACCGACTTATTTTGCTTCACTGCTTCGTCTCTACCAACCTTATTTTCTTCTGAGAGCTTTTGTATATTAGCTAGGATTGCCGCTAATGTATTCTGTAATTCTTGTGATTCGGCCATATTGATTAATTTATTTTTTAAATTTATAAAATATTATAGTTTTTAATTATAGTAACGTCAATATTTTTTTATACGCATTATTACTAATAATGTCCGTTTATGTTATTTATTATTATAGTTCAGTCTCTCAATCAAATGTAAACAAGCTTAATCTAACATAAATACCAATAATAATTCAATCTCCACATTGACAATTTACTACTATTGTTCAAATATCTGATAAGAGAGAGTATTCAAACTTTTATCTACACTCCCTGATAACATAGAACAGCACATATAAATAATTCAATGAATTTAGTCTCTACACACTCAAATAAATATTTCTTTTTTTAAAATTAATTCAAAAATCAAGCCCAACGTTGGCAAGCGCCAAATATCCTTATGCAACAGATCAAACTTTATTATTCTAATAAGGATATTGTGAGTGTGTAAAAATCGATACAAGTCTATTATGGAGGAAATGAAAAATTATTTATTATATACAAATATTGTTTATAAAGATGTATAATGTATTTTAAATTGTCATGTATTGATAGTATATTAAATTGTTTGTATTGTTCGATTAATATAAATCGATTTTACTTGTTTGCTGCAACGTCCTCCTCTCATCTCGTCGTCCTCTTCTACAGCTTCACTCCTTCCTGGTGTCCTCTTCGTCCTGGCGTCCTCTTCGTCTCGTCGTTAACTTGTACAGCAAGTGGCTCCAGCGGCGATATTTCACAGAGTCTCGTAGTTATGTTTGACTGCTTCCACGATATCTTGTAGTGTCTTTAAGTTCCCTAAGCAGATATCTTAACTTACACGAAACAGCACTGTAATATATTTTAAATTTTATCTAATTATTTACCCTCTCGGTTCTTATCGCAAAACTTCGTTAAGAATTTCAAGGTTTATAGTTTATTTTATATAAGATATTCCTCTATTCCTTCTTGGTTCTTACCGCAAAACTTCGTTAAGAATTTTAAGGTTTATGGTTTATTTTATATAAGATATTTCTACGTTTGTAAGAGAACAACTCTCTTCCCCGGGCACAACTTCCCCTAGCAACGTCGACAGACAGACTGTGTCCATCCTAGCTCTGCAACGTATGAATCTCACTGAATTTGGTGTAATTTGATAGGCCAAGCCCAAGTCACATGATTGATGGAATGACCACATACATAAATTTCATGAAAAACTTTGTATAATTTTGCATAGTCCTGCATGGAAATTATCTACAATTTTTATTACCCTATCATTGATAAGAGTTACACTTGAGTTTTGCTTTACTTAAAAAACCATATTTCTGAAATAGTTACAAACCTCAGAGTATACACAAATCGAAGCTATTTACTTAAATAATTCCTTGTCAAATTTTCATGTAAATCGGTTAACTACCACTGCCGCTATAGCGATCGCAGATTATCACACCTGCACCAATTCATACAAAAAATACATGACAATATAGTACATCTTTTTACGAAGAGTTTGGTGTAACCTATATCCTTATCAATTTTTAAATACAAAACTTATGACTAAAAGGCAAAATATTACACAAAACAAATTTAAACAAGAAAATCCTCGTCATTCATGTACTCTGATATAAACAGCATATCTTATCATCCTGTGTTCTGTTGCAATATATATAAAAGAAGGTCACAAGGCGGATTGAAAAGGTTAGTTTGTCTATTCATACAAGTGACTTGGATACCATTGTAAACATGCATGCTAAATTTTTGTGTATTGCTGCTCTGACTGCACCAGAATCAAATCTCAATATTAATTCTTTCTGAAATTCAACGCAACTGAGGCTTAAACCTTAAATGTTCTGCCTCCAGGTGGCTGCTGAACCTTTTAACTGAGTGATAAAATCTGAGTATAAATTTCTTGGGGTAGGTTCATTCAGTTCAGTAGTGATACGAACCTCCTAATGAATGATGATGGACGTCCACCAACCTAACTTGGAATTCTGGTAAAGTCTCTCTAATCACTTTTGGATCTACTGGAACCTGATGAGGAAAGTAATAGTTACTATCAGCCAGGCCTCTCTGGAGAAGAGGTAAAATTTTCTCCTTAATCTATTCTTCTATTCTCTTGACATTCTGGCACTGAGTTCTGTGCCCAGTCTGCTTCCTGTGGTGTTGATGGTACTTAATTCATGGTCGAGTCTCTTTACTGTGGTGTTGAAATTTGATTTTATGGAGTTAATTTGTTCCTGAACATTCTGTACTCTATTTGCACATTTGGCATCTAGGCCCTTTACAAATTCTTCTGTGCGAATAACCCTGTCAAATAGAGCTTGTATCTGGGTCTAAAGTTGTGAGGACTGTTCCAACTGAACCTGTAATTGTGTCTGTAGTCCTGTGACTTGTTCTGATTGGGCCTGAAATTGTGTCTCAATTTTGTCCCACTGTACTTTATTAAACTGTTTGTTCTTACTGGGCCTGAAATTGCATCTCAGTTACTGCCATTATTTTGTTAAACACGTCGCTTACCTGCAGTTTCTTTGCAGTAGACATTTCTTTGAAGACATTTGACATTTATGAAGAATTCTGGGTTCCCATCCATATCTTGTAAAACCTTTTCTAAACACATCTCCAGATCAGCCTTAGTTCCTGTAGTGGGAAGCCCTTTTTCTTGTAATTGCTTTTTCAGCTGGATGGTTATCATGTTCATTGAATGTACTTTCTCTATCTTTCACCCACACTGCAAATTGCTAACTTTTTTGTTCACTAATTTATAAAGTTAACACAATTCATCCTGTCATAGGCAGCCAATTTGTTGTCTTCTAGGCAGTACTTGAAATAAAACACTCATATCACTGTCAAGAACTTGTTTATTTACCGGTATCACAAATAACTTTTCACAAATCAAAATATAACACAGAAAATACAATTTTGATCCATCACTGTGATATCGATTTTTGACACAACCATAATTTATACAAAACAAAAATAATATTGATCCACAAATATGGTATTAAACACACACACTAACTTTATAACACACTTAGCTGAACTCTCAATAAAGACTCTCTCTGTGTCTCTTACAGCTGGTAATGATGTCATTCACAAAACATGTGTCATTTCAGTATTGGTGACGCTAGTATAGTCTAGGTTGTTCCAGACATATATTCTAGAATATGGTATAACAAACTATGTTTACAAATCTGGTAGAAATAAAAAAAGCATAATTATTGATAATGAAGCATAATTATTGATACCACAATTATTGATAATGAAGCATAATTATTGATACCATAATTATTGATAATGAAGCATAATTATTGATGCTGTGTGGTGGCCAAAATTTTTTGAAGAAAATTAAGGTTTTTTAAAACCAACTGAAATATTTTTTTGTTTAGATAACATGTACTTCAATGAAGATCATACAACTGCAAAAGTGTAGTGTAATGCGGATGTCAAAATGATGAAGAAAGCATTTTGTTGGGACTGAGAAGAGGTCTTAAAATTTCAACAAAGAAAAATGTTGATTTTGCTCAACAACAGCAATAAAAATGAATTTTTAAAAGACAAGCTCTCTGTATGGAATTTAAAAAAAATGACAAAATGACCATAAAGAAATAAATGGGGACTTGTTTAAAATACTATCATAATTTGTTAGAACTTTTATCCGAAAACAGCAAAATTATGAAATAGCTTTTTGATATGTGAAAGCAATATTAACTCCGACAAGACTTATTTGATCCTAAATCTACAGTTTGGTAATATTCTGAAGAGCTATACAAATGTTTAATAAAGGAACAGTTGTGTAGAACAAAATAATAAAATGTTTAAACTGAACTATATGTAAAAATTGTTTCAGCATACAAATTTGTCTAGCAAACATAAAGCCAGTATATTCTTGGATTTTGTTGTACATAATGTGTCTCAGTATTATAACACTGTATTACAGTGTTTAGACATGAAACACTAATTTTTAGATACAGACTATAATGAATTATGTCTTTACTAACCCTAATGAATACAGTGAAAACTTGATATAACGCTCTTCTGCGGACCAGCCAAAAAGTGCTTTATATCGAGGGTTGCTTTATATAAGGTCCCAAGTTTAACTATTTAATTTGCTGGGACCGTAAAAAATGAGCGTTACATCAAGGGGCGCGTTTTATCACAGGGGTGTTATATTGAGGTTCCACTGTATATGGTTAATTCAATTTAATTTTTTTTTCTACTAGTAATTTTATACAAACCACTATGTTGTCTTTGGTATTGACGAGCGTTTTCAGCAGTCAAGCCATCTTCAGTCATTTACCAACCTAAATGACCTGAAGATGGCTTGACTGCCGAAAGCGCTTGTCAATACCAAAGACAACATAGTGGTTTGTATAAAATTACTAGTAGAAATATTTGAGACCATTAACACTCCAATATAACAATAAATTCAATTTATGTTATTAAGAGACATTTTATTCTACAAGGAAGTGAATGCCATCAAACCAGTCTGCAGTTCTGGAAACTATGATACACCATTGGGAGACAGAGGACAAAAATTTGATTAAAAACAAAAGATAAAGTTTACCAAAACAAGAGCTAAAACTACTATTTCACATCAAACAGTTTCTACAACTTAAAATGATTTATTTGTCCCATTTCAAATACTGATTAACTAAGATACAGCCCTTAGTGTAACATAAGTACCTAATAATGAATCCTGAATTGATTCTGCAGAAACCATTAGCTTCCTTGGTACCCCAATTATCATTTCGCCTTCTGCCAAATCCCTCACAGCCTGCAGTCCCCATTCATAGTTTGGAAATGATACAATTTTGACACCATTAATTTCTGCTCCATTGTTTTCAAGCCATGATATAAATTCTTCTTGAACTTCACTGTTTCTTACAGGTAATGGTATTTGTAATTCTGTGCACACACAAAAAAAAAACAATCAGATAGGTCAAGTGCCACTTATACAGTAAACATTAGGTTATCAACTAAGTGCACACACATTTACAAATGATTTATACAATTTAAGTTAATTATAAAGAAATCAAAAGTGGTTCGATGTATAAAAGTTTACATACAACAAAATATTATCTATAAGTTACAACAGCTGTGTACGGACACAAGTTTTCTGCTAGTAATCTATGATATACGCAAACAAAGAGAAATAAAGATAGAAGTAAAGAGAAATGTGCAAACACACATAAATTTTTTTTAGTTTATACTTTAAAAACAAAAATGTTCTGCTACTTAAAAAATTATCTTTATTCTTTGAACTGAAACTACTACACAACCAAGGTGCCTAAGTGTGTAAGTTGTATACAGGCTTGGATAGCATAGGAGGTAGTGTTTTGTGAGCAATCGCTGTATACTACTCCTCAAATTAAAATGTCAATCACATGATCGTATAAAGCTAATATACTAAACCCATTGCAGTGGTTATTTTTTGTGCATCTTTTGGATGCTTCTTCCACGGCTTTTTTATTGTTCTTGTGTGTGTGTGTGTGTGTATATATATATATATATATATATATATATATTGTTACAACACAAAAAACCGCCCCAATACCAGAGAAAAAACTATGATGAATTAACTATATTAAACTAATGAAAATAAAATGACTATGACGAGACAAATGACTATGACCCAAACCAAAGTGATTGACCCAAATAAATAAAATAAAATGAGAAGGTATATGAAAAAGACACAAACAAATAATAAAGAAAATAAAATGAGAAGGTATAAACTCAAATAATGATGAAAACGGCACAAACAAATAATAAATATAAATGACCAGAATTAAAATAAAATAAAATAATCTCAATTAAAGTACACTAACCAGAGAAATAGATATTATATGTTATGAATAACTCTATAATGATAAGTAAATCAGAACATGAAATTTGTTAACATACTAACTAACAATTGTGAATATAACAATAAAAAACCCAGAAGTGAGAGATAGGTAGGAAGTGAAAGTGATTGAGTAAAAGAAATCAATATTATGGAATAACCACTAGTAACACTAAAGTACAGTAAAAAAGTGCAAAGTGCCAGTGTAACCCAAAATAAATAGAAAACACAACATATAGGTAAAGACACCAAAACCAGTGATTAACACTATAGTTTAAGGGTGAAAAATACCAAAAAATAAGAATAACCAGAACATTGTTATTAAGTGATAGTAGATTAGGAATACAGTGGTATTCAGGGTAAAAATCCCATAATGATTAAGAATGTTATTGTTACAATGGTTAAGTAGTAAAAAATATATAGTAAATGTTGAAGGAAGAATAAACTAAATAATATGAGTGCAAAATAAATAAAACATCCTATGTTAATAAAAATGTTCAAAGGGATGATTAGCAAGATAAAATAAAACTTATTGTAAAACAGCCTAAATTAATTAAAAATGTAAACAAGTCATAAGTGACACCAAGCAAAACATATGTAAATGAAAAATAATCTTTAATTTGTGTAAAATAAGAAGATATAGCCAATTACTACTTAGGCCTATAAAATGCCTAACTGTATAAATCCAAAATAAACAAATTGTAAGAAATTAACTATTGTATTAGAAAATTCAGGGCAAGTAACTAATTAAGTACAATTAGTGAACCACATTATGATGTCAGAGTAAGATTAAAAACATAAAATAAAAAAGAAATATAATAACATAATATTAACATTATTGTCAAAACTTTAATACATGAACAAACCCAGCTTTGTGGGATGTCAAAATGATCTTTGAAAGAAAATATAAACAGTTGTGATAATATCTGATACATAGATAAGAAGACAGAAGAATAATAGCTATCAGAAGATATTTATTCATTTTGAATTAAAATTCAAATATTATAACAATAGACATAAATATGATCAGCCAATGAGAGTACAGACAGTTGCCATAACAACGGAACGTTATTTAATATAATTCCATTATAAAATAGTTAGTTCATTATTGATGCTCAAGACATACAGAAGCCAAACCAAATTCGACTCAATTTTAAATTAAAATAATCAAAAATTAGTCAAAATTTAATAAAATGAGGATGCAAGAAGTCTGATGAAGAATTAGTAAAATCAACAGAGACAATAGACCAGATTTTCATATTCTAAATTAATTATTTAATCCACATTATTCGAAAAAGAAGCCAGACGTAATCCAAATTATAAATGATGGAAGACTGATGATTGTATGGACCCAATCTAACTAAGAACTGAGTGACTCTTCACCCGAACTCAACAGATTTGTTAAGTATATCTGAAATACCCGAATTTATGGAATACATTCTAATTAACTTTTCTCACAACACAAATAACTCTCACTCCGAACTAATAACTAAATTTCTTTCAAGGATTCATTGAGAATAAAACCTAAACTTGTATGGAAACAGAAAATAAACTGTGTACAAATTACGAATTCTTAACACACACTTTGTAACACTTAAAAAACGAATTGTTATTAACTCTAATAGTATATAAGTACCATTGATGTAAGGTAGTGTACTTTATTATCATCTTATTAATATTTTTTTGTAACAAAAAGAACTCGGTGATTAAACGAACAAGTCGAAAATAAACATTGCCGACAGCCATGTCGATTTAGAATCGTTTCAATCATCTTAGCCAACCTGAGAAAACTGTCTATTTATTGCCGGAGCAACTTTGTATATAATTTTGTATTTAAATGAATAACTATATTAACTATTTCACATTAATAAACTAGTACTGAGTAGTAATAACCGTCCTTTATTTCATTATAAATTGCATTATAAATTTGTGTACTTTAGCGACGAGCGAAATTGTCTGCCAGCGTTAGACGTCGGCAGCATGACGAACTACTAGCGAGATTCATATGCCCGCCAGTTGCGAGAGTAATTTGAATTAGTCAACACCGTCTAGAACGACAGCTCAATTTCACATTTTTAATTGTTTTCATAAACAATTTGGTGCCACCCGGGAATTAAATTTACTCATTAAAGGACAGGTAAGGTTTACACTCGCGAGATATTAGTACTGGTAATTCGTGAGTTCGCGACGACATCGTCAGCGTGGAAAGTTAAAAAAAGTAAGTAAACATAAAGTAATGACTACATCGTGTGGGGCTAACACACACAAAACACACTTATACAGAATACGACAGAGTCTTATCGTTACAAATTGACGCCAACGTGTGGCAGAATAATTACATATAGTAAGTAGCGTCGTAGAGATTTTATCGTTACATATAATATAACATACCGTAATATTACATATCGTAATATATATATATATTGCAACAGAACACAGGATGATAAGCTATGTTGTGTATATCAGAGCACATGGATGACGAGCATTTTCTTGTTTAAATTTGTTTTATGTAATATTTTGTCTTTTAGTCATAAGTTTTCTATTTAGAAATGGATAAGCATGTAGGGTATACCAAACTCTTCATAAAAAGGTGTTCTATATTGTCATGTATTTTTTGAGTGAATTTGTGCAGGTGTGATAATTTATGATCGCTATAGCTTCAGTGATAGTTAACCGATTTACGTGAAACTTTGACAAGGAATTATTTACGTAAATAGCTTCAATTTGGGTATACTCTGAGGTTCATAACTATTTTAGAAATATGGTTTTTTAAGTAAAGAAAAACTCAATTGTAACTCTTATCAATTATAGGGTAATAAAATTTGTAGATAATTTCCATGCAGGACTTTGCTAAATTATACAAAGTTTTTCATGAAATTTGTATATCTGTTTGTTCCATCAATCATGTGACTTGGGCTTAGCCTATCAGAATACACTAAATTCAGTGAGATTCATACGTTGTAGAGCTAGGATGGACACAGTCTGTCTGTAGAAGTTGCAAGGGGAAGTTGTGCCTGGTGAAGAGAGTTGTTCTCTTACGAACGTCGAAATATCATATATAAAATAAACCGTGGTAATTCTTAACGAAGTTTCGTGTTATGAACCGACTGGGTAAAATATTTAGATAAAATGTAAATTATAATATAGTGCTGTTTCCGTGTAAGTTAAGATATCTGCTTAGGGAATTTAAAGACACTTCAAGATATCGTGGAAGGTGTACATTAAACGCACAGCATTAAGTAATACCCAGATTAATCCTGAGGTTAAGAAAATATAAGATATAAATTAATAATAAACTGTACGCGTGGAATTTATAAGCACTGTGAGTGAACAATTTATGAAGAAACTAATTAATGTTAGCAGTCAAACATAACAACGAGACTCATTGAAATATCGCCGCTGGATCCGCCTGCCGTAGAAGAGGACGACAAGACGAAGAGGACGCCAGGAAGGAGATACACTGTAGAAGAGGACACCAGGAAGGCGTGACGCTGTAGAAGAGGACGCCAGACGGGAGCGACGAGACGAGAGGAGGACGTTGCAGCAACCAAGTAAAATCGATTTATATTATCGAACAATACAAACAATTATTTCTATGATCAATAGATGACAATTGAAAATACAATATACATCTTTAAAAACAATATTTGTGTATAATAAATAATTTTTCATCTCCTCCATAATAGACTTGTTTGTGATTTTCACACACTCACTATATCCTTATTAGTATAATAAAATTTGATCTGTTGCATAAGGATATTTGGCGCTGGCCAACGTTGGGCTCGATTTTTTGCATTAGTATGAAAAAAGAAATATTTATTTTGAGTGTGTAGAGACTAAATTCATTGAACTATTTATAAGTGCTGTTCTATGTTATCAGGGAGTGTAGATAAAAGTTTGAATACTCTCTCTTATCAGATAGTGGAACAATAGTAGTAAATTGTCTATGTGGAGATTGAATTATTTTTGGTATTTTTGTTAGATTAAGCTTGTTTACAATTGACTGAGAGACTGGACGATAATAATAAATAACATTAACGGGCGTTATTAGTAATAATAAGTATTAAAAATATTGCCGTTACTATAAATAAAAACTATAATATTTATTAAATTTATAAAAATAAATCAATATGGCCGAATCACAAGAATTACAAAATACATTAGCGGCTTTAATGTCCAATATGCGAAAGATGTCCAAAGAAACAGCAGAACAAAATAAATCACTTCATGATGAGAATAAAAAAATTTATACTGCCGTTCATGACCAGGCTAAACAAAATAAACAACTTTTAGAGTCAACCGAAAAACGTATAGGCGAAAAGGTAGAAATGATTCGCAGCAATATTGAGACTGCTTTAGAAGTGAACAATTCTCGCATCAGAGAATGTGAAGCTAAAATTCTGGAATAGAGGAAAGAGTAGTTCAACACACATCTACTGTGAGTGAGCTCGTAGCTGAACAAGATCAGGAGATACAAGAATTGAAACAACAGCTGACCCGACTCCAGAGTACCTCGACAACGGCGAACCAGACCACGTTCATCTATAGAACTCTAGAAGAAAACAATTCACAGTTGAAATTCTTCGGCAGGGACTCCGAAAATCCGCTTCTCTTCCTGAATAACTGCCAGCGAGAAATGGACACAATAGGCGACACCCTGAGTGAGATGGATAAAATAAACTATGTAGTCAGGAGATTAAAGGGTACTGCAGCTGAGTGGTTCATGGTAGTACAAGATAAAATAGTTACATATCAAGATCTGGTACAACATTTTAGGGCGAGATACTGGAACAGCGAAATACAGCGAAAAATACGTGTACAGCTGGAGTTTGGTAGGTATTCCAGTTTAAAAAGGTCTAAAGAAAATTATTTAATCCAACTCATATCTCGTGCGAAGTATCTTGAACCAGAATTGGCAGAGTCAGAGACAGTTAATAAATTAGCTCATCATTTCGGACGAGGTATTCAAATCGCCATAATTACACAAGGTATTAAGTCATTGGAGGAAATACTCCTATTGTTAACAAAATGGGATAATGTTGACTCAAAGTAATAGTAATAATAATAGTGAACCGGCTCGTAAACAATTTCAGCCACAACAACCACAGAAACAACAACAACAATTTAAAAATAAACCTAATTTCCAAAAGTTCAATCAAAGAAATGTATCGGCAATTACCGAAGTAAGCAAGCGAAAAGCAATCAAAAAACGAGAAAGGTTGCTCGGCATGAGTCTGTGCGATAAATTAAAAATTAAAATAAGGATAATACAAATAATTAAACTAGAATGCCAGGGTATTGGTGGAATGACTGATAGGAAATTGTATCAAAATATGTGTAAAGAAAGAATAATTGTAATCATGTTAAAAAATGTATGGATGAACTTTAGTATACATAGACTTAGACAAATGACGTCAGAAGTGGGACATCCTTATCAGTGTTCAGGAATGTTTGGTGATATCCAGCCATGTGCGGTTGTATGTTTACAATTAGTGCTGTCAAAGTGACAGTTGGGGAAATGGTGTTTGATAGAAGCTATTCAGTTATTTGATTTTTGAACTTATTATGTTATTATTTGGATGATGATGATTATTGGGAGGAAGTTATGTCAATTTAGGTTAGGAAGAAAAAAAAAATTTTGTACTCCATATACAAAAATTTTTTTTTATATGTGAGGGGGTTAATCCTGCATCAGAACACAGGATGATAAGCTATGTTGTGTATATCAGAGCACATGGATGATGAGCATTTTCTTGTTTAAATTTGTTTTATATAATATTTCCTCTTTTAGTCGTAAGTTTTGTATTTAGAAATGGATAAGCATGTAGGGTATACCAAACTCTTCATAAAAAGGTGTTCTATATTGTCATGTATTTTTTGAGTGAATCTGTGCGGGTGTGATAATTTATGATCGCTATAGCTTCAGTGATAGTTAACCGATTTACGTGAAACTTTGACAAGGAATTATTTACGTAAATAGCTTCAATTTGGGTATACTCTGAGGTTCATAACTATTTTATAAATATGGTTTTTTAAGTAAAGAAAAACTCAATTATAACTCTTATCAATTACAGGGTAATAAAATTTGTAGATAATTTCCATGCAGGACTTTGCTAAATTATACAAAGTTTTTCATGAAATTTGTATATCTGTTTGTTCCATCCATCATGTGACTTGGGCTTAGCCTATCAGAATACACTAAATTCAGTGAGATTCATACATTGTAGAGCTAGGATGGACACAGTCTGTCTGTAGAAGTTGCAAGGGGAAGTTGTGCCCGGTGAAGAGAGTTGTTCTCTTACGAACGTCGAAATATCATATATAAAATAAACCGTGGTAATTGTTAACAAAGTTTCGTGTTATGAACCGACTGGGTAAAATATTTAGATAAAATGTAAATTATAATATAGTGCTGTTTCCGTGTAAGTTAAGATATCCGCTTAGGGAATTTAAAGACACTTCAAGATATCGTGGAAGGTGTACATTAAACGCACCACATTAAGTATTACCCAGATTAATCCTGAGGTTAAGAAAATATAAGATATAAATTAATAATAAACTGTACGAGTGGAATTTATAAGCACTGTGAGTGAACAATTTATGAAGAAACTAATTAATGTTAGCAGTCAAACATAACAACGAGACTCATTGAAATATCGCCGCTGGATCCACTTGCCGTAGAAGAGGACGACAAGACGAAGAGGACACCAGGATGAAGAGGACACCAGGAAGGAGTGAGAAGAGGACACCAGGAAGGAGTGACGCTGTAGAAGAGGACACCAGGACGGGAGCAACGAGACGAGAGGAGGGCGTTGCAGCAACCAAGTAAAATTGATTTATATTATCGAACAATACAAACAATTATTTCTATGATCAATACATGACAATTGAAAATACAATATTGTAACGTTGAAAAATGGCTGGTGTTTGTGTAATGACGTGTATATGGTATTTTATGTATTAGTGTGGTGTGTTCGCCTCACACCTTGTCGTTACATCAATGGTTGCTGCGAACGAAGTCCGTAGCGTTGTCACAATTATCAGTACAACCTAGTGGAAACCTTACCTGTAATTTCATAGGGGTTTGTGAATCCCAGGTGGCGCCAAATTGTTTGTTGAAAACAATTAAATTTATGAAGTAATATGTTAGTATGGTGTTTTCAGCGGTGACAGCTGGAGCGTTCGAATCGGTTCCCGCCTTTGTACAGCTTACCGTATTGCACCGATAGCGAAAGCGCTAGTTGTCTAATCTGTAAGTTCGCTAACACACACATATATAATACAATTTCCTATGAAATAAAACAATGGTTACACTCTGTACTGTTTCTTTAATGGTTGTTTGGCAATTATGTAATGTGACAATAATATTATAATTTAGTATTTAATAAATTTGCTCCGACATTAAACATGAAATGCATTATCTCAAGCTGACGAAATTGGTTTTGAACGAGATATTCTGATGTCATCATGGCTACTGTTTGTAGTTTTTACTTCCATATTCCTTAAGGAATGGAAGTATGGTGATGGCAAAAAAAATCGTGTTCGAGATTATTGCAGATTCTGATTGTACTACACTCAAAACATGAAAAAAGTCGTTTTCCGAAAAGTGTCTGTGTGTGTGTCTGTCTGTCTGTCTGTCTATGTGTCTGTCTGTCTGTCTGTCTGTAGATTTTTTTTCTATGGCAAACGATAACTGCCGCAAATTCAAACAGAATCAAATAATTTTTTGCATGCAGCCCTGATTTGCAGAGTACTCGCGACCTATTGTTTTTGGTGAAGATCGGTTGAGGGAAAGGGGTAGTTTACCTGCAACGGTTTTTTTTTAGCAAGGGTAATTTTGTTTGTTTGGCAAACGATAACAGCCGCAAATTCAAACAGAATCAAATAATGTTTTGCATACTGCCCTAAATTGTAGAGTTCTCAAGACCTTTTGTTTTTGGTGAAAATCGGTTAAGGGAAGGGGTAGTTTACCTGCAACGTTTTATGTTTTTAAGGGTATTTTCTATGGCAAACGATAACAGCCGCAAATTCAAACAGAATCAAATAATGTTTTGCATACGTCCCTGAATTGTAGAGGTCTCAATGACTTTCGATTTTGGTGAAGATCGGTTAAGGGGAAGGGGTAGTTTACCTGCAACCTTTTACGTTTTAACAAGAGTAAAGTACTTGAAAATTTATTTAAACTTTTTGAAACAATGGTAATTGTTAAAAATAAAATAATTTTGTTGCCAGGCAATAAAATTATAATTTTTTCATTTTAATGTAATATAATATTTTTCATTTAATACAGCAATAAAAAGGCAGGTAAGACACAGCCTGGCTGTTTGGGTGAAAATGATTTTAAATATAAATCTTAGAATATGGAAGTCATGTATGGTTCTCCATACCGATATTTTCGTCAACTCGTCCAAAATCTGGAGTCCTTTAGATTATAAAGAAAACATTAAATATGGTTACAATAAAAAAGTACACTACCGTACATTATCCGTACTTAAGTAATATAAAGTGTGGCTACAATTTGTTCTGCAGTGTAGTAATAGGTGTTACAAAAGTTTGCAATCTTGTGCAAGGTTATTTTTTAGTAAACAAGTTTTTCTACGTAAGTTTGTTTTATTTAATCCTTGAAAGAAAATTATTTTTAATTCATAGTGAGAGTTTGTATAGATATGAGAAATATTTAAAGTGCTTTTATTCCTGGGATTAGGGTATTTAAATGATACTCATCAGTTCAGAAGGTTTGTGATAGATCGTTGTTCTTTGGAAATGGAAAATTCATCAATTTTGAGTGACTTAGGCTGCTGGCGTCCTTTTCTAAATATTCTTGGGAATTTCTGCTTTTAATTTTTGTTTATATTGTCCCTGGACATCAGTTAAATGTTATTCCTCTTCATCTCCTTCTCACTGGTATATGTTTTTGGATTTGGACGTTTTTTAACATTTTAAAGTAAAATTTGTCTCATACAAAATCTTGCGTCCCTACTACACAAGCGTCATTATACGAGTACTGAAAATTAACGGAAAATTAGTAACCAACGTAAAATTAGGTTTCTATGGTAACCTAAATCCTTTGATTGGCTAAGGCATGGTTTATTGCCATTGTTATCATATTTGAATTTTTATTCAAATTTACTATATATTTTCTGACTGATTTTATTCTTCTATCTTCCTTCCTGGGTATTATATATTATCACTATTGTATGTATTTCCTTTCAAAGATCAAAATAATACCTCATAAGGTCATGTTCTATTAGATATTAACTTTTGTATATTTATGTTAACATTTGTTAATTACAGATTTCTTTTAATTTCAGTTCTTATTGTAACATTTTTCTTTTAAAATGATTTACACATTATTTTTGGCTAGTTACTTGCCTTAGATTTGTTAATTTCCTTGTGGATTTTATACAATTTGTAATTATTGGTTTTGACAGTTAGGCATTTCAGATGCAGTAGTAGCCATTGACTGTATTTCCTGAATTTATACAAATGATGTCTCATTTTATTCTAATGTATTTTGTTTTGTTAATGGTTCTGTTATTTTCTACATTTATTGATTTTCTAGTGTAATTAGATTTGTATTGTCTTAACTTCTTAATCATCTATTTTGCCTTTGTTAATAATATGGCTACCACTCCCTATTCTTCCTCAATTAAAAACATAACATCTAGGCGTATGCTCTGTACAAATTCTTCAGTCATACCTATTCATAAATATAATTACACAATTATTTTACCATTTTTAAGTAAAGTTTGTTTACAACTCATTTCGTTAATTACTATTTTTTGGGTGTTAACTAACATCACCTTTTGAATAATTGTTTTTCCCTTACAATCTGGGGCGTTTATTTATTACATTATTAATTGCTTATTTCCTAATTAACTCTACTCTCAATCCATGTTAACACTAGCTGTTTATCTTTTCATGGGATATTCCCCTTTTAACTACAATCGCTTACAATTAATCTTAAATCTCTTAATTAACAACGTTATTATCACCTTCCAGTGTTCATTTCTTATTACTAATGGTTTACATTATAACAAATAGAAAAAATGTTGTATG
Organism: Magicicada septendecula; assembly: GCA_034769895.1. Lineage (NCBI taxonomy): Eukaryota > Metazoa > Arthropoda > Insecta > Hemiptera > Cicadidae > Magicicada > Magicicada septendecula. Next base: position 743,525,710 of record CM068368.1, on the reverse strand, counting down.
TGGTGTTGTGTACCTTCTTTAACAGCCTCACGTTGGAGTCGTCAGTTTATAACAAATAGAAAGAAATGTGTGTGTTCCTGTTGTAATATGTCGGGCGTTACCTCCGCGCACTGATGTTACTTACTGATGACTGGATCCTCTGCGGTGATGTAGTCCTGTAAAACAACTTAATCTACTATGTGTTTGTGGGCGCCACTTGGAATCTTTTGTTCCAAGAAAAAATGTTATTAAAATTAAAATTTTGAATTCTTAGCAGTTAGTTTAATTCTATAAAAAAATGTGAACAAGACAGTTTGGATTTGAAAAAAAATAAAGTATGTTTAATGATTCTTAAAAAATCGTCTGAAGGACTAACATTTGTGAAAAAATATAAAATTGCAGAGTTACAAAAAAAATTATAAGTTATTATTATTATTATTGACAAGTTTTTTCTCCAATCAAGTATCGGCTAAAAAATATTTTATTTTTTACTCAGTTGAAAAGCATGAGTTTAATATGTGAAAAATCTTTACTCTCAGGACGTGACTACTTTGAACTACCAAGACATATCAATAAGATGCTTTACAAAAATTAAGTGATTTGAAGGTGTGTGTGGCATGTGTAGTACAACTGTGTGACAAATGTAACCAGGTAAAAAATGACTTTAACTTTGACAACTCACGTTCCGATGGGTAATTATTCTCGCACTGGACACTTCTCTCGGGTAGTTTTCAATCTCGCCTCTTCGTGTGTGCACTGAATTTATTTTAAGTCAAAAATGCGATTTTTTACAACTTCCGCACTTTCGTAAAACAGTTTGGCAGTAGATTTACGCTCGATTCCCGCCGGCAGCGATCAGCTGCTTCGCGTTGGTTCTCAAATTGGCCGCCACAGCGCTGATTCCCTTGCAGTCGATAGAAAGGCTTTGTGTATGTTACGTTATGGGGAGTTTTTTGTCAAGTCAGTTTGTCTTAGCGAATACAGCAAATTGTTTCTCTATTAAAATTTTGGTCCCTCCTGGGCCGTTGATATTCTGGCTGCGTGTGTTCTATTAAATGTGCCGTGTTGCTGCTCTATTTCAGCAACACATTGGCGTAGACTCTTGTAGAGGTTAAGTCAGTCGTTTTGTCAATGTACGGGAAAAGCCTTTCTTCGTTCTTGTGTCCATTTCTCGCCTTCGGTTTCGCCTCGGTTGCGGTGATCAGTGTCGTGGGTGATGCGTCTGTTCTGGATTTCAAGCATGAAGTGTTTTTGGGTCGAATTTGGTCTTCCTTTTATACTTTGTCAGGCTCATTGTTTTAGCTTTTCGACATGAACTTCCGGTGTATTTGTGTTCTAGAATTCCTTCTAGAATGTTCGAGAATAATGAAATGGAACACCATGGAACAAATTTAACTTCCGTCGAAGCTTTTGAAACAAAATTTCTTATTCTTCACACTAAGGATATTACAAAAATTATTCTGGTATTTGTCAAACAATTCTACATCAGTACTCACAATTTGCATGCCATTACTGCATTTGGATTCTCTGCTTTCAACTGAATCTAATGATACTAATTACGATTGGTTTTTAATAAATTAACTATAATAAAACAACACAACATACAACTCTTACCTTGGAATGTTTCCACAAAAATTCAATTTTTGAACTATAAAATTGTTGTGAAGCTGTTTGGTTTCTTCTACAACATTAACACATAATATTACCATCTTTCTATAACAAAATAAATAAAGTTTAACATATATAATACACTAATAAGTTCAGATTTACATGGTCCATGCCTATCGCCTACGTTGTTGTCACTGTTAGAATACAATAATTAGTCTTTTTCTTTAATATATATGGGATTTTTCTAGTATACACTAAGAGTTTATTATATTGTCTGTCTTTTGTGATACCTGGTTTATCCTGATACATATTATTTTTATTGTAGGATAACTTAGCATCATATTGGTTTGCCTGAGTTGTCCTTTTTCTTTTTGTGACAAATCTCACTCTTATAAGTCAAATTCTTTAATAATTGATCTTATTTTCAACTGAGTCTGTTTGTTTTCATGGTACACTAAAGTATTGTACCCTTTTCTTTTATTTTTGTTAACATTTTGTAAATATTTAGTCGAATATGACTATTTCTTGTAATGGTTGCTTGGCCTTAGCCATACATGGTATAGGTAAATAGTTTGCTAACTCGACTATTACAGTGTTTAAGTTAGTCAAATATATTAGTATAGTCGCTTTATATTATATTTCAACTTTCTCATGCAATTTGGTTGCATTTTGTCAACATTAAATCCATAAATATCACAATATTATAGGCCTACTACATGTTTTTAGTTAATACTGTTTTTGGCTATTTTAACTGACTTTTATTCATTTGACAGCTTTCTTTATTTAAGATAAATTGTTCATCTTTGTCTACTTGACAATTACATATAGTGTTTATCTTAATTTGATAATAATTAATTTTACATGAAATCTGAGTGATTGGTCTCAAATCCAACACCTTAATATTTTTTTGTCATAACATTTATATATTTTTTTATTTTAACTTAGATCCTTTCTAATAATGTATTCAAATCATTTAATACATTTATTTTATTTACATTACATAATATAATAATGGATCATGTCCATTAATTCACAATAATTAGTTCTTTATACCCTATTCAGAGTTACAAAACTTAATAATTAATGACTTCATTTTGGTTGTTTCTGATATTATTTGTCTCTCTTATTTTATATTATGGGTTTTACACTGTTCTTCACTTGAATAATATGTATGGGGTTTGAGTCTTAGTCATAGTCTGATCGTTTTTCATGTTAGTAGTATTAATTATTAGACAATATTACAAAATTTTTTAGGACTACTTGGGTTCGATACTGTTCACCTCACCTTCCTCTTATGATAAATTGCTGTGTAAATGATTTCCTTTATGGAACGTTCTGTGACGTTACATATGCCTCTCCATTAAAAATTGATAATTTTTGAAAAAACATATTTTTGGTTTTGATGAAATTATCATTTCTATATTAACCTTTTATTAGCTTCTTTATATTTCATTCTTTTATCTTATAATTAAATTCCTGTACTACTCCTTTAATATATTAATCCAACTCAATATTCCTATTTCGTTCTTTGTCGTATCACCTATTCCTTTCCTTTTTACCTTGATGTTAATTATTTAATCTTTGATATAATTCCCTAACTTTTATAGTGGGTTGGAAGTCAGAGTGGCTCGCTATGGCATACATTCTCTGCCCTTCCCTATCTATAACTACTGAAATCAGAGGCAACACATCCCTGTCCAGAAAATAATAATTGCACCTTCGCAACAAATAATAATAATAAAAAAAAATACAATATTCAAAGATCATAGGCTCCTACACATAAATTCCCTTTCTTAAACTCTTCTGATTATTTCACAATTATATTAATATATCGTTCTCCACAGGTAAAATTATCATTTAAAATCATTCAATGTTAATAGCTATATTTATATTCACCATTACCTCCTTATGTAACACACTGATTCCCTTTTTTTTTTCATTTATCATTTCCTTTTAGTATCAATTATATGACAGTATTTCTCCTTCTTTTCTCCCCCTTAGTAATATCAATTGTTATTTGATTGTTTAATAATTTATTTAACTAATTATGTCCTTTCCTTTGTTTCTTTTTCTCCTCCTCTAAGTACGGGTAAGCTGGTAAATATACGTTGACTTGGCTATTGGAAATAAATCTATATTTTATATATATCTTTTTGCCTATGGTGGAATGTGTCCTTCTCGTAATATTTATTAATAATAATCTCTCTCCTTCTCTATTTATATAATAATATTTATATTTATTTAATAATCTCTATTCCCTTTCTAATTCTGGGTAAGTTGGAAAATTTGCATTGACATGTTAGTCATGGTACCTTCTCAATGATGCTGTATTTGACTTAGGTTTTTATTCATGGTACTTTCTCAACGATGTTTTGGTTATACGTACCTTTTACTCTGTTACTAGCCGTGTCGGTTACCTCGTATGTATTGTTTTCATTGTCTTTTGTGATCGTGAAAGGTCCTGTATATAAAAGTAGCAATTTCCTCGTTATGCCTTGTATAGCACTGGGCAATTCTCTATTTTTGACTAACACCTTTTCTCCTACCTTATATTTAATTGCCTTGGGCTGGGATTGGATATATTTTTTCCGCTGCTGTTCCGTCTTTTCTAACACCTTGTTATAAAATTTGGTTCTTTCAAATTGGTATTCGGGTTCGTCGGGAAAATTATTAATCTCTTTTATCTCTCGTGGTGGGGGTCTTTCGAACATAACTGTGTATGGTGATACCTCGATGGTATTGTGATATGAGAAATTGAGAAAATCCTCAGTTGATGCTACGTATTCATGCCATCTTTTCTGTTCGTTATAGCAGTATGTTCTCAGCAACCGTCCTACTTCCCTTAACACTCTCTCGGCTGGGTTACTATTCGGGTGATATACGGATGTCTTATACGTTTTTATCCCGTGTTCTCCAAGGTTTTCTTTCCAAAGTTTTCCCCTAAACTGGGTACCGTGGTCTGTAATTATAGAATACGGTCTACCTACCTCCATTATATACCGTTCTATTATGATGTCTATTATTTTCCTCGTCGTAGCCCTAGTTATTGGGTATAGCTTGGTATATTTGCTAAAATGGTCAAAGATGATTACGATAAATTTATATCTGTGTCTCCCACCGCTGCGTGGAAATGGTCCACAGATATCGAGAAATACCTTTTCCAATTTTTCGGTGGATGTTATGGGTATCATGACCCCTTCCTTTCTCTCGTTATCACATTTTACTTTCTGACAAATATCGCACGACTGTATCGCCAGTTGCACCTTCTTATCCATCCCTTTGATGTATGTTTGCTCTTCCAATGCCTTCCTTACTTTGAGGGCACCCATATGTCCGTACCTATCGTGATAGTCAATTATTAGCGGTCTCTCTATCGCTGGTGGAATTACTAACTTCCAATTCTCCTGGTGCAGGGTATTCCTTATAAACAAAGTGTCGTTGTGTATACAGTAATATCTATTTATGACCTCATCGCCTTCCTGTACCCTTTTCCTAATATCTCCTAATTTTGGATCGGCCTCTTGTTGTGACTTTATATCGTTTAAAATATTTTTTAAATCTTCCCTGCTCTTAATAATATGGTATACTTTTGCTAATTGTTCCTTTTCGCCGTCAAAGGTTTGGTCTTGTATATTGATGCGAGATAGGACATCGGCTGCTACGTTCTGTTTGCCAGGTATATATTCCCACGTGATATTATATTTTTGCAAGGCCAAAAACCATCTCGTCAGCCTTCCGTGGTTCAGCTTACAATGCTTTAAAAATTATATAGATTTGTGGTCACTTCTAACCGTGATGGGGTACCCTAATATATATGTCCTAAATTTACCGCATGCGAAAACTACACTCAACAATTCTTTTTCGGTAGTATTGTAGTTTCGTTCGCAACTGTTCAGCACGCGGCTAGCGAAGCTAATTACTAAATGGTTACCATCCTGATCTTCCTGATATAGGGCTGCACCTAAACTTACGTTACTGGCATCGCAATTTAGAAAAAATGGTTTTGTAAAGTCAGGATGATGCAACATTACTGCTTCTAAAAATTTTTCCTTTGTGAGATTGAGCACTCCATCTTGCTCTGGTGCCCAAGTCCATTTGTCTTTAGCTGATAACTGCTTTTGGAACCTGGCAGTTAGTTCTGAATAATTGGACCGAAACTTCCTGTAATAGTTCCTATGTAATAATTCCTAAAAATGATTGCAGCTGTTTCCTGTTCTTTGGGGTGGGGAACTTCTGTATGGCCTCTACTTTCTCTTTGGATGGAGTAATCCCTTGTTCGGTTAGATTAAAGCCTAAAAATTTCACCTCATTTGCAATGAATTGGGACTTGTCTAATTTGAGGGTGATATTTTCTCTGATAGTTTCTCTAATACCTGTTCAACCCTATTACAATGGTCATCTCAATTCGAAGTTACCAGTAAGTCGTCGACATATACTGTCGTAAACTTCAGCACTTCCTGCCCCAATATTCTGTCCATTATCTTTACAAACACCGCCACAGAATTTATTAAACCAAAGGGTAACCGCATAAACTGATAGTTTCTGCCCTCGAATATGAACGCCATATATTTCCTACTATCAGGGTGGAGTTCTACCTGCCAGTAGCCGCATACTGTATCCCATGAACTTATATACTTTGTCCCGTGAAACTTTTTCAATATCTCTTCTATCTCCCCAGGGGATGTGCGGTCGTTAACAATCATCTTGTTAATCTCCCTAGCATCGAGACATATACGTACCTGTCCATTCTTTTTTGGCACAGCTATGATTGGGCTGGTAAAGGGCGAATGACTATACTCGATTATGTCGTCCTCTATCATCCTGTTCAATTCCTCTCTCACTTCGTTCTTTAGCGAGTAGGCAATCGGGTACGATTTTCTATTAAATTCCACCGGTGTTTTGAATTTTATGGTGCATTGATAATCTCTGGCTTTACCTGGAGCGTTTGAGAATATGTGTTTGTAATTGTTATATACCGTAATTAATTGTTCCGCCTGTGTTTCGCTGATCAGACCCCTTGCTTTCGTCCTTTGGAAATCCCATATTTCTTCTAATTTTTCTAACCACAACTCTGGGTTTTCCTTCTGATATAAGGGCATGTTTATTGGTCGATCGGCACAATAATAATGGTTCACTATCGCTTGATAAGGTGTGTTGTTTGTACCATCTCCTTGGACATCAATTAAATTATTGGTCCAAATTCCCTCGTTAGTTTTTAAAGTTATCATCTTACCTTCTAAATCTATTATTGCATTATATGGCCTAAGTATATCGCAGCCTATTAGGATACTCATGGGTAAATTATTCGCCACTAATAACCCTATTGGTATCGTTACCCCATTACTAGTCATCTCTAATGACACCTGTTTCTTTATCGATTTATTTTGCCTCCCCGTTGCTCCGACTAGAATGATGTTATTTATAGGCAGAGTGGGTATGGGTAAATTACTGTTTTGTTTGATCCTCTCTAACTCTACACTGTCGATAAGCGATACGTTTGACCCCGTGTCAATGAGTAATATTGCTTCTATGCCATTGATATCTGCCTTGATTTGTACGATATTCGCTTTGTTATGATTATTCCCTTTGTTATGATTTTAAACGATATTGTCACTCTCTTCTAATAATTCCTCTCTAATATCCCTAAGATAATTATTTATTCTTAATGTCATAGTCCCGTCTTTGTCCTGTCTATGTTTGTATCTAGTCACCCCATAATATTGGTTCAGTGAAGGGCGGTTTTCCTTTTCCACTGCCGCGTTTAGTTTAAATGAGCCACTGTCTCATTGGCCCGGTCTCCCGGAACATTGGGTTGCTGACCCGTCTTTGGTTCTTGCCTGACCTCGGGATTACCACTAATAGGTTGGCTATTCGTTATATTACCCTGGTTACTTGGCGTCTGTTGTGGGTAATACATGTAAGTACGTAAATTGGGTGGATATGGCCGTCGGTTATTGGCCACTGTATAGTTTACCTGGGGCCTATATTCTTGATTTCTCCTATCGCCTCCTCCTTGGTTACCCCCGTTACGATAATTATTACGCTGACCATAATTATTTCCCCTATAGTTATTTCCGCGATAACTATTTATAGAAAAATGTATGTGTCGTGTGTTTTGTAATATGTCGGGCGTTACCTCCGCACACTGATGTTACTTACTGATGACTGGATCCTCTGCGGTGATGTAGTCCTGTAAAACAACTTAATCTACTATGTGTTTGTGGGCGCCACTTGGAATCTTTTGTTCCAAGAAAAAATGTTATTAAAATTAAAATTTTGAATTCTTAGCAGTTAGTTTAATTCTATAAAAAAATGTGAACAAGACAGTTTGGATTTGAAAAAAAATAAAGTATGTTTAATGATTCTTAAAAAATCGTCTGAAGGACTAACATTTGTGAAAAAATATAAAATTGCAGAGTTACAAAAAAAATTATAAGTTATTATTATTATTATTGACAAGTTTTTTCTCCAATCAAGTATCGGCTAAAAAATATTTTATTTTTTACTCAGTTGAAAAGCATGAGTTTAATATGTGAAAAATCTTTACTCTCAGGACGTGACTACTTTGAACTACCAAGACATATCAATAAGATGCTTTACAAAAATTAAGTGATTTGAAGGTGTGTGTGGCATGTGTAGTACAACTGTGTGACAAATGTAACCAGGTAAAAAATAACTTTAACTTTGAAAACTCACGTTCCGATGGGTAATTATTCTCGCACTGGACACTTCTCTCGGGTAGTTTTCAATCTCGTCTCTTCGTGTGTGCACTGAATTTATTTTAAGTCAAAAATGCAATTTTTTACAACTTCCGCACTTTCGTAAAACAGTTTGGCAGTAGATTTACGCTCGATTCCCGCCGGCAGCGATCAGCTGCTTCGCGTTGGTTCTCAAATTGGCCGCCACAGCGCTGATTCCCTTGCAGTCGATAGAAAGGCTTTGTGTATGTTACGTTATGGGGAGTTTTTTGTCAAGTCAGTTTGTCTTAGCGAATACAGCAGAATTGTTTCTCTATTAAAATTTTGGTCCCTCCTGGGCCGTTGATATTCTGGCTGCGTGTGTTCTATTAAATGTGCCGTGTTGCTGCTCTATTTCAGCAACACATTGGCGTAGACTCTTGTAGAGGTTAAGTCAGTCGTTTTGTCAATGTACGGGAAAAGCCTTTCTTCGTTCTTGTGTCCATTTCTCGCCTTCGGTTTCGCCTCGGTTGTGGTGATCAGTGTCGTGGGTGATGCGTCTGTTCTGGATTTCAAGCATGAAGTGTTTTTGGGTCGAATTTGGTCTTCCTTTTATACTTTGTCAGGCTCATTGTTTTAGCTTTTCGACATGAACTTCCGGTGTATTTGTGTTCTAGAATTCCTTCTAGAATGTTCGAGAATAATGAAATGGAACACCATGGAACAAATTTAACTTCCGTCGAAGCTTTTGAAACAAAATTTCTTATTCTTCACACTAAGGATATTACAAAAATTATTCTGGTATTTGTCAAACAATTCTACATCAGTACTCACAATTTGCATGCCATTACTGCATTTGGATTCTCTGCTTTCAACTGAATCTAATGATACTAATTACGATTGGTTTTTAATAAATTAACTATAATAAAACAACACAACATACAACTCTTACCTTGGAATGTTTCCACAAAAATTCAATTTTTGAACTATAAAATTGTTGTGAAGCTGTTTGGTTTCTTCTACAACATTAACACATAATATTACCATCTTTCTATAACAAAATAAATAAAGTTTAACATATATAATACACTAATAAGTTCAGATTTACATGGTCCATGCCTATCGCCTACGTTGTTGTCACTGTTAGAATACAATAATTAGTCTTTTTCTTTAATATATATGGGATTTTTCTAGTATACACTAAGAGTTTATTATATTGTCTGTCTTTTGTGATACCTGGTTTATCCTGATACATATTATTTTTATTGTAGGATAACTTAGCATCATATTGGTTTGCCTGAGTTGTCCTTTTTCTTTTTGTGACAAATCTCACTCTTATAAGTCAAATTCTTTAATAATTGATCTTATTTTCAACTGAGTCTGTTTGTTTTCATGGTACACTAAAGTATTGTACCCTTTTCTTTTATTTTTGTTAACATTTTGTAAATATTTAGTCGAATATGACTATTTCTTGTAATGGTTGCTTGGCCTTAGCCATACACGGTATAGGTAAATAGTTTGCTAACTCGACTATTACAGTGTTTAAGTTAGTCAAATATATTAGTATAGTCGCTTTATATTATATTTCAACTTTCTAATGCAATTTGGTTGCATTTTGTCAACATTAAATCCATAAATATCACAATATTATAGGCCTACTACATGTTTTTAGTTAATACTGGTTTTGGTTATTTTAACTGACTTTTATTCATTTGACAGCTTTCTTTATTTAAGATAAATTGTTCATCTTTGTCTACTTGACAATTACATATAGTGTTTATCTTAATTTGATAATAATTAATTTTTACATGAAATCTGAGTGATTGGTCTCAAATCCAACACCTTAATATTTTTTTGTCATAACATTTATATATTTTTTTATTTTAACTTAGATCCTTTCTAATAATGTATTCAAATCATTTAATACATTTATTTTATTTACATTACATAATATAATAATGGATCATGTCCATTAATTCACAATAATTAGTTCTTTATACCCTATTCAGAGTTACAAAACTTAATAATTAATGACTTCATTTTGGTTGTTTCTGATATTATTTGTCTCTCTTATTTTATATTATGGGTTTTACACTGTTCTTCACTTGAATAATATGTATGGGGTTTGAGTCTTAGTCATAGTCTGGTCGTTTTTCATGTTAGTAGTATTAATTATTAGACAATATTACAAAATTTTTTAGGACTACTTGGGTTCGATACTGTTCACCTCACCTTCCTCTTATGATAAATTGCTGTGTAAATGATTTCCTTTATGGAACGTTCTGTGACGTTACATATGCCTCTCCATTAAAAATTGATAATTTTTGAAAAAACATATTTTTGGTTTTGATGAAATTATCATTTCTATATTAACCTTTTATTAGCTTCTTTATATTTCATTCTTTTATCTTATAATTAAATTCCTGTACTACTCCTTTAATATATTAATCCAACTCAATATTCCTATTTCGTTCTTTGTCGTATCACCTATTCCTTTCCTTTTTACCTTGATGTTAATTATTTAATCTTTGATATAATTCCCTAACTTTTATAGTGGGTTGGAAGTCAGAGTGGCTCGCTATGGCATACATTCTCTGCCCTTCCCTATCTATAACTACTGAAATCAGAGGCAACACATCCCTGTCCAGAAAATAATAATTGCACCTTCGCAACAAATAATAATAATAAAAAAAAATACAATATTCAAAGATCATAGGCTCCTACACATAAATTCCCTTTCTTAAACTCTTCTGATTATTTCACAATTATATTAATATATCGTTCTCCACAGGTAAAATTATCATTTAAAATCATTCAATGTTAATAGCTATATTTATATTCACCATTACCTCCTTATGTAACACACTGATTCCCTTTTTTTTTCATTTATCATTTCCTTTTAGTATCAATTATATGACAGTATTTCTCCTTCTTTTCTCCCCCCTAGTAATATCAATTGTTATTTGATTGTTTAATAATTTATTTAACTAATTATGTCCTTTCCTTTGTTTCTTTTTCTCCTCCTCTAAGTACGGGTAAGCTGGTAAATATACGTTGACTTGGCTATTGGAAATAAATCTATATTTTATATATATCTTTTTGCCTATGGTGGAATGTGTCCTTCTCGTAATATTTATTAATAATAATCTCTCTCCTTCTCTATTTATATAATAATATTTATATTTATTTAATAATCTCTATTCCCTTTCTAATTCTGGGTAAGTTGGAAAATTTGCATTGACATGTTAGTCATGGTACCTACTCAATGATGCTGTATTTGACTTAGGTTTTTATTCATGGTACTTTCTCAACGATGTTTTGGTTATACGTACCTTTTACTCTGTTACTAGCCGTGTCGGTTACCTCGTATGTATTGTTTTCATTGTCTTTTGTGATCGTGAAAGGTCCTGTATATAAAAGTAGCAATTTCCTCGTTATGCCTTGTATAGCACTGGGCAATTCTCTATTTTTGACTAACACCTTTTCTCCTACCTTATATTTAATTGCCTTGGGCTGGGATTGGATATATTTTTTCCGCTGCTGTTCCGTCTTTTCTAACACCTTGTTATAAAATTTGGTTCTTTCAAATTGGTATTCGGGTTCGTCGGGAAAATTATTAATCTCTTTTATCTCTCGTGGTGGGGGTCTTTCGAACATAACTGTGTATGGTGATACCTCGATGGTATTGTGATATGAGAAATTGAGAAAATCCTCAGTTGATGCTACGTATTCATGCCATCTTTTCTGTTCGTTATAGCAGTATGTTGTCAGCAACCGTCCTACTTCCCTTAACACTCTCTCGGCTGGGTTACTATTCGGGTGATATACGGATGTCTTATACGTTTTTATCCCGTGTTCTCCAAGGTTTTCTTTCCAAAGTTTTCCCCTAAACTGGGTACCGTGGTCTGTAATTATAGAATACGGTCTACCTACCTCCATTATATACCGTTCTATTATGATGTCTATTATTTTCCTCGTCGTAGCCCTAGTTATTGGGTATAGCTTGGTATATTTGCTAAAATGGTCAAAGATGATTACGATAAATTTATATCTGTGTCTCCCACCGCTGCGTGGAAATGGTCCACAGATATCGAGAAATACCTTTTCCAATTTTTCGGTGGATGTTATGGGTATCATGACCCCTTCCTTTCTCTCGTTATCACATTTTACTTTCTGACAAATATCGCACGACTGTATCGCCAGTTGCACCTTCTTATCCATCCCTTTGATGTATGTTTGCTCTTCCAATGCCTTCCTTACTTTGAGGGCACCCATATGTCCGTACCTATCGTGATAGTCAATTATTAGCGGTCTCTCTATCGCTGGTGGAATTACTAACTTCCAATTCTCCTGGTGCAGGGTATTCCTTATAAACAAAGTGTCGTTGTGTATACAGTAATATCTATTTATGACCTCATCGCCTTCCTGTACCCTTTTCCTAATATCTCCTAATTTTGGATCGGCCTCTTGTTGTGACTTTATATCGTTTAAAATATTTTTTAAATCTTCCCTGCTCTTAATAATATGGTATACTTTTGCTAATTGTTCCTTTTCGCCGTCAAAGGTTTGGTCTTGTATATTGATGCGAGATAGGACATCGGCTGCTACGTTCTGTTTGCCAGGTATATATTCCCACGTGATATTATATTTTTGCAAGGCCAAAAACCATCTCGTCAGCCTTCCGTGGTTCAGCTTACAATGCTTTAAAAATTATATAGATTTGTGGTCACTTCTAACCATGATGGGGTACCCTAATATATATGTCCTAAATTTACCGCATGCGAAAACTACACTCAACAATTCTTTTTCGGTAGTATTGTAGTTTCGTTCGCAACTGTTCAGCACGCGGCTAGCGAAGCTAATTACTAAATGGTTACCATCCTGATCTTCCTGATATAGGGCTGCACCTAAACTTACGTTACTGGCATCGCAATTTAGAAAAAATGGTTTTGTAAAGTCGGGATGATGCAACATTACTGCTTCTAAAAAATTTTCCTTTATGAGATTGAGCACTCCATCTTGCTCTGGTGCCCAAGTCCATTTGTCTTTAGCTGATAACTGCTTTTGGAACCTGGCAGTTAGTTCTGAATAATTGGACCGAAACTTCCTGTAATAGTTCCTATGTAATAATTCCTAAAAATGATTGCAGCTGTTTCCTGTTCTTTGGGGTGGGGAACTTCTGTATGGCCTCTACTTTCTCTTTGGATGGAGTAATCCCTTGTTCGGTTAGATTAAAGCCTAAAAATTTCACCTCATTTGCAATGAATTGGGACTTGTCTAATTTGAGGGTGATATTTTCTCTGATAGTTTCTCTAATACCTGTTCAACCCTATTACAATGGTCATCTCAATTCGAAGTTACCAGTAAGTCGTCGACATATACTGTCGTAAACTTCAGCACTTCCTGCCCCAATATTCTGTCCATTATCTTTACAAACACCGCCACAGAATTTATTAAACCAAAGGGTAACCGCATAAACTGATAGTTTCTGCCCTCGAATATGAACGCCATATATTTCCTACTATCAGGGTGGAGTTCTACCTGCCAGTAGCCGCATACTGTATCCCATGAACTTATATACTTTGTCCCGTGAAACTTTTTCAATATCTCTTCTATCTCCCCAGGGGATGTGCGGTCGTTAACAATCATCTTGTTAATCTCCCTAGCATCGAGACATATACGTACCTGTCCATTCTTTTTTGGCACAGCTATGATTGGGCTGGTAAAGGGCGAATGACTATACTCGATTATGTCGTCCTCTATCATCCTGTTCAATTCCTCTCTCACTTCGTTCTTTAGCGAGTAGGCAATCGGGTACGATTTTCTATTAAATTCCACCGGTGTTTTGAATTTTATGGTGCATTGATAATCTCTGGCTTTACCTGGAGCGTTTGAGAATATGTGTTTGTAATTGTTATATACCGTAATTAATTGTTCCGCCTGTGTTTCGCTGATCAGACCCCTTGCTTTCGTCCTTTGGAAATCCCATATTTCTTCTAATTTTTCTAACCACAACTCTGGGTTTTCCTTCTGATATAAGGGCATGTTTATTGGTCGATCGGCACAATAATAATGGTTCACTATCGCTTGATAAGGTGTGTTGTTTGTACCATCTCCTTGGACATCAATTAAATTATTGGTCCAAATTCCCTCGTTAGTTTTTAAAGTTATCATCTTACCTTCTAAATCTATTATTGCATTATATGGCCTAAGTATATCGCAGCCTATTAGGATACTCATGGGTAAATTATTCGCCACTAATAACCCTATTGGTATCGTTACCCCATTACTAGTCATCTCTAATGACACCTGTTTCTTTATCGATTTATTTTGCCTCCCCGTTGCTCCGACTAGAATGATGTTATTTATAGGCAGAGTGGGTATGGGTAAATTACTGTTTTGTTTGATCCTCTCTAACTCTACACTGTCGATAAGCGATACGTTTGACCCCGTGTCAATGAGTAATATTGCTTCTATGCCATTGATATCAGCCTTGATTTGTACGATATTCGCTTTGTTATGATTATTCCCTTTGTTATGATTTTAAACGATATTGTCACTCTCTTCTAATAATTCCTCTCTAATATCCCTAAGATAATTATTTATTCTTAATGTCATAGTCCCGTCTTTGTCCTGTCTATGTTTGTATCTAGTCACCCCATAATATTGGTTCAGTGAAGGGCGGTTTTCCTTTTCCACTGCCGCGTTTAGTTTAAATGAGCCACTGTCTCATTGGCCCGGTCTCCCGGAACATTGGGTTGCTGACCCGTCTTTGGTTCTTGCCTGACCTCGGGATTACCACTAATAGGTTGGCTATTCGTTATATTACCCTGGTTACTTGGCGTCTGTTGTGGGTAATACATGTAAGTAGGTAAATTGGGTGGATATGGCCGTCGGTTATTGGCCACTGTATAGTTTACCTGGGGCCTATATTCTTGATTTCTCCTATCGCCTCCTCCTTGGTTACCCCCGTTACGATAATTATTACGCTGACCATAATTATTTCCCCTATAGTTATTTCCGCGATAACTATTTATAGAAAAATGTATGTGTCGTGTGTTTTGTAATATGTCGGGCGTTACCTCCGCACACTGATGTTACTTACTGATGACTGGATCCTCTGCGGTGATGTAGTCCTGTAAAACAACTTAATCTACTGTTTGTGGGTGCCACTGTTAGTGTTTGTGGGCGCCACTTGGAATCTTTTGTTCCAAGAAAAAATGTTATTAAAATTAAAATTTTGAATTCTTAGCAGTTAGTTTAATTCTATAAAAAAATGTGAACAAGACAGTTTGGATTTGAAAAAAAATAAAGTATGTTTAATGATTCTTAAAAAATCGTCTGAAGGACTAACATTTGTGAAAAAATATAAAATTGCAGAGTTACAAAAAAAATTATAAGTTATTATTATTATTATTGACAAGTTTTTTCTCCAATCAAGTATCGGCTAAAAAATATTTTATTTTTTACTCAGTTGAAAAGCATGAGTTTAATATGTGAAAAATCTTTACTCTCAGGACGTGACTACTTTGAACTACCAAGACATATCAATAAGATGCTTTACAAAAATTAAGTGATTTGAAGGTGTGTGTGGCATGTGTAGTACAACTGTGTGACAAATGTAACCAGGTAAAAAATAACTTTAACTTTGACAACTCACGTTCCGATGGGTAATTATTCTCGCACTGGACACTTCTCTCGGGTAGTTTTCAATCTCGTCTCTTCGTGTGTGCACTGAATTTATTTTAAGTCAAAAATGCAATTTTTTACAACTTCCGCACTTTCGTAAAACAGTTTGGCAGTAGATTTACGCTCGATTCCCGCCGGCAGCGATCAGCTGCTTCGCGTTGGTTCTCAAATTGGCCGCCACAGCGCTGATTCCCTTGCAGTCGATAGAAAGGCTTTGTGTATGTTACGTTATGGGGAGTTTTTTGTCAAGTCAGTTTGTCTTAGCGAATACAGCAGAATTGTTTCTCTATTAAAATTTTGGTCCCTCCTGGGCCGTTGATATTCTGGCTGCGTGTGTTCTATTAAATGTGCCGTGTTGCTGCTCTATTTCAGCAACACATTGGCGTAGACTCTTGTAGAGGTTAAGTCAGTCGTTTTGTCAATGTACGGGAAAAGCCTTTCTTCGTTCTTGTGTCCATTTCTCGCCTTCGGTTTCGCCTCGGTTGTGGTGATCAGTGTCGTGGGTGATGCGTCTGTTCTGGATTTCAAGCATGAAGTGTTTTTGGGTCGAATTTGGTCTTCCTTTTATACTTTGTCAGGCTCATTGTTTTAGCTTTTCGACATGAACTTCCGGTGTATTTGTGTAAAAATTCCTTCTAGAATGTTCGAGAATAATGAAATGGAACACCATGGAACAATTTAACTTCTGTCGAAGCTTTTAGAACAAAATTTCTTATTCTTCACACTAAGGATATTACAAAAATTATTCTGGTATTTGTCAAACAATTCTACATCAGTACTCACAATTTGCATGCCATTACTGCATTTGGATTCTCTGCTTTCAACTGAATCTAATGATACTAATTACGATTGGTTTTTTAATAAATTAACTATAATAAAACAACACAACATACAACTCTTACCTTGGAATGTTTCCACAAAAATTCAATTTTTGAACTATAAAATTGTTGTGAAGATGTTTGGTTTCTTCTACAACATTAACACATAATATTACCATCTTTCTATAACAAAATAAATAAAGTTTAACATATATAATACACTAATAAGTTCAGATTTACATGGTCCATGCCTATGGCCTACGTTGTTGTCACTGTTAGAATACAATAATTAGTCTTTTTCTTTAATATATATGGGATTTTTCTAGTATACACTAAGAGTTTATTATATTGTCTGTCTTTTGTGATACCTGGTTTATCCTGATACATATTATTTTTATTGTAGGATAACTTAGCATCTTGGTTTGCCTGAGTTGTCCTTTTTCTTTTTGTGACAAATCTCACTCTTATAAGTCAAATTCTTTAATAATTGATCTTATTTTCAACTGAGTCTGTTTGTTTTCATGGTACACTAAAGTATTGTACCCTTTTCTTTTATTTTTGTTAACATTTTGTAAATATTTAGTCGAATATGACTATTTCTTGTAATGGTTGCTTGGCCTTAGCCATACACGGTATAGGTAAATAGTTTGCTAACTCGACTATTACAGTGTTTAAGTTAGTCAAATATATTAGTATAGTCGCTTTATATTATATTTCAACTTTCTAATGCAATTTGGTTGCATTTTGTCAACATTAAATCCATAAATATCACAATATTATAGGCCTACTACATGTTTTTAGTTAATACTGGTTTTGGTTATTTTAACTGACTTTTATTCATTTGACAGCTTTCTTTATTTAAGATAAATTGTTCATCTTTGTCTACTTGACAATTACATATAGTGTTTATCTTAATTTGATAATAATTAATTTTTACATGAAATCTGAGTGATTGGTCTCAAATCCAACACCTTAATATTTTTTTGTCATAACATTTATATATTTTTTTATTTTAACTTAGATCCTTTCTAATAATGTATTCAAATCATTTAATACATTTATTTTATTTACATTACATAATATAATAATGGATCATGTCCATTAATTCACAATAATTAGTTCTTTATACCCTATTCAGAGTTACAAAACTTAATAATTAATGACTTCATTTTGGTTGTTTCTGATATTATTTGTCTCTCTTATTTTATATTATGGGTTTTACACTGTTCTTCACTTGAATAATATGTATGGGGTTTGAGTCTTAGTCATAGTCTGGTCGTTTTTCATGTTAGTAGTATTAATTATTAGACAATATTACAAAATTTTTTAGGACTACTTGGGTTCGATACTGTTCACCTCACCTTCCTCTTATGATAAATTGCTGTGTAAATGATTTCCTTTATGGAACGTTCTGTGACGTTCCATATTATTGTTCAAACCTTATATTTTTTAATTGTTAATTTGTTTCACTTTTAATCACATAGTGTTTCCTCATCACTCTTCAGTGTTTATTCCACATTACTTGAAGTGCTTACATCTAATGCTATCATTAAAACCTTATTCTTAA
Source organism: Magicicada septendecula (assembly GCA_034769895.1). Lineage (NCBI taxonomy): Eukaryota > Metazoa > Arthropoda > Insecta > Hemiptera > Cicadidae > Magicicada > Magicicada septendecula. The sequence continues at coordinate 743,507,372 of CM068368.1, read as the reverse complement.
TTATTATTGGATTCACTATTAATCAATTATTGTTTATTATTGATTATTGAGCGTTTTATTATCATAAATATGGTTTCTAACCATTTTGGGGTTTCACACTTTCACTAGTGCACTTTTTAACTGTTTACATTAAGTGTTTCTTAGTGGGTAATCCCTATAATTATTTCTCTTTGTCACTTTCTCACTATTTCTTTCTTTACAAATTATACACAGTATTATTAATGTTATTTTTCTATAGATTTTTACTATATCTAACTCTAATTCTTGGGTTAGTGTACTTTTCTTTTTATAATATTATTTTACTGGGTTTTGGTTAAAACAATTACATTGATTATTTAATTGACAATAATATTTATTTCTGGTATTGGATAATTATTGGTTTTATTCCCAATATTATACTTGAGTGTACCATTTCTCCCTTATATATTTGATATTATTGGTTTGTTTCTTATCCCTTGGTTTCACTTTAGTTTCATTTTCATTTTTCTTCTTCTTCTCCTTCATTTTCAATTGGCTTCATTTTAATTTGGTTCTCCCTTTCTCGTTTGGGTTTTATTTCATTTGGTTGTATGAATTCATTCACTTCCTTCAATTGTCTTTTTTCTTATTTGGTTTCGGTTTTTTCCCTTCTTTGTTGTTTTCCTGTTTGTTTGGTCAATCACTTGGGTAAGGTCATGTCGTTGTCTGTCGTATCACCGTCTTTATATTTTATTTATATTTAATATTTTATTTTATATGAAGTATATTTATATTTATTATCATCTTTTCATCCCTGGTATTGGGTGGCTTATTTGTGTTGTAACATAATGCCTCTCCTTGAAAATTGATCATTTTAATAAAACACTAGTACAGTGTTTTATGAAATTATCAGTTATATATTATTTTTTCCTTTTCTCTCTTGTTTGTTGCTTCATTCTTATTTCTCTTCTTACTCGATTCATTCCATTTTATTTGGATCTGTTTTTATTTATTTCCATTTGTGTGTTCTCCTTTTTATACAATTTTTTCCCTAACTTTATAGTAGCTGGTTTCTTCCATTACTACTCATTTTTTTCTGAGACCAGAGGAACATCATCTCTGCTCAGTTTATTTTGATTGCTGGACTTTTTCAACAGTCAATCTTAAATACCTTTTTTGTCAACTTGTGACTTAAATTAATAATAATAATATATCTTGGGATTGTCCACCTTGTGGTTTGTTTTTAGATCACTTTGGCCTTTTACTCATTCTTCCTTCCGCTGTACCTTTGCTATATTCTGCCATTTACTCATACAGTTGATTGTTTTTTATTTATTCATATGTTAATTTCATCATAGTTTGTTTTTCTATTCTTATTGTGATCATTTTTATTATCTTAGACATCTTTATTCTTTTTCTTGGTTGTTTAGCAATATTCTGCTTTAGCCATTTTTTGGTATATTTGTTGTATACATAACTTCTTTTTTTTCCTTGTACCAGTCCAGATTTTTTTTTTTCTTTTGAATACTTTAAATTCATTATAATTTCAGGTATTTATCTTAGCAGTTTTTGCTTGATTTTATTTTTGTTCATTTTATTTTGTTTTAAATATTATTTTTGATAATTTTTTGTAAGTTAGTTTTTCTTACTTTATAGGAATTTTTTTAGCTTATTCCTTTTGAGGTACTTTTTGTTTAAATATTAGCGTAAGATTGTGGTTTTTACTTTTTTTATAGGAATTTGTGTAACTTATTCCCTTATTATAATTTTTTATTTTATACTTCATATATCAACTTTATTTGACTGTAAGTTGATCTTACTTGGTAGGAATTTGTGTAACTTATTCCTTTGTTTTTATAATTTTATATTAGGACTCATAAGTCATCGAAATAATATAGTAAGTTGCTCTTACAGACTTTTTGAATTTTGAAATTTGTTTATTTTATGTAACTTATTTTTCTTCATAAAACTTTTTTATTGAAGCTTGATTGTAAACTCCTTTTATTTTTCTGGTAGATATATTACTTATTTGGTAAGTATTGTTACCATTATCTTTGGTGATGACATAGGGTTATACATAGTGTTGTACACAGGACCTTGTTATTTATACTTTTTTGTAAAATGATCTTCTCCTTTTCTCCTTCATTATTATTGCCTTCTCTTGTATATTACACTCTTTGTTGTCTTTCTTCTCTACTCCTTCAAATGTTAGATGTTTGAACATTTATTCTGGATAATTTTTAAATTTATTTATTATGGTTTAGTTCTCATTTAATTCGTCTTGGTCGTTGAGTCATTTCTTGTCCCTTCTTGTTTTGGTGATTATAAATTGGTTTAATTTAATTTACTACTCCTTCCTTTCCATTGGTTTGCTTGGTCGGTAATTCGAAGATCAGTCCCTTTTCTTGGCGTGTGGTATCTTCGCTTAGTTTACCCATGGTCCATCAATTCCTCTGCACTTGTGGTTCGGATAACCTTGGTGTGTAGAACTATTTTCGTTCTTGTGATATAGGTTTCTTCTGTCTCGTACCACAATTCCTCAACTGTCATATGTTCGTTGGTCTCCATGACTGCTTCATTCACTACATTCTGATTAATCAAAGAAGTTGTTAATTGTACCTCCTTTGTTATTATTGATCCTTTATTCTGTATTTCTATTTCTGGTAAGCTCCAGTGTTTTATTGACCTTCTTGATTTGTTATACTCTATTTTGTTGAGAGTCCTTTCAAGGTTGGGTAATTTCCATTTTCTCACTGATTTGCTGAAGTTTTCGTTCACGGGCCATTTGTGAATTCCTTTTATTTCGGGTATCTTCCATTCAGGTATTGATTTTCTCCCGTTTCTTCTCGCTGGTCGGTAGTTCACTCCTTCTAGAATTTCTTTTAGAGTTCTCCTGCACTCCATAAAATTCATCATTTCGGTATGATTGGTCATTGGTACACTAGACACATCGATTAGTCCGTTTTTCATCATCTCTTCTTCTCTTGTTTTTAGTAGTTTCTTTTTATATATTTTTCCCACTTCCCTGGTTTTCTTAATCTTCTTAATTATTCGATTCTTCTCTATTCTTCTATGGTTGGGTTTTATGTGCTTGATTTTCTTGGTTTTATTGTTATCTTTATTTTCAGAAAACAATACACTTGATTCTTCTTTATTCTCTATTTCCTCTTCCTTCTCTTTGATTTTCTCATTCACCAGTTCCCTGTTCTTGTTCCACGTTTCTTGGATATCTTCCGAAATGCGGTCCAGTGTTTCATGCAATGGTTTGAAACTACTATGTATTGTCTCTCTTCACTCTCTGAAACCTTCATCGAATGTATCATTTAAAATTTCCCTGTCTTCCTTCCTTTGTTTTTTCGCTTCTTCCTTGTCTTTCCTTCTTTGTTCCCTAGTTTCTTCCTTCATTTGGTCTCTTTTTTCATTCGTTTTCTTTGAAGTTTCATTCATTTTTGTGAAATTATTATTAATTTGTCCAAATTGTTCCCTTGCTTGTCCGAATTGCTCCATCATCATCCTTATCATTTTATCCAATTTTGACTCTTCTTCTGTGAGTTCTGGCATTTTCTTCTGTTGCTTCACTTTGACATCCTTGACTATTTCTTTTTTTATTTGAGTTTTTGGTTGTTTCATTTTTTTTATTATTTGGCATTACCTTGAACTCTTCTACTTGATTATGTACCTTCCTCCAATTACAAATATCTTCTCTGGATAGTTCAAACATAACTCTTATCCATTCCCTTAATTCTGCGTTTTCTATTTGCATTGGTTGTTCTGGTTGTCTTATTGATTGTCTCCATTGGTCATACTCCTCCTGTGTATATTCCTCAGTCACCTGTGCGTATACTCCCGTTCTTTCGTTTTTCACTGTCACTCCATCTATCCCAATCTTCTTCAGTCATTCCTTCCACATTGTTATCACGTTTTTCGTGGGCTGTCCCGATAGTCTCTTCTTCATTATACTTGGTGTCCAGATTCCACATTTCATCATAAATATCTCTCAGTGAACATTTTGTCGTTCGGCGATCCCACTGCATTCGCACGACTCATATGTGCTCATTCGTGATCCGTGGTATTTTTCTGGATGTACTCCATCTCCTTACTGAATTTTTTAAATAATCCTGTCATCCACTCTGCATAGCTCAATTGGTTCTGTTGTTTGGGCATTTTCGTTTGTTGTTGTAGCATATCTTTTTGTTTCATCTTTTTTCGTCTTTATATTGTAACCAAAGAATGTCTCTTCATAATCGCCGCTAGTCGTCCTTTTCTAGCCTCACTACGTTGGTCGCCAATCTGTAACGTGAAAAAGTCTGCCTTCGTTAAAGCCCCGCGATGGAAGCCAATCTGTAACGTTGAAATAGTCTGCCTTCGTTAAAGCCCCCCGTTGGGCGCCAATCTGTAACATTGAAAAATGGCTGGTGTTTGTGTAATGACGTGTATATGGTATTTTATGTATTAGTGTGGTGTGTTCGCCTCACACCTTGTCGTTACATCAATGGTTGCTGCGAACGAAGTCCGTAGCGTTGTCACAATTATCAGTACAACCTAGTGGAAACCTTACCTGTAATTTCATAGGGGTTTGTGAATCCCGGGTGGCGCCAAATTGTTTGTTGAAAACAATTAAATTTATGAAGTAATATGTTAGTATGGTGTTTTCAGCGGTGACGGCTGGAGCGTTCGAATCGGTTCCCGCCTTTGTACAGCTTACTGTACTGCACCGATAGCGAAAGCGCTAGTTGTCTAATCTGTAAGTTCGCTAACACACACATATATAATACAATTTCCTATGAAATAAAACAATGGTTACACTCTGTACTGTTTCTTTAATGGTTGTTTGGCAATTATGTAATGTGACAATAATATTATAATTTAGTATTTAATAAATTTGCCCCGACATTAAACATGAAACGCATTATCTCAAGCTGACGAAATTGGTTTTGAACGAGTTATTCTGATGCCATCATGGCTACTGTTTGTAGTTTTTTCGTCAACTCGTCCAAAATCTGGAGTCCTTTAGATTATAAAGAAAACATTAAATATGGTTACAATAAAAAAGTACACTACCGTACATTATCCGTACTTAAATAATATAAAGTGTGGCTACAATTTGTTCTGCAGTGTAGTAATAGGTGTTACAAAAGTTCGCAATCTTGTGCAATGTTATTTTTTAGTAAACAAGTTTTTCTACGTAAGTTTGTTTTATTTAATCCTTGAAAGAAAATTATTTTTAATTCATAGTGAGAGTTTGTATAGATATGAGAAATATTTAAAGTGCTTTTATTCCTGGGATTAGGGTATTTAAATGATACTTATCAGTTCAGAAGGTTTGTGATAGATCGTTGTTCTTTGGAAATGGAAAATTCATCAATTTTGAGTGACTTAGGCTGCTGGCGTCCTTTTCTAAATATTCTTGGGAATTTCTGCTTTTAATTTTCGTTTATATTGTTCCTGGACATCAGTTAAGTGTTATTCCTCTTCATCTCCTTCTCACTGGTATATGTTTTTGGATTTGGACTAGTTTTTTAACATTTTAATGTAAAATTTGTTTCATACAAAATCTTGCGTCCCTACTACACAAGCGTCATTATACGAGTACTGAAAATTAACGGAAAATTAGTAACCAACGTAAAATTAGGTTTCTATGGTAACCTAAATCCTTTGATTGGCTAAGGCATGGTTTATTGCCATTGTTATCATATTTGAATTTTTATTCAAATTTACTATATATTTTCTGATTGATTTTATTCTTCTATCTTCCTTCCTGGGTATTATATATTATCACTATTGTATGTATTTCCTTTCAAAGATCAAAATAATACCTCATAAGGTCATGTTCTATTAGATATTAACTTTTGTATATTTATGTTAACATTTGTTAATTACATATTTCCATTAATTTCAGTTCTTATTGTAACATTTTTCTTTTAAAATGATTTACACATTATTTTTGGCTAGTTACTTGCCTTAGATTTGTTAATTTCCTTGTGGATTTTATACAATTTGTAATTATTGGTTTTGACAGTTAGGCATTTCAGATGCAGTAGTAGCCATTGACTGTATTTCCTGAATTTATACAAATGATGTCTCATTTTATTCTAATGTATTTTGTTTTGTTAATGGTTCTGTTATTTTCTACATTTATTGATTTTCTAGTGTAATTAGATTTGTATTGTCTTAACTTCTTAATCATCTATTTTGCCTTTGTTAATAATATGGCTACCACTCCCTATTCTTCCTCAATTAAAAACATAACATCTAGGCGTATGCTCTGTACAAATTCTTCAGTCATACCCTATTCATAAATATAATTACACAATTATTTTACCATTATTAAGTAAAGTTTGTTTACAACTCATTTCGTTAATTACTATTTTTTGGGTGTTAACTAACATCACCTTTTGAATAATTGTTTTTCCCTTACAATCTGGGGCGTTTATTTATTACATTATTAATTGCTTATTTCCTAATTAACTCTACTCTCAATCCATGTTAACACTAGCTGTTTATCTTTTCATGGGATATTCCCCTTTTAATTACAATCGCTTACAATTAATCTTAAATCTCTTAATTAACAACGTTATTATCACCTTCCAGTGTTCATTTCTTATTACTAATGGTTTACATTTAATATTATTGTTCAAACCTTATATTTTTTAATTGCTAATTTGTTTCACTTTTAATCACATAGTGTTTCCTCATCACTCTTCAGTGTTTATTCCACATTACTTGAAGTGCTTACATCTAATGCTATCATTAAAACCTTATTCTTAATTATTATTGGATTCACTATTAATCAATTATTGTTTATTATTGATTATTGAGCGTTTTATTATCATAAATATGGTTTCTAACCATTTTAGGGTTTCACACTTTGACTAGTGCACTTTTTAACTGTTTACATTAAGTGTTTCTTAGTGGGTAATCCCTATAATTATTTCTCTTTGTCACTTTCTCACTATTTCTTTCTTTACAAATTATACACAGTATTATTAATGTTATTTTTCTATAGATTTTTACTATATCCAACTCTAATTCTTGGGTTAGTGTACTTTTCTTTTTATAATATTATTTTACTGGGTTTTGGTTAAAACAATTACATTGATTATTTAATTGACAATAATATTTATTTCTGGTATTGGATAATTATTGGTTTTATTCCCAATATTATACTTGAGTGTACCATTTCTCCCTTATATATTTGATATTATTGGTTTGTTTCTTAACCCTTGGTTTCACTTTAGTTTCATTTTCATTTTTCTTCTTCTTCTCCTTCATTTTCAATTGGCTTCATATTAATTTGGTTCTCCCTTTCTTGTTTGGGTTTTATTTCATTTGGTTGTATGAATTCATTCACTTCCTTCAATTGTCTTTTTTCTTATTTGGTTTCGGTTTTTTCCCTTCTTTGTTGTTTTCCTGTTTGTTTGGTCAATCACTTGGGTTAGGTCATGTCGTCGTCTGTCGTGTCACCGTCTTTATATTTTATTTATATTTAATATTTTATTTTATATGAAGTATATTTATATTTATTATCATCTTTTCATCCCTGGTATTGGGGTGGCTTATTTGTGTTGTAACAATATACATCTTTAAAAACAATATTTGTGTATAATAAATAATTTTTCATCTCCTCCATAACAGACTTGTTTGTGATTTTCACACACTCACTATATCCTTATTAGTATAATAAAATTTGATCTGTTGCAATATATTATAACATTTCTGGTAAAGCATACCAATTAATGGAGTTTGGGTGTAATGGTAATAAGAGTAGTCACTGATTTAATTGTAACGAGTTTTCATAATTTTATTTATAAAACACAAGCGTGTTTAAAAATCTCAACTACTTCGCCATAAATATTCATTATTGTTCGCTTGAAACGTTCAAATGTTGCAGTACATTTAACATTAAATAAATCTTATATTCTACAGTAACAAAGTTATATTCTAAATACTTATTTGTCAATATTAAAACTCGACTGCCAGTCTGACAGTGTGCTTTACTGCAGTTTCATTTTTTTATTGTTTTTTTTTTTAATAACTTCCAACTACGTTGATTTATGTATTGCATACTTGGTAATCATTGATTGCTTTACAAACTTTAAAATACAATTGAAATTGACTAAATTAATCGTTAAACATCAAAACAAATATTTTAGTAAATTTAAATCAAATTCTCTGAACCTCTTTATCTCCATTTTACATAAAACTCTTATTCATGTTTAAATTTCAAAATGTCTTTGGTCTCTCATTTATGGATTGTCTGTCACCTCGATTTTGTAGCTTATACTCATGTCCTCCGTTGATCCGTATGTCCTCTGCTGATCGGAGTTCCCTGCACGTCTCCAGGTTCCACTCGTCGTCCTCCAGTTACTCGTCTATCATTGATCCATCTGGTTGATGTAGGATAGTGTGAGAGGTTGCTCTGCACCAGCTGCTGTCGTTCTAGCAGATGCCTCTACTGTTCAGCATAGCGTTCCTCTGCATGATGTAAGATAGTAACTTGTCTTGACTGATGGACCTAACGTACATTCGTATTTGGTAACAGATTAGGAGTTACTATTTTGCACTTATGATGAACATAGCGTCCATCCGCGTCTACTGCTCGATTAACAAAAATTAGAAACTCGCGTCGCCAATGGGCAGAGCGTCCCACCGCGACTGAAGACTGATTGCGAAGAAGGGCTGGCTTCTCTCGTGCCCTATTTATAATCAAGCATCGTACATCACCTGTTCAGACAGAATTCTGCCAGTTTGAAATTGCTCGGTGGCGTCAGTTCTCCCACTCTTGTCCAATTTTATATTTTCGCACATTTCTGCCAATGGCAAAGTCTTGTTAAATTACAATCTTTTTATAATTAAAAAAAAAAAAAAATCTCTGCCAGAATCTTTTACCTTGTGATCTTTTCTCGCTGACTTACCTTTTGTAAACACCAACAGAAGTTCAGGGCCACCACCAATATCTTTGAAGGACATATATTGTAACGCAACAGAAATGCTAGCATTCATGTTACATAAAAACAAGGTTCACAGAATAATAAACAAGTCAATATCTAACCCCATGATAGAACAAAGATCTAGTAATTACATTTATAATCATAGATAAAGGTAAATAAGGATGCAAGGTAATATTAACAAGAATAACCGAACCTGTAAGTTAGACAATAGTTGATATATGTTTAGTGAAAAGCAGACAAAAAATGAAACAATAATTTACTAATAGCAAATAAGAATTTTGAGTTAAGAGGTATTATTTTGTGACAACAAATGTTATGATAAAGTTTATGTTATGTTATACCAAATATGTGTTGAGTTAATGAAAGATAATGAAACAAGATGTATTATTCAATGACTGTTGTAGAATGAAGTGTGAAGCAGCTAATTAACGTTAATAGACTTGAATTTTCTTATATGTGATCCATAGGTCAAGATAAAATTGTTATTAGATATGGAAAAAATAATTGTTTATGTAAATGTTAACAGTTAAGATTTGATTATATGTATGAATTTATGTAAAAGGGGCTATAGATGTGTACCAGTTATAAACACAGGTAGATCCGTTTACAATAAAAGGCCTAACAGCCAAAACCACTATATAACCACTCATAACATAAAGGTTAGGTACATCAATTAATAATAATTAATGAATACGATTTGAAGTGCTAGAAAAAACATTAAATTAATAATGATATATAATAAAATTTATACAAATTATGATAATACCATAATGCCATGATATCGATTAATAACATATAATATCGAAAGTGGATTAAATATAAAAAAGAAAAAAAAACCGGCTTATATCAAAAAACCAGCAGAATATGTGTAGAAAATAATAAACCAACTATTGGTAAAGTTACATTCCGATAGGATAGCAAATTGATAAGGAATAGACAAAAAATATATGAAATAAACACTATATTCAAAACATGTGGAAGGAAGAAGTCATGTGTCGCTAGGGACGACAAAAAAAGAGGAAGTTGTTGATTTGACAATAATTGCTTTGATGATCTGAATGTGATGAGATTAAAAAACCCAAGAATTATCTATTTAATCGGAATATTTTAAATTATCAGACACGATTATAAAACACAAAATCCTAATGACAATATTTATGACTATCACCAGTACAGTTTAACCCAAATAACACTACAGTATGAAATCACAATAGAGAATAAATAACTGGATTATACAAGGAAGAACTTGAACTGTCCCATATCCGAAGGGAATTGATGATATATTAAACCAAATAGAAAGAATTAACAGTATCACAATTAATAATATTCACTACACCAGAAGTTATAACCTTTCAAATACACGGAACAACACTAATTGCTTCAACCGAGAGAAGAACGTATTTGGATCCTGGCGTTGCAGAAGAAGCATCAATCGGGCTGTAAACCAATCCAAAGAGCTGTAATTCCGAAGTGGACAGGACAAGAATTCCATTTTATTAAACCGAAGAAAGAAAATCGTACGGCATAATTGTCCAGAACAGTAAATTTATCAATCAACCGCCTACACGATTTGCTTCGTTCTAGTCTGGTAAATTATTATTATATTAATCATACTAACTACACAACACTTCAAATTTGTAAATCTTGCATTCTTATCTATGTATTTTTAATCTTCCCCACAGTTACAAGAACCTTCACACCCTGAATTAAATTAATTACAAATTAAAACACACTATATAACTAAATTTAAATAAAGGATCAGAATAATCAACAATCGATTCATACAATCTATAGCCCAAGCATATGTTAATTAGAACATACCTTGTTCAATGTTAAAGAAGCAAACAAATAAAGAACCTTTATATATTTGCAAAATCTTGTTATTTGGAGTATGGTTTAATGAGCTGGGAATAAAAAAGTAACTGAATAAGTATAGAATAATTGGTTAACATAAACATTGAAATAACCTATAAGTTTCGTTGAGCCGATACTACAGCGCTTATAGCGGAATTATCTGACACCAAAGAGAGAGCGTAAAAATACAAAATTAGACATAATTCTCTTCAAGGTATAATAGGGTTGGATGAAATTATAGAATAACGCATTAATTGTTTAAGTTTCAGGTACACTAACACTGATATTTCTTAGAGAGCTAAGTTAATATTAATTAATCACATCAATATATCCCACAACTCCAAATATCTCAGATATTTACATAATTAAAATAATTCAAAACACATTGGCATAGGTGTAGTAACAAATTGACGAACCCAACAGTGGGGTTCAAACCATACGTATCCGATATATAACAAATTGGTCAGCCTAACAGAGAGGCTGTAAGGAGAGGAAACCATTGCATTATAAATTGACGCTCATAACGCGGGACCTAATTAGGTGACGCAAGAGGGAGTAATTACAAATTGACGCCGGCAACGTTGGGGCGGAAATAAAGAGAATCCCGCGACCGTAAGAGACAACGTAAGAGCCGAGGGTTAATTACAAATTGGCGCCCAACGTGGGGCTCAAACCATACGTATCCGATATATAACAAATTGGTCAGCCCAACAGAGAGGCTGTAAGGAGAGGAAACCATTGAATTACAAATTGACGCCGGCAACGTTGGGGCGGAAATAACGAGAATCCCGCGACCGTAAGAGACAACGTAAGAGCCGAGGGTAGAATTACAAATTGGCGCTCACAACCGTGGAGCATTTTCAGGGATAATCCCGAGGAATTACAAATTGGCGCTCAACTTGTGTAGGGCTTAAGTTAAGTAACTGTAACCATATTAATATTACTTAACCAGAGCAGGCAACTGTGGGAGAATAAACATGCATACCAGAGGTAGATCAAGGATTAGGGCAGGAGAAACGGAGAAGGAAATAGATGAACAAGAACAGGAAATAGAACTAATAACAGATAGTGAAATGGAACAACAGACAGACAAAATAACGGAAACTGAAATAAGTGAGGACAAGGAAAAGGAAGTAATCGAAGAAGATGCACAAGGGGACCAAATAGGTAAAGCGGGAGCTAGAGAAGGACTAAATTGGGAAAAATTAATGGAGTTCATGAGTAGTATTAAGGAAGATAGCAGACTCACCAAGGAGAATTTTAGGAAACAGGAGGAAAAATTAGATAAAATAAATGAGGAAATTAAAGAAACCTCAAAACAAATGAACGAAAGGTTAGATAGGAATGATGAGGGTGTAAAACAAATGAAGGAAGACATCATACGAATGAACAAAGAAAATTTAAGGCGAATGGATGAAAGAATTGAGAAAATGAACGAAGCAGGTTTAAAGCGGATCGAGGATAAGAAGGAGCAGGTCAATAATGAGATAAGGGAAACTTTCGAAGGGAAGTTTGAAAATAATGACACACTTAACCCAGAAGTGGATAAATATAAGGAGGAGACAAATAAAGAAATGGAGAGGTGTTTAAAGAATATGTCTAAAACACTAGACAGCACTTCCGAAGGTATTATAATAAATCTGATCATAGAAGAGAATATCCAGAAAATAAGGAAAATATGGAGAAAGAAAATAGTTTATACAAAGGAAGAAATGGAGATGAGGAAGGGTGGATTAATTAGTCCTGTTAACATCCCAATTAATGAGCGAAGGGAGTTATGTAAAGGCATGAATTATAGAAGAAACGTTATGAAAATAAACAAAATAACCCACCATAGAACAATCACAAAAACTTTAAATAAATTTAAATATTATTTGAAAATATCAACGGTTAGAGAATATTTGACCAAGTCAATTATATCGTTAATACGGAAGATACCCGTAAAACATTTGGTAAATAGTCCAGATATCCAAGGGAATGGAAAGATAGGATATACAAGTAATTATATTAGAATAGAGGAGATACGATACCTGATAATTCAAAGGGAGCTAAATATAACTGAATACCCTGAATTAAATAAAGACTTTGCAACAGCCGAGTTACAGTACTGGCTTTGTATCATGCACAAGAGATACGTAAAAAGTGAAAAAATTGGTATGAACACTGCAGTCATCCGGACAACGGGTGCAGTCGAATTAATGGACCATGGTTAGAAAAAGAAACAGTCAACCAGAAAAATGGGACTGATGTTATGAAAACTGACCAGGCAACCAATTGACAAGATACGGAAATATTATTTAATGAATAAATTCTAAAATATAATAAGAACAACTTATTACCAGTCTTGAAGAGAAAATACTTGGAATTTAAAAAGAATTTGAGTTGAATACTACCACTAAATTCTAAAATACAATAAGAACAACTTATTATCGATTTGAAGAAAAAAAAAACACTTGTAAATAAAAGAAAATTTATTGAACCGTAAAATAAAAAAAAAAAAAAAAAAAAAAAAAAGTGTCATTCAAAATAAAGTAAGTCTGAATTAAAATATAGTTATGAAGAAGGTATTAAGAGGTGTGAATAATGAATAATGAAACACCAAGATTACAGAAGAAAGCGAGAATTATTATTAAATGTTTATAAAAAAATAGTGTGAATAATGAATAATGAAACCCCAAGATTACAGAAGAAAGCGAGAATTATTATTAAATGTTTATAAAGAAATAGTGTGAATAATGAATAATGAACCCCCAAGATTACAGAAGAAAGCGAGAATTATTATTAAATGTTTATAAAGAAATAGTGTGAATAATGAATAATGAACCCCCAAGATTACAGAAGAAAGCGAGAATTATTATTAAATGTTTATAAAGAAATAGTGTGAATAATGAATAATGAAACCCCGAGATAAAAGTTTTTACCTCAAATCTACCTATGCAAAATAAAGAAAGAAAAAAAAATCATATGACCTAAAATACATACTACATTGCCAAATGATGGAAACAACTTCAGTAAACGATTGAATGTAACCAATGTAATGTTAAAGAAGACAAGAAAGAAAGAGTATTTATGAACATAATTCATTGAAAAATAAACAGCCAGAATAATGAAATACGATAAAAAGAAGAATAGTTGGGCTAAGGAATATATTTAGTCAGAAATACAGTTATAATGATCACCACACAACAACTATTTAGAAAATATTGAGATCAGAGAAAAAACAAATGAAGAAGATACTTAGCATTACAATCACAACAAAAATGAAAACAAAAATGATTACAAATGATAACTGTCAAATTCAATATCAAGGAATGTTTAAGGAACTAAAATGGAATCACAAAATATGAAGGATAGTAATGAAGAAATATAAAGGCAACAAAGAAAAAAAAATTTGTTCCCAAATATTTATTATTAAATAATTAAAGAGATTATTAGGAGATTATTATTATATTTTATAGCTGACTGTAGATGAATTCCAGCAGTACTATATTAAGATGTGGTGTGGGCAGCAGAGTATGAAGCCAAACAGTGCCTCTCTGAACTGTACCAACGCATGTATTAGGGATTGTTACGGAAATTAAATATTTAAGGAATATTAGAATAGTTGCAAGAATAACTTCAGTTTCCAAAAGAGTAGGACGAAGAAAACAGAAAGAAATGAGTTGACAGAAGAATAATTGAGAAATACAGTGATTATAGTAATTATAAGTAGAAGAGATGTGAAACTAATGTATCATTGAATATTGTAGCCAACTATCAACAAATAATGTTTACAGAAATTAAAAATGATCAAGAATGTTAATAAAAATGATGAAATGTTATTAAAAAAAAAAAAAAAAAAAAATTAATACTAATCTAATGAAGTTACATTGAAAATCCCATCGTCAACCATTAACAATGAAATGAAGAAAAGGCATGTGAAAAAGACAAGTTTATTTGACCTAAACTTCATTCAGGTAAACTAAACTTTTTTAGGAGGGGGAGCATATGTAACGCAACAGAAATGCTAGCATTCATGTTACATAAAAACAAGGTTCACAGAATAATAAACAAGTCAATATCTAACCCCATGATAGAACAAAGATCTAATAATTATATTTATAATCATAGATAAAGGTAAATAAGGATGCAAGGTAATATTAACAAGAATAACCGAACCTGTAAGTTAGACAATAGTTGATGATATATGTTTAGTGAAAAGCAGACAAAAAATGAAACAATAATTTACTAATAGCAAATAAGAATTTTGAGTTAAGAGGTATTATTTTGTGACAACAAATGTTATGATAAAGTTTATGTTATGTTATACCAAATATGTGTTGAGTTAATGAAAGATAATGAAACAAGATGTATTATTCAATGACTGTTGTAGAATGAAGTGTGAAGCAGCTAATTAACATTAATAGATTTGAATTTTCTTATATGTGATCCATAGGTCAAGATAAAATTGTTATTAGATATGGAAAAAATAATTGTTTATGTAAATGTTAATAGTTAAGATTTGATTATATGTATGAATTTATGTAAAAGGGGCTATAGATGTGTACCAGTTATAAACACAGGTAGATCCATTTACAATAAAAGGCCTAACAGCCAAAACCACTATATAACCACTCATAACATAAAGGTTAGGTACATCAATTAATAATAATTAAT
Source organism: Magicicada septendecula (assembly GCA_034769895.1). NCBI lineage: Eukaryota > Metazoa > Arthropoda > Insecta > Hemiptera > Cicadidae > Magicicada > Magicicada septendecula. The sequence continues at coordinate 743,491,953 of CM068368.1, read as the reverse complement.
GAATACGATTTGAAGAGCTAGAAAAAACATTAAATTAATAATGATATATAATAAAATTTATACAAATTATGATAATACCATAATGCCATGATATCGATTAATAACATATAATATCGAAAGTGGATTAAATATAAAAAAGAAAAAAAAACCGGCTTATATCAAAAAACCAGCAGAATATGTGTAGAAAATAATAAACCAACTATTGGTAAAGTTACATTCCGATAGGATAGCAAATTGATAAGGAATAGACAAAAAATATATGAAATAAACACTATATTCAAAACATGTGGCAGGAAGAAGTCATGTGTTGCTAGGGACGACAAAAAAAGAGGAAGTTGTTGATTTGACAATAATTGCTTTGATGATCTGAATGTGATGAGATTAAAAAACCCAAGAATTATCTATTTAATCGGAATATTTTAAATTATCAGACACGATTATAAAACACAAAATCCTAATGACAATATTTATGACTATCACCAGTACAGTTTAACCCAAATAACACTACAGTATGAAATCACAATAGAGAATAAATAACTGGATTATACAAGGAAGAACTTGAACTGTCCCATATCCGAAGGGAATTGATGATATATTAAACCAAATAGAAAGAATTAACAGTATCACAATTAATAATATTCACTACACCAGAAGTTATAACCTTTCAAATACACGGAACAACACTAATTGCTTCAACCGAGAGAAGAACGTATTTGGATCCTGGCGTTGCAGAAGAAGCATCAATCGGGCTGTAAACCAATCCAAAGAGCTGTAATTCCGAAGTGGACAGGACAAGAATTCCATTTTATTAAACCGAAGAAAGAAAATCGTACGGCATAATTGTCCAGAACAGTAAATTTATCAATCAACCGCCTACACGATTTGCTTCGTTCTAGTCTGGTAAATTATTATTATATTAATCATACTAACTACACAACACTTCAAATTTGTAAATCTTGCATTCTTATCTATGTATTTTTAATCTTCCCCACAGTTACAAGAACCTTCACACCCTGAATTAAATTAATTACAAATTAAAACACACTATATAACTAAATTTAAATAAAGGATCAGAATAATCAACAATCGATTCATACAATCTATAGCCCAAGCATATGTTAATTAGAACATATCTTGTTCAATGTTAAAGAAGCAAACAAATAAAGAACCTTTATATATTTGCAAAATCTTGTTATTTGGAGTATGGTTTAATGAGCTGGGAATAAAAAAGTAACTGAATAAGTATAGAATAATTGGTTAACATAAACATTGAAATAACCTATAAGTTTCGTTGAGCCGATACTACAGCGCTTATAGCGGAATTATCCGACACCAAAGAGAGAGCGTAAAAATACAAAATTAGACATAATTCTCTTCAAGGTATAATAGGGTTGGATGAAATTATAGAATAACGCATTAATTGTTTAAGTTTCAGGTACACTAACGCTGATATTTCTTAGAGAGCTAAGTTAATATTAATTAATCACATCAATATATCCCACAACTCCAAATATCTCAGATATTTACATAATTAAAATAATTCAAAACACATTGGCATAGGTGTAGTAACAAATTGACGAACCCAACAGTGGGGTTCAAACCATACGTATCCGATATATAACAAATTGGTCAGCCTAACAGAGAGGCTGTAAGGAGAGGAAACCATTGCATTATAAATTGACGCTCATAACGCGGGACCTAATTAGGTGACGCGAGAGGGAGTAATTACAAATTGACGCCGGCAATGTTGGGGCGGAAATAAAGAGAATCCCGCGACTGTAAGAGACAACGTAAGAGCCGAGGGTTAATTACAATATGGAGACCTTTATACTTTACCTTAATTAAAACACTGGACAATTTTGCAATCTGACTACTCACAATTCAGAAAATTCCCCGGAACGTTTAGACGAGTTTTTCAGCACAGAACACTAGGAAATGGTAACGACAAAATAACTATGCTAACACATATTTACAAGCAGAATGATCACTGTTGCACACCACTATATAAAAGTTATCCCGATTAGCGCTTTCAAGCTTCACAGCTCATCGTCAGATCGGAACAGACAGAAATTATGTGAAAACAAACCCTTCACCCCTCTCACCCCACCATGCTCACACACAACAAGCTATAATATAAATGTCCCTCCCCACCCCCTAAACCCTATCCCACCATCTGTACAGTTACATATTTTTCTAGCAAATTCCTTGTGTTTCAGTGTGTGTGTGTGTGTGTGTGCATCCTTTTAAACTTACCCTCTTCCTCTCCACACATGTGGGTATATTTAGGTATACACACGTATAACACATATTTAGGTTATAGGTGTACCACAGACAAAAAATAGTTCCAGTGCACATGCGCTGGCTTGGCGGAGAAGGCTCTCACCCCCACCATGTCCGTTAACAAACTTGACGGCTGTGTAAGCGGCCGCAGCGGGGACTGTGTTATTCAGTTAGATGTATATACATATTTATGAATAATTTGAGATTTTGTTTAATATATAGGATTTCTTTACAAATAGCCTACAGCAAAACATCCATTAACCGTTTTAATTTGGAATGAGCAAAGCACGGTTGTAGAAAACACGGTTAATCCACTGATCCTTCCATGTGTCGTTGTGGCTCATGGAAATTATAACGATCAGCGTAATTGCGTCCACTATAGGATCGGAACTGATCATCATGTGTATACACATATCCACCGCATACTTGCCTGCATAATTTACACATACTGGACGAACGGGTAGTAGTTTTGAACAAAAATATTTGTGAGGATGAGAACAAATAGTTATTTTAAATAATAAAAAGAGACGTAAACTGATAAAATATACTTTATTTCGATTTATGTGATGTGTAGTTTTGTTAAAATAAACGTATGCAGGAAAAATATTACGTATGCAAGAAAAGAATATTCTAAAAACACGTGTACAGAAAAAACGAAACTTATAAAAATCACAAAAACGTTACGAGCTTTTCCATTAAATTAAAATGGTAATAATTTTTCAAAGCCGGAATTACACCCTGGATCATAGACTCACAAAAACAAAAGAAAATGGAATTTAAAAACAGCTTTTATTTCATCATCATCCAATAATAGATCTGATTATAATGGGTGGAGAAGGATGTTATCAATTAATAAAACTGCCTTATTCAGTAAACCGAATGACAACTGTTTAAAACCATGATTTTAAAATGTGTCTGTCCATATGAACACCTTTTTTGATGATGATAATAATGAATCACCACAACACTTGTGTCAATTTTGTCAAACATAGCTGCTTTTTTGCTTTCTCTAAAACTTGCAGTTTTAATTTATGCATACCGGCAGCGATAGTAGCGCATTAAATAGTCATTCTCTCCTTGCTGATTTTGTGTTAAACAACGTTTTTTCGGCAGCAAAAGTGTTTTACGATATGATGATGATTGATACTGTATTTAAATTATTAAAGTAGATATTACATTGGCAAAATTTCAGTTACTGGTTAAAAACATTTAACTGTGAAAATACATCTAATCTAGATGAAACAATTAGTGCAAAAGGCCGTATTTCATTTTGTCTGGCTCATTACCATCTCGATCTGAATCCTACAGACCTCATCTGGAGAGATATTAAAGGAGAACTTGCACGTAATTTTAGTGAATTATCTTTAGATAAAAAGCAGAATTGTTGTCAAAAATATTTGAAAATTGTGCAATAGAAAAGTTGAAAAATTATTGTGCCATACAACAAAATTGAAGAACTGTAGTGGATTACGGACGATTTTATAGACGAAGAAATGGACAAAATAATTATTTTTATGAGAGAAATTCACATCCAAGTACAAATAAATATTCAGATGATGAATAGGCAAGAAAAATGAATACCATAAATATTTACCAATTATTTCCTTATTATTAATAATTATAAATAATTAAAGTTAGTTTAACACTTAAAATGTTTAATGAACATTAATTTTTGCTACTGTGATAGGCACCTCGATTTACACAGGCGGTTGGTTTATGAATTGTTTTTAAAGTATGCCTTACATAAATTTTAGGGTTGGGTTCTATTAATATTATTTTTAAATTATGTACAAACAAAGGATTTTTAGAATTTGTTAATATATTTTATAGGAACGTGCATAATTATTTTATGATTTGTTACTTCCATAGTCTGTTACAAATTAATAGTACACGTATGTTTCCGCACACTAGGAACGAGTTGTTGCCGGTACACAAATATCACGAGTAAAATACTGCAGTAAAGAGTGTGACGTGACTGATGACAATGGAGGGGGCAACGTTCCCCCTTCGTTGTGACGCGTTGTGGTGGAATCCCTACTCCAACTATTTTTTGTTTGTGGTCGAGCTATAGTAATAATCGTCTTATTTATTGTTATTCAAAACTGAACTTCTCTTTTCCTTATAACATATTATTTCATCTTAATTCTATTATGCAAAATTTTCTTATACTAATTTCTTTTCGCTAACCAGTACTTGTATATTTTTCCCACTCACATACACTCTTACTTTGTACAATTCCTTAATACCCCCCATTTCGTTAAAGAGGTCTTTATTATTTGAAATATACAAAACTGTTAATCAGACTGATTGTTTTTAGAATACCTGCATGTGCGATTCGCATATTCCCACCATCTTTCTCACTTCACTTTCACTTTTGTCCCCGCTCAACACTGTTCTAATTCTTTCCACTCGCCGAATTCATTTTATTTCACACTCACTAATTCGTTATTATTGTAATACGTTTCAGCTGGTCTACGCTACTATTATCGCTTCGACCTACCGAAATTTCCGAGGCCGCTGTATTTACGACTGTACTGTGTGATTAGTTGTAGCGAACTGGTCGGCGACTGTGTCGACTGTCTGTGTGCGCTTGGTTGCCTACCCGCCAGGCGTTAGGCATCGCCGTCAACTCATACTCTGTGATTCGTTGTTTCCATCGCATGTTCGGCTATGGAATTTCCGGTACATGACTTTCACATTGTGAGAAGGCGGCACACACATGCGCTCGTACGCATGAATACGCACCCTACTGACAATAAACATTCTTGTACCATGCTGTGCCTTCCACGGAGGTACAGTCAGTGACCAAAAATACACTCTGGGTGAATAAAAAGATTACCTCAAAGGTTGTCTGCAGATAGTTAACATGAAAGTCTTTAAATTATAAACCCCCTTCAGTTTGTCCCGTTACAATACCTCCCCAATGAGAGGTTTTCTGTTGAAACAGAAAAACTCTCATTGCCCAAAAAAAAAAAGCCTAAGAGGACCAGCTAGGATATGGCGGCACTAACCCCCCGTAATTCCTTATTAAAATCATGGGTAATTTACCCCCCTACACCGGTGACTGTGGCTGCACCTGCATGACCTTACTGGACTTCCCTCGTCGAGATCCCAACACCATAAAGTCAAACAGGCACCCCACCACAGTATCACCAGACTCTGTAACAATTAAGAAAAAATATCAATAACTGGCTTTTTCACCATACCATATCCTCAACTGACTTGTTTCCTCTTAGTCGTACTGGTTTGCCTTTTAGCAAAGTACTGGTTTTATCTCAATTATCTACTCTAACTTCTAATACACAAATACATTGTTTAAGATACATTCTTAATCCAACATAAGACATTTATGTTGATACTACATATATCACCATACTCTTGACCATTATAATTTCAACTTTAAAATGATTTACTAATTCAAGTTTGAATTCAAGTAAACAATTATATCATCTTATTTTTTTTCATTTCAACATCTCAATTTACCATTGTTAATGCAAATGACTATTGCTACCATTAGCTAATACAGAACATAATTAATAAAAAATACAAAATTATTCGATACAACAGATACATGGATAATCATAACAACCTCCTTCAATACTTCATTATTATCGAACCATTACAGTAATCATCAATTTTATCTTCTTTTTATTCAATCAGAAATTATTTAGTAACAATTTAAAAAAACCTCCTTCCACACACACTATTGCCTCCCCTGGACTGTAGCGCCCAGTTGCCTCCACAAGAACTGAAGTTTTTTAGGGTGTAGACGCTGCCTACACAGTTCTTGCTTCGGCATTATCAAACACTCGGCATTACTGGTATCCGAGGACACCAGTAATCCTACTAAAATTTAGTTATATGCCCTTATACGGTCTACCACCCCATTCGATGGATAGCCGTTGTTCCATAGTTATGGTGATTCCCCTGATTCACCCCCCCAGTTGATTTCTAAATTCACCTTTACAACGATAACAAGCTATGGTCAGACTTAGGCAGCGCGTAACGTAATGTGCCCTGACCATAGCCAGTTAAAGATGAGCCAATTCCACGGTCAGGGTTTGGTGAGGCTGACTGCCCGAAAGTGGGGAATCACATTTAAAATACACAATACATGTTACACATTAATACCCAGTTACATACTACTCAACTAGACACCTTATGCTTCTCATAATCAACATAATACAACATAAAAAACACTCAAAATGACTATTGCTATTATTACATCAAGACAAACATTTCAAATTTAAGTTTGACCAAAGATTACACACCTTACAGCTTTACTTTGGTTTCAAATTCTATTAAATCTTCTACTTGTTACATTATCATTTCAACTATGAATTTCTATTAAGCATTTTAATCATCAATTGGTTCGGGTGACTCCCAGTCATTAATAATGATCTGATTTATTGAACGGGCATTTAGATATAACCTTACTCACCTTCTTCCTTCTAACAACCACTAACAGATTTGCATAGGGTGACGCCGATCTCTCAATACTATCCCCCTCCAACCCTTTATCTAACTCTACTTAAATATCATTCTCCTCTTATAACAAAGCACCTGATACCCTTTACATAGGATGTGTGTTCCCGCACCACCAGCTCATTCCCTTATCAGTTCCTGGCCCCTCCAGGTACTCCACAACCCTCTTTAAAACTTTTCACCTCCCGCCACCACGCCTTGCGTTGGGGATTCCCTACACCTCTACCCTCGATACAAAATGTATGTACCCTGCTCTCACCTATTTACTCTCCACTTTCATCACTCCCTTTCTCTCTACACACATTCACTCTCGCTACTGTGTCCCTACTACTGATCCGTTTCTGTATTACGTTTTATTCCAAAAATTCTTATTTTGTCTAATACCCATTTAAATTGACTCTGACTGACTTAATGCCTTATTGAAATAATCATCACCCAAACTCCATCTTTTACCACATTTTACAGTAAGTTAATCATTGAAAATTACATCAGAAACTTCATAACTACCTCAAATTAATTTAATCACCTAATTTAGATTCTTTCAAACTCATTTAATTTCATTATTAAAACATTTGACTTTACTTCCATTTCATTATAAAATTCATACTGACATATGGTAAATAAAAACATGATTACTGTCATAAACTCAACACTATAAACATTTATCACAACAAATATAATGTACCTAACCATATGTACCTTCTGATACCTTATAATCACAATATAACTCAATACCTAAACACAGTGTATGTTTAATCATTTACTATTTATTATAAAATCTAAATCTCAGAAAAATCGTTTAAATTTATTACCAAAATTCATCTATACAACATTTTAAATTAATTAATTCATCTCCAATTATTTAATTCCATCAGTTTCTAAAACACTAAGTCACTTTGATTACATTATTCAAAACAATTTCAATTCACTTAATTTCATCTTTATCTCCATAACAAAATTCATTTGTCATTTTTTATAACCTTCAATTCAAACTTTCAAACTGATTACTTAAGATTTCTATCTTTCAAACATTTTACATTAATTTAATTTTCATTATAGAGATTCATGACTACACACTGGTAATTATTCACTTCAAACAAAATATTATTACTGACATGACCTCAAACACACCTGTAAACTGACTACATAAAATACAATGTACACATAACATCATGTATCAGCTGATATCTTATTGTAACAACATAACCTTAACACAATACATTTAACACCAATACAAATTTATTTACAATTTTTTCGTCATATCATTTCACTGTTTACCACACCTCATTACATAAGTAAGCCAAGTAATTACCATTAGCTCAAATAATTAAATGTTCATTTACTATGTATCTAACCACCATCATCGAAAATCAATCTTATTTTCACATAACAATTTTCATTCTTAATTACATTCATTACATTATTATTATTATTAATATAATAACCCTTTATTTTTTGTTTATTCTCTATACCGTAATAATTCACCGGATTACTCCCCCTTATTGACTCATAAAACCCGTCTACATTGGTAATCTTAGTCCTGTCTCCGTTAGTAATTTTTGTCACACTTAAATAGTTTACCATTTTATCATTATAGCCATTATCTGCTATTAATATACCCATTTTATACACAGGTAAGTAATTATTATCGATATCCTCAAAATAATCATCATCTCTGTATGACTGTACCTACTGCACCACAAGGTAAGTTTTTTATTTTATTAATTCTCTTATTATTTAACATCTCTACTAACTCTTGATACTCTCTATTAACACGAAATCTCTCTCTCTCTCTCTATCAAAATACCTCTCATCACAACACCATTTTACTTTCGCTCTATCATTCCACATAAAGGGCAACACAACATTATTATACCACCATCTGGCCCTACCAGATGCACAAAAAAACCAAGGGACAATTATTTGTAGAACTTTCGTCTACCACACACCCTCTGGAGGAAACTCGGTCCTCATAAACCACTAGTGGAGTCCTTACTCCACTTAAACCACGGGGAAATTTTGCCCTTTGCCAACCTAACCTCTTGTCACACTCTCTCTCACTCTCATCAACCACTGTCTCATCAATAATTTCTATTTCCATTAAAACTTCATCACCACTATCATTCCATGTATCACTCTCTATCACTACGTTTTCAATTATGTCACCGTTATCACTTGTGATCTCGTGATTATTATCACTTTTACTTACCTTATCATCTACTATCTGATTATTTTTATTCTCATTGCACTCACCTGTAACTATTTTCCTTTCCACTTCCTCAATCATTTTCTCAATACTTTGTGTTTGTGACTCATTTAGATGACTCATTTTTTCTCTTGTTTTATTCAAATTACCTCCAAACGTAGCATTTAGCTCTAAAAGCACTTGCATACAATACATAAAACCCTCTTCCATTGTTACACCAGCTTTGGCTTCTTGTGCCATGTTTACAAAAAAAGTTTTTTATATAATACCCTTTATATATACAAAAAACCACCATTACCCTTCTATTATCCAATAATTATATACATAAAATCAAAATACCCCACACAAAATCGTTATCAATACGTAATAATTTCGTACACTACGCTACCAAAACATAACCAACGTAAATATATATGCTAATTTCACAACTTACGCCGTTATCCAAATCCTATTTTCTGTGCCTCAAAACAGGTCTAATTCATATAATATATACGAATATCCTGGCAGGCGCGCCAGTTGTTAAATTACAATCTTTTATAATTAAAAAAAAAAATAATCTCTGCCAGAATCTTTTACCTTGCGATCTTTTCTCGATGACTTTTATGGAGACCTTTATACTTTACCTTAATTAAAACACTGGACAATTTTTCAATCTGACTACCCACAATTCAGAAAATTCCCCAGAACGTTTAGACGAGTTTTTCAGTACAGAACACTAGGAAATGGTAACGGCGAAATAACTACGCTATCACATATTTAGGTTAGGTTAGGTTAGGTTCCACGTCTCCAGGTTCCACTCGTCGTCCTCCAGTTACTCATCTATCATGGATCCATCTGGTTGATGTAGGATAGTGTGAGAGGTTGCTCTGCACCAGCTGCTGTCATTCTAGCAGACACCTCTACTGTTCAGCATAGCGTTCCTCTGCATGATGTAAGATAGTAACTTGTCTTGACTGACGGACCTAATGTACATTTGTATTCGGTAACAGATTAAGAGTTACTATTTTGCACTTATGACAAACATAGCGTCCGTCCGCGTCTACTGTTCGATTAACAAAATTAGAAACTCGCGTCGCAAACGGACAGAGCGTCCCGTCGCGACTGAAGACTGATTGAGAAGAAGGGCTGGCTTCTCTCGTGCCCTCTTTATAATCGAGCATCGTATATCACCTGTTGAGACAGAATTCTGCCAGTTTGAAATTGCTCGGTGGCGTCAGTTCTCCCACTCTCGTCCAATTTCATATTTTCACACATTTCTGCCAATGGCTAAGTCTGATGTGAACTACAGGGTGCTCTAACGATGGATGATTTAATTACACATGTCCAACGTAATTTCCATCATAATAGAATAATCCTTGTAATTACTACGTACTTAAAATTGCACTGAATTCGTACTGCGTGTCCTTTTCACGCCGTTTTCTCACTACACGTGCGTATTAATTTTATACACATTTTGGAGTCTGAATTTTTCCTACCATATATGGTTTTCTTATAATTAAATAAAAACTGTAATTTGACAATTATTCAGGGTGAGATTGCAAACTTTCATGCTCGAGCTGGCCTCACTCACACACATCACTTACTACTGTACACACTCCCAGCGACAGTTGTGTGAGTGTTCAGGTCAGCGCCTGCCTGTCTACATTCCGTATTTTTAACATAAACCAAGCTTTCAATCTCATACCTGCTTTTTTATTAAATATTTATAAATGTAATTTAAATATTTATTTTATCTATTAAATGCACAGTACAGTACATGATTGTACTGTTGCAATTTATATATATATATATATATATATATTGTAACGCAACATAGTTGAGGTTCCCCAACGTTACATAAAAGATTGAATGAAATATGGTCAAGGACCATACCCTGACTTAAGGTTGTTCAATAGGTCATGTGCTCGAGAAGTAACTCAAACCAGAAGGAGGCAATGACTAGTATTAAATGTATAAAAACCAGACTAAGGAATGATTGAATGTTATGAATTGTTTGTTTGGTACTGTGGCATGTTCAGGTCACAGAGTATTTTATATTGTATGTTGACTATACTAAAGATGAAATAATGTTATTTGATAATAATACTTCACCAATAATTATGTTTATGTTTATATTGGATTTGTATTTATATAACCCAGTATAGTTACCAATGTTAGGTACTGTACTAAGTTGTCAGTATTGTATAATGTTGAAAAATAATGTTGTTCTAATTAATGTTTATAAACTGGATCAGGAGTGTGACCAGTGTTTTAAATCTAACAAGTAGTTCTGACAATTATGTCATAGATTAATAAAGGGTTCCAGAACCAGTTAATTAATATAAAAAAACAACTAACCACCAGTAAATTAAAATTCATGTAATTAACTATGTAATCAATAATTAATTGTACAGTAGGTCAGGTAAAAAAGAAAATTAAGTTAAAAACCAAATAATGTTATAATGGTTGTAAATGAATCTATAGGCCTAAATTCCATATTAGTGAAAGGAAATTAATACCTTTTTAGTAAACCCAGTCCAACGAAACTCTAGTAAAACATTTACTGTTTAATAAGGAAGGTTAGGGGAGAATTTTATGTGATTCAATATTAATCCAAGCATGGAGTATTTTATTGGAAAGGAGTAGTAATATTCTATAATGCCGGCTCAAGGATATATAGAAAACATGGTTGTTAAGGCAACTGATTTTTAATAAGTTGTTGATTTTGAATAGATGGTACTGATTGTTACAAGCGATTAGATTGAAATGAACCGATATATTTAAATATATGAATAAATATAAAGGAAAGATATATCCAAACTGAAAAAGTTTTTTTTGTAAAACAATTATATTTGAACGCTAATGAATCGTACAAATTAAGTAACACTCTAAATTATCAATGAGTAAAATAAAAAAGAATTGAAAGCTTCTCACCTCAGTCACTAAATATTTCCGCTGAAATTGGTATCAAACCAATTCATGCTATAAATTGAAGACCAGTCAAGAGTTAAAGCCTGAATTAACGGAAATATTTGGAAATACAGAAGATTCGGTTGACGAAATAACCTTCATTGACAGAGTAAGCTGAGATACTAATTCCAGTTCGTTGGGACCAAGAATTGTGAAGACGCAAAAGAAGAATCGAAGCACAAGAGTTCCTGTGGGATAACCATCATCCATTCATTGAAAACCAGAGCAGTTTTACTGGGTGAAGACGATATAAACTGGATTTTGACCGCTGTTGACAAACATTCACCGCCTAATGAAGCTTTCACCGTTTGGGTAAAAAACAAATTATTTTCATATCATTGTATTTTAAGTAAATAATTTTATTCTTTTTGTAAATTGAACAACCTTAATTATGCGTTTTACCTGGCCTTACTAATGGTTCAAAGAACTACACGAACCCTGGTATAAGAATTAATTGTCATTATTTTCAAATATATATGTTTTTAGAGTTTGAATAATTAAGAATCGATACATGTTGGGATAGTCGATTGGATCGTCTTATTGTTTGTCTAAGACAACGTAACTTGTTAAATACCAGAGAAAAATAAATAAAGTACATTTGTTGTATGAGATAACGTTTTAATCATTGCAGAGAAAATACTATATGTAATTGGCGTAATAATTTATTAACAGATTGATACAAACACTCAGAATAACTAACCTATAAGTACACTTATTTCTAGTAATAGCGCTCCAAGTTTACAGCTGGTGGGACGGGAGATTGCTGAACTAACGGGTTTTGTCATACTAAATTTGAATGAAATTTTTATCGTTGAGGGACTAGGGTTGAGACAAAAACCACTTACATTCAGTAAATACTCCATATATATTGCTCATATTAAACGACCACTGAGAATTAAATTAAGTCTACAGAATAATACCATTATAAATTCAGGAATATAATTCTAAGTTTGTGGACTTAATAATCTGTGTTCTGAGGGTTTCACTGGTCACAACCGCAAGGTATATTAGTTAATAACATATTAATTAAACCAGGTAACAGCATTTTAATTGTTACGAATCACCACCTACAACGTACTACTTGGCGTTTGTTACACCGGAGTCTCTTATAACTAATTACACTCATAGACAAGATTTCTTTATAATTTGACGTCTCCAGCTGGTATCATACATTATAACATACGTCCTCACATAATTAACAAGCAGCTCGTTACTAAATTGATTACAACAGTGGGGTTTGAATAAGACGGACGTTCCACCGCTAGTACCCAACATACTTATTCCATAACAAATTGACGACTCCTACGAAGGGGACTGATCAAAGAAAGACTCACCATACGTAGTTTATTACAAATTGCCGCTTGCAAATAAGGGCATATAAAAACATTTATCACTGGTTAGTTGAAGTTTCTTTACTAATTGGCGCCCAACGTGGGGCTTGATTACATCAGAACATCATCACCACTATCTGATCATTATCTCTCTTTTTACAAATTGGCGCTCAACGAGTGGGCTTTAGTTAAGTAAAAACTCATATTATTTGTTACTTAACTTGAGCAGGCAACCATTAGAGGCACAGGAATGCATACGAGAGCTGTTACGAAAAGAATGGAGAAGGAACAAGAAACAGAAGAAGATAGGAGGGAAAAAGAAACAGAGGTAGATACAGATGCCGAAATGGATCAACAGACAGGTGATACAGAAGAAACCGAAATAGTTATGGATACGGAAACGGAAATAGTGGAAGAAGATGCCCAAGGGGACCAACCAGATAAAGAGGAAACCAGAGGAGGATTAAATTGGGAAAAATTAATGGAATTAATGAGTAGCATGAAGGAGGATAATAAACAAACTAACGAGAAATTAGACAGTATTAAGGAAGATTCCAGGAAACAGAAAGAAGAATTAGATAAAAAATTTGATGAAATTCAGAAAAGCTAGAAAATAAAATAGACAGTATCAAAGAAGATAATAGACAAACTAACGAGAAATTAGACAGTATTAAGGAAGATTCCAGGAAACAGAAAGAAGAATTAGATAAAAAATTTGATGAAAATTCAGAAAAGCTAGAAAATAAAATAGACAGTATCAAAGAAGATAATAGACAAACTAATGAAAAAATAGACAGTATTAAGGAAAGTACTAGTGAACTTTTAAGGCAAACCATAAATGAAAATGATGAACGATTGAAGGCCGATTTTAGACAAATCAATGAGAAGATAGACAGTATAAATGAAAATTCAGAAAAGCTGGAAAATAAAATAGACAGTATTAATGAGAACTCAAGAAAACAAAACGAAATTTTGAGCGAAAATTTAATCAAGCAAATGAATAAAAGGTTTGACAGGAATGATGAGAGTTTGAGGCAGATTCTGGAGAATACCAAACGAATGGATGAGAAAATGGAAAACCATAATAAGGAGTTGCGGCAAATCATCAATGAACAAGGCCTAGCATTGAGGGAAGTCATCAATGGAAGTATTATAATTGTCAATGAAACACGGAGCAAAGGAGTTGATAGCTATGAAGTGGAGGTAAGACAGCAAATAAATGAAATTAAGGTGGATCTGGAAAAGACAGATGAACCCATCATGCAACTCAGAGTAGAAGTAGAGACCAAAATTACTCAAATAGGAAACATACAAGCGAAGACTCAAGAAAAATTTGACAAGATACCAATTGATAGAACCGGAAGAATAGAACGGGTTCATGATGAAATGAAGATAGTGAGAATAAGACAAATGTGTAAAAGGAAATTAATAAATACACGGGAAGAATTGGAAATGATGAAAAGGGGATTGGTTCAGCTACATAATAGACCAATTACGGAAAACAGAGAAGTAAGGCAAGTGAGAAACTTTAAACGAACCACACTTGAATTCCCAGATGGACTAGAAGGACCAAAAAGGCCAAAACTAACTAAGGAGCATGGAGGACTTATGGAATTTATGTATGAACCATCAGAACCATTAAGAGACAGTACAGAAGAATCAGTTCAAAGGACGATGATGAGCTTGACTATAAATGACAATTTTATAGTGACAAGAGGCAAGATCTGCACAAGAATGAGATATGTCACCAGGACAGAAATAACTCTACACACTAGAGGAATCCGGACAATCAGTACAGAGGAAATAATGGACCACGGTTAAAAACCGATTCTAAACAGAATATAAAAGAAAGGGGACGGATTTTATGGATACAGGACCAAGCAACCCATTGTAAATAAAAACCCAAAATTCAAAAAAAAAAAAAAAAAAAAACTAAGGACAACTTACTCAAGTAATTTCGAAACGATATAATTTAAAATGAAGAGACTAAAACCCAAAATTCCAAAGGATGTAAGAACAACTTACTCATAATTATTCAGAAACAGTATGATTTAAAATAAAGAGAATAAATACCCCCCCAAAAAAAAAAAAAAAAATGAAGTAAGCCCAACTTACAAACAAGTATTTAAGAAAACAATTTATGAGCCAATGAAGATAAGAGAATGAAGAAGCCAAAATGGAACCCTCAAAAAGATCACAAGAAAAGAAAAAACAAATATTTAAGAATTATCCGAAAACAAAACCCTATTAATAAATGTCAATAAAATAGCCAAGTATTGGAGATGAGAAGTGTATAATAGAAGGAAGAATTAATATGAAGAAATAATATGATCTGAGTTAAAGTACAGTGAATAATCCCTAGAATATGATTATTATTTATTATTTTATTGAAGGTCACATGATGACTACCTTACGAGGTTTATTAACGAAGATTGACTGTAGAATATTCCAGCAATCATTTGACTGGGCAGAGATGATGTTCCTCTGATCCCAGAAAGTATGTAACGGACGACGGTAATTGGTTAGCCGATAGAGCACCACCGATTCGATTCCAGTTATAATGTTAGGGAGGTTTAGGAAAATTAAATATTAGAGGGAAAACTCACAAATAAATATAGAGAATTAAATAAAACCAGATCCAAAATGTATAATTAATGAAGAATGTCACAAGAATGATTATAGAAATAAGATTTAAACTTGGGAAATAATTGACTTTAAGATGGAACGAAGAAATGATAATAAAATAACGGATAATTGTGAAATATAAAAGTACTATAAATAGGGAACCAATTGGCCAGATACAAATTAGAAGTTTATTTCTTGCTAAACTTTGTTTATACCCAAAATAAACTTATTTCGAAGGGGGGGGTGTTATGTAACGCAACATAGTTGAGGTTCCCCAACGTTACATAAAAGATTGAATGAAATATGGTCAAGGACCATACCCTGACTTAAGGTTGTTCAATAGGTCATGTGCTCGAGAAGTAACTCAAACCAGAAGGAGGCAATGACTAGTATTAAATGTATAAAAACCAGACTAAGGAATGATTGAATGTTATGAATTGTTTGTTTGGTACTGTGGCATGTTCAGGTCACAGAGTATTTTATATTGTATGTTGACTATACTAAAGATGAAATAATGTTATTTGATAATAATACTTCACCAATAATTATGTTTATGTTTATATTGGATTTGTATTTATATAACCCAGTATAGTTACCAATGTTAGGTACTGTACTAAGTTGTCAGTATTGTATAATGTTGAAAAATAATGTTGTTCTAATTAATGTTTATAAACTGGATCAGGAGTGTGACCAGTGTTTTAAATCTAACAAGTAGTTCTGACAATTATGTCATAGATTAATAAAGGGTTCCAGAACCAGTTAATTAATATAAAAAAACAACTAACCACCAGTAAATTAAAATTCATGTAATTAACTATGTAATCAATAATTAATTGTACAGTAGGTCAGGTAAAAAAGAAAATTAAGTTAAAAACCAAATAATGTTATAATGGTTGTAAATGAATCTATAGGCCTAAATTCCATATTAGTGAAAGGAAATTAATACCTTTTTAGTAAACCCAGTCCAACGAAACTCTAGTAAAACATTTACTGTTTAATAAGGAAGGTTAGGGGAGAATTTTATGTGATTCAATATTAATCCAAGCATGGAGTATTTTATTGGAAAGGAGTAGTAATATTCTATAATGCCGGCTCAAGGATATATAGAAAACATGGTTGTTAAGGCAACTGATTTTTAATAAGTTGTTGATTTTGAACAGATGGTACTGATTGTTACAAGCGATTAGATTGAAATGAACCGATATATTTAAATATATGAATAAATATAAAGGAAAGATATATCCAAACTGAAAAAGTTTTTTTTGTAAAACAATTATATTTGAACGCTAATGAATCGTACAAATTAAATAACACTCTAAATTATCAATGAGTAAAATAAAAAAGAATTGAAAGCTTCTCACCTCAGTCACTAAATATTTCCGCTGAAATTGGTATCAAACCAATTCATGCTATAAATTGAAGACCAGTCAAGAGTTAAAGCCTGAATTAACGGAAATATTTGGAAATACAGAAGATTCGGTTGACGAAATAACCTTCATTGACAGAGTAAGCTGAGATACTAATTCCAGTTCGTTGGGACCAAGAATTGTGAAGATGCAAAAGAAGAATCGAAGCACAAGAGTTCCTGTGGGATTACCATCATCCATTCATTGAAAACCAGAGCAGTTTTACTGGGTGAAGACGATATAAACTGGATTTTGACCGCTGTTGACAAACATTCACCGCCTAATGAAGCTTTCGCCGTTTGGGTAAAAAACAAATTATTTTCATATCATTGTATTTTAAGTAAATAATTTTATTCTTTTTGTAAATTGAACAACCTTAATTATGCGTTTTACCTGGCCTTACTAATGGTTCAAAGAACTACACGAACCCTGGTATAAGAATTAATTGTCATTATTTTCAAATATATATGTTTTTAGAGTTTGAATAATTAAGAATCGATACATGTTGGGATAGTCGATTGGATCGTCTTATTGTTTGTCTGAGACAACGTAACTTGTTAAATACCAGAGAAAAATAAATAAAGTACATTTGTTGTATGAGATAACGTTTTAATCATTGCAGAGAAAATACTATATGTAATTGGCGTAATAATTTATTAACAGATTGATACAAACACTCAGAATAACTAACCTATAAGTACACTTATTTCTAGTAATAGCGCTCCAAGTTTACAGCTGGTGGGACGGGAGATTGCTGAACTAACGGGTTTTGTCATACTAAATTTGAATGAAATTTTTATCGTTGAGGGACTAGGGTTGAGACAAAAACCACTTACATTCAGTAAATACTCCATATATATTGCTCATATTAAACGACCAATGAGAATTAAATTAAGTCTACAGAATAATACCATTATAAATTCAGGAATATAATTCTAAGTTTGTGGACTTAATAATCTGTGTTCTGAGGGTTTCACTGGTCACAACCGCAAGGTATATTAGTTAATAACATATTAATTAAACCAGGTAACAGCATTTTAATTGTTACGAATCACCACCTACAACGTACTACTTGGCGTTTGTTACACCGGAGTCTCTTATAACTAATTACACTCATAGACAAGATTTCTTTATAATTTGACGTCTCCAGCTGGTATCATACATTATAACATACGTCCTCACATAATTAACAAGCAGCTCGTTACTAAATTGATTACAACAGTGGGGTTTGAATAAGACGGACGTTCCACCGCTAGTACCCAACATACTTATTCCATAACAAATTGACGACTCCTACGAAGGGGACTGATCAAAGAAAGACTCACCATACGTAGTTTATTACAAATTGCCGCTTGCAAATAAGGGCATATAAAAACATTTATCACTGGTTAGTTGAAGTTTCTTTACAAATTGGCGCCCAACGTGGGGCTTGATTACATCAGAACATCATCACCACTATCTGATCATTATCTCTCTTTTTACAAATTGGCGCTCAACGAGTGGGCTTTAGTTAAGTAAAAACTCATATTATTTGTTACTTAACTTGAGCAGGCAACCATTAGAGGCACAGGAATGCATACGAGAGCTGTTACGAAAAGAATGGAGAAGGAACAAGAAACAGAAGAAGATAGGAGGGAAAAAGAAACAGAGGTAGATACAGATGCCGAAATGGATCAACAGACAGGTGATACAGAAGAAACCGAAATAGTTATGGATACGGAAACGGAAATAGTGGAAGAAGATGCCCAAGGGGACCAACCAGATAAAGAGGAAACCAGAGGAGGATTAAATTGGGAAAAATTAATGGAATTAATGAGTAGCATGAAGGAGGATAATAAACAAACTAACGAGAAATTAGACAGTATTAAGGAAGATTCCAGGAAACAGAAAGAAGAATTAGATAAAAAATTTGATGAAAATTCAGAAAAGCTAGAAAATAAAATAGACAGTATCAAAGAAGATAATAGACAAACTAACGAGAAATTAGACAGTATTAAGGAAGATTCCAGGAAACAGAAAGAAGAATTAGATAAAAAATTTGATGAAAATTCAGAAAAGCTAGAAAATAAAATAGACAGTATCAAAGAAGATAATAGACAAACTAATGAAAAAATAGACAGTATTAAGGAAAGTACTAGTGAACTTTTAAGGCAAACCATAAATGAAAATAATGAACGATTGAAGGCCGATTTTAGGCAAATCAATGAGAAGATAGACAGTATAAATGAAAATTCAGAAAAGCTGGAAAATAAAATAGACAGTATTAATGAGAACTCAAGAAAACAAAACGAAATTTTGAGCGAAAATTTAATCAAGCAAATGAATAAAAGGTTTGACAGGAATGATGAGAGTTTGAGGCAGATTCTGGAGAATACCAAACGAATGGATGAGAAAATTGAAAACCATAATAAGGAGTTGCGGAAAATCATCAATGAACAAGGCCTAGCATTGAGGGAAGTCATCAATGGAAGTATTATAATTGTCAATGAAACACGGAGCAAAGGAGTTGATAGCTATGAAGTGGAGGTAAGACAGCAAATAAATGAAATTAAGGTGGATCTGGAAAAGACAGATGAACCCATCATGCAACTCAGAGTAGAAGTAGAGACCAAAATTACTCAAATAGGAAACATACAAGCGAAGACTCAAGAAAAATTTGACAAGATACCAATTGATAGAACCGGAAGAATAGAACGGGTTCATGATGAAATGAAGATAGTGAGAATAAGACAAATGTGTAAAAGGAAATTAATAAATACACGGGAAGAATTGGAAATGATGAAAAGGGGATTGGTTCAGCTACATAATAGACCAATTACGGAAAACAGAGAAGTAAGGCAAGTGAGAAACTTTAAACGAACCACACTTGAATTCCCAGATGGACTAGAAGGACCAAAAAGGCCAAAACTAACTAAGGAGCATGGAGGACTTATGGAATTTATGTATGAACCATCAGAACCATTAAGAGACAGTACAGAAGAATCAGTTCAAAGGACGATGATGAGCTTGACTATAAATGACAATTTTATAGTGACAAGAGGCAAGAACTGCACAAGAATGAGATATGTCACCAGGACAGAAATAACTCTATACACTAGAGGAATCCGGACAATCAGTACAGAGGAAATAATGGACCACGGTTAAAAACCGATTCTAAACAGAATATAAAAGAAAGGGGACGGATTTTATGGATACAGGACCAAGCAACCCATTGTAAATAAAAACCCAAAATTCAAAAAAAAAAAAAAAAAAAAAAAAAAAAAAAAAAAAAAAAAAAAAAAAAAACTAAGGACAACTTACTCAAGTAATTTCGAAACGATATAATTTAAAATGAAGAGACTAAAACCCAAAATTCCAAAGGATGTAAGAACAACTTACTCATAATTATTCAGAAACAGTATGATTTAAAATAAAGAGAATAAATACCCCCAAAAAAAAAAAAAAAAAATGAAGTAAGCCCAACTTACAAACAAGTATTTAAGAAAACAATTTATGAGCCAATGAAGATAAGAGAATGAAGAAGCCAAAATGGAACCCTCAAAAAGATCACAAGAAAAGAAAAAACAAATATTTAAGAATTATCCGAAAACAAAACCCAATTAATAAATGTCAATAAAATAGCCAAGTATTGGAGATGAGAAGTGTATAATAGAAGGAAGAATTAATATGAAGAAATAATATGATCTGAGTTAAAGTACAGTGAATAATCCCTAGAATATGATTATTATTTATTATTTTATTGAAGGTCACATGATGACTACCTTACGAGGTTTATTAACGAAGATTGACTGTAGAATATTCCAGCAATCATTTGACTGGGCAGAGATGATGTTCCTCTGATCCCAGAAAGTATGTAACGGACGACGGTAATTGGTTAGCCGATAGAGCACCACCGATTCGATTCCAGTTATAATGTTAGGGAGGTTTAGGAAAATTAAATATTAGAGGGAAAACTCACAAATAAATATAGAGAATTAAATAAAACCAGATCCAAAATGTATAATTAATGAAGAATGTCACAAGAATGATTATAGAAATAAGATTTAAACTTGGGAAATAATTGACTTTAAGATGGAACGAAGAAATGATAATAAAATAACGGATAATTGTGAAATATAAAAGTACTATAAATAGGGAACCAATTGGCCAGATACAAATTAGAAGTTTATTTCTTGCTAAACTTTGTTTATACCCAAAATAAACTTATTTCGAAGGGGGGGTGTTATGTAACGCAACATAGTTGAGGTTCCCCAACGTTACATAAAAGATTGAATGAAATATGGTCAAGGACCATACCCTGACTTAAGGTTGTTCAATAGGTCATGTGCTCGAGAAGTAACTCAAACCAGAAGGAGGCAATGACTAGTATTAAATGTATAAAAACCAGACTAAGGAATGATTGAATGTTATGAATTGTTTGTTTGGTACTGTGGCATGTTCAGGTCACAGAGTATTTTATATTGTATGTTGACTATACTAAAGATGAAATAATGTTATTTGATAATAATACTTCACCAATAATTATGTTTATGTTTATATTGGATTTGTATTTATATAACCCAGTATAGTTACCAATGTTAGGTACTGTACTAAGTTGTCAGTATTGTATAATGTTGAAAAATAATGTTGTTCTAATTAATGTTTATAAACTGGATCAGGAGTGTGACCAGTGTTTTAAATCTAACAAGTAGTTCTGACAATTATGTCATAGATTAATAAAGAGTTCCAGAACCAGTTAATTAATATAAAAAAACAACTAACCACCAGTAAATTAAAATTCATGTAATTAACTATGTAATCAATAATTAATTGTACAGTAGGTCAGGTAAAAAAGAAAATTAAGTTAAAAACCAAATAATGTTATAATGGTTGTAAATGAATCTATAGGCCTAAATTCCATATTAGTGAAAGGAAATTAATACCTTTTTAGTAAACCCAGTCCAACGAAACTCTAGTAAAACATTTACTGTTTAATAAGGAAGGTTAGGGGAGAATTTTATGTGATTCAATATTAATCCAAGCATGGAGTATTTTATTGGAAAGGAGTAGTAATATTCTATAATGCCGGCTCAAGGATATATAGAAAACATGGTTGTTAAGGCAACTGATTTTTAATAAGTTGTTGATTTTGAATAGATGGTACTGATTGTTACAAGCGATTAGATTGAAATGAACCGATATATTTAAATATATGAATAAATATAAAGGAAAGATATATCCAAACTGAAAAAGTTTTTTTTGTAAAACAATTATATTTGAACGCTAATGAATCGTACAAATTAAATAACACTCTAAATTAGCAATGAGTAAAATAAAAAAGAATTGAAAGCTTCTCACCTCAGTCACTAAATATTTCCGCTGAAATTGGTATCAAACCAATTCATGCTATAAATTGAAGACCAGTCAAGAGTTAAAGCCTGAATTAACGGAAATATTTGGAAATACAGAAGATTCGGTTGACGAAATAACCTTCATTGACAGCGTAAGCTGAGATCCTAATTCCAGTTCGTTGGGACCAAGAATTGTGAAGACGCAAAAGAAGAATCGAAGCACAAGAGTTCCTGTGGGATTACCATCATCCATTCATTGAAAACCAGAGCAGTTTTACTGGGTGAAGACGATATAAACTGGATTTTGACCGCTGTTGACAAACATTCACCGCCTAATGAAGCTTTCGCCGTTTGGGTAAAAAACAAATTATTTTCATATCATTGTATTTTAAGTAAATAATTTTATTCTTTTTGTAAATTGAACAACCTTAATTATGCGTTTTACCTGGCCTTACTAATGGTTCAAAGAACTACACGAACCCTGGTATAAGAATTAATTGTCATTATTTTCAAATATATATGTTTTTAGAGTTTGAATAATTAAGAATCGATACATGTTGGGATAGTCGATTGGATCGTCTTATTGTTTGTCTGAGACAACGTAACTTGTTAAATACCAGAGAAAAATAAATAAAGTACATTTTTTGTATGAGATAACGTTGTAATCATTGCAGAGAAAATACTATATGTAATTGGCGTAATAATTTATTAACAGATTGATACAAACACTCAGAATAACTAACCTATAAGTACACTTATTTCTAGTAATAGCGCTCCAAGTTTACAGCTGGTGGGACGGGAGATTGCTGAACTAACGGGTTTTGTCATACTAAATTTGAATGAAATTTTTATCGTTGAGGGACTAGGGTTGAGACAAAAACCACTTACATTCAGTAAATACTCCATATATATTGCTCATATTAAACGACCACTGAGAATTAAATTAAGTCTACAGAATAATACCATTATAAATTCAGGAATATAATTCTAAGTTTGTGGACTTAATAATCTGTGTTCTGAGGGTTTCACTGGTCACAACCGCAAGGTATATTAGTTAATAACATATTAATTAAACCAGGTAACAGCATTTTAATTGTTACGAATCACCACCTACAACGTACTACTTGGCGTTTGTTACACCGGAGTCTCTTATAACTAATTACACTCATAGACAAGATTTCTTTATAATTTGACGTCTCCAGCTGGCATCATACATTATAACATACGTCCTCACATAATTAACAAGCAGCTCGTTACTAAATTGATTACAACAGTGGGGTTTGAATAAGACGGACGTTCCACCGCTAGTACCTAACATACTTATTCCATAACAAATTGACGACTCCTACGAAGGGGACTGATCAAAGAAAGACTCACCATACGTAGTTTATTACAAATTGCCGCTTGCAAATAAGGGCATATAAAAACATTTATCACTGGTTAGTTGAAGTTTCTTTACAAATTGGCGCCCAACGTGGGGCTTGATTACATCAGAACATCATCACCACTATCTGATCATTATCTCTCTTTTTACAAATTGGCGCTCAACGAGTGGGCTTTAGTTAAGTAAAAACTCATATTATTTGTTACTTAACTTGAGCAGGCAACCATTAGAGGCACAGGAATGCATACGAGAGCTGTTACGAAAAGAATGGAGAAGGAACAAGAAACAGAAGAAGATAGGAGGGAAAAAGAAACAGAGGTAGGTACAGATGCCGAAATGGATCAACAGACAGGTGATACAGAAGAAACCGAAATAGTTATGGATACGGAAACGGAAATAGTGGAAGAAGATGCCCAAGGGGACCAACCAGATAAAGAGGAAACCAGAGGAGGATTAAATTGGGAAAAATTAATGGAATTAATGAGTAGCATGAAGGAGGATAATAAACAAACTAACGAGAAATTAGACAGTATTAAGGAAGATTCCAGGAAACAGAAAGAAGAATTAGATAAAAAATTTGATGAAAATTCAGAAAAGCTAGAAAATAAAATAGACAGTATCAAAGAAGATAATAGACAAACTAACGAGAAATTAGACAGTATTAAGGAAGATTCCAGGAAACAGAAAGAAGAATTAGATAAAAAATTTGATGAAAATTCAGAAAAGCTAGAAAATAAAATAGACAGTATCAAAGAAGATAATAGACAAACTAATGAAAAAATAGACAGTATTAAGGAAAGTACTAGTGAACTTTTAAGGCAAACCATAAATGAAAATAATGAACGATTGAAGGCCGATTTTAGACAAATCAATGAGAAGATGACAGTATAAATGAAAATTCAGAAAAGCTGGAAAATAAAATAGACAGTATTAATGAGAACTCAAGAAAACAAAACGAAATTTTGAGCGAAAATTTAATCAAGCAAATGAATAAAAGGTTTGACAGGAATGATGAGAGTTTGAGGCAGATTCTGGAGAATACCAAACGAATGGATGAGAAAATTGAAAACCATAATAAGGAGTTGCGGCAAATCATCAATGAACAAGGCCTAGCATTGAGGGAAGTCATCAATGGAAGTATTATAATTGTCAATGAAACACGGAGCAAAGGAGTTGATAGCTATGAAGTGGAGGTAAGACAGCAAATAAATGAAATTAAGGTGGATCTGGAAAAGACAGATGAACCCATCATGCAACTCAGAGTAGAAGTAGAGACCAAAATTACTCAAATAGGAAACATACAAGCGAAGACTCAAGAAAAATTTGACAAGATACCAATTGATAGAACCGGAAGAATAGAACGGGTTCATGATGAAATGAAGATAGTGAGAATAAGACAAATGTGTAAAAGGAAATTAAAAAATACACGGGAAGAATTGGAAATGATGAAAAGGGGATTGGTTCAGCTACATAATAGACCAATTACGGAAAACAGAGAAGTAAGGCAAGTGAGAAACTTTAAACGAACCACACTTGAATTCCCAGATGGACTAGAAGGACCAAAAAGGCCAAAACTAACTAAGGAGCATGGAGGACTTATGGAATTTATGTATGAACCATCAGAACCATTAAGAGACAGTACAGAAGAATCAGTTCATAGGACGATGATGAGCTTGACTATAAATGACAATTTTATAGTGACAAGAGGCAAGAACTGCACAAGAATGAGATATGTCACCAGGACAGAAATAACTATATACACTAGAGGAATCCGGACAATCAGTACAGAGGAAATAATGGACCACGGTTAAAAACCGATTCTAAACAGAATATAAAAGAAAGGGGACGGATTTTATGGATACAGGACCAAGCAACCCATTGTAAATAAAAACCCAAAATTCAAAAAAAAAAAAAAAAAAAAAAAAAAAAACTAAGGACAACTTACTCAAGTAATTTCGAAACGATATAATTTAAAATGAAGAGACTAAAACCCAAAATTCCAAAGGATGTAAGAACAACTTACTCATAATTATTCAGAAACAGTATGATTTAAAATAAAGAGAATAAATACCCAAAAAAAAAAAAAAATGAAGTAAGCCCAACTTACAAACAAGTATTTAAGAAAACAATTTATGAGCCAATGAAGATAAGAGAATGAAGAAGCCAAAATGGAACCCTCAAAAAGATCACAAGAAAAGAAAAAAACAAATATTTAAGAATTATCCGAAAACAAAACCCAATTAATAAATGTCAATAAAATAGCCAAGTATTGGAGATGAGAAGTGTATAATAGAAGGAAGAATTAATATGAAGAAATAATATGATCTGAGTTAAAGTACAGTGAATAATCCCTAGAATATGATTATTATTTATTATTTTATTGAAGGTCACATGATGACTACCTTACGAGGTTTATTAATGAAGATTGACTGTAGAATATTCCAGCAATCATTTGACTGGGCAGAGATGATGTTCCTCTGATCCCAGAAAGTATGTAACGGACGACGGTAATTGGTTAGCCGATAGAGCACCACCGATTCGATTCCAGTTATAATGTTAGGGAGGTTTAGGAAAATTAAATATTAGAGGGAAAACTCACAAATAAATATAGAGAATTAAATAAAACCAGATCCAAAATGTATAATTAATGAAGAATGTCACAAGAATGATTATAGAAATAAGATTTAAACTTGGGAAATAATTGACTTTAAGATGGAACGAAGAAATGATAATAAAATAACGGATAATTGTGAAATATAAAAGTACTATAAATAGGGAACCAATTGGCCAGATACAAATTAGAAGTTTATTTCTTGCTAAACTTTGTTTATACCCAAAATAAACTTATTTCGAAGGGGGGGGTGTTATGTAACGCAACATAGTTGAGGTTCCCCAACGTTACATAAAAGATTGAATGAAATATGGTCAAGGACCATACCCTGACTTAAGGTTGTTCAATAGGTCATGTGCTCGAGAAGTAACTCAAACCAGAAGGAGGCAATGACTAGTATTAAATGTATAAAATATCGGTATGGAGAACCATACATGACTTCCATATTCTAAGATTTATATTTAAAATCATTTTCAGCCAAACAGCCAGGCTGTGTCTTACCTGCCTTTTTATTGCTGTATTAAATGAAAAATATTATATTACATTAAAATGAAAAAATTATAATTTTATTGCCTGGCAACAAAATTATTTTATTTTTAACAATTACCATTGTTTCAAAAAGTTTAAATAAATTTTCAAGTACTTTACTCTTGTTAAAACGTAAAAGGTTGCAGGTAAACTACCCCTTCCCCTTAACCGATCTTCACCAAAATCGAAAGTCATTGAGACCTCTACAATTCAGGGACGTATGCAAAACATTATTTGATTCTGTTTGCATTTGCGGCTGTTATCGTTTGCCATAGAAAATACCCTTGTTAAAAAAACGTTGCAGGTAAACTACCCCTTTCCCTTAACCGAACTTCACCAAAAACGATAGGTCTTGAGAACTCTACAATTTAGGGCTGTATGCAAATAATCTTTTGATTCTGTTTGAATTTGCGGCTGTTATCGTTTGCCATATGAAATACCCTTGTTAAAACATAAAACGTTACAGGTAAACTACCCCTTTCCCTTAACCGATCTTCGCCAAAATCAGCAGATCTTGAGAACTCTACAATTTAGGGCTGTATGCGAAACATTATTTGATTCTGTTTGAATTTGCGGCTGTTATCGTTTGCCAAACAAACAAAATTACCCTTGCTAAAAAAGAACCGTTGCAGGTAAACTACCCCTTTCCCTCAACCGATCTTCACCAAAAACAATAGGTCGCGAGTACTCTGCAAATCAGGGCTGTATGCAAAAAATTATTTGATTCTGTTTGAATTTGCGGCAGTTATCGTTTGCCATAGAAAAAAAATCTACAGACAGACAGACACACACACAGACAGACAGACAGACAGACAGACACACAGACACTTTTCGGAAAACGACTTTTTTTCATGTTTTGAGTGTAGTAGAATCAGAATCTGCAATAATCTCGAACACGATTTTTTTTGCCATCACCATACTTCCATTCCTTAAGGAATATGGAAGTAAAACCAGACTAAGGAATGATTGAATGTTATGAATTGTTTGTTTGGTACTGTGGCATGTTCAGGTCACAGAGTATTTTATATTGTATGTTGACTATACTAAAGATGAAATAATGTTATTTGATAATAATACTTCACCAATAATTATGTTTATGTTTATATTGGATTTGTATTTATATAACCCAGTATAGTTACCAATGTTAGGTACTGTACTAAGTTGTCAGTATTGTATAATGTTGAAAAATAATGTTGTTCTAATTAATGTTTATAAACTGGATCAGGAGTGTGACCAGTGTTTTAAATCTAACAAGTAGTTCTGACAATTATGTCATAGATTAATAAAGAGTTCCAGAACCAGTTAATTAATATAAAAAAACAACTAACCACCAGTAAATTAAAATTCATGTAATTAACTATGTAATCAATAATTAATTGTACAGTAGGTCAGGTAAAAAAGAAAATTAAGTTAAAAACCAAATAATGTTATAATGGTTGTAAATGAATCTATAGGCCTAAATTCCATATTAGTGAAAGGAAATTAATACCTTTTTAGTAAACCCAGTCCAACGAAACTCTAGTAAAACATTTACTGTTTAATAAGGAAGGTTAGGGGAGAATTTTATGTGATTCAATATTAATCCAAGCATGGAGTATTTTATTGGAAAGGAGTAGTAATATTCTATAATGCCGGCTCAAGGATATATAGAAAACATGGTTGTTAAGGCAACTGATTTTTAATAAGTTGTTGATTTTGAATAGATGGTACTGATTGTTACAAGCGATTAGATTGAAATGAACCGATATATTTAAATATATGAATAAATATAAAGGAAAGATATATCCAAACTGAAAAAGTTTTTTTTGTAAAACAATTATATTTGAACGCTAATGAATCGTACAAATTAAATAACACTCTAAATTAGCAATGAGTAAAATAAAAAAGAATTGAAAGCTTCTCACCTCAGTCACTAAATATTTCCGCTGAAATTGGTATCAAACCAATTCATGCTATAAATTGAAGACCAGTCAAGAGTTAAAGCCTGAATTAACGGAAATATTTGGAAATACAGAAGATTCGGTTGACGAAATAACCTTCATTGACAGCGTAAGCTGAGATCCTAATTCCAGTTCATTGGGACCAAGAATTGTGAAGACGCAAAAGAAGAATCGAAGCACAAGAGTTCCTGTGGGATTACCATCATCCATTCATTGAAAACCAGAGCAGTTTTACTGGGTGAAGACGATATAAACTGGATTTTGACCGCTGTTGACAAACATTCACCGCCTAATGAAGCTTTCGCCGTTTGGGTAAAAAACAAATTATTTTCATATCATTGTATTTTAAGTAGATAATTTTATTCTTTTTGTAAATTGAACAACCTTAATTATGCGTTTTACCTGGCCTTACTAATGGTTCAAAGAACTACACGAACCCTGGTATAAGAATTAATTGTCATTATTTTCAAATATATATGTTTTTAGAGTTTGAATAATTAAGAATCGATACATGTTGGGATAGTCGATTGGATCGTCTTATTGTTTGTCTGAGACAACGTAACTTGTTAAATACCAGAGAAAAATAAATAAAGTACATTTTTTGTATGAGATAACGTTGTAATCATTGCAGAGAAAATACTATATGTAATTGGCGTAATAATTTATTAACAGATTGATACAAACACTCAGAATAACTAACCTATAAGTACACTTATTTCTAGTAATAGCGCTCCAAGTTTACAGCTGGTGGGACGGGAGATTGCTGAACTAACGGGTTTTGTCATACTAAATTTGAATGAAATTTTTATCGTTGAGGGACTAGGGTTGAGACAAAAACCACTTACATTCAGTAAATACTCCATATATATTGCTCATATTAAACGACCACTGAGAATTAAATTAAGTCTACAGAATAATACCATTATAAATTCAGGAATATAATTCTAAGTTTGTGGACTTAATAATCTGTGTTCTGAGGGTTTCACTGGTCACAACCGCAAGGTATATTAGTTAATAACATATTAATTAAACCAGGTAACAGCATTTTAATTGTTACGAATCACCACCTACAACGTACTACTTGGCGTTTGTTACACCGGAGTCTCTTATAACTAATTACACTCATAGACAAGATTTCTTTATAATTTGACGTCTCCAGCTGGCATCATACATTATAACATACGTCCTCACATAATTAACAAGCAGCTCGTTACTAAATTGATTACAACAGTGGGGTTTGAATAAGACGGACGTTCCACCGCTAGTACCTAACATACTTATTCCATAACAAATTGACGACTCCTACGAAGGGGACTGATCAAAGAAAGACTCACCATACGTAGTTTATTACAAATTGCCGCTTGCAAATAAGGGCATATAAAAACATTTATCACTGGTTAGTTGAAGTTTCTTTACAAATTGGCGCCCAACGTGGGGCTTGATTACATCAGAACATCATCACCACTATCTGATCATTATCTCTCTTTTTACAAATTGGCGCTCAACGAGTGGGCTTTAGTTAAGTAAAAACTCATATTATTTGTTACTTAACTTGAGCAGGCAACCATTAGAGGCACAGGAATGCATACGAGAGCTGTTACGAAAAGAATGGAGAAGGAACAAGAAACAGAAGAAGATAGGAGGGAAAAAGAAACAGAGGTAGGTACAGATGCCGAAATGGATCAACAGACAGGTGATACAGAAGAAACCGAAATAGTTATGGATACGGAAACGGAAATAGTGGAAGAAGATGCCCAAGGGGACCAACCAGATAAAGAGGAAACCAGAGGAGGATTAAATTGGGAAAAATTAATGGAATTAATGAGTAGCATGAAGGAGGATAATAAACAAACTAACGAGAAATTAGACAGTATTAAGGAAGATTCCAGGAAACAGAAAGAAGAATTAGATAAAAAATTTGATGAAAATTCAGAAAAGCTAGAAAATAAAATAGACAGTATCAAAGAAGATAATAGACAAACTAACGAGAAATTAGACAGTATTAAGGAAGATTCCAGGAAACAGAAAGAAGAATTAGATAAAAAATTTGATGAAAATTCAGAAAAGCTAGAAAATAAAATAGACAGTATCAAAGAAGATAATAGACAAACTAATGAAAAAATAGACAGTATTAAGGAAAGTACTAGTGAACTTTTAAGGCAAACCATAAATGAAAATAATGAACGATTGAAGGCCGATTTTAGACAAATCAATGAGAAGATAGACAGTATAAATGAAAATTCAGAAAAGCTGGAAAATAAAATAGACAGTATTAATGAGAACTCAAGAAAACAAAACGAAATTTTGAGCGAAAATTTAATCAAGCAAATGAATAAAAGGTTTGACAGGAATGATGAGAGTTTGAGGCAGATTCTGGAGAATACCAAACGAATGGATGAGAAAATTGAAAACCATAATAAGGAGTTGCATCAAATCATCAATGAACAAGGCCTAGCATTGAGGGAAGTCATCAATGGAAGTATTATAATTGTCAATGAAACACGGAGCAAAGGAGTTGATAGCTATGAAGTGGAGGTAAGACAGCAAATAAATGAAATTAAGGTGGATCTGGAAAAGACAGATGAACCCATCATGCAACTCAGAGTAGAAGTAGAGACCAAAATTACTCAAATAGGAAACATACAAGCGAAGACTCAAGAAAAATTTGACAAGATACCAATTGATAGAACCGGAAGAATAGAATGGGTTCATGATGAAATGAAGATAGTGAGAATAAGACAAATGTGTAAAAGGAAATTAATAAATACACGGGAAGAATTGGAAATGATGAAAAGGGGATTGGTTCAGCTACATAATAGACCTATTATGGAAAACAGAGAAGTAAGGCAAGTGAGAAACTTTAAACGAACCACACTTGAATTCCCAGATGGACTAGAAGGACCAAAAAGGCCAAAACTAACTAAGGAGCATGGAGGACTTATGGAATTTATGTATGAACCATCAGAACCATTAAGAGACAGTACAGAAGAATCAGTTCAAAGGACGATGATGAGCTTGACTATAAATGACAATTTTATAGTGACAAGAGGCAAGAACTGCACAAGAATGAGATATGTCACCAGGACAGAAATAACTATATACACTAGAGGAATCCGGACAATCAGTACAGAGGAAATAATGGACCACGGTTAAAAACCGATTCTAAACAGAATATAAAAGAAAGGGGACGGATTTTATGGATACAGGACCAAGCAACCCATTGTAAATAAAAACCCAAAATTCAAAAAAAAAAAAAAAAAAAAAAAAAAAAAAACTAAGGACAACTTACTCAAGTAATTTCGAAACGATATAATTTAAAATGAAGAGACTAAAACCCAAAATTCCAAAGGATGTAAGAACAACTTACTCATAATTATTCAGAAACAGTATGATTTAAAATAAAGAGAATAAATACCCCAAAAAAAAAAAAAAATGAAGTAAGCCCAACTTACAAACAAGTATTTAAGAAAACAATTTATGAGCCAATGAAGATAAGAGAATGAAGAAGCCAAAATGGAACCCTCAAAAAGATCACAAGAAAAGAAAAAAACAAATATTTAAGAATTATCCGAAAACAAAACCCAATTAATAAATGTCAATAAAATAGCCAAGTATTGGAGATGAGAAGTGTATAATAGAAGGAAGAATTAATATGAAGAAATAATATGATCTGAGTTAAAGTACAGTGAATAATCCCTAGAATATGATTATTATTTATTATTTTATGGAAGGTCACATGATGACTACCTTACGAGGTTTATTAATGAAGATTGACTGTAGAATATTCCAGTAATCATTTGACTGGGCAGAGATGATGTTCCTCTGATCCCAGAAAGTATGTAACGGACGACGGTAATTGGTTAGCCGATAGAGCACCACCGATTCGATTCCAGTTATAATGTTAGGGAGGTTTAGGAAAATTAAATATTAGAGGGAAAACTCACAAATAAATATAGAGAATTAAATAAAACCAGATCCAAAATGTATAATTAATGAAGAATGTCACAAGAATGATTATTGAAATAAGATTTAAACTTGGGAAATAATTGACTTTAAGATGGAACGAAGAAATGATAATAAAATAACGGATAATTGTGAAATATAAAAGTACTATAAATAGGGAACCAATTGGCCAGATACAAATTAGAAGTTTATTTCTTGCTAAACTTTGTTTATACCCAAAATAAACTTATTTCGAAGGGGGGGTGTTATGTAACGCAACATAGTTGAGGTTCCCCAACGTTACATAAAAGATTGAATGAAATATGGTCAAGGACCATACCCTGACTTAAGGTTGTTCAATAGGTCATGTGCTCGAGAAGTAACTCAAACCAGAAGGAGGCAATGACTAGTATTAAATGTATAAAATATCGGTATGGAGAACCATACATGACTTCCATATTCTAAGATTTATATTTAAAATCATTTTCAGCCAAACAGCCAGGCTATGTCTTACCTGCCTTTTTATTGCTGTATTAAATGAAAAATATTATATTACATTAAAATGAAAAAATTATAATTTTATTGCCTGGCAACAAAATTATTTTATTTTTAACAATTACCATTGTTTCAAAAAGTTTAAATAAATTTTCAAGTACTTTACTCTTGTTAAAACGTAAAAGGTTGCAGGTAAACTACCCCTTCCCCTTAACCGATCTTCACCAAAATCGAAAGTCATTGAGACCTCTACAATTCAGGGACGTATGCAAAACATTATTTGATTCTGTTTGCATTTGCGGCTGTTATCGTTTGCCATAGAAAATACGCTTGATAAAAAAACGTTGCAGGTAAACTACCCCTTCTCCTTAACCGATCTTCACCAAAAACAATAGGGCTTGAGTACTCTACAAATCAGGGCTGTATGCAAAACATTATTTGATTCTGTTTGAATTTGCGGCTGTTATCGTTTGCCATAGAAAATACCCTTGTTAAAAAAACGTTGCAGGTAAACTACCCCTTTCCCTTAACCGAACTTCACCAAAAACGATAGGTCTTGAGAACTCTACAATTTAGGGCTGTATGCAAATAATCTTTTGATTCTGTTTGAATTTGCGGCTGTTATCGTTTGCCATATGAAATACCCTTGTTAAAACATAAAATGTTACAGGTAAACTACCCCTTTCCCTTAACCGATCTTCGCCAAAATCAGCAGATCTTGAGAACTGTACAATTTAGGGCTGTATGCGAAACATTATTTGGTTCTGTTTGAATTTGCGGCTGTTATCGTTTGCCAAACAAACAAAATTACCCTTGCTAAAAAAAAAACCGTTGCAGGTAAACTACCCCTTTCCCTCAACTGATCTTCACCAAAAACAATAGGTCGCGAGTACTCTGCAAATCAGGGCTGTATGCAAAAAATTATTTGATTCTGTTTGAATTTGCGGCAGTTATCGTTTGCCATAGAAAAAAAATCTACAGACAGACAGACACACACACACACAGACAGACAGGCAGACAGACAGACAGACAGACACACAGACACTTTTCGGAAAACGACTTTTTTTCATGTTTTGAGTGTAGTAGAATCAGAATCTGCAATAATCTCGAACACGATTTTTTTTGCCATCACCATACTTCCATTCCTTAAGGAATATGGAAGTAAAACCAGACTAAGGAATGATTGAATGTTATGAATTATTTGTTTGGTACTGTGGCATGTTCAGGTCACAGAGTATTTTATATTGTATGTTGACTATACTAAAGATGAAATAATGTTATTTGATAATAATACTTCACCAATAATTATGTTTATGTTTATATTGGATTTGTATTTATATAACCCAGTATAGTTACCAATGTTAGGTACTGTACTAAGTTGTCAGTATTGTATAATGTTGAAAAATAATGTTGTTCTAATTAATGTTTATAAACTGGATCAGGAGTGTGACCAGTGTTTTAAATCTAACAAGTAGTTCTGACAATTATGTCATAGATTAATAAAGAGTTCCAGAACCAGTTAATTAATATAAAAAAACAACTAACCACCAGTAAATTAAAATTCATGTAATTAACTATGTAATCAATAATTAATTGTACAGTAGGTCAGGTAAAAAAGAAAATTAAGTTAAAAACCAAATAATGTTATAATGGTTGTAAATGAATCTATAGGCCTAAATTCCATATTAGTGAAAGGAAATTAATACCTTTTTAGTAAACCCAGTCCAACGAAACTCTAGTAAAACATTTACTGTTTAATAAGGAAGGTTAGGGGAGAATTTTATGTGATTCAATATTAATCCAAGCATGGAGTATTTTATTGGAAAGGAGTAGTAATATTCTATAATGCCGGCTCAAGGATATATAGAAAACATGGTTGTTAAGGCAACTGATTTTTAATAAGTTGTTGATTTTGAATAGATGGTACTGATTGTTACAAGCGATTAGATTGAAATGAACCGATATATTTAAATATATGAATAAATATAAAGGAAAGATATATCCAAACTGAAAAAGTTTTTTTTGTAAAACAATTATATTTGAACGCTAATGAATCGTACAAATTAAATAACACTCTAAATTATCAATGAGTAAAATAAAAAAGAATTGAAAGCTTCTCACCTCAGTCACTATATATTTCCGCTGAAATTGGTATCAAACCAATTCATGCTATAAATTGAAGACCAGTCAAGAGTTAAAGCCTGAATTAACGGAAATATTTGGAAATACAGAAGATTCGGTTGACGAAATAACCTTCATTGACAGCGTAAGCTGAGATCCTAATTCCAGTTCGTTGGGACCAAGAATTGTGAAGACGCAAAAGAAGAATCGAAGCACAAGAGTTCCTGTGGGATAACCATCATCCATTCATTGAAAACCAGAGCAGTTTTACTGGGTGAAGACGATATAAACTGGATTTTGACCGCTGTTGACAAACATTCACCGCCTAATGAAGCTTTCGCCGTTTGGGTAAAAAACAAATTATTTTCATATCATTGTATTTTAAGTAAATAATTTTATTCTTTTTGTAAATTGAACAACCTTAATTATGCGTTTTACCTGGCCTTACTAATGGTTCAAAGAACTACACGAACCCTGGTATAAGAATTAATTGTCATTATTTTCAAATATATATGTTTTTAGAGTTTGAATAATTAAGAATCGATACATGTTGGGATAGTCGATTGGATCGTCTTATTGTTTGTCTGAGACAACGTAACTTGTTAAATACCAGAGAAAAATAAATAAAGTACATTTTTTGTATGAGATAACGTTGTAATCATTGCAGAGAAAATACTATATGTAATTGGCGTAATAATTTATTAACAGATTGATACAAACACTCAGAATAACTAACCTATAAGTACACTTATTTCTAGTAATAGCGCTCCAAGTTTACAGCTGGTGGGACGGGAGATTGCTGAACTAACGGGTTTTGTCATACTAAATTTGAATGAAATTTTTATCGTTGAGGGACTAGGGTTGAGACAAAAACCACTTACATTCAGTAAATACTCCATATATATTGCTCATATTAAACGACCACTGAGAATTAAATTAAGTCTACAGAATAATACCATTATAAATTCAGGAATATAATTCTAAGTTTGTGGACTTAATAATCTGTGTTCTGAGGGTTTCACTGGTCACAACCGCAAGGTATATTAGTTAATAACATATTAATTAAACCAGGTAACAGCATTTTAATTGTTACGAATCACCACCTACAACGTACTACTTGGCGTTTGTTACACCGGAGTCTCTTATAACTAATTACACTCATAGACAAGATTTCTTTATAATTTGACGTCTCCAGCTGGCATCATACATTATAACATACGTCCTCACATAATTAACAAGCAGCTCGTTACTAAATTGATTACAACAGTGGGGTTTGAATAAGACGGACGTTCCACCGCTAGTACCCAACATACTTATTCCATAACAAATTGACGACTCCTACGAAGGGGACTGATCAAAGAAAGACTCACCATACGTAGTTTATTACAAATTGCCGCTTGCAAATAAGGGCATATAAAAACATTTATCACTGGTTAGTTGAAGTTTCTTTACAAATTGGCGCCCAACGTGGGGCTTGATTACATCAGAACATCATCACCACTATCTGATCATTATCTCTCTTTTTACAAATTGGCGCTCAACGAGTGGGCTTTAGTTAAGTAAAAACTCATATTATTTGTTACTTAACTTGAGCAGGCAACCATTAGAGGCACAGGAATGCATACGAGAGCTGTTACGAAAAGAATGGAGAAGGAACAAGAAACAGAAGAAGATAGGAGGGAAAAAGAAACAGAGGTAGGTACAGATGCCGAAATGGATCAACAGACAGGTGATACAGAAGAAACCGAAATAGTTATGGATACGGAAACGGAAATAGTGGAAGAAGATGCCCAAGGGGACCAACCAGATAAAGAGGAAACCAGAGGAGGATTAAATTGGGAAAAATTAATGGAATTAATGAGTAGCATGAAGGAGGATAATAAACAAACTAACGAGAAATTAGACAGTATTAAGGAAGATTCCAGGAAACAGAAAGAAGAATTAGATAAAAAATTTGATGAAAATTCAGAAAAGCTAGAAAATAAAATAGACAGTATCAAAGAAGATAATAGACAAACTAACGAGAAATTAGACAGTATTAAGGAAGATTCCAGGAAACAGAAAGAAGAATTAGATAAAAAATTTGATGAAAATTCAGAAAAGCTAGAAAATAAAATAGACAGTATCAAAGAAGATAATAGACAAACTAATGAAAAAATAGACAGTATTAAGGAAAGTACTAGTGAACTTTTAAGGCAAACCATAAATGAAAATAATGAACGATTGAAGGCCGATTTTAGACAAATCAATGAGAAGATAGACAGTATAAATGAAAATTCAGAAAAGCTGGAAAATAAAATAGACAGTATTAATGAGAACTCAAGAAAACAAAACGAAATTTTGAGCGAAAATTTAATCAAGCAAATGAATAAAAGTTTTGACAGGAATGATGAGAGTTTGAGGCAGATTCTGGAGAATACCAAACGAATGGATGAGAAAATTGAAAACCATAATAAGGAGTTGCATCAAATCATCAATGAACAAGGCCTAGCATTGAGGGAAGTCATCAATGGAAGTATTATAATTGTCAATGAAACACGGAGCAAAGGAGTTGATAGCTATGAAGTGGAGGTAAGACAGCAAATAAATGAAATTAAGGTGGATCTGGAAAAGACAGATGAACCCATCATGCAACTCAGAGTAGAAGTAGAGACCAAAATTACTCAAATAGGAAACATACAAGCGAAGACTCAAGAAAAATTTGACAAGATACCAATTGATAGAACCGGAAGAATAGAATGGGTTCATGATGAAATGAAGATAGTGAGAATAAGACAAATGTGTAAAAGGAAATTAATAAATACACGGGAAGAATTGGAAATGATGAAAAGGGGATTGGTTCAGCTACATAATAGACCTATTATGGAAAACAGAGAAGTAAGGCAAGTGAGAAACTTTAAACGAACCACACTTGAATTCCCAGATGGACTAGAAGGACCAAAAAGGCCAAAACTAACTAAGGAGCATGGAGGACTTATGGAATTTATGTATGAACCATCAGAACCATTAAGAGACAGTACAGAAGAATCAGTTCAAAGGACGATGATGAGCTTGACTATAAATGACAATTTTATAGTGACAAGAGGCAAGAACTGCACAAGAATGAGATATGTCACCAGGACAGAAATAACTATATACACTAGAGGAATCCGGACAATCAGTACAGAGGAAATAATGGACCACGGTTAAAAACCGATTCTAAACAGAATATAAAAGAAAGGGGACGGATTTTATGGATACAGGACCAAGCAACCCATTGTAAATAAAAACCCAAAATTCAAAAAAAAAAAAAAAAAAAAAAAAAACTAAGGACAACTTACTCAAGTAATTTCGAAACGATATAATTTAAAATGAAGAGACTAAAACCCAAAATTCCAAAGGATGTAAGAACAACTTACTCATAATTATTCAGAAACAGTATGATTTAAAATAAAGAGAATAAATACCCCAAAAAAAAAAAAAATGAAGTAAGCCCAACTTACAAACAAGTATTTAAGAAAACAATTTATGAGCCAATGAAGATAAGAGAATGAAGAAGCCAAAATGGAACCCTCAAAAAGATCACAAGAAAAGAAAAAAACAAATATTTAAGAATTATCCGAAAACAAAACCCAATTAATAAATGTCAATAAAATAGCCAAGTATTGGAGATGAGAAGTGTATAATAGAAGGAAGAATTAATATGAAGAAATAATATGATCTGAGTTAAAGTACAGTGAATAATCCCTAGAATATGATTATTATTTATTATTTTATGGAAGGTCACATGATGACTACCTTACGAGGTTTATTAATGAAGATTGACTGTAGAATATTCCAGTAATCATTTGACTGGGCAGAGATGATGTTCCTCTGATCCCAGAAAGTATGTAACG
Organism: Magicicada septendecula; assembly: GCA_034769895.1. Taxonomy (NCBI): domain Eukaryota; kingdom Metazoa; phylum Arthropoda; class Insecta; order Hemiptera; family Cicadidae; genus Magicicada; species Magicicada septendecula. Next base: position 743,452,445 of record CM068368.1, on the reverse strand, counting down.
GACGACGGTAATTGGTTAGCCGATAGAGCACCACCGATTCGATTCCAGTTATAATGTTAGGGAGGTTTAGGAAAATTAAATATTAGAGGGAAAACTCACAAATAAATATAGAGAATTAAATAAAACCAGATCCAAAATGTATAATTAATGAAGAATGTCACAAGAATGATTATTGAAATAAGATTTAAACTTGGGAAATAATTGACTTTAAGATGGAACGAAGAAATGATAATAAAATAACGGATAATTGTGAAATATAAAAGTACTATAAATAGGGAACCAATTGGCCAGATACAAATTAGAAGTTTATTTCTTGCTAAACTTTGTTTATACCCAAAACAAACTTATTTCGAAGGGGGGGTGTTATGTAACGCAACATAGTTGAGGTTCCCCAACGTTACATAAAAGATTGAATGAAATATGGTCAAGGACCATACCCTGACTTAAGGTTGTTCAATAGGTCATGTGCTCGAGAAGTAACTCAAACCAGAAGGAGGCAATGACTAGTATTAAATGTATAAAAACCAGACTAAGGAATGATTGAATGTTATGAATTGTTTGTTTGGTACTGTGGCATGTTCAGGTCACAGAGTATTTTATATTGTATGTTGACTATACTAAAGATGAAATAATGTTATTTGATAATAATACTTCACCAATAATTATGTTTATGTTTATATTGGATTTGTATTTATATAACCCAGTATAGTTACCAATGTTAGGTACTGTACTAAGTTGTCAGTATTGTATAATGTTGAAAAATAATGTTGTTCTAATTAATGTTTATAAACTGGATCAGGAGTGTGACCAGTGTTTTAAATCTAACAAGTAGTTCTGACAATTATGTCATAGATTAATAAAGGGTTCCAGAACCAGTTAATTAATATAAAAAAACAACTAACCACCAGTAAATTAAAATTCATGTAATTAACTATGTAATCAATAATTAATTGTACAGTAGGTCAGGTAAAAAAGAAAATTAAGTTAAAAACCAAATAATGTTATAATGGTTGTAAATGAATTTATAGGCCTAAATTCCATATTAGTGAAAGGAAATTAATACCTTTTTAGTAAACCCAGTCCAACGAAACTCTAGTAAAACATTTACTGTTTAATAAGGAAGGTTAGGGGAGAATTTTATGTGATTCAATATTAATCCAAGCATGGAGTATTTTATTGGAAAGGAGTAGTAATATTCTATAATGCCGGCTCAAGGATATATAGAAAACATGGTTGTTAAGGCAACTGATTTTTAATAAGTTGTTGATTTTGAATAGATGGTACTGATTGTTACAAGCGATTAGATTGAAATGAACCGATATATTTAAATATATGAATAAATATAAAGGAAAGATATATCCAAACTGAAAAAGTTTTTTTTGTAAAACAATTATATTTGAACGCTAATGAATCGTACAAATTAAATAACACTCTAAATTAGCAATGAGTAAAATAAAAAAGGATTGAAAGCTTCTCACCTCAGTCACTAAATATTTCCGCTGAAATTGGTATCAAACCAATTCATGCTATAAATTGAAGACCAGTCAAGAGTTAAAGCCTGAATTAACGGAAATATTTGGAAATACAGAAGATTCGGTTGACGAAATAACCTTCATTGACAGCGTAAGCTGAGATCCTAATTCCAGTTCGTTGGGACCAAGAATTGTGAAGACGCAAAAGAAGAATCGAAGCACAAGAGTTCCTGTGGGATAACCATCATCCATTCATTGAAAACCAGAGCAGTTTTACTGGGTGAAGACGATATAAACTGGATTTTGACCGCTGTTGACAAACATTCACCGCCTAATGAAGCTTTCGCCGTTTGGGTAAAAAACAAATTATTTTCATATCATTGTATTTTAAGTAAATAATTTTATTCTTTTTGTAAATTGAACAACCTTAATTATGCGTTTTACCTGGCCTTACTAATGGTTCAAAGAACTACACGAACCCTGGTATAAGAATTAATTGTCATTATTTTCAAATATATATGTTTTTAGAGTTTGAATAATTAAGAATCGATACATGTTGGGATAGTCGATTGGATCGTCTTATTGTTTGTCTGAGACAACGTAACTTGTTAAATACCAGAGAAAAATAAATAAAGTACATTTGTTGTATGAGATAACGTTTTAATCATTGCAGAGAAAATACTATATGTAATTGGCGTAATAATTTATTAACAGATTGATACAAACACTCAGAATAACTAACCTATAAGTACACTTACTTCTAGTAATAGCGCTCCAAGTTTACAGCTGGTGGGACGGGAGATTGCTGAACTAACGGGTTTTGTCATACTAAATTTGAATGAAATTTTTATCGTTGAGGGACTAGGGTTGAGACAAAAACCACTTACATTCAGTAAATACTCCATATATATTGCTCATATTAAACAACCACTGAGAATTAAATTAAGTCTACAGAATAATACCATTATAAATTCAGGAATATAATTCTAAGTTTGTGGACTTAATAATCCGTGTTCTGAGGGTTTCACTGGTCACAACCGCAAGGTATATTAGTTAATAACATATTAATTAAACCAGGTAACAGCATTTTAATTGTTACGAATCACCACCTACAACGTACTACTTGGCGTTTGTTACACCGGAGTCTCTTATAACTAATTACACTCATAGACAAGATTTCTTTATAATTTGACGTCTCCAGCTGGTATCATACATTATAACATACGTCCTCACATAATTAACAAGCAGCTCGTTACTAAATTGATTACAACAGTGGGGTTTGAATAAGACGGACGTTCCACCGCTAGTACCCAACATACTTATTCCATAACAAATTGACGACTCCTACGAAGGGGACTGATCAAAGAAAGACTCACCATACGTAGTTTATTACAAATTGCCGCTTGCAAATAAGGGCATATAAAAACATTTATCACTGGTTAGTTGAAGTTTCTTTACAAATTGGCGCCCAACGTGGGGCTTGATTACATCAGAACATCATCACCACTATCTGATCATTATCTCTCTTTTTACAAATTGGCGCTCAACGAGTGGGCTTTAGTTAAGTAAAAACTCATATTATTTGTTACTTAACTTGAGCAGGCAACCATTAGAGGCACAGGAATGCATACGAGAGCTGTTACGAAAAGAATGGAGAAGGAACAAGAAACAGAAGAAGATAGGAGGGAAAAAGAAACAGAGGTAGGTACAGATGCCGAAATGGATCAACAGACAGGTGATACAGAAGAAACCGAAATAGTTATGGATACGGAAACGGAAATAGTGGAAGAAGATGCCCAAGGGGACCAACCAGATAAAGAGGAAACCAGAGGAGGATTAAATTGGGAAAAATTAATGGAATTAATGAGTAGCATGAAGGAGGATAATAAACAAACTAACGAGAAATTAGACAGTATTAAGGAAGATTCCAGGAAACAGAAAGAAGAATTAGATAAAAAATTTGATGAAAATTCAGAAAAGCTAGAAAATAAAATAGACAGTATCAAAGAAGATAATAGACAAACTAACGAGAAATTAGACAGTATTAAGGAAGATTCCAGGAAACAGAAAGAAGAATTAGATAAAAAATTTGATGAAAATTCAGAAAAGCTAGAAAATAAAATAGACAGTATCAAAGAAGATAATAGACAAACTAATGAAAAAATAGACAGTATTAAGGAAAGTACTAGTGAACTTTTAAGGCAAACCATAAATGAAAATAATGAACGATTGAAGGCCGATTTTAGACAAATCAATGAGAAGATAGACAGTATAAATGAAAATTCAGAAAAGCTGGAAAATAAAATAGACAGTATTAATGAGAACTCAAGAAAACAAAACGAAATTTTGAGCGAAAATTTAATCAAGCAAATGAATAAAAGGTTTGACAGGAATGATGAGAGTTTGAGGCAGATTCTGGAGAATACCAAACGAATGGATGAGAAAATTGAAAACCATAATAAGGAGTTGCGGCAAATCATCAATGAACAAGGCCTAGCATTGAGGGAAGTCATCAATGGAAGTATTATAATTGTCAATGAAACACGGAGCAAAGGAGTTGATAGCTATGAAGTGGAGGTAAGACAGCAAATAAATGAAATTAAGGTGGATCTGGAAAAGACAGATGAACCCATCATGCAACTCAGAGTAGAAGTAGAGACCAAAATTACTCAAATAGGAAACATACAAGCGAAGACTCAAGAAAAATTTGACAAGATACCAATTGATAGAACCGGAAGAATAGAACGGGTTCATGATGAAATGAAGATAGTGAGAATAAGACAAATGTGTAAAAGGAAATTAATAAATACACGGGAAGAATTGGAAATGATGAAAAGGGGATTGGTTCAGCTACATAATAGACCAATTACGGAAAACAGAGAAGTAAGGCAAGTGAGAAACTTTAAACGAACCACACTTGAATTCCCAGATGGACTAGAAGGACCAAAAAGGCCAAAACTAACTAAGGAGCATGGAGGACTTATGGAATTTATGTATGAACCATCAGAACCATTAAGAGACAGTATAGAAGAATCAGTTCAAAGGACGATGATGAGCTTGACTATAAATGACAATTTTATAGTGACAAGAGGCAAGAACTGCACAAGAATGAGATATGTCACCAGGACAGAAATAACTATATACACCAGAGGAATCCGGACAATCAGTACAGAGGAAATAATGGACCACGGTTAAAAACCGATTCTAAACAGAATATAAAAGAAAGGGGACGGATTTTATGGATACAGGACCAAGCAACCCATTGTAAATAAAAACCCAAAATTCAAAAAAAAAAAAAAAAAAAAAAAAAAAAAAAACTAAGGACAACTTACTCAAGTAATTTCGAAACGATATAATTTAAAATGAAGAGACTAAAACCCAAAATTCCAAAGGATGTAAGAACAACTTACTCATAATTATTCAGAAACAGTATGATTTAAAATAAAGAGAATAAATACCCCAAAAAAAAAAAAATGAAGTAAGCCCAACTTACAAACAAGTATTTAAGAAAACAATTTATGAGCCAATGAAGATAAGAGAATGAAGAAGCCAAAATGGAACCCTCAAAAAGATCACAAGAAAAGAAAAAAACAAATATTTAAGAATTATCCGAAAACAAAACCCAATTAATAAATGTCAATAAAATAGCCAAGTATTGGAGATGAGAAGTGTATAATAGAAGGAAGAATTAATATGAAGAAATAATATGATCTGAGTTAAAGTACAGTGAATAATCCCTAGAATATGATTATTATTTATTATTTTATTGAAGGTCACATGATGACTACCTTACGAGGTTTATTAATGAAGATTGACTGTAGAATATTCCAGCAATCATTTGACTGGGCAGAGATGATGTTCCTCTGATCCCAGAAAGTATGTAACGGACGACGGTAATTGGTTAGCCGATAGAGCACCACCGATTCGATTCCAGTTATAATGTTAGGGAGGTTTAGGAAAATTAAATATTAGAGGGAAAACTCACAAATAAATATAGAGAATTAAATAAAACCAGATCCAAAATGTATAATTAATGAAGAATGTCACAAGAATGATTATAGAAATAAGATTTAAACTTGGGAAATAATTGACTTTAAGATGGAACGAAGAAATGATAATAAAATAACGGATAATTGTGAAATATAAAAGTACTATAAATAGGGAACCAATTGGCCAGATACAAATTAGAAGTTTATTTCTTGCTAAACTTTGTTTATACCCAAAATAAACTTATTTCGAAGGGGGGGTGTTATGTAACGCAACATAGTTGAGGTTCCCCAACGTTACATAAAAGATTGAATGAAATATGGTCAAGGACCATACCCTGACTTAAGGTTGTTCAATAGGTCATGTGCTCGAGAAGTAACTCAAACCAGAAGGAGGCAATGACTAGTATTAAATGTATAAAAACCAGACTAAGGAATGATTGAATGTTATGAATTGTTTGTTTGGTACTGTGGCATGTTCAGGTCACAGAGTATTTTATATTGTATGTTGACTATACTAAAGATGAAATAATGTTATTTGATAATAATACTTCACCAATAATTATGTTTATGTTTATATTGGATTTGTATTTATATAACCCAGTATAGTTACCAATGTTAGGTACTGTACTAAGTTGTCAGTATTGTATAATGTTGAAAAATAATGTTGTTCTAATTAATGTTTATAAACTGGATCAGGAGTGTGACCAGTGTTTTAAATCTAACAAGTAGTTCTGACAATTATGTCATAGATTAATAAAGGGTTCCAGAACCAGTTAATTAATATAAAAAAACAACTAACCACCAGTAAATTAAAATTCATGTAATTAACTATGTAATCAATAATTAATTGTACAGTAGGTCAGGTAAAAAAGAAAATTAAGTTAAAAACCAAATAATGTTATAATGGTTGTAAATGAATTTATAGGCCTAAATTCCATATTAGTGAAAGGAAATTAATACCTTTTTAGTAAACCCAGTCCAACGAAACTCTAGTAAAACATTTACTGTTTAATAAGGAAGGTTAGGGGAGAATTTTATGTGATTCAATATTAATCCAAGCATGGAGTATTTTATTGGAAAGGAGTAGTAATATTCTATAATGCCGGCTCAAGGATATATAGAAAACATGGTTGTTAAGGCAACTGATTTTTAATAAGTTGTTGATTTTGAATAGATGGTACTGATTGTTACAAGCGATTAGATTGAAATGAACCGATATATTTAAATATATGAATAAATATAAAGGAAAGATATATCCAAACTGAAAAAGTTTTTTTTGTAAAACAATTATATTTGAACGCTAATGAATCGTACAAATTAAATAACACTCTAAATTAGCAATGAGTAAAATAAAAAAGGATTGAAAGCTTCTCACCTCAGTCACTAAATATTTCCGCTGAAATTGGTATCAAACCAATTCATGCTATAAATTGAAGACCAGTCAAGAGTTAAAGCCTGAATTAACGGAAATATTTGGAAATACAGAAGATTCGGTTGACGAAATAACCTTCATTGACAGCGTAAGCTGAGATCCTAATTCCAGTTCGTTGGGACCAAGAATTGTGAAGACGCAAAAGAAGAATCGAAGCACAAGAGTTCCTGTGGGATAACCATCATCCATTCATTGAAAACCAGAGCAGTTTTACTGGGTGAAGACGATATAAACTGGATTTTGACCGCTGTTGACAAACATTCACCGCCTAATGAAGCTTTCGCCGTTTGGGTAAAAAACAAATTATTTTCATATCATTGTATTTTAAGTAAATAATTTTATTCTTTTTGTAAATTGAACAACCTTAATTATGCGTTTTACCTGGCCTTACTAATGGTTCAAAGAACTACACGAACCCTGGTATAAGAATTAATTGTCATTATTTTCAAATATATATGTTTTTAGAGTTTGAATAATTAAGAATCGATACATGTTGGGATAGTCGATTGGATCGTCTTATTGTTTGTCTGAGACAACGTAACTTGTTAAATACCAGAGAAAAATAAATAAAGTACATTTGTTGTATGAGATAACGTTTTAATCATTGCAGAGAAAATACTATATGTAATTGGCGTAATAATTTATTAACAGATTGATACAAACACTCAGAATAACTAACCTATAAGTACACTTACTTCTAGTAATAGCGCTCCAAGTTTACAGCTGGTGGGACGGGAGATTGCTGAACTAACGGGTTTTGTCATACTAAATTTGAATGAAATTTTTATCGTTGAGGGACTAGGGTTGAGACAAAAACCACTTACATTCAGTAAATACTCCATATATATTGCTCATATTAAACAACCACTGAGAATTAAATTAAGTCTACAGAATAATACCATTATAAATTCAGGAATATAATTCTAAGTTTGTGGACTTAATAATCCGTGTTCTGAGGGTTTCACTGGTCACAACCGCAAGGTATATTAGTTAATAACATATTAATTAAACCAGGTAACAGCATTTTAATTGTTACGAATCACCACCTACAACGTACTACTTGGCGTTTGTTACACCGGAGTCTCTTATAACTAATTACACTCATAGACAAGATTTCTTTATAATTTGACGTCTCCAGCTGGTATCATACATTATAACATACGTCCTCACATAATTAACAAGCAGCTCGTTACTAAATTGATTACAACAGTGGGGTTTGAATAAGACGGACGTTCCACCGCTAGTACCCAACATACTTATTCCATAACAAATTGACGACTCCTACGAAGGGGACTGATCAAAGAAAGACTCACCATACGTAGTTTATTACAAATTGCCGCTTGCAAATAAGGGCATATAAAAACATTTATCACTGGTTAGATGAAGTTTCTTTACAAATTGGCGCCCAACGTGGGGCTTGATTACATCAGAACATCATCACCACTATCTGATCATTATCCCTCTTTTTACAAATTGGCGCTCAACGAGTGGGCTTTAGTTAAGTAAAAACTCATATTATTTGTTACTTAACTTGAGCAGGCAACCATTAGAGGCACAGGAATGCATACGAGAGCTGTTACGAAAAGAATGGAGAAGGAACAAGAAACAGAAGAAGATAGGAGGGAAAAAGAAACAGAGGTAGGTACAGATGCCGAAATGGATCAACAGACAGGTGATACAGAAGAAACCGAAATAGTTATGGATACGGAAACGGAAATAGTGGAAGAAGATGCCCAAGGGGACCAACCAGATAAAGAGGAAACCAGAGGAGGATTAAATTGGGAAAAATTAATGGAATTAATGAGTAGCATGAAGGAGGATAATAAACAAACTAACGAGAAATTAGACAGTATTAAGGAAGATTCCAGGAAACAGAAAGAAGAATTAGATAAAAAATATGATGAAAATTCAGAAAAGCTAGAAAATAAAATAGACAGTATCAAAGAAGATAATAGACAAACTAACGAGAAATTAGACAGTATTAAGGAAGATTCCAGGAAACAGAAAGAAGAATTAGATAAAAAATTTGATGAAAATTCAGAAAAGCTAGAAAATAAAATAGACAGTATCAAAGAAGATAATAGACAAACTAATGAAAAAATAGACAGTATTAAGGAAAGTACTAGTGAACTTTTAAGGCAAACCATAAATGAAAATAATGAACGATTGAAGGCCGATTTTAGACAAATCAATGAGAAGATAGACAGTATAAATGAAAATTCAGAAAAGCTGGAAAATAAAATAGACAGTATTAATGAGAACTCAAGAAAACAAAACGAAATTTTGAGCGAAAATTTAATCAAGCAAATGAATAAAAGGTTTGACAGGAATGATGAGAGTTTGAGGCAGATTCTGGAGAATACCAAACGAATGGATGAGAAAATTGAAAACCATAATAAGGAGTTGCGGCAAATCATCAATGAACAAGGCCTAGCATTGAGGGAAGTCATCAATGGAAGTATTATAATTGTCAATGAAACACGGAGCAAAGGAGTTGGAGGATGGGTTCATCTGTCTTTTCCAGATCCACCTTAATTTCATTTATTTGCTGTCTTACCTAGCTATGAAGTGGAGGTAAGACAGCAAATAAATGAAATTAAGGTGGATCTGGAAAAGACAGATGAACCCATCATGCAACTCAGAGTAGAAGTAGAGACCAAAATTACTCAAATAGGAAACATACAAGCGAAGACTCAAGAAAAATTTGACAAGATACCAATTGATAGAACCGGAAGAATAGAACGGGTTCATGATGAAATGAAGATAGTGAGAATAAGACAAATGTGTAAAAGGAAATTAATAAATACACGGGAAGAATTGGAAATGATGAAAAGGGGATTGGTTCAGCTACATAATAGACCAATTACGGAAAACAGAGAAGTAAGGCAAGTGAGAAACTTTAAACGAACCACACTTGAATTCCCAGATGGACTAGAAGGACCAAAAAGGCCAAAACTAACTAAGGAGCATGGAGGACTTATGGAATTTATGTATGAACCATCAGAACCATTAAGAGACAGTACAGAAGAATCAGTTCAAAGGACGATGATGAGCTTGACTATAAATGACAATTTTATAGTGACAAGAGGCAAGAACTGCACAAGAATGAGATATGTCACCAGGACAGAAATAACTATATACACCAGAGGAATCCGGACAATCAGTACAGAGGAAATAATGGACCACGGTTAAAAACCGATTCTAAACAGAATATAAAAGAAAGGGGACGGATTTTATGGATACAGGACCAAGCAACCCATTGTAAATAAAAACCCAAAATTCAAAAAAAAAAAAAAAAAAAAAAAAAAAAAAACTAAGGACAACTTACTCAAGTAATTTCGAAACGATATAATTTAAAATGAAGAGACTAAAACCCAAAATTCCAAAGGATGTAAGAACAACTTACTCATAATTATTCAGAAACAGTATGATTTAAAATAAAGAGAATAAATACCCAAAAAAAAAAAAAAATGAAGTAAGCCCAACTTACAAACAAGTATTTAAGAAAACAATTTATGAGCCAATGAAGATAAGAGAATGAAGAAGCCAAAATGGAACCCTCAAAAAGATCACAAGAAAAGAAAAAAACAAATATTTAAGAATTATCCGAAAACAAAACCCAATTAATAAATGTCAATAAAATAGCCAAGTATTGGAGATGAGAAGTGTATAATAGAAGGAAGAATTAATATGAAGAAATAATATGATCTGAGTTAAAGTACAGTGAATAATCCCTAGAATATGATTATTATTTATTATTTTATTGAAGGTCACATGATGACTACCTTACGAGGTTTATTAATGAAGATTGACTGTAGAATATTCCAGCAATCATTTGACTGGGCAGAGATGATGTTCCTCTGATCCCAGAAAGTATGTAACGGACGACGGTAATTGGTTAGCCGATAGAGCACCACCGATTCGATTCCAGTTATAATGTTAGGGAGGTTTAGGAAAATTAAATATTAGAGGGAAAACTCACAAATAAATATAGAGAATTAAATAAAACCAGATCCAAAATGTATAATTAATGAAGAATGTCACAAGAATGATTATAGAAATAAGATTTAAACTTGGGAAATAATTGACTTTAAGATGGAACGAAGAAATGATAATAAAATAACGGATAATTGTGAAATATAAAAGTACTATAAATAGGGAACCAATTGGCCAGATACAAATTAGAAGTTTATTTCTTGCTAAACTTTGTTTATACCCAAAATAAACTTATTTCGAAGGGGGGGTGTTATGTAACGCAACATAGTTGAGGTTCCCCAACGTTACATAAAAGATTGAATGAAATATGGTCAAGGACCATACCCTGACTTAAGGTTGTTCAATAGGTCATGTGCTCGAGAAGTAACTCAAACCAGAAGGAGGCAATGACTAGTATTAAATGTATAAAAACCAGACTAAGGAATGATTGAATGTTATGAATTGTTTGTTTGGTACTGTGGCATGTTCAGGTCACAGAGTATTTTATATTGTATGTTGACTATACTAAAGATGAAATAATGTTATTTGATAATAATACTTCACCAATAATTATGTTTATGTTTATATTGGATTTGTATTTATATAACCCAGTATAGTTACCAATGTTAGGTACTGTACTAAGTTGTCAGTATTGTATAATGTTGAAAAATAATGTTGTTCTAATTAATGTTTATAAACTGGATCAGGAGTGTGACCAGTGTTTTAAATCTAACAAGTAGTTCTGACAATTATGTCATAGATTAATAAAGGGTTCCAGAACCAGTTAATTAATATAAAAAAACAACTAACCACCAGTAAATTAAAATTCATGTAATTAACTATGTAATCAATAATTAATTGTACAGTAGGTCAGGTAAGAAAGAAAATTAAGTTAAAAACCAAATAATGTTATAATGGGTGTAAATGAATTTATAGGCCTAAATTCCATATTAGTGAAAGGAAATTAATACCTTTTTAGTAAACCCAGTCCAACGAAACTCTAGTAAAACATTTACTGTTTAATAAGGAAGGTTAGGGGAGAATTTTATGTGATTCAATATTAATCCAAGCATGGAGTATTTTATTGGAAAGGAGTAGTAATATTCTATAATGCCGGCTCAAGGATATATAGAAAACATGGTTGTTAAGGCAACTGATTTTTAATAAGTTGTTGATTTTGAATAGATGGTACTGATTGTTACAAGCGATTAGATTGAAATGAACCGATATATTTAAATATATGAATAAATATAAAGGAAAGATATATCCAAACTGAAAAAGTTTTTTTTTTAAAACAATTATATTTGAACGCTAATGAATCGTACAAATTAAATAACACTCTAAATTAGCAATGAGTAAAATAAAAAAGAATTGAAAGCTTCTCACCTCAGTCACTAAATATTTCCGCTGAAATTGGTATCAAACCAATTCATGCTATAAATTGAAGACCAGTCAAGAGTTAAAGCCTGAATTAACGGAAATATTTGGAAATACAGAAGATTCAGTTGACGAAATAACCTTCATTGACAGCGTAAGCTGAGATCCTAATTCCAGTTCGTTGGGACCAAGAATTGTGAAGACGCAAAAGAAGAATCGAAGCACAAGAGTTCCTGTGGGATAACCATCATCCATTCATTGAAAACCAGAGCAGTTTTACTGGGTGAAGACGATATAAACTGGATTTTGACCGCTGTTGACAAACATTCACCGCCTAATGAAGCTTTCGCCGTTTGGGTAAAAAACAAATTATTTTCATATCATTGTATTTTAAGTAAATAATTTTATTCTTTTTGTAAATTGAACAACCTTAATTATGCGTTTTACCTGGCCTTACTAATGGTTCAAAGAACTACACGAACCCTGGTATAAGAATTAATTGTCATTATTTTCAAATATATATGTTTTTAGAGTTTGAATAATTAAGAATCGATACATGTTGGGATAGTCGATTGGATCGTCTTATTGTTTGTCTGAGACAACGTAACTTGTTAAATACCAGAGAAAAATAAATAAAGTACATTTGTTGTATGAGATAACGTTTTAATCATTGCAGAGAAAATACTATATGTAATTGGCGTAATAATTTATTAACAGATTGATACAAACACTCAGAATAACTAACCTATAAGTACACTTATTTCTAGTAATAGCGCTCCAAGTTTACAGCTGGTGGGACGGGAGATTGCTGAACTAACGGGTTTTGTCATACTAAATTTGAATGAAATTTTGATCGTTGAGGGACTAGGGTTGAGACAAAAACCACTTACATTCAGTAAATACTCCATATATATTGCTCATATTAAACAACCACTGAGAATTAAATTAAGTCTACAGAATAATACCATTATAAATTCAGGAATATAATTCTAAGTTTGTGGACTTAATAATCCGTGTTCTGAGGGTTTCACTGGTCACAACCGCAAGGTATATTAGTTAATAACATATTAATTAAACCAGGTAACAGCATTTCAATTGTTACGAATCACCACCTACAACGTACTACTTGGCGTTTGTTACACCGGAGTCTCTTATAACTAATTACACTCATAGACAAGATTTCTTTATAATTTGACGTCTCCAGCTGGTATCATACATTATAACATACGTCCTCACATAATTAACAAGCAGCTCGTTACTAAATTGATTACAACAGTGGGGTTTGAATAAGACGGACGTTCCACCGCTAGTACCCAACATACTTATTCCATAACAAATTGACGACTCCTACGAAGGGGACTGATCAAAGAAAGACTCACCATACGTAGTTTATTACAAATTGCCGCTTGCAAATAAGGGCATATAAAAACATTTATCACTGGTTAGTTGAAGTTTCTTTACAATATATATATATATTATACATTTAATATTTATACATAAATTTACCTCAAGATGTTATTTTTCTATTTGGAACATGTTTCGGGTACTATCTTGTACCCATCCTCAGCCTTCCGGTTTTTTTGTCTGGTGAAGTACACATGTGTTGTTGGTTGACTATTGTGGCTTCCTGTTGGCTTCTGGTATTTCAAGTTGGTTTTATTGTGTGTGATTGTGGTGTATGTGTTAGTTTTTTGTGTATTTTCAATGTTGAGTGCTTTGAATATTGTGTCATGTTTTGTATTGATTTGTATTTGTTCAGGTATTTGTTCAGGTATATTCAAAGCACTCAACATTGAAAATACACAAAAAACTAACACATACACCACAATCACACACAATAAAACCAACTTGAAATACCAGAAGCCAACAGGAAGCCACAATAGTCAACCAACAACACATATGTACTTCACCAGACAAAAAAACCGGAAGGCTGAGGATGGGTACAAGATAGTACCCGAAACATGTTCCGAATAGAAAAATAACATCTTGAGGTAAATTTATGTATAAATATTAAATGTATTATATACATCAAGAAACAGACTGTAGCAGAAAGTGATTGAAATATATATATATATATAAAATATTTTAAATTATATGTTTCTTTCTGCATACTCTAAAAACTATAACACACAATGTTGTTTGTACATGTCATTTGAACTATACACTTTCTCAAAAAATTTTATTAATTCTGGGATGCAAAAGTCATCTCCTTCACAATGTAATCAATTTTAACTAGTTTACAAAGGAATATTGAAGAAAACAAAATAAAAAATTGAAGTTCTACACAATAAAAAATTAAGTTATTCTTGTTATCACGTGCAAAAGAAGAAGCTACTAAAAATGTCTTTTCTTTCCTCTGAAAAACTTCAAGAACACCAAATTATTATACAATGTCAGATAAAACTTGAAAACTCATTAAAAAATTAATAAATAAAAACAGCTAAACTGACACCTAATGACATCTAATAAAAAATACAAATTATTAGAAAACAAGAAAGTTGTAAGTAGCTTTGTTCAGACACTTGTCTGAACACAAGACTCAAATAATGTAAAAAATTGTACTGTCTATTAGTAAATTATTACCCTTTCTGCACTATCTGTAAAATAAGGTAATTTAACTATCCAATTATTGAAATGATATTTGCTTTGCAAGCAATGTGTCTGTTACCTGCCTAAACACCAGTGTTACCAATCTAAAAATCACCAGGGTCCCATGGCCCACCTTTCATAAAGTGGCAAAAGATATAAAGCTAAAGTAATATAAATAAGGGGAAGGAGTCACTTCTCATGTAGAAGTAACTAGAAGTAGAAGTCACATATTCAAGAGGAAAAGAATAACAGTTGTTCCAGTAGAGTTTTGCTGACTGATAGGAGAAATGTAACCTTTAAATAGTACATAATTTCTATGCTTCAGAAGACCAGTAGAAGCTT
This sequence comes from Magicicada septendecula, assembly GCA_034769895.1. NCBI lineage: Eukaryota > Metazoa > Arthropoda > Insecta > Hemiptera > Cicadidae > Magicicada > Magicicada septendecula. The sequence goes on along the minus strand of CM068368.1, from coordinate 743,437,269 downwards.
GGTAGTTCACAAATTTATTCAGGTAAAGGCATTTCAATTATAACTTTGTCGAATATTGTTGCTTCTCTGCTATGTACAATTTTCCCTCGAACGAGGCCTTTCAGTTTCGCAACCATTATCAAGTTCTTCCTACAACAACCTTTAGGAGTTGTTGCAGGAAGAACTTGATAATGGTTGCGAAACCAAAAGGCCTCGTTCGAGGGAAAATTGTAGATAGCAGAGAAGCAACAAAATTCGACAAAGTTGTTATGAAGACTGCTAACACGGAGAAAATAACTGACATTTCAATTATACGTAACACGGGTATCTTAGTATTCACTGAGCGCTCTGAGACAATGAATACCCTTCAGACTATTTGGTAACCTTATACTGGATACCTATAATATAAGAAATGAAAATAATTACAGATATAGCAGACACAGCCATTTTTGGTGCACATGTTACGAATCCAAATGGGTTTCCAGAGGCTTGAGAGTCAATGCTCTGAGACTGAACAAGAAAAGACAATACTAGCCATATGAGACATATCAGAAACAACAACAGGTTTTATTAATGAAGCAGCTGCAACAGTATGACTGATCACTGAAAAAGTCATAATTCTCAGAACAGACGCAGACATTAGATTCAGTAAATAATCATTATTAATATTTCTTTGTAATTACTCAGCATATTGGACATACTAATTTCCAGAAAAAAAAGCATGACCAGAAACAGTTCCAATTCAGGTGACAAATATACAGATCAGGGTGTCACTTTATAAACAACAAATAACATCTGTGCATTCTCACAGGTCAATTGTTTCAGATACTTTGAAAATCATACGACATAATGAAATAGATTCTTATCCACTAATTTTATCAACAGCTATCCAGAGCTTACTGGTTTTCTACTATAGACATGAAGAGTGGATACTGGCAGGCGGGGCAGTAAGAACATAGGGATAAGACAATGAGTTTATTTATGATAACGTCATTTGGATTCTGCAACGCTTCTGTAAAGAAAAAGTAAAAGATCTGATCCTTTAAGGCCTTCCATGGAAGCCCTCTCATGTTCATCGCATAATAATATTGATATCTTTTTTTATTATTTACATAATCCAAGAAAATCTGAATTTAATACTAATTCACAATATACAAATAAAACCGAGTTTGGGGAAATATATCCAGGGGCACATTTATGGGGGGGGGGGACGACGAACGGACCAGACCCTTCCCAGAGGGTCGAAAAAGTAGACAAATTTTGTTAATCTCTTAATTTTTAGGCTGTTTTATTATTTTTTAAGCTGTGTAGTATGCTAATATAGCAGTATCTCTTTTTTAAATATAAAAACAGCATTAGTGGATACTTTGAAATATGAAATATAGGTAAATCAATTCAGTCAATACGTATCTTTCAAACAATGTTTCAATAACATGTATTTTTACTATGTTATTACCATTTACTTTAATGGGATTGATTTCAGGATGATATCACATGTTTTTTGGCCCCATTAAAGATAGTAATGTTGATTAGTCTTAACTTGTTTTTCTTTTGTATAAACATGATTCGATCCTGGACCCCCCCCCCCAAGACCAAATTCTAGATACACCACTGAATATAATTTATTCTGATATTTGAACCAATGACTTCATGCCTGACATGGACCCTGGTACTCAATGAAACAATGGCCGATTCCACTAATCACAGATTCCTGCGGCTTTGTTCATAGATGCTTCAATAAATGTTTTGCTAACATCACTGAGCCACTGTGATGATGAACTCTTAGAGCTGAATGAAGCCTTCTACAGTCAAGAGAATTTGAACAAGCCTAGCTATATGTACACTACACTGTTTTGTTATAAATTGATTAAATTGTCATATATCTTGCAATTTTACTATATATACTTTACAAAAGAGCAAGACAAAAATTTTAAATCACCAAGCTTTTTTATTAGCCTATTAATTGCAAATGTTAGTTTTTTGGAAATAAAGATCTCATTTTTATGAACAGTTACAATATCACTCCACTCAAAATAACGTATATTACCTGACTCTATTTGAATAATTTTGTTCCTAATTTTTTCTATTTCAAGATAAGTTTCCCATTCCCTATTAGTATTTGGTACTGGTGACTGCTGGATACTACTAGACACTGCAAATCAAAATTAAAATAACATATATGAAAAATAAAAACAATGAAAGTAACAGCATTATAAAATGAATATTCATTCACAGAATAAATTTTAATTCAGTATTATACCAATTCATATACATTATCCTGAAAAATAAAAATTAAGTAAACATCTATAGTATGTTAATGTTAATTAATATAAAATGTTTTTGTACAAATAATTAATTTTTGTATAAGTCACTTAAAGAAAAAAATGTTAACGTTTTTCTAACCAGTTTATTACAGTCAGAAACTGATCATAAACTATGGGGACATTATTATCATTCATCAATTTAAAGGTAGCGTGCAAATTAATCCGAACACAGGGACATATCTGTTGAACGCAGGGAAATTTCAGTTTATTTGTTCACGGTGGTGACACTGTTTAACCAAAACACATTCTCTTAGTTGTCTTCATGTTGTTTACTAGTTTGAGGTTATGTTCTTGGAGTTTTGAGTTTATTGTGTTGTGAATAAAATACTTTGAGTAAGTTTTGTTATTGCTTCTTCTGAAATTAGAATTTTGAAGTTTCTATTCTTTGTGTAGTGTAGTGTAGTGCATTTGTAGTAATGGATATAACTCCGAGAAAACGCTCCAAGATTGTTGCTCTTTCTGAGCACACCAATATGACACAGCGTCAAATAGCTATTGAGTGTGGTGTAGGCCTAGGAACTGTGAACGCTCTTGTAAAGCAGTTCAAAGAAACTGGTTCGGTTTCATCACGAAGAAAGGGAAGTTGTGGCCGAAAAAAGAAAACTACTTCATCACAAGATCGGATGTTGGTGAGAAAAAGTAAAATTAACCCTACACTTTCTGCTGTGGATATGAACCAAGAGTTAGCAGCTAGTGGAACAAATGTTCATGTGACAACAGTTCGACGCAGACTGTTTGCAGCTGGACGAAAAGCTCGCTGACCAATTAAAAAACAGCTTTTAACCACCGCAATGTGCAAAAAAAGGATAGGCGTGGGCCAAAGCACATGCAAACTGGACAATAGAAGACTGGAAAAATGTAATGTTTTCCGATGAGACACATTTTTTTGTTGAGGGACAAAAAGTGCCTTATGTTAGAAAAGCAGCTAATGAAAAAACGTCACCAGCGCAACTCCAGCAATCTGTTAAGCAGCTCGAAAAAAAAATGTTTTGGGGTAACTTTACTTCTAAAGGCCCTGGATCATGGGTTCCAGTGAATGGTGTGCTAAGAAGTGATGAATACATCAACATTCTGCAAACAAGAGTCATCACACAACTTCAGGACCTGTTCCCAGAAGGCAACGGAGTGTTCCAGCAAGATTTAGCAACATGCCATACTGCCAAAAAAGTAAAAGCTTTTTTTCAACAACACAAAATTTCTGTTTTAAATTGGCCTGGCAATTCCCCGGATTTGAATCCAATAGAAAACTTGTGGGCTATCGCAAAGCGGAGACTGGAAAAAATGAACTGTACCACAAAAATGCACTGATTGAAGCTGTCATGTTATGGTTTCATGATGAATAAATAAAAAAAATCTGCAACACACTTGTTGAATCGATGCCAAAACCTGTCTCTGACCTCATTAAGAACAAAGGAGGACATATCAGCTACCAGTTATTTTTCTAAATGTACTTGTGTGGTTTTGTTTGTGAATAAAGTAGCTTTTTATGGAAAAACATCTGTGTTCAGATTAATTTGCACGCTACTGTATTATGTAAAACAGCATAGCGGGCAAGGGATCATGTTGAGGTGAATATCAGATTGACCGAGTTGAAGGCTGTGAGGAAAAAACTTCGATGGGCAATCAACTGCAGCAAAGTGCACTGCTGGAAGAACTTGTGCAAAGACCCATGAGGAATCCATGGTGACAGGGGTATAAGATTATCACCCAATAGGTTGGAGCCTTGAAGATCACTCGTGCAATGGATGTGGTGACTATGGAGAAAATCATAAGACCTGTCTTCCTCACCCACCCGGAGAGAGGGAGGAGCGATTTTGTTTTGTTCATTTTCCTATTTTTACAGCCTAAGAGCTGGAGTTGGCAGACAGGACAATGAAGGACAGGAAAGCTCCAGGCCTCAACGGGATCTCCAGCAAGGTGCTGAAGATGGTCTTTCGTCAGAAGCCAGAGTTTTTACTGAAGACGTACAATGCGTGCTCGACATCGGGGATGTTCTGTGTGCTTGTTGGAAGATGGCACTGCTGGTGCTGATTAGCAAGAAAAAAGGTGACCCAGAGTTTCCATTGTCCTACCAACCACTTTGTATGTTAGACATGACTGGGAAGTTAAAAGAGAAGCTCTTCAGGACATGACTGGCAACAGCGATCAGAACTGCAGATCTCCATGAGAAGCAGTTCGGATTTAGGTTGGGCAGATCTATGGTGGATATGTGTGAAACCATTACTTGTGAAGCGTTGTGCTGCTGGTAACACTGGACATTAAAAATCATTCAACTCTGTGAGGTGAACCATGCTGTGAGGAGCAACATGCAGGAGGCGTTGAACCATGACTTTCACATGCTGAGGTACCTGCTACGGATGGTAGACAATTGCCTGAAGGACAGAGCACTGCTTTATGTTACACAGGAAGGACAGACGCAGATGGCTGGGGCAGCCCAGGGATGAATTCTACGTATGACAGCCCACTGAGGATGGAGATGCTGGAAGATACCCCGCCCGTGTTTTGGTGGGGTACACTGATGACGTGGTGGCACTTGTTGCTGCTTGTAGCATAGACCAGGTCTAGGTCAAACTCAACAGGGTGATGCAATTAGTCAACAATTGGATGGTATCACTCGGACTGACATTAGCCTTCAGCAATATGGTAGTCATGATCTTGACTATGAAGAGGATTCTCACTGTCAGAGACAAAGAGGTCGAGTCAGAGCCAGCGTTTAAGTACCTTGGAGTGATGATCAATTCCAAGTTGAGCTTTTTTGAGCAGATTAGGTGTATGGTGGACAAAGTGGCGAAGGGAGTGATGGTGCTCTGCTCATTGTCAACATCGGTGGCCCGAAGTCAGGAAGAAGAAAACTTTTTATGGTAGCTGTCCAGTCAATCCTACTGCATGGAGAGGCAGCTTGGACAGATTCTCTGAATCATAAGATTCACAGGAAGAAACTAGCCCAGGTGCAAAGTTGAACTGTATATAATTGTACTGTAATTCACTTGCAGTTGTACACTATAAAAAATTTAGTACTAATTTAGAAAATGAGAAAAGAGTATATGATTTTCTTTTCATTGAATTAGATGTTATAATTTTTTTGTTTATAAGAAGAAAAACTTTTTTTCTTAATGAACGATTGATCATACTTTGCATAACACTATTTTTTGTACTATATCCTAAAATAAACTACCGTCCCAACTTTCCAGGTAGATGAGCAATATTAAATGCAGCTTAAAATCACACTGTCATATAAAGAGTGTTCAAAGAGACTAAACTGTCAGTAGAAGTGACGACTGAAGATTATTTTGAAATTTCAGTTATCCATTAGGAGTATTGTGTGTGTGTGTGTGTGTGTGTGAGTGACCAAGAAAAAATATTGCAAGATATGTACAGAAAATGGAGTACATAGAGGTACTAACAAACTACAGTAGGCATTAATTATACTGCATTGTACCGAGTATTTTGTTTTTCATTGCTAACTAAAATGGGCTCCACTCAAAGGTATTTGAATTATTAAGTAACCGCCAAGATAAAAAATGCATAGTAATATGTACATTTTGCATTAGGAATACATCGCGGTTAAGCAATAATTCTCTTGTGAATAATCAATAGCTAGCTGCATCTACAATTCAACTGCGCCAGTCAAACATTTGAAAATGACAGTCAATGCACCATGATACATTACTGCTGTGAAGATAGTTCTCACAGTAGAGGGACCACTGCTGTGATATGTGCAAACTACTTGCCAATCTTGCGAACATTACTTAGCACAACACTATCCCGTATGTAGTTGAGTAATACGAAACTTCATTTACAGCTGCTAATTTTCTTTTTGTAGAAATAATGTAAATGTACAAGTTTGTCCTACAGGACGAAGCATAAAGCCAGTCTCAAAAACAGTTTGTACTCCATGTGGCTATGCTGATATTTTTTTTTTAATAATGATTGGCTCATGCACAGAATGTAAGTAATCTTTCTTCCTGCACACATGAGAACTCTCCACACAACAGTACTGTATATATCTCTAACTAAACAGGTTAACACAGACTTTCCAGAAACATTCATATGAGTCATTTAGAAAAAAGAAAATACTAAACTCAAAACCTGAAAGACACAGTTTTCAGTAAATGATACCCAAAAAAGAAGACACCAGAATACTTAAAAGATGGGTATTTACCTGTTAGGATATCCAAGGCATTGTTGTTGGAAAATTAACATGTTTGGCATGTAGGATGAAAATTCTGATTGCTCATTAAATAATATATCAAAGAAAAACCCTGGTAGAAGGTTTTAAGATATATAAGGAGAGGAAGAAATCTATACTTTTATATGGAATCCCTAAATATAATACTCAGAAAAAGAGAATTAAGGGCAACAACAAACTACTGGGTGCATATCATAACATAATACCGTAGTGGATTTAAAAAAATTGTCTTTTTCGGTTTATTTGGTATGAAAAAATGTAATATAATATACGTAATGTAATATAACGACTTTTGGAACATAGACTGTACCGTAAGTATTAATTAGCTGATTTTTTCTTAATACTTAAGTGACTTCTTAATTCACTTGCTTTCCACCAAAAAATAATTTATTTAAATAAAGTAATTAATAATATATTAAACAAATGCTTCACGTAAATGTAATGTCCTATTAATAACTTAATAAAAACAAAACTTTTATCATCATTGGACAATATCTCTATTTACATTTTTTGCTGAAAACAAAATACTATGTGCAAGTCATCTATAGAGGGAAAGATAGCTGCTTGAGGTTTTGTCTTGGCGTGAAAATTCCAGCTTCACTTTTACTCTCATTAACATACAAATCCCATTATTTATTGGAAATATTCTTGTAACCATGAGCAGAAAGTTTTGTTCCAATTCCATTTACAGTAACAGTCCAATCACATGTTATGCAAGTTATGTTGTCAGTTGGTTAATTAACAGGCGTGGCACAAAAATATGGTATACTATATTTATATACCTTTTAAAAGTTTGTCCACTAATTGATTTAGTTCGTTTCTTTTCTGAGGTGACAGCTTATGATAAAAACCTCTTTCAGCATTTGATCGATACAGTATTAACTTATCTGTGGCATTCTCCTTAAGAGGTTTTTTATTATTTTTTGCCTGACTCTTCTTACCCATAATGAAACACTAAATAATTAACGTCTTTATATAACTCAAAGACGTTTTAAATAACGATAAACAAAATTATTACTTATTCCACAATCATGCGTGACTTAACCTCATTTTCTACTATTTTGGAGATGTTCCAAAGACATGAGATGGTTACCAAAGGAACTGATTAGTCCCGTTTGAATTTAAACCATTATAAAAATTTGTAATTGTTAAGCTTTAGTTAATGTTTGAAAATAATATGCACCATGTGAACGGAAAAACATTTATATAGCCTTACGGAATCATATATCTTACACTCATCAGGTTTATAATGTTTAAAAATGTTTATATGATGCTTTACTTCTGATGTATCTACAACTTTATTCGCACGTTCATTTGTATTACAAGTTGGTATACGAAAGTGTTGATATTTAATTGAAAATTAATTATAGTCAATGTCATAAAATAAAATAAAGATTAGGAAGGAGTAACGAAGGGTATATTTTAAATGAAGTTCCTTTGCTTATTGTAAAGCACACCTTGCTTTTATAAAACTAAGTACTAATATGTAAAATACGGATCTGCAGACTTTAAAAAATGGAAGTTTCAGTAAATATTAAGTAATATATTTGTATTTATGCGTGTACGATGGGGAATTTTGGTATACATTTTGAGTGTTGTTTTGTTTTAAAAGTCACCATATATTTTACGTGTTGTGTTGGCAATGAATTGTCCTGCTGGACGCTGGATGTAACAGAGGAGTTACGAGTACGAGTTCCATGAACGTAAATTAAGGAATGAGTTATGTCATTTATTAGTGTATTATTGTTTTTGTGCCCATTTGGTATTAGTTGTACCATTTCCGTTTAAGTTAGACATTTTCATTTGCTAATTATATGTATAAATACAAACGTATACCTGTTGTGAGGCCAACTTACAGGTAATTTTGTAAAAAGTAGTCTTGTGTTTTGAGTAACTTTACAGTGTTGTCGGAAAGATGAGGGTTAATGTAGATTTAAGGAGTATGATTACTTTTGTATGTATGTTTAATATCGTAGTACTTACATAATGATAATGGAATTGTTTCCTGTAAATCAACAATAGTACTGGTATGCAGAATTAGTGTTTTGTTGCCTATCACTACAAAAAAAAATATATATTTTGTGATCATGTATGATGATTCATAAACAATCTTACGGAATGATAGTGCTCAGAGAAACTGAGAACTAATACATGTATTGATGAATGTGTTGTAGAGATTTTGTTAAGAAATTTCAGTTAATGTTTACATATTGGCCATGTCAAATCAACCATACCATGACCTCAGATTTTGATGAAACTTGGCATGTTTGTTCCTTTCATGGACATGAGTAACCATACCAAATTTTATTGCTGTATCTCAAACGGTTTAGTTTTTACAGCCTGTTAAGGTTTTTGAAATTTCACGGTTTTATAGATCAGACGGAGGAAGCTAAATTTGTTTTCTGATGGAAATTTTCTTCTACAATATATACCGGTACTCTAAAATAAAAAAAAAATAAAACTGTTGTCTTTTTCACTCCTTCATAGATAAAAATAATTTTTAAAATTCATTTGTTTGCCCGCAGTTTATTAAATTAAAATTTATGAAGAAACAGGATTTTAAAACAAAAATAATAAAGTAAAAATTATAATTACACAGTTAGGCATATATTTACAATGTAAATTTACAACTTTTTCGCACGTCTAGATTCTGGTTCTGCTAAAAAAAAACCTTGTCTTTGAAGAGTTTTTGAGCCTTACGAATAGAATAATCAGATGCGTTAAAAATCTCTTTTATTTTTCTTCTAGACCACATCAGTGAAGCTGGAATTGCCAGCATTTGAATCTGTTCGTTTCTTGATGCACAACTTAATTCATTTTTAATTATATCTACGAGCTTGTCCAGATCTTCAGATTTTTGCATCACACTTTTTTCCTTAAAGTCATTTTTCTCCTCTGGCAAATCAACTTGAAAAACAGTCTGAATTTTTTTTTACATTTTCATATACTCTTTGTAGTTTTTCTTTACCGTAAGATTATCTGCTATGTTCACCAAGTGCATGTACAGTAGAACCCCGCTAGTCCGAACTAATTGGGACCGGGGCCGGTTCGGATTGGCAAAAATTTGGATCCGAAATAATTATTAAATAATTATAATTATTTATTTGATTTAAATATGGTCTTTAACTTATATGTAACTCAAATATGCCCGTTTTTTATTCAACGAATGCATTTTACGGTTTATAAGAGTTGAATATTTCATAAAATATTATGTAGTACAGTACTGTAATACAGTACAGATAAGGTGAACAGTATTGACACTGACGTTCGGTGGCTTTCTAGTGCGGTATTGTTGTTTACTATCACGGGCACGCCAGGGCGTCAATGACTCATGCCAGTTTCTTAGTAATCCCACTTCCGCCACTCCTGTTTGTTTCTTCTCGTGGCCTTGCTTTCAGTAGTGAGACAGTGAGACACCTGTCAGTCTGAGACGTTGTGTGTGCATTCCAACTTACATAAGTTTTCAGTGTTGTTTTTTAAGTGCGTATTGTATAAAAATGGTTGGTAAGCGGAAACATAGTTCATGTGCACTAAAAGATAAAGCGGACGTGGTATCGATTACGTACACTGGAACGATCCCAACGAACTGGTTGAACGGTTGAGACTGCTGGTAAGTTCAAAACGCGCCGGTCACACCGGACACGGCAACGAAATCATCTCCGTTGTGGAGGAATTACGTGAAGCCAACATTATCGTATACATTTTGTGAACGCCGGTGTAACAACTCATTGTTGTCAACACTGTCGACATGTGCGGATTAGATTTGACGCCTGACTTTGAAGTCGAAAACGAGAGACTGAAAACCTTTACATCATGGCCTGTGCATTTCATCAGTCCGACCGTTATGGTTGCCGCAGGCTTTCATTACATAAATGAACTGGACAGGGTTCGATGTTCATTTTACGGTATAGAAATATTTCGTTGGAAAGAGGGTGACGATCCGATTGTGTTACACACGCGATGGTCACCACAGTGTTGTTACTTAAAACGGTTAGCACACCTTTTGTGAAGAAGCAGACGAAACAGATGTGAACGAGTGGGTGGCAGCTGACACGGAAGACCACCAAGTTTTGACAGATACGGAAATCGTTTCCCTGATCAGGCAAGACTTCGATGAAGATTCTGATGTGATGGATGAAGCCGATGATTCAGAACATCTCATTTCACATTCAGAAGCAGCAAAGGCGCTGGAAATATCCCTGCAGTATGTGGAGCAGCATGCCAACACTACAGCGGCGGACATCATGTTCATGAGACACTGGTGGAATATTGCGTCGTCTGCTAGATTCACGTCTTTATGCCAGCAGAGAATAACTGATTTTGTGCAACCAGTGAATAAGTGAAGTGTTTATTTGGAAATTCTGTTAATAAAGTATAGAAACTGTAATCTAAGTACTGTACAGTACAATAATTGAATTCTGTTTTTGTAGTTTTGTTTAAGAATTTTATTCCAGTAATTGTAGGCCTACTGATTAATACGTATTACAGTGGTTAGTATTATTTTCTACTGATTTTGCAAAATGTAACCATTTTATTAGAAATGTAATGAAATTATTTGTCACTTCATGAAATCTGCAGTTGTTTTTATAGCTTTCCTTGCCTATTTGGTTCCTGGAGGTGGTTCGGATTATCCGGAATTTCGGACTAACGGGGTTCTACTGTAATTTCATTGGGGAACATCCGATTTCATGGAATGAAGAATTTAGTTCATCAATCGCACTTTTTTTTGTAATTGGAGTAGTTCATCAGGAGTTAATCCCGCATCATCAACTTCCTCATCTTGGGCATTTAAGCTACTTTCATCATTACGTTCATCATTACTCTCATCAATTTGTTTGATTTTAAGTAGATTGTTCCTGCAAGATGCACAAAGCTTTTGTCCTCGTTTCACTTTGTAGCCCTTTGATAAAATTATCCTCCTACTCTGTTCTACAGTTACAACACGAATTGTTTTTTTAATTGGAGATTTATGTTTTTTTCAAAGGGTCACAACATACCTTTTGTAAAAATTCATACTTTTCAAAAACACACTTTGATGATGAAGACAAATAGTTTTTAACTCATAACTTGAATCCGTTCTCAATTTTAAAAGAGTTACATCACTTTCAGACAGTTTTTCAATAGTTTGTATGGCTTTTTTCTCGACATAGCTTAACAAATGACAATCACTGTTAGTAACTTCCCCCACACTCCATTTCTCCTCCAGTTTTCTACATTCAAAAAATATTGATTAACAATAAATTCTTTTTAAAATAATATTAATATTAGATACTAATCAAAATTCCACAAACTTAGTTGGTAACCAAACAGTTACAGTACAAAAAAATCCTACACAGTTTGAACTACTGAACAGTAAAAAACTGAAACAGATAAAAAAAACTGTAAAACAACCACTAATCATGCATGTTAGGCCCTCCTCACACGGGGCGATTACCTTACGATGAGACCGCGATGCGATTTCCTCTCCTCCCCACTTCATACGTTAGGTAGTACCCGCCAACGGCGCGATACCCTTGCAATCAGTATGTGACGAGATTCAGACGCAAGCGATTGGCGAACCTTACGACCTGCTTGGAAGTGCGATTTCAATCGGGTCGGACAAAACTTTAAAATATTTTGACTTTTGATTGTAATATAGAGGCGTTTAACATAAATTTCATGGGGGAAGTCGAAAAGTACCCCGAATTATATGATTATACCCTTGCTGATTACTCCAGAAAAGATCACTGACAGAGCATGGCAGGAAATAGCAAAGGAAGTCAAATTGTCAGGTATGTTAACCTATCATTTTATTTATTTTAAAAAGAATATGGTTTATTTATGTCAATACAATCATATGTATGTTTTGCAATCATTATAATAATGATTGTTGGCATTATAATAATACATATTATATTATAATGGGTATAATATTGTAATTATATACTACAATTTGTTAATCATAATAATGTCCTTTTTCATTTGTTGTCGTGTGCTACCAAAAATAGGGGTAAAAATAAGTAATGCTAGAAGTAGGTAAGTAACTAAAATAATGAATAATTATACAAAAAAGTTATGTGCAGTAATTCCATTGCCAAGGAAGTGATGCCCATGGATTGACGAAATAATTGGCTAAATATTCTCTTATGGCATTAGCTGTTGAAAGAACATTTATGCTCTCATGTGATGATGGAGAACCAATAAGACGGTTGACGTTGAAATTACTTGGTCCTACAATTTCTTGGAATTGTTCCGACCTATATTCATTTCCTTCTCTTTTGTACGTAATTGTGCAATACACACACAGCTTACACAATGTCATTAACCGTACTTAAGTCACGGCAGCGAATGGGAACACTAAGCACTTGGAATTTTTCTGTCATCATTCCAAATGTACATTCAATTGTTTTCCTCCCTCTGCTTAATCTGTAATTGAATATCCTCTTGATATTATCAAGAATACGTTTTGAGCAATTGAACGCCTCGTCTGCTATAAAATAGTGAGGGTAATAACAGTCATTGTCATCATAGGGTAGCTTTGAAGGTGGCGGAATATCAAGTTGTGACCGAGTTAACCAATACCTCATTGTTGAAGCTCGAAATATGCGTCCGTCACTATTTCTACCCACATATCCAGTTTCTATAATGTTGAAAAGACCGTCTGCATCGCAGCATCCAAGTAATATTATAAAATGATAGGATTTGTAGTTGAAATTAGTCAAACCTGTGATTGGCAGCTTCTCAATACGAATGTGCTTTCCATCCACAGCGCCTATACAGTTTGGTAAGTTCCATAATAAATCAAAATGCTCTGCAATTCTCTTCCATTGGTCCTCATTCGGTTTCGGCATATAAAGTGCATTCAACTCATTCCATATAATCTGTGTTGTCTCCACAACAGTTCGGCCGACAGTAGTCTCTCCTCGAGCAAAGTACAGTCCAAGTGAGACAAATGTGCATCCTGAAGCCAAATACCTGAAATCAAATAAATTCCTTAATTATTTTATTTTATTTTATTAATTACGTAGTGTTGTACATTTCATATTAATAATATTAACTATTGAATTTAATAAGATGACTTTATATTTCTTTATTTATTTTTTGTTGCAGTGAACGAGTGCAAGGATAAGTGGAGGAATTTGAGAACCACTTTCGTTAGGAAACTGAAACCTGCCCCAAGTGGTTCCGGATTAAAAGGGAAGAAGCCCTACTACCTAAATGACGCTATGCAGTTTGCCCTTCCTTTCGTTAAGGCAGTTGGCATGCCAAGCGGAAATTTAGCGGTTATTCCCCACGAAGATTCTGAGGTCATTGACCAAAATGAAAGCTCTGCATTCGTCTCCCTATTGGAGACATCCAATACACCAGAAGTACCCCCTCCACCACCGATTTCTCCGTCCTTTATACCACCAATGACCACCAACATGCCCTCTTCTTCATCACGCTCTGAACCCTCTTTCGCCAAGCTAAAAACCCCCAAAAGAAAGAAAATTGGTAATGTCAGTGACGCTGACAACACTATTGCTGAATATTTTTCAGCCAAGAAGACTAAACTTAACCCTATGTCTGTGGATGAACGAAAAGTATCAGTTCAACAATTCGTGAACAGCCTTTTACCTGACCTTCTGTCAATGAATGATGTACAACTGAGAGCTTATAAGAGGAGATCTCTACAACTAATTGATGAAATTCTTGGCACCAATAACGCTTTTAAGGTCGGAACCGAAGCTGGTTCTCACCCTGCATTGTCGGTGGTTCAGGCGGCATCTCCAGTAGGTACCTATTTCTCATCATTTTCAGATTCGTTGCCCTCGCCTTTTACAATTGATTTTATGCTGGAAGTTTCCAGAGGAAACCAACATATGCAAGACAACCTATCATCTTCTTGTTCAGCCCAGAATGAACCCGACAAAGCACATTTCACCGAATTGTAAATTGACTTGTAGACTGTGAATTGTTATTTGATCAAATTGTGAAATAAATAGGTATACAATAAGAAACGCTGCAAATTCTTAAGGAGGTTCATTATTTTCTGAATCCTATAAGGTTAAATTATTAATCTATTGAAATTTATTTATTTATTCACTATATTACGGGACTGATTCCCAATTACATAGTGAGTGATTTTAACTAAATTATGAAGTTAAAAAAAAGAAACATACAAAAAATTAAAGAATAATAATCCAAAACTTACCTTAATGTGATTAATAGTCGTTCTTCTGCACCCACGCATTCTCTCATGTTGGTGTTTTGCTTATGAATAGCTGGAGACATTATTTCCAGTAGTGTTCTATATGAATCTTTCGACATTCTGTAGAATGCTATGAATTTCGTATCTGTTTCTCGCAGTTCCCTGGCCGCTACAAAAAGCGTGCAGTGCGAATTTCTTTCTATGTAGGGATGGACCCAGTGCTTCCTCTGCTTTTCTGCTTTCTCCGTTGTAATCTTCTGTACCAATACTACATAGCAATGTCCTCCTCATCACTAGAACTCGACATATTCATCAGAATGTAGTAATTTTTGGAAAGGGAATAACGCACGACACACACTTGAATTGATTGGTGGAAAATGAAAATTTCTTCGTATAACAATCGTAAGGTAATTGCCCCATGTGCGGATCCCAGTCGCATACATTGTATAATCATGCAAATCGTATTCGATTCGCATTGCAGTCTCAACGTAAGGTAATCGCCCCGTGTGCGGACGCACTTACACTGGCAACAGACTGTGACTGACTGACCAGTGGATGCCAGGTTCTGTCTGCTGAGCAGGCTCACTTATTTAGACATGAAAGTTTCATGTCTAAACAAGTGTACTTGATCAGTAAACAGAGCACAACTTAATGGTCTTGTTACAGCTTGAATGGTTTGTTTGCTTATAATAAATTTTCTTGAAATAAAAGTTACTAGTGAGTTGACTAGAGTTTAGAACAATTAGTTTTTAAAACTAAATTAAATCGTAATGTAATTTTCTATTTAATTAATTAAGGATATTTTTTTTAATTAATCATTTTTTTCTGTACAGGCCTAATTAAGATTATAAAACCAACAGTTTTATTTTTTTTTTCATTTTAGAGTATATATTGTAGAACAAAAATCTAAAAATTTTTTTTATTATCCTTTTCCCTTTTGAAGATATTCCACTTAGCGTGGAACTCCATATTTCATTTAAGAAATTTTCTATTGTAAATATATGCCTAACTTTGTAATTATAATTTTTACTTTATTATTTATTTGTTTTAAAATCCTGTTTCTTCATAAATTTTAATTTAATAAACTGCGGGTAAACGAATTTAAAAAATTATTTTTATCTATGAAGGAGTGAAAAAACCAACAGTTTTATATTTTTATTTATTTTAGAGTATATATTGTAGAATAAAAATCTAAAAAAAATTGTTGATTATCCTTTTCCCTTTTGAAGATATTCCACTTAGCATGGAAGAACTCCGTATTTCATTTAAAAATTTTCTAAGTAACATTTTAGGATTTTTCCTGACCATGTGTAGGTAGTTGCTGGTGTAATTTATTTTTTTCTGGATTCCTTACATATTAAAATATACTCATAAAAATGTTCATCAACATTGGTTGGTAAACAAGGAAGATATAATTTATTTTCCATCAGAAAACAAATTTAGCTTCCTCCGTCCGATCTATAAAACCGCAGAATTCCAAAAACGGTAACAGGCTGTAAAACCTAAACCGTTTGAGTTACAGCAATAAAATTTGGTATGGTTACTCATGTCCATGAAAGGAACAAACATGCCAAGTTTCATCAAAATCTGAGATCATGGAGTGTCAACATTTTTTTTTTATATAGAATGACCCATATTGCATATGTTTACATATATAATTTATGTATATTGTCTTATTTATTTATGATACATATTGAACTAAAACACTAACATATCTATAGAAGCCTCTATCCTAAATTAGCTTTACAGATTTATCTGAAGTTCCTTCCCATATGCCAATAAATATAATAATTAATCTACGTTGGCATATAAACATATGGGAAGTGTACTGTACTTCCCACTAAAATATATAAAATATTTCTTAGTAGATCTTTATCTAAGGGTTGTGTATATTGATACTTACATAAAAAATGTTAAAGGACTAGTAACAAAATTTAAAATATCATTAAGACTATTAAGCGAACTAAAAATTAAGTTTATTTCACAAAGTTTATCAAATAGCATTTCAAAAAATAAACTTAAACTAAACAGTTATGCTTTTGTTTGAAGGGTATAATTTATTGTTTTCAATGAACAACATACTTAGAAGAGTAAAACAAAACTAGGTAATTATTTGATATCATCGAACCACGCCTTTGCAAAAATTACTGTTGACAGTGCTGCAGACACACTTGTAACATAATACAAGTGAAAAAACTTCCAGAAAACACTGGGATGGGAGAAATTTAATCCCATTTCCCCAGTGGGGGGATTGCAAATCGCATGCTATGTGTGAAGTTTTTTCCTGGATTGGTGTACACGAAATAGCGTTTGATGAATGTATTATAGAACAGTGAGCCATTAGATTTTGTAAGTTGACCAAATTAAACTATACTACACCAACCTAATCTAACCTAATCGATACCGCATGTCACATGCAAAATTTTCCTGTTAGACCTTGTATGTTGACTAAATTATACTACACTACACAACACTAAGCTAACCTAATCGATACCCAATGCCACACATGAAATTTTCCCAAATTAGTATGCTCGAAATAGTGTTTAATAAAGGTTTTGTAGAACAGGGGCTGTTCAATAATTATAAAGAAATATCCAACAAATACAAGAGATAATGTAAAGTGTTCTGACTTTACTGGTTGGAGGGGGTAAAGCTGTGCATCCCCAGTATAAAAAGTAAAGTACCGTTTACCAAATGGTAAAAGCTTAAGAGCATGATAATGTCTTTCAGCCGCCAGCTAAACGCAACATTATTATGGTTACTGACTGACTGATTGGTTACATACCTATCTACAGCTATGCAGTGTTGTTTGCTTGTTAGGTCTTTAATCTGCGACGGACGTTAGCACGTTAGCGGTCGCGGTTTTAGTTAACGATTCCCGGCTGGTAAATGATGACGTCATGCAGCGTGATGCGTTACAGAAATTTTCAAATGACCCCCAGCCATAAGACATTATCATGTCAAAAATGGTGGATGCGTTAGAGGTCTGGGCACTTGGCCTTAACTAAATATTCAGCCAAGTACCATTCAAATGTCCTTTTGAATGAATGTATATGATTGCACACCTCTCGCCACTGGTGCTCGATGCTGTTCGTTTGAGTGTCGTGCGCACGTCAGTAAACTCAATGGAGTGATTGACAGTAGGGTGTTCGAAGCCAGCCTCGTCTTAGGGTCAGTAGGCTTTTCAGCAATCTGAGACAATTGTAGTACCTGGCTCGATTCTTTTGCAGATAATGTGGAGTAGTGTAGCCACATTATGCTTCTCAGCAGGCACTAAAAATGTGTTGCCAGTGCCCCTTTCATTGTACTTCCTGCGGTCAAACTTTTCCTTGTCAATTTTGATGATTTTATCTCGTCCACCCAATTTTTCCATGCTACTGTTAACCAGGTGGTCGGTCCAAACCTCTCCAATGAAAGAGTACCAGTTAACAACAGTTTGTGACGATAAATCATACTCTCATCAGCATGAAAGTGGCAATACACCGAAAATGAACCGTGGTGCCAGGTGAGAGCCACTGAAATCTGCCTTCTCTCTCTGAAGCACTTCACGAGCATTTCACCTTTTTTTGCTTTGGCTTATTTTGTGTACCACTTTCCGCACCAAAACCCCAACGTCTCCGTGGCTAAGAGGACTGTATTGTTAGAGATGTGGCAAATCATCAATGGGGCTATTGCACTGAACTTTTCAACACTATTATCAGCCATTGTCAATGTAATCGTGCTCAAGTGAAGTGTCGGATAACAGATTTCCATCACCTCATGCAGTACTGTATGTATATAAAAGTGGCAAATCACTGCACAGCATTTCGAACAGTCACATAGTAACGAGTGGTGGGTAACAACAAATGGCACCAAGGTATTTGAGAAATTAGTGGGAGGTAAAGAAAACAAGTCGCCGTAACATCATATACAAGAAACTACTGTACATTTCTAACATGTCACGTTTGTGTTTGTCAATAGTGGATAAAACAACATAATTTTAAAATCTAAATAAAAAAATAAAAAAATAAATTGTGAATGAATACATATTCAAAAACACTAAAAAAATTGAAAAAAAGTAAGTTGCACATCACAATTCATGGTTCGTTTATATCAAACAAATGCCCAGAAGTGTTTTTCCACACATAATTTTTCAAGTCTAATTTTATTTTGTATGGATTAACCTGAAACACAGTTACAGTTACAAGCAAAGGGGCACTGCAGGTCATACATGCAGCATGAGTCTGTTTGTCTGTATTCCTTGTTCTGCACGATGTACACCTTCTGTATTTTTTTTTTAAGATGTACTCCAACATTTGTAGTTCTTATGTCAGTGGGAACCCCAGTAACACCTTGTTTCTTTTTAGTAAATAACAATATATGTTCACTTTGTCCATTTGTTTAATATCCATTAGTCTCCACACTAATTATAGTCTGAAATTTAGTTTTTCAGAGTGATCTCCTTGCATAATATTTATCATGATGTAAGCGTTTACAATTGCTACATCAGTTAGAAAATAGAAAATATGATGCCACCACTTGAGAGAACGATTTTCTTCAGCATAGCATTCTTATCAAATAAATCTACACCTCCCATTGTGGAATTGTATAAAGATTCTGATTTAGGACAGAAAACTTCTACTTCGGATCCATCTTTGTTTGTTCTTTTAACTGTTGTCACTTTTTTTGAATTTTAGCTGTTGATGTGATTGACACTGGTTTTGAATCTTGCCTCTTTATAACAGAAATTTCTTTTTGACTTTAACGTAAACTCATCTCTAAATTAATTGGAATCTTTTAATCTGTGACTCAATAAAAAAAGGACAGTGCATCATCATCAAGAAAATTAGGAAGGTAGAGAAACCCCAATTAACATTATGAATAAATAAGGCTGTTAAATGTAAAGTTTGTTACACACAAAAAATGTGAGACTGTATTGTATTTTGCATGCTATTTTGTTGCTACATACATGTTCATTTTACTGCAATTATTTTCTTTTTTAACACTAATGGCTATTTATTTACACACGTCCAATTTACACAGTTCTAGAATTAATAAAAATGCAGCCTAAAGAAAAGATCCTGTTGAGTAAGTATGTAACAGCAGAGGTATTGCTAATTTTCATCATATGCGAAGCTTATATTTTTTTCAAGAATTTCTAATTTTAATTTTTTTTCAAAGAGTTTATGTATATTTTCAATGTTTCAGAACAATGGAACGACCTGAAAGACCATCTCGCCATAAATCAAGTTCTCGATTGAGAAACCAAAATAGAAGATATCATCTTTTTTCTGATACTGATTCAGGTATGTATACTCGATGCTGAATTGATTAGTATATAGGACATAAGGGTTTTGTATTGACATGTGGGTTTGCATACTTTTACATACTTAATCCTTACTATTATCTAGCCTCGCAGTAAAGGCTTGGGTTGGCGGTTGAATTTGCCTCAAGTGGATCTTGTGTTCATTCTCTCCTTACTACCCATGCATGCATATGCCATAGTAGACAGTATATGTGAACTTGTAATTAAATCTGTGCACAATCTTCTGATGTGCCTAATAAAACTGTATTAATTACTACTTCTCTTTTGTGTACTCTTTTATTAGTTTTTTCCCTCCATCATGTTTACATGTCCATACTAAGTTATTGCCCTTCTTCTGTTTTACTGTGGACTGCATTTGCCTTTAGTAATATTTTGTTATATTGTAATGTGTCACACATTTTCATTTTTGTACTAAAGAAACTTTTGTAATTAGCATACAGAACATCATATGTTTAACATTATGTTGTTTAAGCAAGAACATTCTTATAGCCCAAACAAATTTAATTTTAAATTTGGTTTTAGTTAAGGCTGGTATTATGGACCATCCATCGATCTAGATTTTAGTATAAAATAATTTTAGCTTCAGATTGTGTTGCATTGTTGAGAATGCTATATGTTCAAAATGTAAAGGTGTTGATAAAACTTTTTACTTTCATCTACATTCCTGGTAGTATTATTCTGTGGTGTTAGCTTTGAAATTACCTAGTTAACCAGCAGACATAAAATGTTTAGTACTTAAATCACCATATTTGTCATTTAATTTGTTTCTGGCCTCGAGAGTGTAATACTGAACTAAGGACAAATTCTGCTGTTCTACCACCATAAATGTAGATGCTTTAGTTATTTTTGACTTTGAACAAACTGTATTAATTACTAAACCTGTATTAAGAGTTATTAAGTTTCAGTTCTAATGTACAGTACATCAAATGTCGTGTCATCAGTATAAAATCCTTGTTTTTTCTCTGTATTTGTTTATAGGCAAGAAAGCCTGTTGGCCAGAAGTTTTTTGTTTTTGATTTAGATTGTCCTGCTACATTGAATCCCGATCATAAAAATACTGTTTCTTATAAAAATTGTCTTTTATAATATAATAGAAGGGTTAGTGTAGTTGGTATAACATTTTATTTTTGTTTAGCTTGGTACTTGTGAATTGTTCTTCTAGTAACACTTTTAAGTAGTGTTGGTTTTTTCTATGAGTCTAGCTTAGTATGGTATATTATAACATTTTTCTACCATACAAGCAAAAATATTTTAAGTTAAATCAGCAGCCTGTTTGTGAACTCACTATAAAATTTTGCCAACATTGCTGTTTTTTCATTTAAAAATTAACACATTCAGTACATACATATAAAACTGCATGTAAATAACTTTGTTGATTCTCACTTTCTGTATACCACTACCAGATAATATTATTTTAAATTGTTATAAATTACAAAGCTTATGGTGATTGCAGGAATCAAAGATTCTAACAGACAAATATCAGGACACGTTCATCAAATTATGGTAATGGTATATATGAAAATAATTGACTTAGTTCAGTCGGACAGATGTTTACTTACATAATGTTCTAAAGTAATAACATAAATAACGGTATACAGTAAATTTCTTGAAAAGTATGAAATATGTTTCACAAACAGACTACAAAACGTGCAAATGTAACTCACCTCTCTCAAACCTTATGCTTAACATGCGCAAGTCTCGAGGCCATACAGTGAATTGTGTGTGTGTGTGTGTGTGTGTGTGTGTGTGCACGCGCGCATGAGCACACATGGGGGAATAAAGAAAAAATAGGATATGAGATAGAGAGGGGTTTTAGGTAATGGGGTATAGAGAGGGGTGATACTAATAAAAATTGACTGTTTAATATGATAGTAGGTATAGTCCTTTTTTGTGTTGCTTTCCACAAGTCATTAGATAATAAGGTGTGTTAGTGTTCTATGAATATACCTACTGCATTTATATACAATAGACCTGACCTTTCTACCACGATAATCAGGAAATAATCAATTCAGAATACTGAAAATCCCAGTTTATCCAACGTTTAAAAAAAAAACGATTTTCACAGTCAGGATTTTACATTTATTGTTTATAGAGTGCAAATACTCTATTGTATAATACCCCTATTCTTAAATCTGATAACATGCTACAAGGGAAAATATGGAAATCAATGTGTAATATTCAGTGAAAATAGAATTATGTTATCCAGTATTAAAAAAATATAGTAATAATAAAACAAGATAACTTGAACTGTAGTTACATAATTTATTTGTTGAAATATAATAACAAAGTTGGTGTTTTTTGTGTGTGTTCAAGATAGATAATTGTGCTTTGGATATTTCTAAGCATTAGTTCTTTGGGCAATATACAGGGCTGGCGCAAGGCTGCTTGCCTCTCATGTGTAGTTTTACCTGTGCCACCCTCCTGAATGTACTTTTCAAATCCCTACTTTGCCACACTATTTAATATTATTTTAATTAAAGTTGATACTAAATTCGTATCTTTTTAAAATCATAGCTATATGTTGCCAATCATTTACTCCCTTAGCTCTGTACAATAAATGTTCACAAATTTCACCTACAGCGGTATAAAATAGTTTTCAGGGAGCACAAAATACACTATTCAGTGAAGTCGAATACAGCAACCATGGACGATAAATTTTTTTTGTTATTGCTTAACGTATGGTAAAATAAGTTTCTGAAAATTTCCTGTTATTTTTATCTCTCGGAAAGGTAAAGTTTTTCTACTACATATTGAACTTCATTTTGAGTCATTTTTACTGGCATTTTCCTGGGATCATCCGAAACAAGAGAAAAAGTCGACTTTGATGAATCAGCAAGCAAAAATTCCGTATCTATTTCTACTTCTGTTTCATTATTTGAAATTACTTCAGCTGTCATATCCTTTGTTGGAGGACTGCACCGTTTCTCAGCATCTTCCTTATTCACTTTCTTCAAATTCAAATTGTTTTGAAGTTGCAGCACCAACGTTTACACCTTCATTCTCACTAGTTTTTGTATGTTTTCACTAGTATCAGCTAAAACTTTTTCTAACGCACCACTTAACTTCTGTTGTTGTTCAATTTTTGCGTTTCTTTTTTGTTTATATTGAAAGCCCAACAACTATTTCGTTTTTCTGTCAGACATTTTGACGATATTACGAATATAAATCGTATACAAATATGACACATCTCAGAATTACACTGCCAGACCGTGACCAAAAACAAGACCTTACTTGGAAACGTCTTAAGCATAACTAACAAATTTTACTGCTTACAAACTACTGTTGTTTTGAATACAAGTTGACAGTCCTAAAGGTGCCCTTTCGTCAAAACAAAACATAAATAATTTCTTATCTTATCGGGTAGGTACTTTATAGTTTGCCAGCATTGACATGCATGCACTTGTCTACAAAACCACAAAGAGACCTCAGACATAAATGTCGTGCAACAATACTTATACGCTTTCTTGGCAATCGAAACAAAGGCTGATCCCAGTACGTTGCGGCAATGCTAACAAAACAAATATCAAGAAAACTCAATAAACTTTACTGTCATATACCTAGACCTAGTTGGTATTAATTGCTTTAATTTATTTTGCAATATCTGCCGATGAATTTGGCAGTCTATGGCCACCCCTTTGATATGGCCCCCCGTGTGTGGTGCACATTTCGCACATATGGTAGCGGCAGCCGTGGCAGTATATTTTCTGATCGTTTTTCAAATTAATCAAGGTAACCTTTGGCATACTTAAGCCATGGTCTAAGTTTTTCTTCACTGTGTTTGCATCAGTCTCTTCAGCTTCCATTACAGTGTGTTGCACAATTCATTTGTTATTTAGTTCTTCACAACTGGCTAAATTCTATCTTCATTAAGCCATTCACGTGGGTCAACATCTCTGTACCCTACCTTGTCTGAAGTTTGTTGAACTTGCCTCACAATCAGTTTCTGTTTCTTTGTTACCTCCAGTATTTTCTTTATTGCTAGTGCTGATTGCTTCATAATTTTTTAATAATATTTTTCACCAAGGCTTAATTAGTGTTGAACGAATGTTTATAGTCTTCAAACAAGTATTAATTTTGTAAATAGCATCCAGTACTGTCAGGTTTTCCAAAATTTGTGAATCATACCATTATCTATTTCAAATTTAAACATTAAATTTATATTTTAAATTGGTATTAAATTACAAATTATGCTGTGATCCTTAGGCTGCTTCAGGGGAATGACATCTGGAGCCAAATATCTGATCAACATTGTATTACAAAAATTTCTTCATGTGAGTGGCAAGGGTATTATCTAAAAGTAAAATACGTTTTGGAGGCAGACCAACAGATGTTAAGTGCTGCCATACTGTGGAAAAGATACTGTTTCAAACCAGTTTACAAGTTAACAAACACTTCTTTCACTATCCAAGCTGTAATGTTGTGATAATAATTCATGAATGAATGGATGAATTAAAATATATCATTAACTTTTGAAAAGGCACAAGACTTTTTACAGTCCCTTACAACACATACTTTTACAAAGTGTGTGAACCAGCAGCATCACCACAACTCATAAATGCTAAGTGTTGTTTTGGCATTATAAATTTGTTCTGTTGATAAGCCTTCTCTTTAACAATAAAACATTAATGAAGAAATTTGTGTTAGTGGTTGAAATCACAATCAGAATGATCACTGTTGCACACCACCATATAAAAATTATTCCGATTAGCGCTTTCAACCTTCACAGCTCATCGTCAGATCGGGAATAGACAGAAAATATGTGAAACCCAACCCTTCACCCCCTCTCCCCCACCCTGCTCACCCACAACAAACTAAAAATTAATGACCCTTCCCCACCCCCTAAACTCTGTCTCACCATCTGTACAGTTACATATTTTTCTAGTAAATTCCTTGTGTTTCAATGTGTGTGTGTGTGTGTGTGTGTGTGTGTGTGTGTGTGTGTGTGTGTGTGTGTGTGCGTCCTTTTAAACTACCCTCTTCCTCACCACACACGTGGGTCAGTCACACACCCTTATTTTAAAACAACTAATTAGTACTATGCAATATAATTCTTAATCTTATCTATCTGTCTTCTCTCTCATTTACTTCTTAATCATGTTATAAAATATTTCTTCATTATCAAATTTAATTTTAATATTAATTAAATTGTCTAACCCTTTTTCTCTTTCTTTCAATATTTCTAACTCCTCTCTAAGCTTCCTTTCAACTGTGTTATTTACTACTTTTACAATTTCTTACAATTTACAATTTTCTTACTTTTACAATTTTTTACAATTTAAGATACATAAAGAAGGAAAACCAATTAGACCGATTGTTTCTTTTATTAATGCACCTATTTATAAATTATCAAAGGAAGTTAGCAGAGTACTGAAAGAGAAATATGAATTTGGGACAAAATACAACATAGAGAATAATGTAAAATTGATAGAAAAATTAGAAAATATTAGCATTAATGTAAATACAAAATTGATATCACTGGATGTTAAGGACATGTTTACTAATATCACAGTAAATAAAGTTATTAAGTTAATAAACGATAATAATATGGGAGAATACAGGTATAAAAAGCAGTTGATGAAAGTAATTAAAGAATGTGTAAATCAGAACTATTTTAGGTTTAATAACAAGTTTTATATACAGAAAAAAGGTTTACCTATGGGGTCTTCATTATCCCCTATTCTTGCTGAAATATACATGAATGATTTTGAAAAGCAATTAATAACTTCCACTAAGTATAAAGACAATATAAAATTATGGTCTAGATACGTTGATGATGTATTAGTAATTTGGGAAGGAAGCATAGAAGAAGTGCATGAGTTTATAAAGGAGGTAAATAATAAGGATAAAAACTTACAATTTAAGGAAGAGATAGGAGGTAAGCAAATAAATTACTTAGATTTAAACATAGAAATTAAAGATAATGAGAAACTACAGTTTGGGATATTTAGGAAAGAGTCGTATTCTGATATAATTATACCAAGAGAGTCTTACCACCCATACAGATATAAAATGGCGGCAATCAATTCCTTTTGTTACAGAGCTCAGAAGTGTTTAAAAGAGACCGAATCAAAAGATAGGGAGTTAAAAACGATAAAGGGAATTGTAAGGAATAATAATTATAGCACCAACATAGTGGATAAAGTTATGAAAAGGATCAACATACAAAAAGCTAAAATAGAACCAGAACAAAAGAATTATGCAGGGTCATTGACATACATAGGTTCACATACTAGAAAAATTATAAAATGTTTTAATAAATATGGAGTAGATATAGCTATTAAAAAATGTGAAACGGTATTTGATAAGATAAGGAATAAGAATATAGAAAAAATTCCAGTATTACAGAAAAGCGGAATTTATAAATTAAAATGTAAAGACTGCAACAAAGTGTACCTAGGGGAGACAGGACGAAAATTCGTATGCAGGTTGTCTGACCACAAACGTGGAGAAGGTAATAGAACAACCAATTCGTTATATGCAAGACATTTCATAGAAGACAACCATAAGTTTGTTAATCCTTTGGAAGAATACGAAATTGTAAAAGTAGTAAATAACACAGTTGAAAGGAAGCTTAGAGAGGAGTTAGAAATATTGAAAGAAAGAGAAAAAGGGTTAGACAATTTAATTAATATTAAAATTAAATTTGATAATGAAGAAATATTTTATAACATGATTAAGAAGTAAATGAGAGAGGACAGATAGATAAGATTAAGAATTATATTGCATAGTACTAATTAGTTGTTTTAAAATAAGGGTGTGTGACTGACCCACGTGTGTGGAGAGGAAGAGGGTAGTTTAAAAGGATGCACACACACACACACACACACACACACATTGAAACACAAGGAATTTACTAGAAAAATATGTAACTGTACAGATGGTGAGACAGAGTTTAGGGGGTGGGGAAGGGTCATTAATTGTTAGTTTGTTGTGGGTGAGCAGAGTGGAGGAGAGGGGTGAAGGGTTGGGTTTCACATATTTTCTGTCTATTCCCGATCTGACGATGAGCTGTGAAGCTTGAAAGCGCTAATCGGAATAATTTTTATATGGTGGTGTGTAACAGTGATCATTCTGATAATAAAACATTATATTTCAGATTTGAATTCTTGGGAACTTGCTTATTACAACTAAATTTCTTCCCTGATTGTGGGCTGATGTACTCTGTTGCTGTTTAAATCTGGTTAGCCAGCTAGAAGATACAATAAATTCAAAAATATTTTCAGTATTTAATGAAAATATTTTACTTAGCAGTTAAAACGAGCCCTTAAATTTGATTTCCATTATCTCGTTATTGATTAAACCACATCATCTCAACTCAGCCTTGTCCAGATCTTCAAAATTAGCCTGTTTCATGGTTTTCCAACTGGACATTCCACTGCACTGAATTTATAATTACTTTCTGTTTGGTTTTTTAAAAATATCACTTACTTCCATGTTCCTTAAGGAAATGGAAGTATGGTGATGGCAAAAAAAAAATCGTGTTCGAGATTATTGCAGATTCTGATTGTACTATACTCAAAACATGAAAAAAAAGTCGTTTTTTCGAAATGTGTGTGTGTGTGTGTGTGTGTGTGTGTGTGTGTGTGTGTGTGTGTGTGTGTGTGTGTGTGTGTGTGTGTGTCAGATTTTTTTTCTATGGCAAACGATAACAGCCGCAAATTCAAACAGAATCAAATAATTTTTTGCATACAGCCCTGATTTGTAGAGTACTCACGACCTATTGTTTTTGGTGAAGATCAGTTGAGGGAAAGGGGTAGTTTACCTGCAACGGTTTTTTTTATCAAGGGTAATTCTTTTTTGGCAAACGATAACAGCTGCAAATTCAAACAGAATTAAATAATGTTTCGCATACAGACCTGAATTGTAGAGTTCTCAAGACCTATTGATTTTGGTGAAGATCGGTTAAGGGAAAGAGGTAGTTTACCTGCAACGTTTTATGTTTTAACAAGGGTATTTTCTATGGCAAACGATAACAGCCGCAAATTCAAACAGAATCAAAAGATTATTTGCATACAGCCCTAAATTGTAGAGTTCTCAAGACCTATTGTTTTTGGTGAAGATCGGTTAAGGGAAAGGGGTACAGGTAATTCGGGTAACTTTGCCCCCAGGGGGCAAGTTTGACCCCCTATCATGATTTTTTTTTACTGAATATGCCATGCCTTCAGAATTGGAGATTTTGTTTTAACTTTTGTAGCAGTTGGCAGCCGTGTTAATCAGCTGTGAAAAAACAACAACAACAATAACAAGAGTTTCTGGCCAGATGGTCAGCCATTGCAGTTTTAGCAGCACATGGTTTTTAGCCTATTTTGGATAGGTGTTTTCCTTTCTGTTTAATAAGATGATGTTACAATTCCACTAAAAGTGTGAAATATTGAACTGAAAGAAGATTAATTGAAAAAAGAAGAACACAATGAGTCAGGTAAGTCTTTTAAATAATTATTTTAAAATTACATTCCATAATAACCAGTAACCAAAGTCACCCAGTGTCAGGGCAACTTTGACCCCAGGGTCAAAGTTAGACCAAGTAATTTAACGCATGGCTGGCACACCTAGATTTACCATTGTAAATAACCTATTTCAATGTACAGTATTTTAAAATCATGCAATGTAAACCTATTTCAAGACAAAATTTTTGAAAAATTTACTTTTAAAACTTAATAATAAGTTTTACTATTATTAAAATGTCAACAAGGATGTAAACAATAAACACATGATTATATTAATCAACAGGTGAGCATGTCGCGTGACGCGTGACTTCATGATCTACGGAATGATGGCCAGCCAAAAGACATTATTAGCATGTCAAAATGAACTATAAATTGTTATTACTCTTACAATGGCCAAAACCATATAATGACATACACTATATAACCATATAGTGACATAGGCCTAATTTTTTTTCTTTTTTAGGATCGCAAAAAAAGCTCATCCTCACTGGCGAGTCCTCAGGTAGGGATTCGGCGATATGGATGTAACAGCCGCTACACTCAAGATCAACTTGGTGAAGCTCTGAGTAAAATAAAAGATGTATCTTTGGCCATCAAGAGGGCTGCAGCGATGTATGGTATACCCAGAAATACATTAAAGAACAAATTAAGAGGTAACCACTCCAATGATGTAGGGCGTCCAAACGTTTTTTCACATGACGAAGAAGTAACTTTCAAAGAGCATGTCATGAAGTTGAGTGACATAGGTTTGCCAATTACAATGACTGATCTTAGATTTATAGTAAAACAGTACTTGGACACCCAAAAGAGAAAAGTGCCTTGCTTCAAAAACAACCTACCTGGATGGGAATGGGGAGACAATTTCCTTAAAAGACACAAAGACCTGAAGGCAGTTTTCGGACAGAACATTTCTCGGGCTAGAGCCAAAATGTAACTAATGGACATTTCGGGACTCTGAAACTGTAAATAAATTCTTGGATAATCTTGAGAAGGAGTTAGCAGACGTCCCTCCTCAATGTATTTATAACTTTGATGAAACCGGATTTCATGATGACCCAAAGAAAAAAAAACTTTTATTCAGAAGAAAAATTAACATCCTGAGATAATTAGGAACTCAACCAAAGCTTGTTTCACTGTTATGATGTGTGGTAGTGCAGATGGAGAAGTTATGCCTCCTTATTTTGTGTTTAAAGCTAAAAACAAAATGTCTGACTGGCTACTCAACGGTCCTAAAGGGTCCAGATTGAATGTGTCTGACAGTGGCTGGGTGGATCTGGTTGTTTTTGAAGATTGGTTTGCTCAACATTTTCTACCAAAAGTTAGACATATCCCTGGAAGAAAAGTTATAATTGGGGACAATTTGGCTGCCCACTTAAGCTTAAATGTTCTTAAGTTATTCCAAGAAAACAACAT
The DNA here is from genome assembly GCA_034769895.1 of Magicicada septendecula. Taxonomy (NCBI): domain Eukaryota; kingdom Metazoa; phylum Arthropoda; class Insecta; order Hemiptera; family Cicadidae; genus Magicicada; species Magicicada septendecula. Next base: position 743,407,442 of record CM068368.1, on the reverse strand, counting down.
TTCATTCATTTTTCTACCACCAAACTCAAATGTGAGCTTTTTTGCCCCCTTGAAATCCCACTGGCGTCAAGTTTTAAATGAGTGGAGGAATTCTGCACTAGGTAGAAAGCTCATTTCAATGCCCAGAAGTGTTTTTACCTACCTTATCAAGAAAACTTTGGACTTGTGTAAATCTAACGAGTCGGCAAATCTCATTGCTGGGTTTAAATCAACAGGGATTTTCCCTACAAATAGAGACAAAGCTCTAAGCAAAGTAAGAAGTGTTGCTGAACCTCAAGAAAACCAGAATCAAGTTTCCAAAGCAGTTGGAGATCAGTTTATAAACTATATTGAAACCATGCGAGCTCAGATAGTTGCCCCAAGTACTAGAGGTAAAAGATTTGCAGTTGCAGTAGAACCTGGCAAAAGTGTGTCCTTCGAGGAGTTGCAGGTAATGGTAGAAAACAGAACAAAGGCTGCAGAAGAAAGAAAGATGAAGAAAGATAACAAAAAATGTTCACAGAAAGGAGAATTGGAGAATGTTGCAACAAGTAGTGGAAAGCAAAGGGGCAGGCCAAAGAAGAAAGAAGAAGATAACCAAAAAGGTTTAACTAAAAATCAAGGTAGGAAGAGAGCTCGATACATTGAAAGTGATGAAGATGAAGATGACCGAGATAAGAGTAGTTCTAGTGAATTAGAGTATCCAACAGACCTTGAACATCAGCCTGACGTACCAGGCATAAACTCATCACTAACTAACATAGAAGAATTCAGAGCAGATGATTTTGTCGTGGTGAACTACGAAGTTTCCTTTTCCTCCGGTAAAATAAATGGCTTCCAAATAATTGATGAAGAAGTGAAGGTTTTGATTAGTGCCATGGCTATCAATGGAAAGAACTGGAAATGGCCATACAACAAAGACGAAATCTACTACCATGAAAAAGACATTGTAAAGAAACTAAACCCATCAGTCATTGTGCCTGTGAATACTAGGGGTGACTTCAAAATTAATGACAGTTTTTTGAACGAGAAATGGTTTTTAAATTAAAAGACTTGAGACTGAGTGTTATAGTAGTTTATTTTTGAAGTATTTTACAATGTTTTTATTATAAATAATACACTTTTTAAATGCAATTTATCAATTTTTCCCTTTGTTAATGCTTCCCCGTGGCACGGTCGTTGGGAAACAGCAGGCCACTGTTTATTTAGTGATTGTAAAAAACTGTAGTATAGACATATTTTTTGTAAAACAAGACTATTTACAACTACTGAAGGGGTCAAAGTTGGCCTACAAAATTAAATTTGAGCTAAAACATTAGTTTAAATGGGAAATTTGATTCGGGGGTCAAAATTACCGTAATAGTCAGGGTAACTTTGACCCCCTATGTTTTTAATTTTTTAAGGTACTTTGGTACTTTTAACAGGCTTTTTTTATGCTTTCTACTAATTTTTCATCCTAACTCTCACTAATAATACACTGCCAATGTTTCATACCAAATTGTTGACAAAATATTCTAGAAAAAACATGTGGAAAGGGGTCAAAGTTACCCGAATTTACTGTAGTTTACCTGCAACGTTTTTTTAACAAGGGTATTTTCTATGCCAAACGATAACAGCCCAAATTCAAACAGAATCAAATAATTTTTTGCATACAGTCCTGATTTGTAGAGTACTCAAGACCTATTGTTTTTGGTGAAGATCGGTTAAGGGGAAGGGGTAGTTTACCTGCAACGTTTTTTTATCAAGGGTAATTTTCTATGGCAAATGATAACAGCCCAAATTCAAACAGAATCAAATAATTTTTTGCATACAGTCCTGATTTGTAGAGTACTCAAGACCTATTGTTTTTGGTGAAGATCGGTTAAGGGGAAGGGGTAGTTTACCTGCAACGTTTTTTATCTAGGGTAATTTTCTATGGCAAACGATAACAGCCGCAAATTCAAACAGAATCAAATAATTTTTTCATACGTCCCTGAATTGTAGAGATCTCAAGGACTTTCGATTTTGGTGAAGATCGGTTAAGGGGAAGGGGTAGTTTACCGGCAACCTTTTACGTTTTAACAACAGTAAAGTACTTGAAAATTCATTTAAACTTTTTGAAACAATGGTAATTGTTAAAAATAAAATAATTTTGTTGCCAGGCAATAAAATTATAATTTTTTCATTTTAATGTAAATTATGTATGAGTTAATATACATGTATAAAATAATATATCGTTCGTGGCAGGCAAGCATATCTCAGTTATGTAATGTTTACGTTTCCATTTTATTATTATGACTACCGCAATAAAAAGGCAGGGAAGACACACACACACAAAATTCGCGTTATTTCTGGCCTCACTCATGTTTATTTTCTTACATTTGCACGCTTTTTAAATGGTAAGTGCCGAAACTCATACCAACATAACGCGTGCAAGCCGAAAAAGTGTCCAGCGTGGATAGCGATTTGCTTCCTGTGGATCGCTGGGTAGTGTAACTGCATGTGTTTACAGAGGAACGATTCATAGACAGACTTTTCGTCTTTAGGGAATGAACCCTCTGCAAGATGCTGAGGGTCCATGAGAGACTTCGGAGTGCTCCTTCTTTTTCGCGTGTTTGTTCTGTGAAACATACACTGTAGATTCGCAGCTTTACTCTAAGCAACGCTCAATAGGAAATGTTGAAAATTTTTGTCCACGGTGTACCCTCATACACACTAAGCCTGCTCTGATCTTTTAATTACGGACATCATAATATTAAAACTTTGGAAACTTGAGCACTACTTAATGGAGATCAAACATTAACTTATACAAGCCATTAATTTTATGCAATTTTTTATATATATTGTACAACATTATTGGCAACAAAGAAGTAGTTTTTGTTAAAATTCCTTCCCGGGATGTTTGGCCGTAGTCCAATGTTTTCTACAAAACCAGACGTTTTGGCAATGCCATCGACTTCCATCATCAGTGAAAATCGAGTGCGATAACGTGAGGTGGTATACGTCAGTACTGTGGTTAAGGCTGAAGCAGTAAGTAGAAAGAAGTAGTTTCTATAGTAATATTTCATTTCGAAAATGATTTTAATTAGAACATGGAAGTCATGTATGGTTCTCCATACCGATATTTTGATTACCAATATTTTACTTATTAATTAAAGGTTTCATCACCTGACCCATATTTGGGTTTATGTTTAAACATATTGATTCCTTGAAATTTACTAATACAAGAAACGAATACAGTGAACTTTACTAGGCATCAGGAGAACAAAAGAAACTAAATAACACAAGAGTTGTAACTGACACTGGACTATATTGAAAGTCACTCCCTCTACCCTATGCTTACCTCCCAGCACACTGTACTACTGTCAGTTAGAGGTACAATTGAAAATTTTCATAACTCCACAATCCACTCCATCTACAATGTAATTGTTTTCATTTCTAATGAAACCTAGTTTTTTCTTAATTTATCTGTTCCGAATAATCTGCATCCCTGGTTAAAGCAATCTCAGTTAAGTGGGAGTATACTGTACATGTGTATTTGTCACACAGTATCAACACTCCATTACTGTAAGTATTTGGTGTGTTGTAAGTTGGATGTAGGTTTAATACAGTGACAATCATTTTAATATTTGTACAGACTTTATAAACCCATTAGCATATATGTTTGATTTGATAGCAAAGGTCTGATCAGTTATGTGGGGTATTTTATTTTTAATATACGATCTGTGAATTCATGGCATCCATACAGTGCCTGGCTTTATAATCTGACAAGGTAAAGCTAATATGAATATGTTTCACATTTTTCACAACAAAGTGCATCTCCTTACAACGTAAACATTAGCAAAACTTTCTAGCTTCAGACCAGCCAGAGAATAACTCTCGACAGGTTTCAGCAACCAGTTCTGGCATCCAGTCTTGCATTTCGAGCTGTGTGTACCAAGCACTGCATGCCAGTGTTTTATGTTCCTTATATAGGATAGTCAAGAGTACTTTCCTAGCAATAATAAAATAAAGAAGTTATGAAATAAGTAAAAATAATTTACATCTATACACATTATAAGAAAAATTCTTAATAGCCTAATTCATAGTAATTAAAATTTGGAGAAACATAACTTTAGGCATCATGAGAAATTTAACGCGTGTTGTGTATTTTACAGTGGCAGATACAGAGTTTCCAAAATTTATAGAATTTTTCTCATTCACTAACATTCCATTCTCACTTTCTTCCTTGCTTTACTATCATTGTCCTCTAATGTACTTATCAGTTCTTCAAGCCTTCATTCCAGTATATCTTTTCAGTCCCATTAATTAAGAATAACTTCTTATTCAATATTCATTGCGTATGTCGAACAGCTGACTGCTATTTTGTAAGAGCAATATTAGATAAGCCATTATGCACAAATAATTGTACAGCCTTTAATTCCAATAATTAATATTTACAACATACACCTTACTCAGTGCCCTGTCAGGTTGAAGTGATAATAACATGGTGTAAGATGGAACACTGTCCATGCTGTACAGTGTTGTGGATGAGACTGCATTTATAGCTTACAATTTCCACCGGTTTTGTTTCTTTCATACCCCAAGTTTTGCCTGCCCACACAAATTCCTTCAGTTCAGCTTTCAGTATTTCTCTTAGGCTCTTTATGCAATAATATCAGCATACTCAAGTAAAACTTTTCTAATATTGTTTCTCCACTTGAAGCCCAATTTTTTTAAAAATATAATAGCGAAACTGGTTTTTCCACTATTAAACAGTTTGCTCTCTGAAACAAGATGGTTTCCCTAAGTAGAAAATTTCATTCTTGCATATGTCACTGAATTGCTCCTGGAAACTGTGACTGTCTATTTTCATGGCCTTAACTTCACTGGTATTGTACAGGTTCATGCAAATTTCACTTGTGTTGCATTCCTGATGGGAGTCTGCCCAATTAGAAGTGCTGGTAGTATTACCACCCCATCAATGTCGCTTTCTTTGAAATAACAACACATGTTATATACAAGTTGGGATATTGACTCTAGAGAGTAGTGTACTGTCTAACTTTGTTTTCTAGAAGATTTAAGCCATATTTCTTTTTTCTACTATTTATACGTAAAAGTACTTCACAGTGGCAGTAACGTATAGTGTCTTTAACGCTATATATATATATATAGACATATTGCAATGATACGTTTAGCATAAGTATATGTATCAACCCCTGACTGAGGTATTATAACATACGAAAGCACGTATGAAATATATAAAATGTAAATAATAAAAATAATAATAAATATACGTTAGGTATAAAGAATAATGTAAGAAATAAACGTAGTATTTAATTTTAAATAAATCAAATATTGTAAGTAAGCATGCATATGGAAGCACATAGCTTAGTTGGTTTTTAAACGTAACGAAGGGGAGAAAATTACACGCGCTGACCGGCAGAGGTGACGTCAGAACGACATGCGGCCACCTGTGTATCAGTCTGCGCGTGTGTGTGTGTGTGTGTGTGTGTGTGTGTATATGTACATGTGTAAACGACAGACAGGTTGAATTATGCAAACGAGGGTGGAAGATTTTACACAGTTTTTTAAGTACTGAACGTGAACCAGAAGTCACACGAACCAGCGACATATGTAAAAACATAGCTGACGCCTGGCGCTTCAGTTTGGCGTTAAGTGGTCATTAATCGTGGGAACCGTTCAGACACCGTGTGAAATTTTGCCATAACTGCCATAATGTACACAGCGTAACATTCATAATTTGCATAAACAAAGTTTAATATTATACCGAACGATTGGTGAAATAATATTTATAAAAAAGTGTGCGCTTCATAGAAAGACGCGTAGGTTGAAAGTAACGATTAAACCGACGCGCCGACCTGTTCAATGTTGTCAAAACAGTTTCCAACAGGAATTTCAACGACGGCAGCAGTATAAAACCCCAGCGAGCGACACACTCTTTCTCAGATGATACTCAGATCAAGCTCAGCTAGTACGCGACATCCACGCATCTCGATACCGTACATTTTACAAAGTTTTAGTAATGTTTTAAACAGTATTCAATAAACTGAAGTGCGATGGAACCGGCATTACGTCGGTGCAATTATTAATGAACACGGGTGATTTTAAAAGACTATATTAATGAATCTACGAGAGTTGTAACTACGATGAAATTCGAGAAGTCTACATAGAACTTCTAGACATCTACGAGGGACAAGATACGAAGAGGACAGGAACTAGAACAAGGAGACGAGAGGACGCAGGGACAGCACATGCAGCTACATCCAGCCATACATCATCACGACCAGAGGTCCACGTCAGAACTCAGCATCCAGGAGACGGAGTGAGGAATTCAACGATGCAGAGACGGAGAAGGTGATACCGAAGAGGATCAACAAACTCGAGAGTCCAGATGACGGTAACGAAAAAGTTAAATGGTTGCAGAAAAATGCAGGTGAAGTCAGACATTTATTTAATATTATAAATGGCCCTGAGGTCTATCGAAAAAGCTCTAGTTTCCATATACAAGTTTACAAAAAAATTAATATATTTTTAAATTTGCATAATGAATAAATAATTGTTCAAAATATAATTGAGAATAGAGAATATAATTGTAGTAATCTCATAAATAAATGGTCAAGGAAGAACCATATTTTTATTATATTTTGTAATTGATTAGATGAGTAATTTCAAATATGAGAGTTACGTAATTAGAAGATTGTTAATTAATTGAGACATTAAATAATAGAATCAATTAAAGTAATAAATGTTCTCTATTAATATTTTAATAAATGTTTAAGTAATTAAAAGTTTTTATTAAGTGGTATATATTGAAAACCGCACTTCGAAGACAAGATGAATATGGAATTTTATACGTATTAATCACGTTTTTATAATAATTATATGTGTTATATGTTATATGTCTGTGTAATATTTCAGGTCATATATGATTTATGTATGTGTATACTATGTCTTAGAAATATAAGAAATAAGATTTAGACACGGTATAAGTGCATTATATTCAGATTGAATATAAGGGTTCAAATAATAATTAACCCACACTAAACAATTAATAACATGATAATTTGAATTTTTAAAGAATAAATCAAATGAATATGATTTTATTAAAACAGTCGTACTAATTTCACAACCAGTACTAAATCCTCTGTACTCTTTACTTGTATTTAAAACTTATAACGTTATTCACGTGCTTATCCACACTCAATCAACGACCAAAGCGTGCGACCCAGCCGGGGAACATCAAGGTAAATACTGCAGAAGAAGAGTATACCTCCGAGACGTGGGGTAAGTGCGCACAAATGAGTAAGAGCATATGTGTAAAAGTAAGTGTCTAAAAATAACGTAATATATATATATATATATTTATTTATTGTAATATAATGTAAGAGATTTACTGTTTTAATTTACTTAAGTAGACGCCTCGCGTTTGGGGCGCCAAATATGTGATAGAATGAAATTTTTAATGTATATAATGAAATTTGTATTAATTGACAAGCCTCCTGTTTGAAGCACCAATTTTGTAATATAATAATAGATTTTTTTGTAAGTATGTAATATAAAGATAATTAGTTATTTCTTTGTAATATAAGAGGTTTGCGTAAATAATGCTTTTGTAAATAAATTTGTTTATTGATTTTTTCTTGTTTAAATGATTAATTAACTTTGAGTAGCCCTACATTGTTTGACAGTATATTTACTATTATATAATTTTTATGTATCTATTTATTTAAGTATTCCATTTGTTGATTTTATAGCCAAATGATTAATCTTGAGAATTTGTAATGTGTAATTATTAAATGTAAATATTATAAAATAGGGTTTCTGACTATGATTTTAGGTTAATTCAGTATATGTTTTTATTTTAAGAATGGATTAGAGTTAGGCATATTTTATTTTTTCTTACCTTTGGAACACAAAGTATGTACCAGATGTCGCATCAATCTTTGGCAGGGTAGACTCACATAGTTCGATTGGTAATTCACTAACCATTCTAAATAATTACACAATGTCTTTTCCCACTAAATAATAAAAATTTCGTTATTTATTTCTTAAGTTTTTTTTAATTAAATAATGTTCAATCAACAAATACCAGGGGTCAATTTACATAAAATAATTTTGCTCAGTGTAGGTTGGTACACTGACATCTCAGGGACATTAATTACTAAGTTTGGATTAGTTAATGTTTAAATAACTTGATACGAGTTCTTGGTACTACAATTGAATTTACGAGAATACCCTTTGTGAAGTACAAAATAATTACAATTCTCATATTTCTTAAATAAAAATGACAAATTATTTACAACTCGGTGATGTAACGATGTTTTGTGCATGCGTCAATATGGCGAACATTGATAGTTAGTTCTAATAAATAACAACAAAATTCTTATGGCTAAACACAATAAAATAATTATATTCCAACCAACAGAAAACAGCGATATTGTTATTAAAGTGATAGTGTTCGGTCTGCTATAGTGTTTAGATCAAATAATCAGATAGTCTAAGTTCATGTGTCCCAGTTGAGTTACTTCTGAAAACATTAAATTGGATTTATCTCACCGATCGTGATACTCTCCTGGTTTGTTATTGTATATTTCACTTTTTAACATAAATTATTCTTCGTGTTCCCTTGAACTATTTATCATGGAATTAATTCACTGTGTTATATTTGTGACATAACCTGTTTTAGGTTCAACTCTAATTGCAAATTCCTGACCAAAAGTATAGCAGAGATTCCTTCTTTACACTTCAAGATCCTACAATAGAGTGACGCATTTTTGTGAATTTTACTAGCTTCTTTGTGCAAAATTCCAATTGGTCCAAATTGTACACATTGTGTACAATTATGGCGTCTATCTTAGACAGAATAAATATTTTATTATTAGTTATAAAACTCTCCTCTTATATTAAATACTATCTCAATATTATTATTATTATAAATGAAATCCTTGTTTTATACTGATTAATTTTATACCTCACAAGCCAGGTTTTTGCTAAGTATTTTGATATGTTACATTTCTGACTTTTTACCCAAATCTCATTATTAATGTCTAAAAAGTCCTTCTCTATACACTTGACACTACAAAACATTCGCTATTAACATTATATATAACATCGATAGTTAAAAAAATGTATATATTAGTATTATTCATGAGATATGTTATCATCCCTTTTGTCTTAAATTCCTACTGACTGTAGTATAATCACAATAGATTGCTTTATGTACCCTTTAACACTATTAGTTTCTTAAAACCCATTGCTAATTTACACAATATAATAATCGTAATACTGACACACATTACTGTTAGTTTAAGATTTACCCTAATAAACTAATATGTTTTATATAACAAAATTCAACCATTCCAACTTCTTAACATTTTGACATTCATCTTCAGCATTGAACGAAATCTTATAATATCTAGTTTATCAGATTAATTTTTACCACAGTTATATTCCTTTAGAATATATAAACACGGAAAACATAATACTAACAGAAGGTCAATCCGTAACTTCTGATTACTGTTTTACACATTCTTCTGTATCACACTACACTTTTTCATAACTTATTATTTGGCATACAATTATTGTTTAACAAATCTTATTCCTTAACTAAAACAATTTCCCTTAACAATGTTATATATCATATTAATTAGTTATACCTTAGATGATATTGCTCTTACATATAATTACTAAAACATGACGCAAAGTATTTAATTAAGACAAGTATAACAATGTTTTAACTTGACTTGTAAACCTTTCTTAACTGTCATATAGCCGTTTATAACATTAACAAAATATGGTATTGCAAACATTTTACAAAATAAACCTACTATTTTATTTTTTTATTTTGTACTTCAGTTGCCTTTAGTCCCAAGTAGGTAAGTGATGCATTTTTTTCACAACTCTGTACTTTCAAAATGTATAAGTTTCTAAGGTTTATGTAAGGGAAACTGTCCATTATGTTACAATATTCTACATAATGATTAATCATATTAACAGTTCATTCATCTCTCTCTCTCTCTCTCTCTCTCTCTCTCTCTCTCTCTCTCTCTCTCTCTCTCTCACACACACACACACACACACGCGCGCGCGCGCAATCTGTATCTGTTCCAATGGAACACCAATACTCTGTTAAACAATACCACACAGTTCATACTTCAGAATGTTATACACCCACTTCAGAACTATTTATTAACTGCTCATATGTTTCAGGCAAGAACATGGCAATACAAGGCACTACTGTGGTAACAAATTCTTGTAACATGATGGGTGCTTCTGTTGTTTAGGCTTGTGCTCCCACTGTACGCACTGATTGTTAGAGTTATTCTGTGGCTAGCCCTACTATAATGTGATAACCATTCTTATAAATTACAATATCAGGGTGACCGAGCAAAGCTCGGTTTTCATACTTCTGATGATGATACCCAATTATTGGTATCGAAAAGTACTTAAATATCTATATAAATCTATATATAAACATATATATATATATATAATATCTATATATAAACATCTATTGTCCAAGGGCAGCATTTTCATCAATGTTTAATATCTCTTGGTTTTGTTCATTTTCATAATCTTCAATATCATCCATATTGTATCGTTGAACCCAAAAGCGAAAGTTCCTGCCTTCTGTTGCTTCAGTGTTAAGTTTATAGGCAATAATTCTGTATAAGCTCGTTTTATTGCTTCAGCAATAGAACTACCATTTCGCCTTGCATCCCGTATAAAATCTTCAGCTAAATTTTCCTTGAATGTATCCCATAAAGCTTTGGGATTTTCCGGAGATCCAAAAATAAGAATCTGTATAAAAAGTGTTCTCATGGCCCTAGGCATTTTGGATATAGTAATTCTTGTAGACCTTCAATCCACTGTTTATCGTCATAAGCAAGTCCTTGAGCAAGGCAAGCTTGCTTATAAGTTGCATGCCTAACACCATTTACCATTAGTAGATTATCAAAGCTCGCAGCGTCTTTGACGTGATATAATAGCAAGCGTAGGTGGTAAAGTTCTGATTGCGAAATAAAATTGACATTGTGTATTCTACCAATAACTTGAATGCTTCTAATTCTAGGCACCCACTCGCTTGTCCTTCCAAGCCATCTAAAATATTTGGGCATCTGCCAGTAGTAGTGGTATATAATTTCTTCTTGATTTCCTTGTTGCTGTTGCCTGAGAGCTCGATTGTGGCGAAAATATGCTTCTAAAGTTGACCCTTTCTGCCCAATATCAGCTAGATCTTCTTGAGATTGGTCAATATTTGAATTTCAAAATTTACCAGGAAGATGAATGTCCAAACGCTGAACAGTGTGACTTTTTTTCTGAATTTCGTTACCAAATAGACGCCAGCATGCTTCAGGTGGAGTAATGCAACGTCCTTGAATGTAGGCATATGGTTCATTATAATTGAGTCTTCTTTGATGTTCGGCAACCTTAATAAATGCGCAGTCATGTCCTTTATAGATGTATTTATAAAGATATTTAACTGCGCGGATACTTCCTACATATTCTACGTTGATATGACAATTAAACCTTTTGAGAAGATATGCATTATGTGTAGCTACATGGCGGTTATCTCTTGTTATCCGATGACCTTGAGCATCCTTGCGATAAATGGCATGTTCATGAGAAAAATGTGGATTGCGTGGATCTAATTTCGGATCATAACGACGACGATAATTAGGCTTCTCATCATCAGCTAAGGATGTTACTTCCAGATGTGGTTTTGGAAAGCCAAATCGACATTTCATACGTCCATTCTTGTTGACCATACAAAATGCGCGAGGATTCAGATCTCCACACGAATTATGTATCATCCACTTTATTACCAATTCCCGCAGCTCCGGTTCATCGCTATCAGGAATTTCAGCTGAAATTAGATCATCGAGTTCATCAGTATTATGAATTTTATCACCAGAAGTCATGATCAGCAAGAGATGGATATGAGGCAGCCCACGTTTTTGGAATTCTATAGTATAAACGTAGGCAGAAACATTTCCAAAAATTTGTTTTTTATCCAAGTCATCAATCAATTCGTCAAATTTGAGCGCGATTCTAGCCACCAGGTCAGGTCGGTCTTGGGCTAGTTGTTGCAAAGTTGATCCATCCTCAAACGTTATACGAGCTGCTTCTTTCATTTCTGGCTACTCAGGATTGCAAGTCATCGTGATAAAGAAATCTGGTGATCCAAGACGACGAACCAAGGCCATGGCATCTTCAAAGTGTTCAGTGTAATATCTTGTAGATCCAGGGAATGAAGAAGGCAGGACAACCTTTTCACCAACAACAGCATTTTTTTTCTCAGCCAGTTCATTCAAAAATGTTATGACTCCACTGTAGTTATCAGCAAGAAGTTTTTTCTGATTTGCTTTGATCCATTGGATACGGTCATGTTCCACCCTGATAAAAGTATCAACCAGATACTGTTGGAAAAGCCGGCCTCCAAAGTGTAAGGCGTTGAACTTCAAAAGGCGGAGATCGGGAATGCTTGAATTCATTTCAGAAGAAAGCTGTTTGGTGAGTTCAGGTCTAAATGCTACTCGGTATTGAGCGAGTTCAAGTCTAGTCAAATGTTGACGACTGGCATACGGACTTCTTAAAGGTAGATTTATAGAGAACCCTAAAGTACCCTTTGGGTAAAATAATGGATATGTAAATGGCTCAACACGATTGTCAATATTTTTCATGGTTACCACAGATTTTCCTCTCTGACGAATCACTAACTCATTATCCGGAAAGCTTTGGTCGGTGTTCAGCGTAACAACGGCACATACTTCATTCTGAAAGGGGATGTTAAATCTTCTGTGGTCAACGACATCAGGTACAGCAAAAAGAAGCTTAATGTAAGGTGGCTCATTTCCTTCTGTAGCGATTCCATTAGCCTCTTCCTCTACTTCTCACATCATCATAAATCCACGTATGAAAGGATTTTGAGATCTTACAATATGTTCCAACAAACTAATCAGACCTTTGCTGATGCCATGGTTGATAGGATTGTTTATGCGTTCACTAACAGCATCGTCGTTATCCAAGATTTATATTTGTCCATATTGAGGTCTTTCAAATTCACCGTCAGGATTTTGAGTGGGATGAGCTGCCACATTAAGTTTATGATAAACTTGACCGCTGGCAATATAGCTATATACACCTCGGTTGTTAATTGTTCGGTCGTCATCTATGGTGAAGGAAGCCATTGCGAAACATGCGTTCAAATTTCGAATCCGTTTATGAAATTCGCCAGAAAATGGATGACGTCGAAGGAACAGTCGCACCAGCTCATTTGTAAATTCTGGATGTGGTACATCAATCCTACCATGCAAGCAACAGCTCCCAAAGGAGTCTCTTTGAATTCGATTCGTTATTCGTTCTTCAGCGAAATGTAATGCTCCACAGTGAATGCAAGCAACATTAAAAGGTTGTAAACTGTAATAAGAAGTATCCGCATTCGTGGCTGCTTTGTAGGTACTTAGCCCGTTTAGTCGAAGAGCTTGTTGACGTCTAGAATTTCTACGGCGTTCTTCTTCCAGTCGCTGCTGCCGGCGATCATCAGTTTCATTTGCTCGTCTTGGAGCCGCTGAGTTCTTTGTTGTTCTGGTTCTCCTGCTCGTCTTTGAAGTGCACGTTCGCGCATCTGATCTAAGCGTCGTTGACGATCCTCAGCAGGTTCAACATTTTGTTTTCTTCTTTTAAGATCGTTAGTCTCCTGAGATTGAGAATCGATGAGATCATTAATGATCCCAACTAATCTGTTGATACATGTCGTCTTTGCTTTCCGGCCCGGTCTTACAAAAGTTGGAAAATTTTCTTCGTTCGAAGGTCCAAAGTCCCTTGAGGTACCAGGAACAGGGTTATCAGCCGAACTGGTCACATGTTCCATTTGCTCCTGACGTTCATCTTCTGGCTGTTCCTGTGGTCGCTGGTTAAAGTTAATAGTTCGTTTTTTTGGAGGACATCCCTTGGTAGGCATCTCAGACTGTCACAAAGAATGTAACTATAATAAAATATATGCTAGTTACAAATAGTTATGTCCCTGTTCGGGCGCCATTTGTAACTATATGTTTATTGCTGATAATAAAACATACAATATACGATATAAGCAATGTTTTCAAAAGTCGGGCGCCATCTTGATATAAGTATATAGACGTAAATAACTTTGTAATTTTACTTACCTTTCAAAGTCACTATAGGGCAGGAATTCGTTAAGCGAACTTTTGATTAGCGGAAATTGTTATGTGAAATAATAAAATACCTGGTTAAAATTGTTACCAATGATATACCCTATTTATTTTACTGTAAGTGAGCCTCCAGGTGGTCTAGTGGCTAACGCGGGCGATTGATGCGCTCGTGGTCCCGGGTTCAATTCCCGGCGGAGGTTCCGCACGGCGTGCACTCAGCGTCGTGAGGCAAACTGAGTAGGCGCTGAGATAACAGCGCCGCCTCCTGGCTGTGAATACCGCAACTAGCGGCTGGTGGCGCGTAGTACTAGCCATACACCGTCACACTAACACAAAAGCCGCGCGGTACGCCTTGGTCCTTAACGGACTGTTGAGCGGAGGTTTATTTATTTATTTATTTTACTGTAAGTACATCTTACACAATGGTGCATTCAGCGAACTTTAAACCCTCCAAAATATCTACAAGTAAACATGAAACATTGGATATGTAATTATGAAATATTATATAATAGATTATTAAACATAATTAATACCTCGCACAACCCAGCACTTAGAGAAATTTACGACACTCTCTCCCTCTCACGCTCTGGTACAATTTCTTATTTTTTTTTACTGAGCTCATTTTAAAATTTTAAATAAGATTGAATTGAATTGAATTGAATTCATTTTATCAGTGATTGAATTTTGAGTTGGTCATTATGTTGAATTATATTGTTTTACTTGAAACTAAAAAAAATGATGTTGGAACGTTCTCACCCAATTTTTTGGATAGGTCTCACCGCACTACTAGGGTCGTCCGGTCGTGCAATCTGTTCCTTCTTTACATCGTGTTAATGCCCCACACCGTCGTGTCTGCCCACGAAAATGCTTTGGGCAGATCCTACACGCACAACGCTTTTTGGACGATCCAACGGCCGATGACACCTGTTCAAATTCTTTAACGCCCCAACATTTCCTTTATTTATGTAGTTAATTAACCACTTTTAGTGGTGTAAAAGTTAAATTTCACACTCAGTGAACTGTTTGCCGGCCGGCTGCGTTCACGCTTTAGAAGAAAATGACCCAGATCCTTTGTTTCATTTTTCGTAGGTGGGGCGAAAACTACGTCATCAAGTTATTGTTCATCTGTTTACAGCTTCAACTTATTTCCGGAAATACATTCCTCATCACTGGCGTCATCAGGGATAGGCACCTTATCTCAGTATGCGACATACGTTTTTTGCTGTGTTTCTTGTTTTTTGCGATGAAAACAGTTAGAATCTTGTCAATTCACTTTTGCGTTTATAAAATATTTGTATAGTCCACTCACTGTAGCTTTACAGGGATTATTAAAGGTTTAATTAATTATGACCAAATTGTTAAAAAATGAAGGAATACAATACTTATGGTCTTTTATACCATGGATGGTTTTGTTAATTTAAGATTGTACCAGAATTGTACCATCACAAGAAGCAAAAGCAACAGTATATGAAAATAAAAATAAAAAAATAAATAATTAATAAAAATAAATAAATAATAATAAATAATGTTTTTTTTAAATCTGTATATTTATAAATAAATGTGAAAACCGAGCAAAGCTCGGTCACCCCGATATTTAACACTTACCTCAGAGAATGCAAAAAACACAACAGCGTATAGAGAACACTTAATAGTTTAGATTATGTATATACCTCAGAGAATGCAAAAAACACAACAGTGTATAGAGAACACTTAATAGTTTAGATTATGTATATCAGATAGATTGTACAAAAATCCACAATTGTATGTCTCAACTCTTAGTTTGTTTATTTACAGTCATAGCAACATCTGTTTATATTATTTATAAACATCGATACTGCGCCGTTTAGGCCGCAGGTTAAAGACCCTACGGTATTGTTAGAGCCGTTTCCGAGAAAAAAAGGACATACATAGATTAGATTGTATGTCTCAACTCTTGTTTGTTTATTTACATTCATAACAACAGCTATTTATATTTATTTATAAACATCGATACTGGGATTGTATGTCTCAACTCTTAGTTTGTTATTTACATTCATTGCAACAGCTATTTTATATTATTTATAAACATCGATAAGATCTATTCTTTATGAACAGAATTAAAATTAACATTTTAATTTCAAATAAAAAATATTTTTTAAAAATATTTGTTGCTGGGTGACAGAGTTATAACAGTAGCAATTGTTGTGTGAATATTTAAACCTACATGAATTAAAATGTATACTTAAAAGACCCTACGGTTTAGGGCTTAGGCGATTTTTGCGGAAAATCAGACCTAGCCCAATCGATTTGTAGTGTCCAAATACACTTAAGTACCAAATTTCGAGAAAATCGTTAGAGCCGTTTCCGAGAAATAAAGGACATACATACAAAGATTGCTCGCTTAATAGTATAAGATTATTATTACATTGTATTCACCATAAAAATGTCTTGTTATCCAGTTCTGCAGAAATAGAGTAACAGTATGTTTGCGACAAAACAGTAATCTTAGGAAAACCGCAGAAAGATGATAGTTTCAAAATTTGTATTAGCCAATACATATACGTACATGCCCATATTATATATTGTTAATAGACTTGTTTCGGGGTTATAAACAAACAAACAAAATTTGAAAATAATTTTATTTAGCTATGAGAATGTGTTAAGAAATATAATTTTCATTTGAACATCAACTAAAGTCTATATTTTTATGGATTCCCATTATAGATAAATATAGGTTACAGTTACAGTTTGCAACATTACAACCTTGCAAAAGTTGCATAATATTATATGGTATGTGTACAAATTTTTGTACGTAAATTTAGGCATTTCATGCCTCACGTCCAGGGCGACAAATTTATATAACGTGACAATTTGGCAAATTTAATTTAATTTAAATTTGTGGAGTCCCTCGATCTTGGAGCACCAAATTTAAACAACGTTACATATACATAAATAGGCGTGAACGGTCTCACGTTCAAGATTGACAAATTATTTAAACATATAACATTTAAATAGGGGGTCAGGTGTATCTGCAATAAGAACTCTACGGAACTTGAAACAGTAATTAAAATTTATTTGATACTATAAAAAAATATGTGCACATGGCACTGACTTCGATTTAAAAAACATTAGTTATTATTTGTTATAATACCGTAAGGCTTAAGATATATACATCCTTACTAACTAAACATTCTATGCTACTAAATAGTATATAAAAGAAAAATCTCATTAGACTACTCAGTCTATTAATATGTTTCAAAATCAATTTTTAAATCTTTTTTCTATATATGGTACGTACTCAAAAGATTAATAGTTATTACTTCTCAGTACTGTTTTCTCAAATACTAATTGTTTTTATTTATATTCTTTGTAATTATTTTATATCATATTAATTTGAGCTCTTGTTACGTTAATCGTATTTCTAAAACATCTGTGATTTTTAACTCTACTATACAAGAAATATTACTCTTATTTTTAAATAAAATATTAATGTCTTTAACTGTCTTTGTATACTGTGTATGATTAAGATATGAATAAGTTGTCTATCACCTTATTGTCGTCAATCATACTCGATCATTTTTGTTCCATCGGTGTTCATCTTCGTCTCGCCTCCAGCGTCGGCTGTCTCTCTTCTCCTCTTGTCCAGCGTCGGCTGTCTCTCTTCTCCTCTTGTCCAGCGTCGTATCGCTATGGAACTGCTTCTCTTGTCCAGCGTCGTATCGCTATGGAACTGCTTCTCTTGTCCAGCGTCGTATCGCTATGGAACTTCTTCTCTTGTCCAGCGTCGTATCGCTATAGAACTTCTTCTCTTGTCCAGCGTCGTATCGCTATGGAACTTCTTCAGTAGTGCTGTTATTAATTACAATGTTTGTCTTATAGCTTGGTTACGTATTTGTACATAACTGGCAATTTAAACTGTTTATAAAAATATTAATAAATATGCCGTGCTGACGGGCATAAGCTCCCGCTGCATCATGGATGATTCAAGAAAGAGAACCACTGAAGCTTGCGTGTCCTATTTATACCCATGTCTTGGTCGACACCCTTCAGTGATACAAAATCGACATGTTAGAAACTGTCTTTGGCGTCAGTTCCCCCACTCTGTCAAATTCACTATTTTTTATATTTCTGCGAATTGCAGAGTCCTGTAAGTATTTTTTTATACTTACCTTATAACTAATTTTACAACACATGTTCATTGTAATTTTGGACATTGCAACTTAACCCTTTTGATTTGTACACAGTTATTTCACTATTGCACTTGTACGGCGGGTCACTTTCGCGTGGTTTTCGCACACAGTATTTATTAAATTTATTTACATTTTATGGTGCTTTTGGATTTTAATTCTTAATTCTAGTTTATGAATAATTACGGAAAAACAGTCATTGTGCAATTATTCATACTGGGGTGGCAAACTTGCCTGCAGAGACCTGCGTTCACACACACTAGCAAAATACTGGTGTACACACTTTCAGTTACATTTGTGTGTGTGTGCACGTTGATTCAGGTCGAAACACCTGTTCATATTTTTGTCTGAGTCAAGCTTGCAATCCATAACATGCTTATTTCTAATATATTATTAATTATTTACAGTTTATTAAGTAAATTTAAATTTTTATATTTCATGCTCAGTACATCACTTATTTGTACTGTCGCAAGTTATTATAGTTCATGTGTTATAGTTACATTTTTAAATCCATTTTTATATTAGTTACATTATAAATTTTCACCTTCCTTCTTGGTGAACTCAGGATGGGCAGACAGTGAATCATCATTTATGTAATGTGGTTCAAAATCTGTTTTGACCATACTTGCAGATCGTATAAAAACTGCAGTGTCTGTTTGCCACAAGTACAACAACTGAGTATTGTACCAACCAACAAGACAGTACCTCCAAATGTCACTTGTAATTATTTCTCATCATTGCCTGTATACAGTTCATAATCACTTTTCAACTTATATTCATATATATCTAATTCTATTTGAACCACTGTTACTCTTAGTAATAAATGTTCTCTGGAGTTTTGAGATTCTGCATGTAATTATATTACTCCTAAGCATTGAAGCATGTACTAATTTAATCATTAGGACTAAGTATATTTAGTCGTTTTTTTTTTGTAAGTCACTTATATTTTAGTCAAAAAGGATGTCGAGGTCCAAATTCCCATTTTATTTATTTACATTTGTACCTGGGCATTAGAAACTGAATTGTTTGCCTAGATAGCTTTTGGTGAATTCCTTTTTGTCAGTCTTCACAAATGTTTAATTGTGATGATGTGTAGTATTGTTCAGAATTACTTACTATTAACTTGTTTTTTAAGACAGTGTGACATCACTTAATAGTATATGGAGTTATTTTGGCAGTAATCAGACTCACATATTTTGCACGTGGTTAATGATGAATTTAACATAGATATATTTCTCAAGTGTTCATAATATAACTCAAACAAATAATTTAATAGTCAAAATTTCAAGCCACATACTTTTGTATTATTTTGGAACAGTAGAAAAATTTCTGAACTTATTATTCTAGATACTTAACGACTAGCTTGTTGCATGTGATGTATTTTTAATATAGAAGAAATTGATATAAATTCTAAAAAATTGTGTTGCCCTGTTAATGTAAAACTGCGCTGAAGATTTGTTTCTACTATAAGTAATCCAACGTTGTATTGTACTCATGACCAAATAAATATGTGATTGTAAGTACAATATAAACAGGTGACACATTGTACCATTATATCTGATCGCCATTTATTAGTTTGGATTTAGATAAACTATGAACAATAGACCAGGCGCACAGGAGAACAAATAATTAATTGAACAGGTGTTGAAGGAAAATAGAATATGATTATATGGGTAGTGGTCTTTTAGGTCAAGCTGAATTAACCACTAGACATGTTTTAATAAAAATTGGTATGGAGAACCATACATGACTTCCATGTCCTAAAATTTGTATTTAAAATTATTTAAATATTAATTAAATAAGTGGATCCTTGAGTTCTGAAAAAATTATGTATCAGCTAAAATGGTACCACCATGTCAGGTGGATTAAGACTATCCTCAACCTTCGTGAGGAAGACTGTAGTTTTGGATAAAATGTCTAAATCGAACGAAGAGCTAGCTAAAGGTAGCTGCGATCTGATTCCTGTGATGAAATTGGACTCTCGCTGCGAGGGGCCGAGGGATGTCTATAGTGTTATCGAAGTCTTTTCTGTCAATACCATACTAGTCATTTTTCTTTTTTAAAATCGAGTCTTGATTTCTTTCTTTCCATTTGTCTTCTGATTTCCTGAACGATTATTCTGTTCACCCGTATAATTATAAGTTTCTCAGCACAACATATCTTCTTTAATACATTTGTGTCTCCTGTTTAACACTCACCATTCTGATCCATGTCATAACGCTATATTCCACACAGGCTAGTAAATAACTAGCCATCAGAGAGATCAAAATATTTTCAAGGAGGGGCAAACAATTTTCCAAAGAAGAAAAATATTTATATATTTTTCATACATACACACATGCACATATTAGTGCATAATTCTCATATCATAATAGAAATAAGTACACAGATTGTATTAATTGCTTTAATACAACAACACTGCCCAGCGATCTTTTCGGCTTGCACGCGTTGTGTTGGTGTGGGTTTCAGCACTTTCCATTTAAAAAGCGTGCAGACATAATAAAATGAACATGAGTGAGGCCAGAAATAATGCGAATTTTGTGTGTGTGTGTGTGTGTGTGTGTGTGTGTGTGTGTGTGTGTGTGCGTGCTGCCAGCCTTTTTATTGCGGTAATCACAATAATAAAACTTTGGAAAAGTAAACATTACATAATTGAGATATGCTTGCCTGCCAGGAACGATATATTTTCACTCATACATGATTTAAATTAAAATAAAAAATATAGAATTTTGTTAAAGTGAAATGAAATGTTTCCATAGAAACTACTTCTTTGTTGTCATTAACGTATTACATATATAAAACTTACTTCCTCCATCATGAACTACCATTTTAATTTATTAAAAAAATTACCCCCTCCCCCTTCATCAACCCTTTTCATTTATAGATATTTCATCTACCTTTCTATAGTGGATTATTATGACCTTCTTTTCAGGATACTTTATTTATCAAAATTAAGCAATTTACTCTTGCTAAAACGTAAAACGCAGGTAAACCCCTTTCCCTTAACCGATCTTCACTAAAAACAATAGGCCTTGAGTCCTCTACAATTCATGCCTGTATGCAAAAAATTATTTGATTCTGTTTGAATTTGCAGCTGTTATCGTTTGCCATAGAAAAAATTCTACACACAGACACACATAGACACTTTTCAAAATGTCGGTATGGAGAACCATACATGACTTCCATGTTCTAAGATTTATATTTAAAATAATTTACGAAACGAAATGTTTCTATAGAAACTATTTCTTTCCACTTATTGCTTCGGCCTTAACCACAGTACTGTGGTCAGTAACGTATACCACCACACGTTATCGCACTCGATTTTCACTGATGATGGCAGTCGACGGCACTGCCGAGACGTCTGGTTTCGCAGAAAACATTGGACTACGGTCAAACAGCCTGGGAAGGAATTTTAACAACAAACTACTACTTTGTTGCCGATAACGTAGTACACATAAAAATTATCCCCTCCCCCTTCAACTATAATTTTCATTTATAGAAAATTACCCCCACCCCGTTCAACTAGCCTCTTCATTTATAGATATTTCATCTATGTTTCTACAGTGGATTATTAAGATCTTCTTATCAGGATACATTATTTATCAAAATTAAGTACCTTACTCTTGTTACAACAAACAATGTTTCAGGTAAACTGTCCTTTCCCCATAACCGATCTTCACCCAAATCAATAGGCCTTGAGTATTCTACAACTCAGAGCACATATGTAAACACGATTTTTTTTGCCATCACCATACTTCCATTACCTTAAGGAACATGGAAGTAAAAAATTATTTGATTCTGTTTGAATTTACAGCAGTTATCGTTCTTCATGAAAAACGTTCTCTTGTTACAACATAAAATGTTGCTGGTAAACTACCCCTTTCGCTTAACCGATCTTCAACAAAATCAACAGACCTTGAGTTATCTACAATTGAGGAAGGTGTGCAAAAAACATATTTGATTCTGTTTGAATGTGCGGCAGTTATCGTTCGTCATAGAAAAATTACCGTTGTTAAAACATAAAATGTTGCTGGTAAACTACCCCTTTCCCTTAACCGATGTTTACCAAAATCAACAGACATTGAGTTCTCTATAGCTCAGGAAGGTATGCAAAACATTATTTGATTCTGATTGAATTTACGGCAGTTATCATTCGTCATAGAAAAAAATTACCCATGTTAAAACATAAAATGTTGCTGATAAACTACCCCTTTCCCTAAACCGATCTTCAACAAAAACAATAGGTCTTGAGAACTCTCCAATTCAGGGCTGTATGCAAAACATTATTTGATTCTGTTTGAATTTTCGGCTGTTATCATTTGCCATAGGAAAAAATTACCCTTGATTAAAAAAAAAACTTTGCCGGTAAACTACCCCTTTCCCTTAAACGATCTTCATCAAAAACAATAGATCTTGAGAACTCTCCAATTCAGGGCTGTATGGAAAACATAATTTGATTCTGTTTGAATTTTCGGCTGTTATCGTTTGCCATAGGAAAAAATGACTTTTTCATGTTTTGAGTGTAGTACAAGCATAATCTGCAATAATCTCTAACATGATTTTTTTTGCCATCACCATACTTCCATTTCCTTAAGGAACTTGTTCTAAGATTTATATTTAAATCATTTTTGAAATGAAATATTACCATAGAAACTACTTCTTTCTACTTATTGCTTCAGCCTTAACCACAGTACTGTGGTCACTAACGTATACCACCTCACATTATCGCACTGATTTTCACTGATGATGGAAGTCGATGGCATTGCCGAAACGTCTGGTTTTGTAGAAAACATTGGACTACGGCCAAACATCCCGGGACGGAATTTTAACAAAAACTATTTCTTTGTTGCCGATAACGTAGTACACATATATATAAAAAATATGCATAAAATTAATGGCTTGTATAAGTTAATGATTGATCTCCATTAAGTAGTGCTCAAGTTTCCAAAGTTTTAATATTATGATGTCCGTAATTAAAACATCAGAGCAGGTTTAGTGTATGAGGGTACACCGTGGACAAAATTTTCAACATTTCCTATTGAGCGTTGCTTAGAGTAAAGCTGCGAATCTACAGTGTACGTTTCACAGAACAAACACGCGGAAAAGAAGGAGCGCTCCGAAGTCACTCATGGACCCTCAGCATCTTGCACAGGGTTCATTCCCTAAAGACGAAAAGTCTGTCTATGAATCGTTCCTCTGTAAACACGTGCAGTTACACTGCCCAGCAATCCACAGGAAGCAAATAGCTATCCATGCTGGACACTTTTTCAGCTTGCACGCGTTATGTTGGTGTGGGTTTCAGCACTTTCCATTTAAAAAGCATGCAAATGTAAGAAAATAAACATGAGTGAGGCCAGAAATAACGCGAATTTTGTGTGTGTGTGTGTGTGTGTGTGTGTGTGTGTGTGTGTGTGTGTGTGTGTGTGTGTGTGTGTGTGTGTTCCCTGCCTTTTTATTGCAGTAATCATAATAATAAAATGGAAACGTAAACATTACATAATTGAGATATGCTTGCCTGCCACGAACGATATATATTTTCACTCATACATGATTTACACTAAAATGAAAAAATTATAATTTTATTGTCTGGCAACAAAATTATTTTATTTTTAACAATTACCATTGTTTGAAAAAGTTTAAATGAATTTTCAAGTACTTTACTGTTGTTAAAACGTAAAAGGTTGCAGGTAAACTACCCCTTCCCCTTAACCGATCTTCACCAAAATCAAAAGTCCTGGAGATCTCTACAATTCAGGGACGTATGCAAAAAATTATTTGATTCTGTTTGAATTTGCGGCTGTTATCGTTTGCCATACAAAATTACCCTTGATAAAAAAACGTTGCAGGTAAACTACCCCTTCCCCTTAACCGATCTTCACCAAAAACAATAGGTCTTGAGTACTCTACAAATAAGGGCTGTATGCAAAAAATTATTTGATTCTGTTTGAATTTGCGGCTGTTATCGTTTGCCATAGAAAATACCCTTGTTAAAACATAAAACGTTGCAGGTAAACTACCCCTTCCCCTTAACCGATCTTCACCAAAAACAATAGGTCTTGAGTACTTACAAATAAGGGCTGTATGCAAAAAATTATTTGATTCTGTTTGAATTTGCGGCTGTTATCGTTTGCCATAGAAAATACCCTTGTTAAAACATAAAACGTTGCAGGTAAACTACCCCTTTCCCATAACCTATCTTCACCAAAAACAATAGGTCTTGAGTACTTTACAAATCAGGTCCGCATGCAAAAGATTATTTGATTTTGTTTGAATTTGCGGCTGTTATCGTTTGCCATAGAAAAAAATCTACACACACACACGCACACACTTTTTGAAAATATCGGTATGGAGAACCATACATGACTTCCATGTTCTAAGATTTATATTTAAAATCATATTCGAAATGAAATATTACCTTAGAAACTACTTCTTTCTACTCATTGCTTCATCCTTAACCATGGTACTGTGGTCACTAACATATACCACCTGACGTTTTCGCACTCGATTTTCACTGATGATGGCAGTGGATGGACTGCCGAAAAGTCTGGTTTTGCAGAAAACATTGGACTACGGCTAAACAGCCTGGGAAGGAATTTTAACAAAGAACTACTTCTTTGGTGCCGATAAACATAGTACACATATAACAAATTCTCCCCTCCCCAATCAACTATAATTTTCTTTAATAGAAAATAACCCCCACCCCGTTCACCTAACCTCTTCATTTATAGATATTTCATCTACGTTTCTACAGTGGATTATTATGAGCTTCTTATTAGGATACATTATTTATCAAAATCAAGTACTTTACTCTTGTTAAAACATAAAACGTTGCAGGTAAACTACCCCTTCCCCTTACCCGATCTTCACCAAAAACAATAGGTCTTGAGTACTCTACAAATAAGGGCTGTATGCAAAAAATTATTTGATTCTGTTTGTATTTGCGGCTGTTATCGTTTGCCATAGAAAATACCCTTGTTAAAACATAAAACGTTGCAGGTAAACTACCCCTTTCCCTTAACCGATCTTCACCAAAAACAATAGGTCTTGAGAACTCTACAATTTAGGGCTGTATGTAAATAATCTTTTGATTCTGTTTGAATTTGCGGCTGTTATCGTTTGCCATAGAAAATACCCTTGTTAAAACATAAAACGTTGCAGGTAAACTACCCCTTTCCCTTAACCGATCTTCACCAAAAACAATAGATCTTGAGAACTCTCCAATTCAGGGCTGTATGGAAAACATAATTTGATTCTGTTTGAATTTTCGGCTGTTATCGTTTGCCATAGGAAAAAATTACTTTTTCATGTTTTGAGTGTAGTACAAGCATAATCTGCAATAATCTCTAACATGATTTTTTTTGCCATCACCATACTTCCATTTCCTTAAGGAACTTGTTCTAAGATTTATATTTAAATCATTTTTGAAATGAAATATTACCATAGAAACTACTTCTTTCTACTTATTGCTTCAGCCTTAACCACAGTACTGTGGTCACTAACGTATACCACCTCACATTATCGCACTGATTTTCACTGATGATGGAAGTCGATGGCATTGCCGAAACGTCTGGTTTTGTAGAAAACATTGGACTACGGCCAAACATCCCGGGACGGAATTTTAACAAAAACTATTTCTTTGTTGCCGATAACGTAGTACACATATATATAAAAAATATGCATAAAATTAATGGCTTGTATAAGTTAATGATTGATCTCCATTAAGTAGTGCTCAAGTTTCCAAAGTTTTAATATTATGATGTCCGTAATTAAAACATCAGAGCAGGTTTAGTGTATGAGGGTACACCGTGGACAAAATTTTCAACATTTCCTATTGAGCGTTGCTTAGAGTAAAGCTGCGAATCTACAGTGTACGTTTCACAGAACAAACACGCGGAAAAGAAGGAGCGCTCCGAAGTCACTCATGGACCCTCAGCATCTTGCACAGGGTTCATTCCCTAAAGACGAAAAGTCTGTCTATGAATCGTTCCTCTGTAAACACGTGCAGTTACACTGCCCAGCAATCCACAGGAAGCAAATAGCTATCCATGCTGGACACTTTTTCAGCTTGCACGCGTTATGTTGGTGTGGGTTTCAGCACTTTCCATTTAAAAAGCATGCAAATGTAAGAAAATAAACATGAGTGAGGCCAGAAATAACGCGAATTTTGTGTGTGTGTGTGTGTGTGTGTGTGTGTGTGTGTGTGTTCCCTGCCTTTTTATTGCAGTAATCATAATAATAAAATGGAAACGTAAACATTACATAATTGAGATATGCTTGCCTGCCACGAACGATATATATTTTCACTCATACATGATTTACACTAAAATGAAAAAATTATAATTTTATTGTCTGGCAACAAAATTATTTTATTTTTAACAATTACCATTGTTTGAAAAAGTTTAAATGAATTTTCAAGTACTTTACTGTTGTTAAAACGTAAAAGGTTGCAGGTAAACTACCCCTTCCCCTTAACCGATCTTCACCAAAATCAAAAGTCCTGGAGATCTCTACAATTCAGGGACGTATGCAAAAAATTATTTGATTCTGTTTGAATTTGCGGCTGTTATCGTTTGCCATACAAAATTACCCTTGATAAAAAAACGTTGCAGGTAAACTACCCCTTCCCCTTAACCGATCTTCACCAAAAACAATAGGTCTTGAGTACTCTACAAATAAGGGCTGTATGCAAAAAATTATTTGATTCTGTTTGAATTTGCGGCTGTTATCGTTTGCCATAGAAAATACCCTTGTTAAAACATAAAACGTTGCAGGTAAACTACCCCTTCCCCTTAACCGATCTTCACCAAAAACAATAGGTCTTGAGTACTTACAAATAAGGGCTGTATGCAAAAAATTATTTGATTCTGTTTGAATTTGCGGCTGTTATCGTTTGCCATAGAAAATACCCTTGTTAAAACATAAAACGTTGCAGGTAAACTACCCCTTTCCCATAACCTATCTTCACCAAAAACAATAGGTCTTGAGTACTTTACAAATCAGGTCCGCATGCAAAAGATTATTTGATTTTGTTTGAATTTGCGGCTGTTATCGTTTGCCATAGAAAAAAATCTACACACACACACGCACACACTTTTTGAAAATATCGGTATGGAGAACCATACATGACTTCCATGTTCTAAGATTTATATTTAAAATCATATTCGAAATGAAATATTACCTTAGAAACTACTTCTTTCTACTCATTGCTTCATCCTTAACCATGGTACTGTGGTCACTAACATATACCACCTGACGTTTTCGCACTCGATTTTCACTGATGATGGCAGTGGATGGACTGCCGAAAAGTCTGGTTTTGCAGAAAACATTGGACTACGGCTAAACAGCCTGGGAAGGAATTTTAACAAAGAACTACTTCTTTGGTGCCGATAAACATAGTACACATATAACAAATTCTCCCCTCCCCAATCAACTATAATTTTCTTTAATAGAAAATAACCCCCACCCCGTTCACCTAACCTCTTCATTTATAGATATTTCATCTACGTTTCTACAGTGGATTATTATGAGCTTCTTATTAGGATACATTATTTATCAAAATCAAGTACTTTACTCTTGTTAAAACATAAAACGTTGCAGGTAAACTACCCCTTCCCCTTACCCGATCTTCACCAAAAACAATAGGTCTTGAGTACTCTACAAATAAGGGCTGTATGCAAAAAATTATTTGATTCTGTTTGTATTTGCGGCTGTTATCGTTTGCCATAGAAAATACCCTTGTTAAAACATAAAACGTTGCAGGTAAACTACCCCTTTCCCTTAACCGATCTTCACCAAAAACAATAGGTCTTGAGAACTCTACAATTTAGGGCTGTATGTAAATAATCTTTTGATTCTGTTTGAATTTGCGGCTGTTATCGTTTGCCATAGAAAATACCCTTGTTAAAACATAAAACGTTGCAGGTAAACTACCCCTTTCCCTTAACCGATCTTCACCAAAAACAATAGGTCTTGAGAACTCTACAATTTAGGGCTGTATGTAAATAATCTTTTGATTCTGTTTGAATTTGCGGCTGTTATCGTTTGCCATACAAAATACCCTTGTTAAAACATAAAATGTTGCTGGTAAACTACCCCTTTCCCTTAACCGATCTTCACCAAAAACAATTGGTCTTGAGAACTCTACAATTCAGGGCTGTATGCGAAACATTATTTGATTCTGTTTGAATTTTCGGCTGTTATCGTTTGCAAAAAAAAAAAAATTACCCTTGATAAAAAAAAATCCGTTGCAGGTAAACTACCCCTTTCCCTGAACCGATCTTCACCAAAAACAATAGGTCGTGAGTACCTAAAAATCAGGGCTGTATGCAAAAAATTATTTGATTCTGTTTGAATTTGCTGCTGTTATTGTTTGCCATAGAAAAAAATCTATAGACAGACAGACACACATACACTTTTTCGAAAAATGACCTTTTTTCATGTTTTGAGTGTAGTACAATCAGAATCTGCAATAATCTCGAACACGATTTTTTTTTTGCACTCACCATACTTCCATTTCCTTAAGGAATATGGAAGTAAATATCGGTATGGAGAACCATACATGACTTCCATATTCTAAGATTTATATTTAAAATCATTTTCAGCCAAACAGCCAGGCTGTGTCTTACCTGCCTTTTTATTGCTGTATTAAATGAAAAATATTATATTACATTAAAATGAAAAAATTATAATATTATTGCCTGGCAACAAAATTATTTTATTTTTAACAATTACCATTGTTTCAAAAAGTTTAAATAAATTTTCAAGTACTTTACTCTTGTTAAAACGTAAAAGGTTGCAGGTAAACTACCCCTTCCCCTTAACCGATCTTCACCAAAATCGAAAGTCATTGAGACCTCTACAATTCAGGGACGTATGCAAAAAATTATTTGATTCTGTTTGAATTTGCGGCTGTTATCGTTTGCCATAGAAAATACGCTTGAAAAAAAAAGTTGCAGGTAAACTACCCCTTCCCCTTAACCGATCTTCACCAAAAACAATAGGTCTTGAGTACTCTACAAATCAGGGCTGTATGCAAATAATCTTTTGATTCTGTTTGAATTTGCGGCTGTTATCGTTTGCCATAGAAAATACCCTTGTTAAAAAAACGTTGCAGGTAAACTACCCCTTTCCCTCAACCGAACTTCACCAAAAACAATAGGTCTTGAGAACTCTACAATTTAGGGCTGTATGCAAATAATCTTTTGATTCTGTTTGAATTTGCGGCTGTTATCGTTTGCCATAGGAAATACCCTTGTTAAAACATAAAACGTTACAGGTAAACTACCCCTTTCCCTTAACCGATCTTCACCAAAATCAACAGATCTTGAGAACTCTACAATTCAGGGCTGTATGGGAAACATTATTTGATTCTGTTTGAATTTGCGGCTGTTATCGTTTGCCAAACAAACAAAATTACCCTTGCTAAAAAAAAACCGTTGCAGGTAAACTACCCCTTTCCCTCAACCGATCTTCACCAAAAACAATAGGTCGCGAGTACTCTGCAAATCAGGGCTGCATGCAAAAAATTATTTGATTCTGTTTGAATTTGCGGCAGTTATCGTTTGCCATAGAAAAATAATCTACAGATAGACAGACAGACAGACACACAGACAGACAGACACACACACACACACTTTTCGGAAAACGACTTTTTTTCATGTTTTGAGTGTAGTAGAATCAGAATCTGCAATAATCTCGAACACGATTTTTTTTGCCATCACCATACTTCCATTCCTTAAGGAATATGGAAGTAAAATTACCCTTGATAAAAAACGTTGCAGGTAAACTACCCCATTCCCTTAACCGATCTTCACCAAAAACAATAGGTCTTGAGTAGTCCACAAATCAGGGCTGTATGCAAAAAATTATTTGATTCTGTTTGAATTTGTGGCTGTTATCGTTTGCCATAGACAATACCCTTGTTAAAACATAAAACGTTGCAGGTAAACTACCCCTTTCCCATAACCGATCTTCACCAAAAACAATAGGTCTTGAGTACTTTACAAATCAGGTCCGCATGCAAAAGATTATTTGATTTTGCTTGAATTTGCGGCTGTTATCGTTTGCCATAGAAAAAAATCTACACACACACACGCACACACTTTTTGAAAATATCGGTATGGAGAACCATACATGACTTCCATGTTCTAAGATTTATATTTAAAATCATATTCGAAATGAAATATTACCTTAGAAACTACTTCTTTCTACTCATTGCTTCATCCTTAACCATGGTACTGTGGTCACTAACATATACCACCTGACGTTTTCGCACTCGATTTTCACTGATGATGGCAGTGGATGGACTGCCGAAAAGTCTGGTTTTGCAGAAAACATTGGACTACGGCTAAACAGCCTGGGAAGGAATTTTAACAAAGAACTACTTCTTTGGTGCCGATAAACATAGTACACATATAACAAATTCTCCCCTCCCCAATCAACTATAATTTTCTTTAATAGAAAATAACCCCCACCCCGTTCACCTAACCTCTTCATTTATAGATATTTCATCTACGTTTCTACAGTGGATTATTATGAGCTTCTTATTAGGATACATTATTTATCAAAATCAAGTACTTTACTCTTGTTAAAACATAAAACGTTGCAGGTAAACTACCCCTTCCCCTTACCCGATCTTCACCAAAAACAATAGGTCTTGAGTACTCTACAAATAAGGGCTGTATGCAAAAAATTATTTGATTCTGTTTGTATTTGCGGCTGTTATCGTTTGCCATAGAAAATACCCTTGTTAAAACATAAAACGTTGCAGGTAAACTACCCCTTTCCCTTAACCGATCTTCACCAAAAACAATAGGTCTTGAGAACTCTACAATTTAGGGCTGTATGTAAATAATCTTTTGATTCTGTTTGAATTTGCGGCTGTTATCGTTTGCCATAGAAAATACCCTTGTTAAAACATAAAACGTTGCAGGTAAACTACCCCTTTCCCTTAACCGATCTTCACCAAAAACAATAGGTCTTGAGAACTCTACAATTTAGGGCTGTATGTAAATAATCTTTTGATTCTGTTTGAATTTGCGGCTGTTATCGTTTGCCATACAAAATACCCTTGTTAAAACATAAAATGTTGCTGGTAAACTACCCCTTTCCCTTAACCGATCTTCACCAAAAACAATTGGTCTTGAGAACTCTACAATTCAGGGCTGTATGCGAAACATTATTTGATTCTGTTTGAATTTTCGGCTGTTATCGTTTGCAAAAAAAAAAAAATTACCCTTGATAAAAAAAAATCCGTTGCAGGTAAACTACCCCTTTCCCTGAACCGATCTTCACCAAAAACAATAGGTCGTGAGTACCTAAAAATCAGGGCTGTATGCAAAAAATTATTTGATTCTGTTTGAATTTGCTGCTGTTATCGTTTGCCATAGAAAAAAATCTATAGACAGACAGACACACATACACTTTTTCGAAAAATGACCTTTTTTCATGTTTTGAGTGTAGTACAATCAGAATCTGCAATAATCTCGAACACGATTTTTTTTTTGCACTCACCATACTTCCATTTCCTTAAGGAATATGGAAGTAAATATCGGTATGGAGAACCATACATGACTTCCATATTCTAAGATTTATATTTAAAATCATTTTCAGCCAAACAGCCAGGCTGTGTCTTACCTGCCTTTTTATTGCTGTATTAAATGAAAAATATTATATTACATTAAAATGAAAAAATTATAATATTATTGCCTGGCAACAAAATTATTTTATTTTTAACAATTACCATTGTTTCAAAAAGTTTAAATAAATTTTCAAGTACTTTACTCTTGTTAAAACGTAAAAGGTTGCAGGTAAACTACCCCTTCCCCTTAACCGATCTTCACCAAAATCGAAAGTCATTGAGACCTCTACAATTCAGGGACGTATGCAAAAAATTATTTGATTCTGTTTGAATTTGCGGCTGTTATCGTTTGCCATAGAAAATACGCTTGAAAAAAAAAGTTGCAGGTAAACTACCCCTTCCCCTTAACCGATCTTCACCAAAAACAATAGGTCTTGAGTACTCTACAAATCAGGGCTGTATGCAAATAATCTTTTGATTCTGTTTGAATTTGCGGCTGTTATCGTTTGCCATAGAAAATACCCTTGTTAAAAAAACGTTGCAGGTAAACTACCCCTTTCCCTCAACCGAACTTCACCAAAAACAATAGGTCTTGAGAACTCTACAATTTAGGGCTGTATGCAAATAATCTTTTGATTCTGTTTGAATTTGCGGCTGTTATCGTTTGCCATAGGAAATACCCTTGTTAAAACATAAAACGTTACAGGTAAACTACCCCTTTCCCTTAACCGATCTTCACCAAAATCAACAGATCTTGAGAACTCTACAATTCAGGGCTGTATGGGAAACATTATTTGATTCTGTTTGAATTTGCGGCAGTTATCTTTTGCAAAAAAAAATTACCCTTCTTAAAACATAAAATGTTGCTGGTAAACTACCCCTTTCCCTTAACCGATCTTCAACAAAATCAACAGACCTTGAGTTCTCTTTAATTCAAAAAGGTATGCAAAACCGTAGTCGATTTTGTTTGAATTTGCGGCAGTTATTGTTCGTCATATAAAAAATTATCCTTGTTAAAACATAAAATGTTGCAGGTAAACTACCCCTTTCCATTAACCGATCTTCACCAACACCAATAGGACTTGAGAACTCTACAATTCAGGGCTGTATGCAAAACATTATTTGATTCTGTTTGAATTTGCGGCTGTTATCGTTTGCCATAGAAAAATATCGGTATGGAGAACCATACATGACTTCCATGTTCTAAGATTTATATTTAAAATCATATTCGAAATGAAATATTTCCAAAGAAACTACGTCTTTCTACTTATTGCTTCAGCATTAATCACAGTACTGTGGTCACAAACGTATACCACCTCACGTTTTCGCACTCGATTTTCACTGACGATGGCAGTCGATGGCACTGCAGAAAAGTCTGGTTTTACAGAAAACATTGGACTACGGCTAAACAGCCTGGGAAGGAATTTTAACAAAGAACTACTTCTTTGGTGCCGATAAACATAGTACACATATAACAAATTCTCCCCTCCCCAATCAACTATAATTTTCTTTAATAGAAAATAACCCCCACCCTGTTCACCTAACCTCTTCATTTATAGATATTTCATCTACGTTTCTACAGTGGATTATTATGAGCTTCTTATTAGGATACATTATTTATCAAAATTAAGTACTTTACTCTTGTTAAAACATAAAACGTTGCAGGTAAACTACCCCTTTCTCTTAACCGATCTTCACCAAAATCAATAGGCCTTCAGTCCTCTATAATTTAGGGATGCATGCAAAAAATATTTGATTCTGTTTGAATGTGCGACAGTTATCGTTCGTCATATAAACAATTACCCTTGTTAAAACATAAAACGTTGCTGGTAAACTACCCCTCCCCCTTAACCGATCTTCACCAAAAACAACAGATCTTGCGAACTCTACAATTCAGGAGTGTATGCAGAACATTATTTGATTCTGTTTGAATTTGCGGCAGTTATCTTTTGCAAAAAAAAATTACCCTTCTTAAAACATAAAATGTTGCTGGTAAACTTCCCCTTTCCCTTAACCGATCTTCAACAAAATCAACAGACCTTGAGTTCTCTTTAATTCAAAAAGGTATGCAAAACCGTAGTCGATTTTGTTTGAATTTGCGGCAGTTATTGTTCGTCATATAAAAAATTATCCTTGTTAAAACATAAAATGTTGCAGGTAAACTACCCCTTTCCATTAACCGATCTTCACCAACACCAATAGGACTTGAGAACTCTACAATTCAGTGCTGTATGCAAAACATTATTTGATTCTGTTTGAATTTGCGGCTGTTATCGTTTGCCATAGAAAAATATCGGTATGGAGAACCATACATGACTTCCATGTTCTAAGATTTATATTTAAAATCATATTCGAAATGAAATATTTCCATAGAAACTACGTCTTTCTACTTATTGCTTCAGCATTAATCACAGTACTGTGGTCACAAACGTATACCACCTCACGTTTTCGCACTCGATTTTCACTGATGATGGCAGTCGATGTCACTGCAGAAAAGTCTGGTTTTACAGAAAACATTGGACTACGGCTAAACAGCCCGGGAAGCAATTTTAACAAAAAAACTACTTCTTTGTTGCCGATAACGTAGTACACATAAAAAATTCTCCCCTCCAACTTCAACTATAATTGTTAATAATAGAAAATTACCCCCACACCGTTCACCTAATCTCTTCATTTATAGATATTTCATCTACGTTTCTACAGTGGATTATTATGAGCTTCTTATCAGGATACTTTATTTATAAAAATTAAGTACTTTACTCTCGTTAAATCATAAAATGTTTCGGGTAAACTACCCCTTTCTCTTAACCGATCTTCTCCAAAATCAATAAACCTTCAGTCCTCTACAATTCAGGGATGCTTGCAAAAAAATATTTGATTCTGTTTGAATGTGCGGCAGTTATCGTTCGTCATGGAAACATTTCTCTTGTTACAACTTAAAATGTTGCAGGTAAACTACCCCTTTCCCTTAACCGATCTTCACCAAAAACCGTACGTCTTGCGATCTCTAAAATTGAGGGCTGTATGCAAATAATCATTTGATTCTGTTTGAATTTGCGGCAGTTATCGATCGTCATATAAAAAATTACCTTAGTTAAAACATAAAATGTTGCAGGTAAACCACCCCTTTCCCTAATCCAGTCTCCACCAACACCAATAGGACTTGAGAACTCTACAATTCAGGGCTGTATGCAAGAGAGTAGTGTATTCTGTTTGAATTTGCGGCTGTTATCGTTTGCCATAGAAAAAAATTATACTTGTTTAAAAAAAAACCATTGCAGGTAAACTACCCCTTTCCCTTAACCGATCTTCACCAAAATCGACAGGTCTTGAGAACTCTACAGTTCAGTGCTGTATGCAAAAGAGTAGTTGATTCTGTTTGAATTTACGGCTGTTATGATTTGCCATAGAAAGAAATTACCCCCGATAAAAAAAACGTTGCAGGTAAACTACCCCTTCCCCTTAACGGATGTTCACCAAAACCAATAGGTCTTGAGAACTCTACAATACAGGCCTGTATGCAAAACATCATTTGATTCTGTTTGAATTTGCGGCTGTTATCGTTTGCCATAGAAAAAAATTACACTTGATAAAAAACTGTTGCAGGTAAACTACCCCTTTCCCTTAACCGATCTTCACCAAAAATAATAGATCTTGAGAACTCTACAAATCAGGGCTGTATGCAAAACATTCTGTTGTAACCTGCAACACTTGATTCTGTTTGAATTTGCGGGTGTTATCGTTTGCCATCGAAAATACCCTTGTTAAAACAAAACGTTGCAGGTAAACTACCCCTTTACCTTAACCGATCTTCACCATAAACAATAGGTCTTGAGAACTCTACAATACAGGGCTGTGTGCAAAACATCATTTGATTCTGTTTGAATTTGCGGCTGTTATCGTTTGCCATAGAAAAATATCGGTATGGAGGACCATACATGACTTCCATATTCTAAGATTTATATTTAAAATCATTTTCGAAATGAAATATTACCATAGAAACTACTTCTTTCTGCTTACTGCTTCAGCCTTAACCATAGTACTGTGGTCACTAACGTATACCACCTCACGTCATCGCACTCGATTTTCACTGATGATGGAAGTCGATGGCAATACCGAAACGTCTGGTTTTATAGAAAACATTGGACTACGGCCAAATATCCCGGGAAGGAATTTTAACAAAAACTACTTCTTTGTTGCCGATAACATTGTACACATATATATAAAAAATATGCATACATTTAATGGCTTGTACAAGTTAATGATTGATCTCCATTAAGTAGTGCTCAAGTTTCCAAAGTTTTAATATTATGATGTCCGTAATTAAAACATCAGAGCAGGTTTAGTGTATGAGGGTACACCGTGGACAAAAATTTTCAACATTTCCTATTGAGCGTTGCTTAGAGTAAAGCTGCGAATCTACAGTGTACGTTTCACAGAACAAAAACGCGGAAAAGAAGGAGCGCTCCGAAGTCACTCATGGACCCTCAGCATCTTGCAGAGGGTTCATTCCCTAAAGACGAAAAGTCTGTCTATGAATCGTTCCTCTGTAAACACGTGCAGTTACACTGCCCAGCGATCCACAGGAAGCAAATTGATGTCCATTTTTTCGGCTTGCACGCGTTATGTTGGTGTGAGTTTCGGCACTTTCCATTTAAAAAGCGTGCAAATGTAAGAAAATAAACATGAGTGAGGCCAGAAATAACGCGAATTGTGTGTGTGTGTGTGTGTGTGTGTGTGTGTGTGTGTGTGTCTTCCCTGCGTTTTTATTGCTGTAGTCATAATAATAAAATGGAAACGTAAACATTACATAACTGAGATATGCTTACCTGCCACAAACGATATATTATTTTATACATGTATATTAACTCATACATAATTTACATTAAAATGAAAAAAATTATAATTTTATTGCCTGGCAACAAAATTATTTTATTTTTAACAATTACCATTGTTTGAAAAAGTTTAAATGAATTTTCAGTACTTTACTGTTGTTAAAATGTAAAAGGTTGCAGGTAAATTACCCCTTTCCCTTAACCGATCTTCACCAAAATCGAAAGTCCTTGAGATCTCTACAATTCAGGGACATATGCAAAAAATTATTTGATTCTGTTTGAATTTGCGGCTTTTATCGTTTGCCATAGAAAATACTCTTGATAAAAAAAGTTGCAGGTAAACTACCCCTTCCCCTTAACCGATCTTCACCAAAAACAATAGGTCTTGAGTACTCTACAAATCAGGGCTGTATACAAAAAATTATTTGATTCTGTTTGAATTTGCGGCTGTTATCGTTTGCCATATAAAATACCCTTGTTAAAAAACGTTGCAGGTAAACTACCCCTTTCCTTTAACCGATCTTCACCAAAAACAATAGGTCTTGAGAACTCTACAATTTAGGGCTGTATGCAAATAATTTTTTGCAATTTTAACAAAAAAATACTTCTTTGTTACCGATAACGTAGTACACATATAAAAAATTCTCCACTACACCTTCAACTATAATTTTTAATAATAGAAAATTACCCCCACCCCGTTCACCTAAATTCTTCATTTATAGATATTTCATCTACGTTTCTACAGTGGATTACTATGAGCTTCTTATCAGGATAATTTATTTATAAAAATTAAGTACTTTACTCTTGTTAAATCATAAAATGTTTCTGGTAAACTACCCCTTTCTCTTAACCGATCTTCTCCAAAATCAACAGACCTTCCGTCCTCTACAATTCAGGGAAGCATGCAAAAATATATTTGATTCTGTTTGAATGTGCGGCAGTTATCGTTCGTCATGGAAACATTTCTCTTGTTACAACATAAAATGTTCCTGGTAAACTACCCCTTTCCCTTAACCGATCTTCACCAAAATCAATAGACCTTGAGCTCTCTGCAACTGAGGAAAGGGTGCAAAAAATTATTTGATTCTCATTGAATTTTCGGCAGTTATCGTTCGTCACAATAAAAATTACCCTTTTTAAAACATAAAACGTTGCTGATAAACTACCCCTTCCCTTAACTGATCTTCAACACAATCAACAGACCTTGAGTTCTCTTTAGTTCAAAAAGGTATGCAAAAACCTAGTTGATTCTGTTTGAATTTACAGCAGTTATCGTTCGTCATATAAAAAATTACCCTTGTTAAAACATAAAATGTCGATGGTAAACTACCCCTTTCCCTAACCGATCTTCACCAGCACCAATAGGTATTGAGAACTCTATAATACAGGGCTGTATGCAAAACATCATTTGATTCTGTTTGAATTTGCGGCTGTTATCGTTTATTACAGAAAAAAATTACCCTTGATAAAAAATCGTTGCTAGTAAACTACCCCTTCCCTTTAACCGATCTTCACCAAAAACGTCAGGTCTTGGGTACTCTACAATTTAGGCCTGTATGCAAACAATTATTTGATTCTGTTTGAAATTGCGGCTGTTATAGTTTGCCATAGAAAACACGCTTGATAAAACATAAAACGTTGCTGGTAAACTACCCTATTCCATTAACCGATCTTCACCAATAACAACAGGTCTTGAGAACTCTACAATTCAGGGCTGTATGCAAAACGTTAGTTGATTTTCTTTGAATTTAGGGCAGTTATCGTTCGTCATAGAAAAAATACCCTAGTTAAAACATAAAACGTTACAGGTAAAATACCCCTTCCCCTTAACCGATCTTCAACAAAATCAACAGACCTTGAGTTCCGTATAATTCAAAAAGGTATGCAGAAGAGTAGTTGATTCTGTTTTATTGTACGGCAGTTATCGTTCGTCAAAAAAAAATTACCCTTGATAAAACATAAAATGTTGCTGGTAAACAACCCTATTCCCTTAACCGATCTTCACCAAAACCAACAGGTCTTGAGAACTCTACATTTCAGAGTTGTATGCAAAATATTATATGATTCTGTTTGAATTTGCGGCTGATATCGTTTGCCATATAAAATACCCTTGATAAAACAAAAAACTTGTCAGGTAAACTACCCCTCTCCCTTAACTGATCTTCACCAAAAACAATAGGTCTTTAGTACTCAACAAAACAGGGCTGTATGCAAAAATGTATTTGATTCTGTTGAATTTGCGGCTCTTATCGTTTGCCATAAAAAAAAATTACCCTTGATAAAAAACCGTTGCAGGTAAACTACCCCTTTCCCTTAACCGATCTTCACCAAAAACAATAGATCTTGTGAACTCTATAATTCAGGGCTATATGCAAAATATTATCTGGTTTTGTTTGA
Source organism: Magicicada septendecula (assembly GCA_034769895.1). Taxonomy (NCBI): domain Eukaryota; kingdom Metazoa; phylum Arthropoda; class Insecta; order Hemiptera; family Cicadidae; genus Magicicada; species Magicicada septendecula. The sequence goes on along the minus strand of CM068368.1, from coordinate 743,368,333 downwards.
ATTTGCGGCTGTTATCGTTTGCCATACAAAATACCCTTGATAAAACATAAAACGTTGCAGGTAAACTACCCCTTTCCCTCAACCGATCTTCACCAAAAACAATAGGTCGCGAGTACTCTGTATATCAGGGCTGTATGCAAAAAATTATTTGATTCTGTTCGAATTTGCGGCTGTTATCATTTGCCATAGAAAAAAATCTACAGACACACACACAGACACTTTTCGAAAATATCGGTATGGAGAACCATACATGACTTCCATATTCTAAGATTTATATGTAAAATCATTTTCAGCCAAACAGACAGGCTGTGTCTTACCTGCCTTTTTATTGCTGTATTAAATGAAAAATATTATATTACATTAAAATGAAAAAATTATAATTTTATTGCCTGGCAACAAAATTATTTTATTTTTAGCAATTACCATTGTTTCAAAAAGTTTAAATAAATTTTCAAGTACTACTTTACTCTTGTTAAAACGTAAAAGGTTGCAGGTAAACTACCCCTTCCCCTTAACCGATCTTCACCAAAATCGAAAGTCATTGAGACCTCTACACTTCAGGGACGTACGCAAAAAATTATTTGATTCTGTTTGAATTTGCGGCTGCTATCGTTTGCCATAGGAAATACCCTTGTTAAAACATAAAACGTTACAGGTAAACTACCCCTTCCCCTTAACCGATCTTCACCAAAAACAATAGGTCTTGAGTACTCTACAAATCAGGGCTGTATGCAAAACATTATTTGATTCTGTTTGAATTTGCGGCTGTTGTCGTTTGCCATAGAAAATACCCTTGTTAAAAAAACGTTGCAGGTAAACTACCCCTTTCCCTCAACCGATCTTCACCAAAAACAATAGGTCGCGAGTACTCTGCAAATCAGGGCTGCATGCAAAAAATTATTTGATTCTGTTTGAATTTGCGGCAGTTATCGTTTGCCATAGACAAAAAACTACAGACACACACACAGACAGACAGACACACACACACAGACACTTTTCGGAAAACGACTTTTTTTCATGTTTTGAGTGTAGTAGAATCAGAATCTGCAATAATCTCGAACACGATTTTTTTTGCCATCACCATACTTCCATTCCTTAAGGAATATGGAAGTAAAATGACTTTTTCATGTTTTGAGTGTAGTACAATCATATTCTGCAATAATCTCGAACACGATTTTTTTTGCCATCACCATACTTCCATTTCCTTAAGGAACATGAAAGTAAATAAACATTACATAACTGAGATATGCTTACCTGCCACGAACGATATATTATTTTATACATGGAGGAGTTCAGTGACATACACACGTACAGAAAAATTATATATATAAAGATACTAACTCATACATAATTTACATTAAAATGAAAAAATTATAATTTTATTCCCTGGGAACAAAATTATTTTATTTTTAACAATTACCTTTGTTTGAAAAAGTTTAAATGAATTTTCAAGTACTTTACTCTTGTTAAAACGTAAAAGGTTGCAGGTAAACTACCCCTTCCCCTTAACCGATCTTCACCAAAATCGAAAGTCATTGAGACCTCTACAATTCAGGAACGTATGCAAAAAATTATTTGATTCTGTTTGAATTTGCGGCTGTTATCGTTTGCCATAGAAAATACGCTTGATAAAAAAACGTTGTAGGTAGACTACCCCTTCCCCTTAACCGATCTTCACCAAAAACAATAGGTCTTGAGTACTCTACAAATCAGGGCTGTATGCAAAACATTGTTTGATTCTGTTTGAATTTGCGGCTGTTATCGTTTGCCATAGAAAATACCCTTGTTAAAAAAACGTTGCAGGTAAACTACCCCTTTCCCTCAACCGATCTTCACCAAAAACAACAGGTCTTGAGAACTCTACAATTTAGGGTTGCATGCAAATAATCGTTTGATTCTGTTTGAATTTGCGGCTGTTATCGTTTGCCATAGGAAATACCCTTGTTACAACATAAAACGTTACAGGTAAACTACCCCTTTCCCTTAACCGATCTTCACCAAAAACAATAGGTCTTGAAAACTCTACAATTCAGGGCTGTATACGAAACATTATTTAGTTCTGTTTGAATTTGCGGCTGTTATCGTTTGCCAAAAAAAAAAATTTCCCTTGATAAAATATCGGTATGGAGAACCATACATGACTTCCATATTCTAAGATTTATATTTAAAATCATTTTCAGCCAAACAGCCAGGCTGTGTCTTACCTGCCTTTTTATTGCTGTATTAAATGAAAAATATTATATTACATTAAAATGAAAAAATTATAATTTTATTGCCTGGCAACAAAATTATTTTATTTTTAACAATTACCATTGTTTCAAAAAGTTTAAATAAATTTTCAAGTACTTTACTCTTGTTAAAACGTAAAAGGTTGCAAGTAAACTACCCCTTCCCCTTAACCGATCTTCACCAAAATCGAAAGTCATTGAGACCTCTACAATTCAGGGACGTATGCAAAAAATTATTTGATTCTGTTTGAATTTGCGGCTGTTATCGTTTGCCATAGAAAATACGCTTGATAAAAAAACGTTGCAGGTAAACTACCCCTTCCCCTTAACCGATCTTCACCAAAAACAACAGGTCTTGAGTACTCTACAAATCAGGGCTGTATGCAAAACATTATTTGATTCTGTTTGAATTTGCGGCTGTTATCGTTTGCCATAGAAAATAAAACGTAAAAGGTTGCAGGTAAACTACCCCTTCCCCTTAACCGATCTTCACCAAAAACAATAGGTCTTGAGTACTCTACAAATCAGAACTGTATGCAAAACATTATTTGATTCTGTTTGAATTTGCGGCTGTTATCGTTTGCCATATAAAATACCCTTGTTAAAAAAACGTTGCAGGTAAACTACCCCTTTCCCTCAACCGATCTTCACCAAAAACAATAGGTCTTGCGAAATCTACAATTCAGGGCTGTATGCGAAACATTATTTGATTCTGTTTGAATTTGCGGCTGTTATCGTATGCCAAAAAAAAAAAAAATTCCCTTGATAAAAAAAACCGTTGCAGGTAAACTACCCCTTCCCCTCAACCGATCTTCACCAAAAACAATAGGTCGCGAGTACTCTACAAATCAGGGCTGTATGCAAAAAATTATTTGATTCTGTTTGAATTTGCGGCAGTTGTCGTTTGCCATAGAAAATACGCATGATAAAAAACGTTGCTGGTAAACTACCCCTTCCCCTCAACCGATCTTCACCAAAAACAATAGGTCTTGAGTACTCTACAAATCAGGGCTGTATGCAGAAAATTATTTGATTCTGTTTGAATTTGCGGCTGTTATCGTTTGCCATAGAAAATACCCTTGTTAAAAAAACGTTGTAGGTAAACTACCCCTTTCCCTTAACCGATCTTCACCAAAAACAAAAGGTATTGAGAACTCTACAATTTAGGGCTGTATGCAAATAATCTTTTCATTCTGTTTGAATTTGCGGCTGTTATCGTTTGCCATAGGAAATACCCTTGTTAAAACATAAAACGTTACAGGTAAACTACCCCTTTCCCTTAACCGATCTTCACCAAAAACAATAGGTCTTGAGAACTCTACAATTCAGGGCTGTATGCGAAACATTATTTGATTCTGTTTGAATTTGCGGCTGTTATCGTTTGCCAAACAAACAAAATTTCCCTTGCTAAAAAAAAACCGTTGCAGGTAAACTACCCCTTTCCCTCAACCGATCTTCACCAAAAACAATAGGTCGTGAGTACCTAAAAATCAGGGCTGTATGCAAAAAATTATTTGATTCTGTTTGAATTTGCTGCTGTTATCGTTTGCCATAGAAAAAAATCTATAGACAGACAGACACACATACACTTTTTCGAAAAATGACCTTTTTTCATGTTTTGAGTGTAGTACAATCAGAATCTGCAATAATCTCGAACACGATTTTTTTTTTGCACTCACCATACTTCCATTTCCTTAAGGAATATGGAAGTAAATATCGGTATGGAGAACCATACATGACTTCCATATTCTAAGATTTATATTTAAAATCATTTTCAGCCAAACAGCCAGGCTGTGTCTTACCTGCCTTTTTATTGCTGTATTAAATGAAAAATATTATATTACATTAAAATGAAAAAATTATAATTTTATTGCCTGGCAACAAAATTATTTTATTTTTAACAATTACCATTGTTTCAAAAAGTTTAAATAAATTTTCAAGTACTTTACTCTTGTTAAAACGTAAAAGGTTGCAGGTAAACTACCCCTTACCCTTAACCGATCTTCACCAAAATCGAAAGTCATTGAGACCTCTACAATTCAGGGACGTATGCAAAAAAGTATTTGATTCTGTTTGAATTTGCGGCTGTTATCATTTGCCATAGAAAATACGCTTGATAAAAAAACGTTGCAGGTAAACTACCCCTTCCCCTTAACCGATCTTCACCAAAAACAATAGGTCTTGAGTACTCTACAAATCAGAGCTGTATGCAAAACATTGTTTGCCATAGAAAATACCCTTGTTAAAAAAACGTTGCAGGTAAACTACCCCTTTCCCTCAACCGAACTTCACCAAAAACAATAGGTCTTGAGAACTCTACAATTTAGGGCTGTATGCAAATAATCTTTTGATTCTGTTTGAATTTGCGGCTGTTATCGTTTGCCATAGGAAATACCCTTGTTAAAACATAAAACGTTACAGGTAAACTACCCCTTTCCCTTAACCGATCTTCACCAAAAACAATAGGTCTTGAGTACTCTACAAATCAGGGCTGTATGCAAAACATTATTTGATTCTGTTTGAATTTGCGGCTGTTATCGTTTGCCATAGAAAATACCCTTGTTAAAAAAACGTTGCAGGTAAACTACCCCTTTTCCTCAACCGAACTTCACCAAAAACAATAGGTCTTGAGAACTCTACAATTTAGGGCTGTATGCAAATAATCTTTTGATTCTGTTTGAATTTACGGCTGTTATCGTTTGCCATAGGAAATACCCTTGTTAAAACATAAAACGTTACAGGTAAACTACCCCTTTCCCTTAACCGATCTTCACCAAAATCAACAGATCTTGAGAACTCTACAATTCAGGGCTGTATGCGAAACATTATTTGATTCTGTTTGAATTTGCGGCTGTTATCGTTTGCCAAACAAACAAAATTACCCTTGCTAAAAAAAAACCGTTGCAGGTAAACTACCCCTTTCCCTCAACCGATCTTCACCAAAAACAATAGGTCGCGAGTACTCTGCAAATCAGGGCTGCATGCAAAAAATTATTTGATTCTGTTTGAATTTGCGGCAGTTATCGTTTGCCATAGAAAAAAAACTACAGACAGACACACAGACAGACAGACAGACACACAGACACTTTTCGGAAAACGACTTTTTTTCATGTTTTGAGTGTAGTAGAATCAGAATCTGCAATAATCTCGAACACTTTTTTTTTTGCCATCACCATACTTCCATTCCTTAAGGAATATGGAAGTAACAAGTTTAAATAAATTTTCAAGTACTTTACTCTTGTTAAAACGTATAAGGTTGCAGGTAAACTACCCCTTCCCCTTAACCGATCTTCACCAAAATCGAAAGTCATTGAGACCTCTACAATTCAGGGACGTATGCAAAAAATTATTTGATTCTGTTTGAATTTGCGGCTGTTATCGTTTGCCATAGAAAATACGCTTGATAAAAAAACGTTGCAGGTAAACTACCCCTTCACCTTAACCGATCTTCACCAAAAACAATAGGTCTTGAGTACTCTACAAATCAGGACTGTATGCAAAACATTATTTGATTCTGTTTGAATTTGCGGCTGTTATCGTTTGCCATAGAAAATACCCTTGTTAAAAAAACTTTGCAGGTAAACTACCCCTTTCCCTTAACCGATCTTCACCAAAAACAATAGGTCTTGAGAAATCTACAATTCAGGGCTGTATGCGAAACATTATTTGATTCTGTTTGAATTTGCGGCTATCGTTTGCCAAAAAAAAAAAATTTCCCTTGATAAAAAAAACCGTAGCAGGTAAACTACCCCTTCCCCTCAACCGATCTTCACCAAAAACAATAGGTCGCGAGTACTCTACAAACCAGGGCTGTATGCAAAAAATTATTTGATTCTGTTTGAATTTGCGGCAGTTGTCGTTTGCCATAGAAAATATGCATGATAAAAAACGTTGCTGGTAAACTACCCCTTCCCCTCAACCGATCTTCACCAAAAACAATAGGTCTTGAGTACTCTACAAATCAGGGCTGTATGCAGAAAATTATTTGATTCTGTTTTAATTTGCGGCTGTTATCGTTTGCCATAGAAAATACCCTTGTTAAAAAAACGTTGTAGGTAAACTACCCCTTTCCCTTAACCGATCTTCACCAAAAACAAAAGGTATTGAGAACTCTACAATTTAGGGCTGTATGCAAATAATCTTTTCATTCTGTTTGAATTTGCGGCTGTTATCGTTTGCCATAGGAAATACCCTTGTTAAAACATAAAACGTTACAGGTAAACTACCCCTTTCCCTTAACCGATCTTCACCAAAAACAATAGGTCTTGAGAACTCTACAATTCAGGGCTGTATGCGAAACATTATTTGATTCTGTTTGAATTTGCGGCTGTTATCGTTTGCCAAACAAACAAAATTACCCTTGCTAAAAAAAAACCGTTGCAGGTAAACTACCCCTTTCCCTCAACCGATCTTCACCAAAAACAATAGGTCGCGAGAACTCTGCAAAACCGGACTGTATGCAAAAAATTATTTGATTCTGTTTGAATTTGCGGCAGTTATCGTTTGCCATAGAAAAAAAATCTACAGACAGACAGACACACAGACAGACAGACACACAGACAGACAGACACACAGACACTTTTCGGAAAACGACTTTTTTTCATGTTTTGAGTGTAGTAGAATAAGAATCTGCAATAATCTCGAACACGATTTTTTTTGCCATCACCATACTTCCATTCCTTAAGGAATATGGAAGTAAAAAACCGTTGCTGGTAAACTACCCCTTCCCCTTAACCGATCTTCACCAAAATCAAAAGGCGTTGAGACCTCTACAATTCAGGGACGTATGCAAAAAATTATTTGATTCTGTTTGAATTTGCGGCAGTTGTCGTTTGCCATAGAAAATACGCTTGATAAAAAACGTTGCAGGTAAACTACCCCTTCCCCTCAACCGATCTTCACCAAAAACAATAGGTCTTGAGTACTCTACAAATCAGGGCTGTATGCAGAAAATTATTTGATTCTGTTTGAATTTGCGGCTGTTATCGTTTGCCATAGAAAATACCCTTGTTAAAAAAACGTTGTAGGTAAACTACCCCTTCCCCTTAACCGATCTTCACCAAAAACAACAGGTCTTGAGAACTCTACAATTTAGGGCTGTATGCAAATAATCTTTTGATTCTGTTTGAATTTGCGGCTGTTATCGTTTGCCATAGGAAATACCCTTGTTAAAACAAAACGTTACAGGTAAACTACCCCTTTCCCTTAACCGATCTTCACCAAAAACAATAGGTCTTGAGAACTCTACAAATCAGGGCTGTATGCAAAACATTATTTGATTCTGTTTGAATTTGCGGCTGTTATCGTTTGCCAAAAAAAAAATTTCCCTTGATAAAAAAAACCGTTGCTGGTAAACTACCCCTTTCCCTCAACCGATCTTCACCAAAAACAATAGGTCGCGAGTCCTCTACAAATCAGGGCTGTGTGCAAAAAATTATTTGATTTTGTTTGAATTTGCGGCAGTTATCGTTTGCCATAGAAAAAAAATCTACAGACAGACAGACACACACACAGACACTTTTCGGAAAACGACTTTTACTTCCATATTCCTTAAGGAATGGAAGTATGGTGATGGCAAAAAAAATCGTGTTCGAGATTATTGCAGATTCTGATTCTACTACACTCAAAACATGAAAAAAAGTCGTTTTCCGAAAAGTGTCTGTGTGTCTGTCTGTCTGTGTGTCTGTTGTCTGTCTGTAGATTTTTTTTCTATGGCAAACGATAACTGCCGCAAATTCAAACAGAATCAAATAATTTTTTGCATACAGCCCGGTTTTGCAGAGTTCTCGCGACCTATTGTTTTTGGTGAAGATCGGTTGAGGGAAAGGGGTAGTTTACCTGCAACGGTTTTTTTTTAGCAAGGGTAATTTTGTTTGTTTGGCAAACGATAACAGCCGCAAATTCAAACAGAATCAAATAATGTTTCGCATACAGCCCTGAATTGTAGAGTTCTCAAGACCTATTGTTTTTGGTGAAGATCGGTTAAGGGAAAGGGGTAGTTTACCTGTAACGTTTTATGTTTTAACAAGGGTATTTCCTATGGCAAACGATAACAGCCGCAAATTCAAACAGAATGAAAAGATTATTTGCATACAGCCCTAAATTGTAGAGTTCTCAATACCTTTTGTTTTTGGTGAAGATCGGTTAAGGGAAAGGGGTAGTTTACCTACAACGTTTTTTTAACAAGGGTATTTTCTATGGCAAACGATAACAGCCGCAAATTCAAACAGAATCAAATAATTTTCTGCATACAGCCCTGATTTGTAGAGTACTCAAGACCTATTGTTTTTGGTGAAGATCGGTTGAGGGGAAGGGGTAGTTTACCAGCAACGTTTTTTATCATGCGTATTTTCTATGGCAAACGACAACTGCCGCAAATTCAAACAGAATCAAATAATTTTTTGCATACAGCCCTGATTTGTAGAGTACTCGCGACCTATTGTTTTTGGTGAAGATCGGTTGAGGGGAAGGGGTAGTTTACCTGCAACGGTTTTTTTTATCAAGGGAAATTTTTTTTTTTTGGCAAACGATAACAGCCGCAAATTCAAACAGAATCAAATAATGTTTCGCATACAGCCCTGAATTGTAGATTTCTCAAGACCTATTGTTTTTGGTGAAGATCGGTTGAGGGAAAGGGGTAGTTTACCTGCAACGTTTTTTTATCAAGCGTATTTTCTATGGCAAACGATAACAGCCGCAAATTCAAACAGAATCAAATAATTTTTTGCATACGTTCCTGAATTGTAGAGGTCTCAATGACTTTCGATTTTGGTGAAGATCGGTTAAGGGGAAGGGGTAGTTTACCTGCAACCTTATACGTTTTAACAAGAGTAAAGTACTTGAAAATTTATTTAAACTTTTTGAAACAATGGTAATTGTTAAAAATAAAATAATTTTGTTGCCAGGCAATAAAATTAAAATTTTTTCATTTTAATGTACATCATGTATAAGAGAAAATATATCGCGCTTGGCAGGCGATATTAAGATTTAAATATAAATCTTAGAATATGGAAGTCATGTATGGTTCTCCATACCGATATTTTTTCATGTTTTGAGTGTAGTAGAATCAGAATCTGCAATAATCTCGAACACGATTTTTTTTGCCATCACCATACTTCCATTCCTTAAGGAATATGAAAAAAAGTCGTTTTCCGAAAAGTGTCTGTGTGTGTGTGTCTGTCTGTCTGTCTGTCTGTCTTGTGTCTGTCTGTCTGTCTGTAGATTTTTTTTCTATGGCAAACGATAACTGCCGCAAATTCAAACAGAATCAAATAATTTTTTGCATGCAGCCCTGATTTGCAGAGTACTCACGACCTATTGTTTTTGGTGAAGATCGGTTGAGGGAAAGGGGTAGTTTACCTGCAACGGTTTTTTTTTAGCAAGGGTAATTTTGTTTGTTTGGCAAACGATAACAGCCGCCAAATTCAAACAGAATCAAATAATGTTTCGCATACAGCCCTGAATTGTAGAGTTTCTCACGATCTGTTGATTTTGGTGAAGATCGGTTAAGGGAAAGGGGTAGTTACCTGTAACGTTTTATGTTTTAACAAGGGTATTTCCTATGGCAAACGATAACAGCCGCAAATTCAAACAGAATCAAAAGAGTATTTGCATACTGCCCTAAATTGTAGAGTTCTCAAGACCTATTGTTTTTGGTGAAGATCGGTTGAGGGAAAGGGGTAGTTTACCTGCAACGTTTTTTTAACAAGGGTATTTTCTATGGCAAACGATAACAGCCGCAAATTCAAACAGAATCAAATAATGTTTTGCATACAGCCCTGATTTGTAGAGTACTCAAGACCTATTGTTTTTGGTGAAGATCGGTTGAGGGAAAGGGGTAGTTTACCAGCAACGTTTTTTAAACAAGGGTATTTTCTATGGCAAACGATAACAGCCGCAAATTCAAACAGAAGCAAATAATGTTTTGCATACAGCCCTGATTTGTAGAGTACTCAAGACCTATTGTTTTTGGTGAAGATCGGTTAAGGGAAAGGGGTAGTTTACCTGTAACGTTTTATGTTTTAACAAGGGTATTTCCTATGGCAAACGATAACAGCCGCAAATTCAAACAGAATCAAAAGATTATTTGCATACAGCCCTAAATTGTAGAGTTCTCAAGACCTATTGTTTTTGGTGAAGATCGGTTGAGGGAAAGGGGTAGTTTACCTGCAACGTTTTTTTAACAAGGGTATTTTCTATGGCAAACGATAACAGCCGCAAATTCAAACAGAATCAAATAATGTTTTGCATACAGCCCTGATTTGTAGAGTACTGAAGACCTATTGTTTTTGGTGAAGATCGGTTAAGGGGGAAGGGGTAGTTTACCTGCAACGTTTTTTTTATCAAGCGTATTTTCTATGGCAAACGATAACAGCCGCAAATTCAAACAGAATCAAATAATGTTTTGCATACGTCCCTGAATTGTAGAAGTCTCAATGACTTTCGATTTTGGTGAAGATCGGTTAAGGGGAAGGGGTAGTTTACCAGCAACCTTTTACGTTTTAACAAGAGTAAAGTACTTGAAAATTTATTTAAACTTTTGAAACAATGGTAATTTTTAAAAATAAAATAATTTTGTTGCCAGGCAATAAAATTATAATTTTTTCATTTTAATGTAATATAATATTTTTCATTTATTTTACTTTTTACTTCCATATTCTTTAAGGAATGGAAGTATGGTGATGGCAAAAAAAATCGTGTTCGAGATTATTGCAGATTCTGATTCTACTACACTCAAAACATGAAAAAAAGTCGTTTTCCGAAAAGTGTGTGTGTGTGTGTGTGTGTGTGTGTGTGTGTGTGTGTGTGTGTAGATTTGTTTTCTATGGCAAACGATAACTGCCGCAAATTCAAACAGAATCAAATAATATTTTGCATACAGCCCTGATTTGTAGAGTACTCGTGACCTATTGTTTTTGGTGAAGATCGGTTGAGGGAAAGGGGTAGTTTACCTGCAACGTTTTTTTAACAAGGGTATTTTCTATGGCAAACTATAACAGCTGCAAATTCAAACAGAATCAAATAATGTTTTGCATACAGCCCTGATTTGTAGAGTACTCAAGACCTATTGTTTTTGGTGAAGATCGGTTAAGGGGAAGGGGTAGTTACCTGCAACATTTTACGTTTTAGCAAGAGTAAAGTACTTGAAAATTTATTTAAACTTTTTCAAACAATGGTAATTGTTAAAAATAAAATAATTTTGTTGCCAAGCAAAAAAATTAAAATTTTTTCATTTTAATGTACATCATGTATAAGAGAAAATATATCGCGCTTGGCAGGCGATATTAAGATTTAAATATAAATCTTAGAATATGGAAGTCATGTATGGTTCTCCATACCGATATTTTTTCATGTTTTGAGTGTAGTACAATCATATTCTGCAATAATCTCGAACACGATTTTTTTTGCCATCACCATACTTCCATTTCCTTAAGGAACATGGAAGTAAAAATTACACTTGTTTAAAAAAAAAACCGTTGCTGGTAAACTACCCCTTTCCCTTAACCGATCTTCACCAAAATCAATAGGTATTGAGTACTCAACAAATCAGGGCTACATGCATAATATTATTTAATTCTGTTTGAATTTGCGACTCTTATCGTTTGCCATAAAAAATACCCTTTTAAAATATAAAACGTTGCAGGTAAACTACCCCTTTCCCTTAACCGATCTTCACCTAAAACAATAGGTCTTGAGTACTCTACAGATCAGGGCTGTATGCAAAACATTATTTGATTCTGTTTGAATTTGCGGCTCTTATCGTTTGCCATAGAAAATACCCTTTTAAAACATAAAACGTAGCTGGTAAACTACCCCTTTACCTCAACCGATCTTCACCAAAATCAATAGGTCTTGTGAACTCTACAATTCAGGGCTGTATGCAAAAGAGTAGTTGATTCTGTGTGAATTTGCGGCTGTTATCGTTTGCCATAGAAAATACCCTTGTTAAAACATGAAACGTTGCAGGTAAACTACCCCTTTCCCTCATCCGATCTTCACCAAAACCAATAGGTCGTGAGTACTCTACAAATCAGGGCTGTATGCAAAAAATGATTTTATTCAGTTTGAATTTGCGGCTGTTATTGTTTGCCATAGAAAAAAAATCTACAGACACACACACAGACACTTTTCGAAAAATGACTTTTTTTCATGTTTTGAGTGTAGTACAATCAGAATCTGCAATAATCTCGAACACGATTTTTTTTGCCATCACCCATACTTCCATTTCCTTAAGGAACATGGAAGTAAAATGACTTTTTTTCATGTTTTGAGTGTAGTACAATTAGAGTCTGCAATAATCTCGAACACGATTTTTTTTGCCATCACCATACTTCCATTTCCTTAAGGAACATGGAAGTAAAAATGACTTTTTTTCATGTTTTGAGGGTAGTACAATCAGAATCTGCCGTTATCTTGAACATGATTTTTTTTGGCATGACCATACTTCCATTTCCTTAAGGAACATGGAAGTAAAAATGACTTTTTTTCATGTTTTGAGGGTAGTACAATCAGAATCTGCTGTTATCTTGAACATGATTTTTTTTGGCATGACCATACTTCCATTTCCTAATAGCATGGTAAACGAAGACAAAATTTCGACAAATTTGTGCAAAAATTTCGATCAGGATGAAAATTTGGATTTAGGTAGCTAAAGATGTATACTTTAAAATAAGAAAACCTTACCATTGCGGCGGGACCCCTTTCCGGGAAAATCGATCGGAAAAGTCGAGATTGTCGGTTATCTTCACGTAATTGTTTAAATAATGAAAATAAAGCAAAATGTTTCAAATAAATGTTGTAGCTTATGACTTTATCTACAAATTTTGTCTAAACAATTTTTCGATATCTGAATTAGTTTACGAGAGATAGACGATTTTCCACGACCTTCCGCCGCGCGTCCGGTTTTTGAGCGTTCGTTTTTCTGTTATAGTCATTTAAACAATGGAAATAGCGAAAAATGTTTCAAATGAATGTTGTAGCTCGTGATTTTCTCTACAAAACTGGTTCAAAATATGTTTTGATATATTAATGCGTTACAGAGATAACGCCGATTTTCCACTTACACCTCGCCATTTTTTCCTTTTTTGATATATAGCTTCTAAAAAATGAAAATTTGTAAAAAACAAGAATGTTACTGTGGTACCTCATACTTTTACCTACAAAACTTGTCTAAACAATTTTTCGATCCATTAATTTGTTTCCGAGATATAAACGATTTTCCACGACCTTCCACCGCGCGTCGGCCTTTTTAGCGTACATTTTCCGTCCTACTCATTTAAAATATGGAAATAGCGAAACACTTGTATATGAATCTTGTAGCTCGTGATTTCTCAGCAAGATTGGTTAAAAACGTTTTTACTTCCATATTCCTTAAGGAATGGAAGTATGGTGATGGCAAAAAAAATCGTGTTCGAGATTATTGCAGATTCTGATTCTACTACACTCAAAACATGAAAAAAAGTCGTTTTCCGAAAAGTGTCTGTGTGTCTGTCTGTCTGTCTGTGTGTCTGTCTGTAGATTTTTTTTCTATGGCAAACGATAACTGCCGCAAATTCAAACAGAATCAAATAATTTTTTGCATGCAGCCCTGATTTGCAGAGTACTCACGACCTATTGTTTTTGGTGAAGATCGGTTGAGGGAAAGGGGTAGTTTACCTGCAACGGTTTTTTTTTAGCAAGGGTAATTTTGTTTGTTTGGCAAACGATAACAGCCGCAAATTCAAACAGAATCAAATAATGTTTCGCATACAGCCCTAAATTGTAGAGTTCTCAAGATCTGTTGATTTTGGTGAAGATCGGTTAAGGGAAAGGGGTAGTTTACCTGTAACGTTTTTTAAACAAGGGTATTTTCTATGGCAAACGATAACAGCCGCAAATTCAAACAGAAGCAAATAATGTTTTGCATACAGCCCTGATTTGTAGAGTACTCAAGACCTATTGTTTTTGGTGAAGATCGGTTAAGGTAAAGGGGTAGTTTACCTGTAACGTTTTATGTTTTAACAAGGGTATTTCCTATGGCAAACGATAACTGCCGCAAATTCAAACAGAATCAAATAATTTTTTGCATGCAGCCCTGATTTGCAGAGTACTCACGACCTATTGTTTTTGGTGAAGATCGGTTGAGGGAAAGGGGTAGTTTACCTGCAACGGTTTTTTTTTAGCAAGGGTAATTTTGTTTGTTTGGCAAACGATAACAGCCGCAAATTCAAACAGAATCAAATAATGTTTCGCATACAGCCCTAAATTGTAGAGTACTCAAGACCTATTGTTTTTGGTGAAGATCGGTTGAGGGAAAGGGGTAGTTTACCAGCAACGTTTTTTAAACAAGGGTATTTTCTATGGCAAACGATAACAGCCGCAAATTCAAACAGAAGCAAATAATGTTTTGCATACAGCCCTGATTTGTAGAGTACTCAAGACCTATTGTTTTTGGTGAAGATCGGTTAAGGGAAAGGGGTAGTTTACCTGTAACGTTTTATGTTTTAACAAGGGTATTTCCTATGGCAAACGATAACAGCCGCAAATTCAAACAGAATCAAAAGATTATTTGCATACAGCCCTAAATTGTAGAGTTCTCAAGACCTATTGTTTTTGGTGAAGATCGGTTGAGGGAAAGGGGTAGTTTACCTGCAACGTTTTTTTAACAAGGGTATTTTCTATGGCAAACGATAACAGCCGCAAATTCAAACAGAATCAAATAATGTTTTGCATACAGCCCTGATTTGTAGAGTACTGAAGACCTATTGTTTTTGGTGAAGATCGGTTAAGGGGAAGGGGTAGTTTACCTGCAACGTTTTTTTATCAAGCGTATTTTCTATGGCAAACGATAACAGCCGCAAATTCAAACAGAATCAAATAATGTTTTGCATACGTCCCTGAATTGTAGAAGTCTCAATGACTTTCGATTTTGGTGAAGATCGGTTAAGGGGAAGGGGTAGTTTACCAGCAACCTTTTACGTTTTAACAAGAGTAAAGTACTTGAAAATTTATTTAAACTTTTTGAAACAATGGTAATTTTTAAAAATAAAATAATTTTGTTGCCAGGCAATAAAATTATAATTTTTTCATTTTAATGTAATATAATATTTTTCATTTATTTTACTTTTTACTTCCATATTCTTTAAGGAATGGAAGTATGGTGATGGCAAAAAAAATCGTGTTCGAGATTATTGCAGATTCTGATTCTACTACACTCAAAACATGAAAAAAAGTCGTTTTCCGAAAAGTGTGTGTGTGTGTGTGTGTGTGTGTGTGTGTGTGTGTGTGTGTGTGTAGATTTGTTTTCTATGGCAAACGATAACTGCCGCAAATTCAAACAGAATCAAATAATATTTTGCATACAGCCCTGATTTGTAGAGTACTCGTGACCTATTGTTTTTGGTGAAGATCGGTTGAGGGAAAGGGGTAGTTTACCTGCAACGTTTTTTTAACAAGGGTATTTTCTATGGCAAACTATAACAGCTGCAAATTCAAACAGAATCAAATAATGTTTTGCATACAGCCCTGATTTGTAGAGTACTCAAGACCTATTGTTTTTGGTGAAGATCGGTTAAGGGGAAGGGGTAGTTTACCTGCAACATTTTACGTTTTAGCAAGAGTAAAGTACTTGAAAATTTATTTAAACTTTTTCAAACAATGGTAATTGTTAAAAATAAAATAATTTTGTTGCCAAGCAAAAAAATTAAAATTTTTTCATTTTAATGTACATCATGTATAAGAGAAAATATATCGCGCTTGGCAGGCGATATTAAGATTTAAATATAAATCTTAGAATATGGAAGTCATGTATGGTTCTCCATACCGATATTTTTTCATGTTTTGAGTGTAGTACAATCATATTCTGCAATAATCTCGAACACGATTTTTTTTGCCATCACCATACTTCCATTTCCTTAAGGAACATGGAAGTAAAAATTACACTTGTTTAAAAAAAAAACCGTTGCTGGTAAACTACCCCTTTCCCTTAACCGATCTTCACCAAAATCAATAGGTATTGAGTACTCAACAAATCAGGGCTACATGCATAATATTATTTAATTCTGTTTGAATTTGCGACTCTTATCGTTTGCCATAAAAAATACCCTTTTAAAATATAAAACGTTGCAGGTAAACTACCCCTTTCCCTTAACCGATCTTCACCTAAAACAATAGGTCTTGAGTACTCTACAGATCAGGGCTGTATGCAAAACATTATTTGATTCTGTTTGAATTTGCGGCTCTTATCGTTTGCCATAGAAAATACCCTTTTAAAACATAAAACGTAGCTGGTAAACTACCCCTTTACCTCAACCGATCTTCACCAAAATCAATAGGTCTTGTGAACTCTACAATTCAGGGCTGTATGCAAAAGAGTAGTTGATTCTGTGTGAATTTGCGGCTGTTATCGTTTGCCATAGAAAATACCCTTGTTAAAACATGAAACGTTGCAGGTAAACTACCCCTTTCCCTCATCCGATCTTCACCAAAACCAATAGGTCGTGAGTACTCTACAAATCAGGGCTGTATGCAAAAAATGATTTTATTCAGTTTGAATTTGCGGCTGTTATTGTTTGCCATAGAAAAAAAATCTACAGACACACACACAGACACTTTTCGAAAAATGACTTTTTTTCATGTTTTGAGTGTAGTACAATCAGAATCTGCAATAATCTCGAACACGATTTTTTTTGCCATCACCCATACTTCCATTTCCTTAAGGAACATGGAAGTAAAATGACTTTTTTTCATGTTTTGAGTGTAGTACAATTAGAGTCTGCAATAATCTCGAACACGATTTTTTTTGCCATCACCATACTTCCATTTCCTTAAGGAACATGGAAGTAAAAATGACTTTTTTTCATGTTTTGAGGGTAGTACAATCAGAATCTG
The DNA here is from genome assembly GCA_034769895.1 of Magicicada septendecula. NCBI lineage: Eukaryota > Metazoa > Arthropoda > Insecta > Hemiptera > Cicadidae > Magicicada > Magicicada septendecula. The sequence goes on along the minus strand of CM068368.1, from coordinate 743,351,237 downwards.
CCGTTATCTTGAACATGATTTTTTTTGGCATGACCATACTTCCATTTCCTTAAGGAACATGGAAGTAAAAATGACTTTTTTTCATGTTTTGAGGGTAGTACAATCAGAATCTGCTGTTATCTTGAAAATGATTTTTTTTGGCATGACCATACTTCCATTTCCTAATAGCATGGTAAACGAAGACAAAATTTCGACAAATTTGTGCAAAAATTTCGATCAGGATGAAAATTTGGATTTAGGTAGCTAAAGATGTATACTTTAAAATAAGAAAACCTTACCATTGCGGCGGGACCCCTTTCCGGGAAAATCGATCGGAAAAGTCGAGATTGTCGGTTATCTTCACGTAATTGTTTAAATAATGAAAATAAAGCAAAATGTTTCAAATAAATGTTGTAGCTTATGACTTTATCTACAAATTTTGTCTAAACAATTTTTCGATATCTGAATTAGTTTACGAGAGATAGACGATTTTCCACGACCTTCCGCCGCGCGTCCGGTTTTTGAGCGTTCGTTTTTCTGTTATAGTCATTTAAACAATGGAAATAGCGAAAAATGTTTCAAATGAATGTTGTAGCTCGTGATTTTCTCTACAAAACTGGTTCAAAATATGTTTTGATATATTAATGCGTTACAGAGATAACGCCGATTTTCCACTTACACCTCGCCATTTTTTCCTTTTTTGATATATAGCTTCTAAAAAATGAAAATTTGTAAAAAACAAGAATGTTACTGTGGTACCTCATACTTTTACCTACAAAACTTGTCTAAACAATTTTTCGATCCATTAATTTGTTTCCGAGATATAAACGATTTTCCACGACCTTCCACCGCGCGTCGGCCTTTTTAGCGTACATTTTCCGTCCTACTCATTTAAAATATGGAAATAGCGAAACACTTGTATATGAATCTTGTAGCTCGTGATTTCTCAGCAAGATTGGTTAAAAACGTTTTTACTTCCATATTCCTTAAGGAATGGAAGTATGGTGATGGCAAAAAAAATCGTGTTCGAGATTATTGCAGATTCTGATTCTACTACACTCAAAACATGAAAAAAAGTCGTTTTCCGAAAAGTGTCTGTGTGTCTGTCTGTCTGTCTGTGTGTCTGTCTGTAGATTTTTTTTCTATGGCAAACGATAACTGCCGCAAATTCAAACAGAATCAAATAATTTTTTGCATGCAGCCCTGATTTGCAGAGTACTCACGACCTATTGTTTTTGGTGAAGATCGGTTGAGGGAAAGGGGTAGTTTACCTGCAACGGTTTTTTTTTAGCAAGGGTAATTTTGTTTGTTTGGCAAACGATAACAGCCGCAAATTCAAACAGAATCAAATAATGTTTCGCATACAGCCCTAAATTGTAGAGTTCTCAAGATCTGTTGATTTTGGTGAAGATCGGTTAAGGGAAAGGGGTAGTTTACCTGTAACGTTTTATGTTTTAACAAGGGTATTTCCTATGGCAAACGATAACAGCCGCAAATTCAAACAGAATCAAAAGATTATTTGCATACAGCCCTAAATTGTAGAGTTCTCAAGACCTATTGTTTTTGGTGAAGTTCGGTTGAGGGAAAGGGGTAGTTTACCTGCAACGTTTTTTTAACAAGGGTATTTTCTATGGCAAACGATAACAGCCGCAAATTCAAACAGAATCAAATAATGTTTTGCATACAGCCCTGATTTGTAGAGTACTCAAGACCTATTGTTTTTAGTGAAGATCGGTTAAGGGAAAGGGGTAGTTTACCTGTAACGTTTTATGTTTTAACAAGGGTATTTCCTATGGCAAACGATAACAGCCGCAAATTCAAATAGAATCAAAAGATTATTTGCATACAGCCCTAAATTGTAGAGTTCTCAAGACCTATTGTTTTTGGTGAAGTTCGGTTGAGGGAAAGGGGTAGTTTACCTGCAACGTTTTTTTAACAAGGGTATTTTCTATGGCAAACGATAACAGCCGCAAATTCAAACAGAATCAAATAATGTTTTGCATGCAGCCCTGATTTGCAGAGTACTCGCGACCTATTGTTTTTGGTGAAGATCGGTTGAGGCAAAGGGGTAGTTTACCTACAACGGTTTTTTTTTAGCAAGGGTAATTTTGTTTGTTTGGCAAACGATAACAGCCGCAAATTCAAACAGAATCAAATAATGTTTCGCATACAGCCCTGAATTGTAGAGTTCTCAAGATCTGTTGATTTTGGTGAAGATCGGTTAAGGGAAAGGGGTAGTTTACCTGTAACGTTTTATGTTTTAACAAGGGTATTTCCTATGGCAAACGATAACAGCCGCAAATTCAAACAGAATCAAAAGATTATTTGCATACAGCCCTAAATTGTAGAGTTCTCAAGACCTATTGTTTTTGGTGAAGTTCGGTTGAGGAAAAGGGGTAGTTTACCTGCAACGTTTTTTTAACAAGGGTATTTTCTATGGCAAACGATAACAGCCGCAAATTCAAACAGAATCAAATAATGTTTTGCATACAGCCCTGATTTGTAGAGTACTCAAGACCTGTTGTTTTTGGTGAAGATCGGTTAAGGGGAAGGGGTAGTTTACCAGCAACGTTTTTTTATCAAGCGTATTTTCTATGGCAAACGATAACAGCCGCAAATTCAAACAGAATCAAATAATTTTTTGCATACGTCCCTGAATTGTAGAGGTCTCAATGACTTTCGATTTTGGTGAAGATCGGTTAAGGAGAAGGGGTAGTTTACTTGTTTACTTCCATATTCCTTAAAGAATGGAAGTATGGTGATGGCAAAAAAAATCGTGTTCGAGATTATTGCAGATTCTGATTCTACTACACTCAAAACATGAAAAAAAGTCGTTTTCCGAAAAGTGTCTGTGTGTGTGTGTGTGTCTGTCTGTCTGTCTGTCTGTCTGTAGATTTTTTTCTATGGCAAACGATAACTGCCGCAAATTCAAACAGAATCAAATAATTTTTTGCATACAGCCCTGATTTGCAGAGTACTCGCGACCTATTGTTTTTGGTGAAGATCGGTTGAGGGAAAGGGGTAGTTTACCTGCAACGGTTTTTTTTTAGCAAGGGTAATTTTGTTGTTTGGCAAACGATAACAGCCGCAAATTCAAACAGAATCAAATAATGTTTCGCATACAGCCCTGAATTGTAGAGTTCTCAAGATCTGCTGATTTTGGTGAAGATCGGTTATGGGAAAGGGGTAGTTTACCTGTAACGTTTTATGTTTTAACAAGGGTATTTCCTATGGCAAACGATAACAGCCGCAAATTCAAGCAGAATCAAAAGATTATTTGCATACAGCCCTAAATTGTAGAGTTCTCAAGACCTATTGTTTTTGGTGAAGTTCGGTTGAGGGGAAGGGGTAGTTTACCTGCAACGTTTTTTTAACAAGGGTATTTTCTATGGCAAACGATAACAGCCGCAAATTCAAACAGAATCAAATAATGTTTTGCATACAGCCCTGATTTGTAGAGTACTCAAGACCTATTGTTTTTGGTGAAGATCGGTTAAGGGAAAGGGGTAGTTTACCTGTAACGTTTTATGTTTTAACAAGGGTATTTCCTATGGCAAACGATAACAGCCGCAAATTCAAACAGAATCAAAAGATTATTTGCATACAGCCCTAAATTGTAGAGTTCTCAAGACCTATTGTTTTTGGTGAAGATCGGTTGAGGGAAAGGGGTAGTTTACCTGCAACGTTTTTTTAACAAGGGTATTTTCTATGGCAAACGATAACAGCCGCAAATTCAAACAGAATCAAATAATGTTTTGCATACAGCCCTGATTTGTAGAGTACTCAAGACCTATTGTTTTTGGTGAAGATCGGTTAAGGAGAAGGGGTAGTTTACCTGCAACGTTTTTTTATCAAGCGTATTTTCTATGGCAAACGATAACAGCCGCAAATGCAAACAGAATCAAATAATGTTTTGCATACGTCCCTGAATTGTAGAGGTCTCAATGACTTTCGATTTTGGTGAAGATCGGTTAAGGGGAAGGGGTAGTTTACCTGCAACCTTTTACGTTTTAACAAGAGTAAAGTACTTGAAAATTTATTTAAACTTTTTGAAACAATGGTAATTGTTAAAAATAAAATAATTTTGTTGCCAGGCAATAAAATTATAATTTTTTCATTTTAATGTAATATAATATTTTTCATTTAATACAGCAATAAAAAGGCAAGTAAGACACAGCCTGGCTGTTTGGCTGAAAATGATTTTAAATATAAATCTTAGAATATGGAAGTCATGTATGGTTCCCCATACCGATATTTTAAATATTAATGCCTTACGGAGATAACGCCGATTTTCCACTTACACCTCTTGTCATTTTTTCCCCTTTTGGTATATAGCTTCTAAAAAATGAAAATTTGTAAAAAACAAGAATGTTAATACTGTGGTACCTCATACTTTTACCTACACAATTTATATAGTAAAATGTACGATAGATGTGGGGGAATCTCGGCACCTTAAGGGTTTGTAGCTACTTTTATGTTTATTTCTTAAATTCTGTAAGGAAAATGATCAATGTAATTGTTTGTATAAACTATTCCGAATATTATAATGCTGAAAATTCATCAGTTACCGCCACCACTTTGTATAAAAGTATAAAAGGGGAGTACGTTCATAATTATGATTAATTTGAAGTTCATTTTTTGTTGAACACGCCGAAAATATATTTACTACTATAGCACTGCTTATTTCAGTACATTTTTTACCAGGTGCGTGTATACACTCTAAACGCCAAAGTGTACAAACAGCTCGAAAAAAGTGTACATCGAGCAAATTAAACTTTCGAAAAGTCTACATCGATTTTAATATAAATAAATTTAACTTTTAACTAAATAAATAAAATTTTTTTTACTTCATAAGTTCGCTGAAATTCGCCACCATACGCACAGTTATCGGCAAAAAAAACATGGTTCTCGGCATATGATATTACGTGTTAAGTAATATGTAGATAACCTATAAGAACAAATATTTCTTTTAGAGTCTACATTGATCGATTGACTTTAGAAAGTTGAATTTGCTCGATTTACATTTTACTTCCATATTCCTTAAGGAATGGAAGTATGGTGATGGCAAAAAAAAATCGTGTTCGAGATTATTGCAGATTCTGATTGTACTACACTCAAAACATGAAAAAAAGTCGTTTTCCGAAAAGTTTCTGTGTGTGTGTCTGTCTGTCTACCTACTTGTGTGTCTGTCTGTGTGTAGATTTTTTTTCTATGGCAAACGATAACTGCCGCAAATTCAAACAGAATCAAATAATTTTTTGTATACAGCCCTGATTTATAGAGTACTCACGACCTATTGTTTTTGGTGAAGATCGGTTGAGGGAAAGGGGTAGTTTACCTGCAACGGTTTTTTTTATCAAGGGAAATTTTTTTTGTCTGGCAAACGATAACAGCCGCAAATTCAAACAGAATCAAAAGATTATTTGCATACAGCCCTAAATTGTAGAGTTCTCAAGACCTATTGTTTTTGGTGAAGATCGGTTAAGGGAAAGAGGTAGTTTACCTGCAACGTTTTTTTAACAAGGGTATTTTCTATGGCAAACGATAACAGCCGCAAATTCAAACAGAATCAAATAATTATCGATTAATTAATCACATGTTTGAAAATTTTCCTATTTTGGAGATGCACGTGCATCCACGAGTAGTATAGCGAGAGTACGTGGAAAATCGTTTATATCTCGTAAACTAATTCAGATATCGAAAAATTGTTTAGACAAAATTTGTAGATAAAATCATAAGCTACAACATTTATTTGAAACGTTTTGCTTTATTTTCATTATTTAAACAATTACGTGATGAAAACCGACAATCACGACTTTTCCGATCGATTTTCCCGGAAACGGGGTCCCGCCGCGATGGTAGGGTTTTCTTATTTTAAAGTATACATCTTTAGCTACATAAATCCAAATTTTCATCCTGATCGAAATTTTTGTTCAGGCAAATGTCTTCGTTTACCATGCTATAATGGAACATGGAAGTAAAAATCTTACACTTAATCCAAATCCTTCTGTGAAATTATAGTAAGCCACTACAAAATTTATACAATTCATTATTCACTAGTCATAGTAAACAGCAATCAGTGAAGCTGCCAACTGTACACAGTTAAGACAGGCACTTAATACACTTTACATTATTTACTATACAAACATATCATCATTGTCATCATCATCAGTAGCTCCACAACCCACCATGGGCCTCAGCTTTCCTCAGGATTTTCCTCCACACTTCCCTATCCTTAGCCAGTGTCCACCAGTTTTTCATTCCAAGTACTTTCACATCCTCTAGGATTCCATCAATCCATCATAGTCTGGGTCTTCCACGTCCTCTCTTTCCTTCTGCTTTGTATTTCATAATTTTCTTAAGAACATCCTCCTCATTCTCTTTATATGTCCTGCCCATCTCAGCCTAGCTATCCTAATTGATGTCACAATATCAGGCGATCTGTGTAAGAGCTCTTTGTTGTACCTTATTCTCCACTGTCCACCTTCCCTAATGGGTCTATAAATTTTCCTAAGTATTTTCCTTTCAAAAGATGCAAGTCGAAACAGGTTGCCCTGTGTCAGTACCCATGTTTCACTTCTGTACATCAGGACCGGTTTTACTAATGTTCTATATAGTCTACACACACACACACACACGTCACTAAAAAACAACTCACTGTCACCCGAGACGAAAGAATCTTGATGATGTTAGATTTATCTTGATTCTTGTAGAACATTAGAGGACTGTTATGGCTATTTATAGCTTATTACATTTACTTTTGATGTTTTGACAAATAATCTTGTTACAACAACTAACAACTTATGTGAGGCTGCTAGTGGTTTCTTCATCACTGTGATAATATGTTAGAACATTTTTCTAAGCATTTGACAAAGTGTGGTATTATGGGCGAGTCTTCCCAGTTAGTCCAAATCCTCCATCTTATTTATCTAAAAGCCACTTCAATGTCAAATGTGGAAACAAATATTTTAATTTCAATGAAATATCTTACAAGTGAAATACAAGAAAGGGTTCTTGGACCAGACATATATTTGTTATCAGCAGAAATATACCAAAAGAGAAATATAAAGCAAATGGTGCATTGCGTTAATAAGTTAAGTAATATGGAGTTAATATCTGAGTTTCACACAAATGATTCAAATACAGTGGAATTCCTATAACTCGAATATCCAAGGGAATAAAAAAAATTCGACTTATGGAAAATTCGGCTTAGAGAAATACATACATTTTACGAACTACTACATATATTCAAAGCAAATAGTGCAGTACTTTTCAATATACAGTACCTGTTACAGCACTACAACATTATTACATGACATAATACTGTATTACTTCCATGTTCCTTAAGGAAATGGAAGTATGGTGATGGCAAAAAAATCGTGTTCGAGATTATTGCAGATTCTGATTGTACTCTACACTCAAAACAAGAAAAAAATCATTTTTCTAAAAGTGTCTGTAGATTTTTTTCTATGGCAAACAATAACAGCCGCAAATTCAAACAGAATCAAATAATGTTTTGCATACAGCCCTGAATTGTCAAGTTCTCAAGACCTATTATTTTTGGTGAAGATTGGTTAAGGGAAAGGGGTAGTTTACCGGCAACGTTTTATGTTTTAACAAGGGTATTTTCTATGGTGTAATACACTACTTGATAGGCCTTTACGAAAGAGTTAAATTGTTGATTTGCATATTATGTTGGCCTATGAGCATGTAAGAAGTAAGGTTTACAAACTACTTTAATCATTGATAATATTAATATTTCTACTCAATAGACTATAACACTTACTCCAGTGTACCGACTCTTTATTGTACCTTAGAGGGCCAGTAATAATAAACACAAATTAAAATATATCAATCAACTTTTAATGATTCATTTGCATTTATATACTACAAATTTCTTTAACATTACTTGAATAGTTTTGCCTTACAATTTGAATATTATTTCGTGGCAATGAGTTCTTTTTAGACAATTTGAGTCACTATATTTGATTACAAATATATATATTTATAAAACAATATTGAATCAAATGTTCATTTATTTGTTACTTGCGTGGAGAATCCTTTCGATGTACGTAGTCCTTAAGGTGATGCATGCCGGTGAGTCGTCAGCAGCTGTTTGTTGCGCGTTAATCCTGGTTATGAATGCACTAATTCATTTTATCACAGATGTACACTACACTTGACATATTGGTGATACATACAATTATGTCGTATAATTATACACTCTGGTTTACAACGTATTCTTGAATTTACATTAAGTGCATGTAACACAGTTCGCGTCGCGTGCGTCCCGATTATCTCATACCGTCGTGAATTTAACCCGAACTAATTCGCTTTCTTCAGTGATTTCACCACAACATATCGTATTGATGAACATTTATATGTAGTATTTACTTCTCGTTGTTCGTTACTACTCCGAACATTCACTCATTAACTTATTACCGTATATTAAACTTTATAAATTTAGCGTTAGCAATTATTGCGTTCCCGTACTTCTGTTTACTGCTGCGAATTTACTGTATTCTTTCAATTACTAATACATTTTTTATCTATATAGTTAACGCAAAACAGCGCACGCGAGTCTCTTTAGTGTAGTTTTGCCGATATAAAAGAAGACTGCCTGATTTCTCTCCAAATTCATATTTTTATACTAGGCTTTGAATTTCCCTTACCAAGTCTCGATAGAAAACAATCCCATAGGTTTAGACTAGCGCTAAATACAAAATTGCCCAATCTCCTTAGCAAAAACCTCCCGTGCAACACATGACGCTTCCTCTGATTTGCCGAACGTTTTTTGCGTCTCACGTGCTTAAAAAACTAGCATCACTATCTATCTCACTCTTACATCGCTGTCTCTAACATAACGGTATCTATTGTTACATGCACTTAAAGTTTACAACATTGGCAAACACCCCTAATATCCTAGCGAATAATACATTTTATGATAGTTATGTCCCAAAACGTGACTTAGCCTAATATTACCTTCTTTATAGACGTCAGCCCCAAGGCCAGCGTTGCTAACCTACCGCTATACTCTACAGCTTTTTACAAGTTAATTTCTTTCATGTAACGCCGCCTAACGGTACAGGCGTTTCACTACCTCCCCGCTTTCTAAAACATACACGTTTCTTTGCGTTCAGCATAGTTTGATTTCGTAAAATTTGCGATTGCTCAATTTTTGCGTTACAATGGCAAACGATAACAGCTGCAGATTCAAACAGAATTAAATAATTTTTTGCATACAGCCCTGAATTATAGAGTTCTCAAGACCTATTGTTTTTGGTGAAGATCGGTTAAGAGAAAGGGGTAGTTTACTGGCAATGTTTTATGTTTTAACAAGGGTATTTTTTATGGCAAACGATAACAGCCGCAAATTCAAACATAATCAAATAATTTTTTGCATGCAACTCTGAATAGTAGAGTTCTCAATACCTATTGTTTTTGGTGAAGATCGGTTAAGGGAAAGGGGTGGTTTACCTGCAACTTTTCTTTTTTTTTTTAACAATGGTATTTACTATGGCAAACGATAACAGCCGCAAATTCAAACAGAATCAAATAATGTTTTACATACAGTCCTGAATTGTAGAGTTCTCAAGATCTATTGTTTTTGTTGAAGATCGGTTTAGGGAAAGGGGTAATTTACCTGCAACGTTTTATGTTTTAACATGGGTAATTTTGTCTATGACGAATGATAACTGCCGTAAATTCAATCAGAATCAAATAATGTTTTGCATACCTTCCTGAGCTATAGAGAACTCAATCTCTGTTGATTTGGTGAAGATCGGTTAAGGGAAAGGGGTAGTTTACCAGCAACATTTTATGTTTTAACAAGGGAAATTTTTTTATGACGAACGATAACTGCCGATTCAAAGAGAATCAAATAATTTTTGCATATGGTCCTGAATTGTAAAGAACTGAAGGTCTGTTTATTTTGGTGAAGATCGGTTATGGGAAAGGGGTAGTTTACCTGCAACATTTTATGTTGTAATAAGAGAAATGTTTTCATGATGAACGATAACTGCCACACATTCAAACAGAATCAAATATTTTTTTGCATGCATCCCTGAATTGTAGAGGACTGAAGGTCTATTGATTTTGGTGAAGATCGGTTAAGAGAAAGGGGTAGTTTACCTCCAACGTTTTATGTTTTAACAAGAGTAAAGTACTTAATTTTGATAAATAAAGTATCCTGATAAGAAGATCTTAATAATCCACTGTAGAAACGTAGATGAAATATCATAAATGAAGAGGTTAGGTGGTAATTTTCCATTAATGAAAATTATAGTTGAAGAGTGAGGGGAAAATTTTTTATATGTGTACTACGTTATCAGCAACAAAGAAGTAGTTTTTTGTTAAAATTCCTTCCCGGGCTGTTTAGCCGTAGTCCAATGTTTTCTGCAAAACCAGACATTTCAGCAGTGCCATCGACTGCCATCATCAGTGAAAATTGAGTGCGAAAACGTGAGGTGGTATACGTTAGTGACCACAGTACTGTGGTTAAGGCTGAAGCAATAAGTAGAAAGAAGTAGTTTCTATGGAAATATTTCATTTCGAATATGATTTTGAATATAAATCTTAGAACATGGAAGTCATGTATGGTTCTTCATATCGATATTATTAATATAGTACGTAATTATAGTTAGTAAATTAGAGTTAACTTACCTCTAGAACAGTGGCGGCTGTTAATGTTTTTGACGGGGGGGGGGGGGAATTTTGTTGTACCCATATGTAACAAAAGTCACCAGTAGAAACTAAATTATTGCTATTATCATGAAATAATTGTAAAATTGAACCTTTTGCTTTACTACTAAAAGTATTGTTAATATCAAAAACCTACCTTGCAAACTACCAATATTTAAACAGTGTTTGAAACTGAAAATATTTATAACCCTAAGCAGTTCACGTTCCTAAACTTAAATATTTAATAAATTATATTATTAAATGCATGCATTACTAAATAAAATATGTTTGTTCCCTACCTTGGATTAGTTTATTTGCTTGAACATGAAATCCATTCTCCTCTCCTTTTGTTTGGCAAAATGGTCAATAACTAATTTATTGAAGTTAGGAGTTATTTCTAACATTTTTTCTCTCTATTGAACACATTCCCAGAGCACTTAGTCTGTCCTATTTCATTGTATTACCTGTAAATGTTTTAATGCGTTTGAGAGTTGAGAAACATCGTTCACTTTCTGCTGTAGTCATAGGGATTGTACAAATAATTTTTAATAGTTTTACCAGTTTGGGTAAAACAGTAACTAGATTGTTTTCATGTACAAAATTGAGTAGAACCAATGCGCCAGTTGCCTTTGTGAAGTCAGGCCTGCTATATAGAACTACCAGTTCATGTCTTAATGCAGTTTCATTTAAATTAAATTGTTTAGCAGCAATTTGTAACTGTGTTTCTGGAAAGATAAGCTGATGTTTAGAAAACAGGGTTGGTTGCAACAAAACTGCTATTGCTAAACGGTCTGAAAATGAAAATCTGTCGTCTATGTTGGTAACTTATTATGTCACAAACTTCTTTAGCTGCAGTCTTCTTGCTTTCATCGAAACGTGACCTTTTTGGATTTTATGATGATTCTCCAAAATCATTTGTTGCAGACAGACTGGCATCAAAATCAATATAATCTCTGACGTTTTGAATATGTGACTTGAATGAGGCAACATACTGGTGTATTTTAATACACTCAATTTCTACTTGCTGTAATTGATTAAACAAAATGTCACAGGCTGGCATAATTTTGTTGAAAAATGTTAACCGAAAATTAAAATCATCATTATTTAATGTGTTTTTCAGTCCTAGTGCTTTCTGAACAGTGGACTTGTCACTGTCGTCATCATTAGAGATGTAAAATGCCCGGGTATTTGTAAGTTGGGGCAAATGCCCAGGTTAAATGCCCAAAATCCATAAATGCCCGGGCGTTTATTCATTTTAAAGATATATTGATAAGGCAACGCTTATAAATAATTTTTTTAAGCTGATATATTGTATTGGAAAAGTTGTTTTGCAATATTGCTTCTTTAGTGGTTTGGTAGACATATTGAAAATGTTGCTTGAGTGTTAGTTTTGTTATTGGGAAAAAAATGTTGGACTAAACGTAACTTTTTTACTTCTTTAATGGGTTCAATACTTTAATTGGCTTATGAATAATACATAATAGGCTATAGTAACTATTGAAAAAAGAAAACAAATTAGGTTGATAAATTAATTTGAAATGAAGTATAATTGTCTTATATTAGGTAGCGTAGATAGGTAGATTATCTACTGCGAAAAAAATTAATGAAATTGTCCATTATCACTTTTTAATCACTTTCTTCAGTTTCCTGATCTTCATCACTTTTTTCTGATGAAGTGTCATGAAGTTCTGGCTCAGATTCTTCTGATTTCTCAAACTCTAGGCCTATAATTTGTTCTTCATTGGATACTGGGGGGTTTCCCCCTTTGTCTTTGTCTGGAGTCCAGAAAAAAGACTCTGGACTACTCTGTTCGGTTTTTCTGGAGCTTAGGTGTTCCATGCATCAATTTCCAATTGTATGCGAGATATGTTAACTTTGCTGCCCTCTCAGATGAAAGTCTGTTTCTTTTCTTACTATGTATCCAGCCAAAAGTGCTGAAAGTTTGCTCGGTGGCAGCAGACGTAACGGGTGCCCCAAGAATTTTTATAGCAACTTCCACCAGTTCACAAGTTCCTCTCAAACCTCGCCACCACAGTAAAGGATTTACACGATTCTCTTCATCAAGACCCACTCCTTCCCACACAAATTGTCTGGACCAAATTCCTTGTTCGTCCCTATAATCAGCTAAGTTCTCTCTAACCTGAACAACATCTAATCCTGTGTTCTTTGCTGTGTCACAAACAAAGCTTATTGCATCAAGCATCTCGATAGGCTTCAGATTACTACCTTGTGCTGCTGGATCAAGAAGATTAGCTGCAAGGTGAATAGACGATACACCAAATTCCTTCCTAGCTTGGAATTTAGCCAAGATTGCCTTTTCTTCTGCAGATTGCAGTGGAGAGGACGGTAGCTTCTCGATGAAAATTGCCTCCAACTCATTGAACTTTTTGGCTATTTTATGAACTTGAGGCTTATTGGATTCAAAAGCCGTAATCAAATGAACGATTGGGTTCATCAGCTCTTATCATTTTGTCAACTCTCACCCAGAAAACATCATCATCAAGAACTCTCTTCTTTATTTCAGGCTTCAGGTATGATTGCGCCTTTTCGTTGACAACTAAGGTTTGTAGGACAACTTTGTTTGACTACAAACTCTCAAGGCAGAAAAGATGGCTCCCCCACCTAGTCTTTCCTGGGAACTTCAGTGAAATCCTATCTTTGAATTTTTTTCAGCTGATATTTCATCAAACAATGCTTGTAAAATGTGGCTGTGTTTTACTGTTTTTACAACCTCAACTGCATTTGCCATGAAAATTTTGATTGTTTGACAGCCTAAAATATCTGAGCACAATAAGTTTAATAGGTGAGCTAGACACCCGAGAGGAACAATATGAGGAAACTTAACCTTTACCAGATTCAATGCAGCTTTCATGTTTGCAGCATTATCACCAATCGCCACCAGAAACTTTTCTGGTCCATACTTCTCCATTAAATTTGTGATAAGCTGAGCAAGGTACTCGGCATTGTGACTGTTGCTGTTAGTCATTACAAACTCAACAAAAATTGGTTCAGGCTTTGAAATTATGAAGTTAATAATCGATTCATTTTTGAGGTTACTCCAGCCATCACACTGCAGATGGAGATTTTTTGCCTCCTCTAGTTGCTTATTTATGTTACCTTGCGTTTCTGTGTACTGAGTATCTAAGTAAGTAGAGGATAGCCGATATCTTGAAGGCAACTGGAAGGAAGGCCTGATTCTTTTGAAAAAAATCTATCCAAAGTGGATGTTCTACCATGGACAAGGGAAATCCACTGACGAATATGGCCTTGGCGAGGCTTTGGTTCAGCATCTCCTGAAAAAATACAACATACCATTAGACTCAAAAAGTAGGCTTGTCTTAATGTTGTAAATTAGTTAACTTAGTTCAATCATTAAATAACGTAGCTTCTTAACAAATTATTAGGTCAACAAAGATTAGTTAAACAAAATAGCATCCTAACCTAATCTAACCGCCGTGGTGCAAGGTAGGCTAAAGGTAGTCTACTATATGATACGCAAGTACCGAATAAACACATGCATTAACAATTTGCAGCAAAAATATTCCTTTACAGGCCTACTTGCCTATTTAACTTAAACATCAAACATCCTTAAAGCTGAAAATTACATTTGGCCTAGTTTGTTTTAACATTTGTTGATGAGGTTAGGATATGTAGAAGATGAGGTAGCCAGGTAGCCTAGATCTAGAAGTGAGAAATTTGTTATAATAATATATATATATATATATATTTTGCACATCGTAAACCTCATGTTTGTTCATTTACAAACTTAAGTAAAACCTTTTGGATGGATAATATACTAGGCCTTAGGCCTAGTTTTCTGTAAAGCCTATAGCCAACATTTGAAGTAGGTCTAATAATGTTTGTGTATTTTTTAAATGTTTACTTACATTGGTTTGAATATCCATGTGGTCAACAAATGAAGGGATTCCTTTTGGAGTTGAGGACAAAACAGGTTGCAGAGCTTGGTCCTGGTTTGTTGAAATCCTCCACTTCAACTATTAAGGGTTCATAAGGGCTTTTCTTTTTAATAGGTTTTTCAATCATTGTACTTAACTCAAGCACTTTTTTAAAATCCTGAGGGGACTTGAAACACTTTTTTATATGATTTTCCATTTTGTTGGAATGTGACTGTTTGTACTCCTTAAAACAATATTTACAAGATACTCCTTTCCCTTTCAAATTGAAAAAGTTCCAAACAGGTCCTTTTTTCTTAACCATTTTGCAATTATTCAATCTAACACTTCAAATAACACAAAGAAGGGGTTAGCTTATCTCACTCAACCACTCACAGACAGCCCTATTCCACAACTAAATGGCTGCCAGACTGCCACCAATCTCCCCCCTCCAAGTCCACAATAAAATGGCTGCCCCCAATCTCCCCCTCCAGAAATCCTCACCTATTATTAGTAAATCCAACTCCTAGCTTAATTTCCCACTCCTCGATGAGTAATTCAAAGTTTTTCTTAAAACCTGTAAAAATTATAAAGTAATTTTTCTGTTAGTTTTCTGTTTAGGCCTACTTCTGTTCTTTTTTCTAAAATTCATAATGAAAATATAATTACCTGATAATTGACTCATTATTAATATCTAAAATATTTTTTTAAATATATTTTTGTTACCAGTATATTACCTAATAAATCTAATTTATTGTAAGTTAATCTTAATAACATTTTTAAACTGCATAGGCCCTAAGTAGTACACATTTTCCTTAGCCCATTTAATTATTCTCCCATTTAGTTATCTTTTATAATATTGTTAGGGTGCTATTTAGAAGCTATGATAATTATTAGCAATATTAAGGCATTATAACATGTTTTTTTTGGCAAACGCCCTAGTGAAAATATCAAAGATTACAAATAATCTCATTTTATTCCAACCGTTTCAAGTTTATTCATGAAATCTACCTTTAATAATGGTTTTTATGATATTTTATAAGCTCTAGTAATTATTATAAGCAGTCAAAAGTTAAAGCAATACTTTTTTTTATAAATGCCCAGATTTTGGGCGCTTAAAATTGCTTTGGGCAATTTCCCAGGCAAATGCCCATTTATAAATGTCCTGCCCACTGGGCATTTGCCCGGCCCACATCTATAGTCATCATCTATGATTTTTTCAAGAACAGCGGAAATGTCATTTTTATGAATAAATACTGTTGTCACACAACGGGATTTAAAATTCCACCTGGTATTAGAACATTTTGGGAGACGTTTCTTTACTACTTCATCAAGTATGGCAGTTCGCTTGGAAGATCTTGGAAAAAATTTTGTAAAGCCATCTAAATTACAGAAAAATATTTTTACTTGCTTGTTTTGTGATGCAGCGCGCTCAATAATTAAGTTTAGTTGATGAGCATAGCAGTGTATATACTGAGCATTCATGTACACAGCTTTAACTTTTGCTTGAACACTGTTATGTTTTCCACTCATTACTGCTGCCCCATCGTAACTTTGTGCAATAATTTTACTAGGCATCTTATCAAGTTCTAATTTTGCTAATTTTTCAAAAATAGTATTACTAATACCTTCAGTGGAGTGATCTTGTGGACTGACAAAACTGATAAATCTCTCATGTAATTTTCCGTTCAATTCATACCTCACAACTAACACAATTTGTGACAGAGTGGCACAATCCATGGTTTCATCTGCTTCAATTGAAATGTAGTCAGTTTTATTTATTTCTTTTTTTATTAGTCCAATGCACACTGCATAAATAGAATCCAAAATTTCATTTTGAATTGTTTTAGAAAGACCAACGAAAATCCTATTGTTTGTTTTTTCAATATGCTCTCTTAAGCTGCTATCAAGGCCTGCCATTAAATTTACTAAGCCCCTAAAAATACCTGGATTCTCAGATGTGTTTGTTTCATCATGTCCCCTTAAAGCTAGTTCAAATATTCCACAAAACTTTACACAATCAATTAACTTACTTAGGATGTATCTGTTCTTAGAGACTTCTTCATTATGCTATTTAATTTTTAATCTATGCACTGTCTAACTGGCAGTTAATATTGACTTTTCCTAACAATGAATATTCAGTACAATTGTTTATATGAGTTTCACTAATTTTATGTTTTTTAATTTTTTCTCCCAAATGTTTCAAGTCCTTAATTACATTTTCAGTCCAGACTGAATCACTGTTTAGGTTCATCACAAAACATACATAACAAAAAAAAGGAATTCATCACCTCACATCCACATATCCAATCAGCATGTAAGTAACAGTTTCTATTAAATTTTCTTGTGCAGTTTTTTTTACTTGATGCTGGTCTGTCCGTTTTATAATTTTGTTGTGTAATATCTAAATTCGGTTTTGGTGGCCCTAATTTTTGTAGTTCTATTTTCTTTTCGTAAGTAAGTGAATTTGAAATAATCAAACGTTTAATATTACTTACTGAATTCATAGTCAATTTAATCGTTTCTAACAAATACGCACAGAACACACAGGCACAGGCCTACACAGAATAAGTTACATGTTTATGTACACAAGGTTCGACAAAAACACTATCGTACACAGAATACACTGCCTAATAAAGAATAAATTATTAGAACATTACGTTTGCACAAAAAGTACAACAAGAACACAATCAAAACTATATAAAACACAAGAGAAAATATATGCACTTTAAACAGCAACAGAGAAGTTCTGAACAACGCTCCGGTTCTCTATGAAAAGAGCTGAGAAATCAGACAGCGGGCAGAGCCCCTCCTGTAATGGATGATGGTGATTTAAAAGCATAGACATGTGTACACGTCCTCTTTCCCCACTCCCCGCAAGACCCGCCTATGCAGGGAGGAAGACAGCTAAAACGTCCGGCTGCGGGACCATGCCGAAAACATCGGGTGATCGCTATTAGTTGCCCCAAAAATATCTTTCACATAAAGATACTACACATTATAGTTATATTATTGACAAGTTTAATTTGCAAATTTATTGGGAGGGCTGCGCCCTTTTGCCCTCCCTGTACGAGCTGCCACTGCTCTAGAGTATTCTATTATTATGAAGAACTTGCGAAACATACTAAACAAAACGTAATGAACATATTAATTACATTTTTAATCACTGATAATTAATTACATGAAATTCGTTTATGAATGAAAAATACAGTACATATTGTCAGTAGTTTTAAATATCATTATATAAAATACGGTTTCTTCTGATGCAGCGTAGTCAACCAGTTCTCTATATCTGCCACTGCGGAAAAAACTGATTCTGGTACACCCTCTTTGACTCAACGAGTTGTAGAACGGAATCAAGGTTATCTGTAACTTCCATTAAAGTTGGGGGAGGTAAGACGAGTATTTCATTAACATTGTCGTCATTCACACCAGAGTTGACAGTGTCATTTGCTTTAGTGTTTATTATATTGATTACAATATCTTCGTCAGTCGGGTATTCGGGTATGACCAAATCCTCATCCATAGAAACATAATCCCGAAACGTTATGTCACTGGGTACTTTCAAAAGATCTACACTCATTATTGTCATCATTATTGCTAGAACTAAGGTTGTCGCCACCAGCTTGTTCACATTCCGACAAAACAACGGGTTGTTATGGGTTTTTAAATCCAGTTTTTTTTAAACGGTTAGAAATTGTTAGCTCAGTCACATCATTCCAAGATTTTTTAACTTCCCATACACAGTGAAGAAGATTAATTTCTGGCGTAATTTTCTTTTCGACCATCTCTAGCGTTTTCTTTATAATCCTTTTCTTGTATATTTGTTTAAAATTTTATATAATGCCCTGATCTATTGGTTGGAGTTCAGAGGTAACATTTGGTCGAAAGAATACGCATTTTACCTATAACAATTCCTGAGTAAACGATTTTGGGTGTGCCGGGCAGTTGTCAATAAACAGAACAATTTTTCTATTTTTTGAATGATAATATTGATCCAATTTGCATAACCATTTTTCAAAGATTTCCACAGTAACTGATTTCTATTGGCTTTGTACTGAATAGGCAAAGATTTAACGGTGGCAAAACATGGTGGTTTTTTTTATTTACCAATTAAGAGTAATTGCAACTTTTCTGTTCCCGACATGTTCGCTCCTAAAAGTACTGTAACGCGGTCTTTATTTCGTTTGGCACCATGACGTTTATCACCTTGAAAAGTTAAAGTTGTGTCCGGTAAACATTTGTAAAACAGTCCAGTTTCGCCAGCATTAAAATTGTCTGATTTTTTGTATGTGGCCATCATTTCTTTTAGTATACTGTTTATCTCTATGTATCACAAACTTCTTCATTCACACTGGCACTTTCTCTGCAAAGATTTTTAAAAATTATTCCGTGCCTAGCTCTGAACTTATTAAGCCAACCCACACTAGCTTTGAAATCCGTACAATTGAACTGTCGTGCAAATTACTTGGCTTTTTCAAGTAAAATCGGTCCACTGATAGGTAAATTTTGATCACGACTGTTTTTAAACCACTCCAAAACACTTTTTTCAACATCCGGATACTTGACAGATTTTACTCTTTTGATAACGCCTGAATTTTATATTCAGTGGAATACATTCATACTGAATAGGCAAAGATTTAACGTTAGCAAAACATCGTGGTTTTTTCGATTTACCAATTAAGATTGGTTGCAACTTTTCTGTTCACGACATGTTCGCTCCTTAAAGTACTGTAACACGGTCTTTGCTTCGTTTGCCACCACGAGTCCTTTTTCAAAATTTTTTCAGTTTTTATAAATCGTTGTAAGCGTGTTCGGTGGTATACCAAATTCCAATGCCATCACATTTTTTTTCTTTTTTCCTTGTCAACTTCCTTTATGAGCCTTATTTTTTCATCTAATGACAGAGTTTTTAAATTTCTTTTTGACATCTGTAAAAAGTAAAAAATAAGAACAGGAATACCGTAACAACAATTAACAAAACTGAATATAAACACACACTCTAACACACTACGAAAAGAAAACTGAAAACACCGTTACGTACTGCAATAAACAAAACCGAAACGACATACAAAAACTATGCATACAAGATGAGACAGTTTTAAAGACGCATAGACAGATACTCCTTACAAAAGACGAGTTCTACTGTAACTGACTGGTGGTATGAAGATTATTCGATGCGCCTAAACAGCTTATCTGCTATACTGTATGATTCATCCTTTCTTCCTGCTAACCATTACTGAGAATTGAGAAATGTTATCACATATTACAGGAAGTGAGTCATATGTCTTTCATATTACTGTACTGTGTAACGGTCTTGCTCTTCTTACCATTATAATTTATCAGAAGATTCCAATAATATTATAATTATACTTACTGCTCACTGCTGCCAGAAGTTTACCTACCGTCATAATCCCACTAGACTTACCTTATTAAACTACCCAGGTCGCCACGATATTTTGAGGTTTAATATCGAAACCTTTACACTCTTGCCCTTATAAAAATTAACACAATCCCGCTATCTCACCACCCTTAAAACTCAGAAAATCCTATAGAACGTTAGACGAGGTTTTCAGCACAGAATAGGAAATGGATATGGCATAATAACTTACTCTAACACATGGTTATATATTAAACAAAATCTAAATTTATTTTAAATCAAAATCTGAATTTACGAATTAGTAAAATAAACATTTCTTACTTGACTAGCTTATGACAAATTATTTATA
Source organism: Magicicada septendecula (assembly GCA_034769895.1). Classification (NCBI taxonomy): domain Eukaryota; kingdom Metazoa; phylum Arthropoda; class Insecta; order Hemiptera; family Cicadidae; genus Magicicada; species Magicicada septendecula. The sequence continues at coordinate 743,330,956 of CM068368.1, read as the reverse complement.
TTTTTAATGAACCAGTACGTAATTCATATCTGTTCCCTTAGATATCTCTATTGTTTAGAAAAACGTCTGTAAATGCAAATGTTACAATATAGTTACATGTTAATGTAGTTAAAAGTTCTGAATTGATAATATGGTACTCATCCTGGTAGTGGCTTCGCTCCAGCTGGTGATGCGCTTGTTTTATCACTCACTTCGAAAGTCGATGTATGCTCATTAAAGTAATTTTATCTTAGTACTGTTACTAATTTTTACTGTTTCCTAAAACCATATTGTTCACATTTAATGATTGTGTGGGTCAACGTAACTTTATCGGTACGAGCACTAATAGCTTTTTAACTAGTTGACCGCTACATTGTTTATGCACTTTAATAGTTATACTGGATAGGCCGATTATATTATTTTCGGCCTATCTTGCGCCCGAGGCCACCGTTTTACTTGTAAAACTAGCAGACTACCATCTGCTGCCACTATCTGATGCAAACACTAAGGTGACAAAGCTCTTACTGTGATTCACAACGACTGCTGGCAGGCTGTTGCGTAATACGTCTGGGTTGGGCAGTCTAGACATCAACAGTTTATAATAACATTGTATGTTGCTGTTTACAATGGGGCACCTCACAGGTGAATACTAACTGCTTTCAAATTAAAACTGAATTGAATCTTTACTGTCTCTGACACACAATTCTGTACCGTTACAACTGAAAACAACATCGTTATGTAGGCCTACTGTACGTTTTATTCACTCTTTTTAAACTCTTGTATTTTTCACTTTTTTAAATAGACCAACCAAATTTTTTATTTATTCACTCTTTTTAAACTCGTGTATTTTTCACTTTTTTAAATAGATCAACCAAATTTTTTACTTCGGCTTATGGGATTTTTTGTTCGAGTTAAAGGAATTATATTCCCGAATGACCTAATACAATACGGCCAGGAATTATAATAAATTCTGAGTTGTAGAAAATTTCAACTAATGGATATTCCAGTTACAGGAATTCCACTGTACCTGTAACAATTAGTTCACAAGTATCCACATAAAAATAACGTCAGACATTTAGGAATCACATACTATATTAAGTTGAATTGGAAAATGCAACTATATGGAAACCCCTGATCCTGTTCAAAACCACATTAAAAAAAAAAAAATGGTGCTAACAGCAGCTAACTAAGAATTTCTATCAGCTGAGAGAGAATTGAGACGTTAAGTCAGTTTTACTATTTATAGATAGTGGTAAAACAAAAGAAAGACAAGATATAGGCAGATGAACAGATAAAAACTATAAATATATTCTATACACTCAAGAATAAATTTATTAATAAGAGAGGAATGTGAAGAAAAACTTAAGGTGATTGTATTTAATAATACTATATACAAATTGGTACTTACACATAATGTGAATATTATGTTGTCAAGAGGGATGAAAACAGAATGCAGGCACTGGAGATTAAAATATATCATTGGAATGAAAAGAACTTAATGCTGTGTCTATGCCAAAGTATTATGTGGATTCTAGAATACAGAAAAGAGACACGGAAGAAGATTAGAAGAATATTGAAGAAAGGTACTATAGAAGAAGTGAATGAAATAGCAAAAGCAAATGTACTAGGTAAGAATAGGGAAAAATTATGAAAAATTTGTACAGACATGAAAACAAGGAATTCAGTCTTAACCATTGAAGCTGTAATGGTTTTGAACTAAGCATATAGAGGAAAGTGTATTGTCTAATTAGATGATATTCTGACCTGAACATGTATATAACGAGTTTCTCTTATGCAAACAATTTCTAAGAAGAAATAAGAATTGTAATGGGAAAGATTAAACAGAGATTTCACAATCATGACAGCATTCTTATGCTGCAGTTGCCAGACAGTATTAACGTTAAGTCCAATTGTTTAAAAGGATATAGCCCGTGTACTTGAAACCCTAGGACAGTGTGCAGTGAGTATTAGTGAAAGTGCATGTAGCAAATAGTTGTTCAGTGGAATAATTTCTGACATGAAATAATTTTTTTAATGAATGTAAACTACTAGGTTAGTGCTACTCGGTTATAGCATGAACGTTTAAAAATTATCCACTTTTATCGTGACATGCAGTTTACAGTATGCTTTACTTCAACTCATGCAGCAAACTGATAGGTTCAAGTTTACATTACGGAAAGCCTGATGTGACAAAGGATAGTAAGAACACACCATACTGTCAAAAGGAAATTTAACAATTAACTGCACATGTCTTTAGCCGCGAGTACAGTAATATGAGGGTGGATCAAATATAATCTGGAATTTTTCTTTCAAATTCTATTGGTTCAGTAAAAAAATATGAAATTATTATCATTTTTGTACAAAGTCTCCTGATTTGGAAACATTTTTCAGTGAATTGGCAATTTTTTATTCCTTTCTTGAAAAAAGAAGAAATGCATGCTTGCAGCCAGTTGTGCTTGAAATCCTCTACCCTTGGATCATTGTCAAATCGCTGTCATCCCAACCCTTCTTTAAGTGGTCCAAACAAATTGTAGTCTCAAGGTAATAAATCAAGACTGTAAGAATGGTGTTCTAGGACCGTCCAGTGAAATTATTCAACTTCCCACACGTTAGTGGAGCATGGGGCCTTGCATTGTGAAGGATAATACACATTCACGCGTTCGTCACTGACATCATTTGTTGTGATAGGCAGCTTTGGCATCTATCAGAAGCTTACAGTAATAGGCAGTATTCACTATTCTTCGTTCATGAAGAAACCGTATCAACAGAATGTTTGAGGAGTCCCAAAAAACAGTTGCAACCACGTTTCCTGCTGTTAACTGGTGCAGGTTCCCATCATTGGTGAGGTTGGTTTTCTACAGTTTTCCATATTGTAAAAAATTGTGCCAATGAAACATTTGAATCTTTGAAAAAGTTTGTTCACTGTATTGTGCTCGTAGTCTCCTTCGGCAGGTTTAACACTGTCTGTGGCAAGAAATTTGATTATGATGCATTGTGCAACAGATGAACTTACTCCTTGCTCAGTCATTGTGCTGATTGTGCTGCTGACAAGACATGAGCCTTGTGGCACAAGTCTGACAGAGGGGCCGAGCAATATCCACTCAAAGCTGCACTGTGCTCCATTCACTTACTCAGCTGCTGGATAAGAATTCTGGTTTATATTTGATCCAGCCTCATGTATATAATAGAAAACCAGGTTGATTTGTACAAGTCAAAATAAACATTTATACAAATATTAAATAAATAAATATTTTAATCATAATGGCTATTGCTACATTTTTAATACATAAACCCAAACATGTGCTAGTCTTACTAAGTTGATAACCATACCAGTTTATCTAAATTCATTACATACATACAAATGTAGATATACTGATTTTAGTTTTACTAAACAGCATTTGATTTCATATGTCAGAATTGTAAAAGTATGGTGTGTTGCTACTATGTTGCAGATATGGAAGTAGAAACAGGCACTATATACGATGATATTAGACGATATGCACCTGTAGTGTGTTCAGGATTATTAGGGTCTTCCAATATGTCCATAGGAGAGTCATCAACTTCAAACACTGTGCCATCAGTATTGCCTGAACCACGAATATGTAATTCAAACTTATTTTTCATAAAAACTTAGTATTGTGGGATTTTCTTTAATGTAGAATTTCTGTTTTGGTGTTTTGCACTTTTTGTTTTCTTAATTGTAGTGAAGTCTTCAACTTATCATAGAATTAATTCTACTGACAATAAGTAGGAGTTCAATCTTATTGTCATTGTGTCTTGACTGTGTGACCTCTTATTTTTATATGGCAGGTGATAATACTGATAACTTGGAAAGACCAAGAAGGTGATAAGAATTAGTAAAAGATATTAAAATGGATTATATAATTTTTATAGAATCAGTTCTCTTTTTTATCGTAGCCAAATACAAAATGTGTTTATACATGTCATAATTTACTGTATAATAAGGTCAGGCATGCTTTTTGACCTTATAATTCCCATAAAATGGAATTCGTTAATGGAATTGTCACCCTTTTCTGTATGTAGTAGAGCTGTGTGTGTGTGTGTGTGTGTGTGTGTGTGTGTGTGTGTGTGTGTGTGTGTGTGTGTGTGTGTGTGTGTGTGTGTGTGTGTGTGTGTGTGTGTGTGTGTGTGTGTGTGTGTGTGTGTGTGTGTGTGAAATTAACGGAAATCCACTTTTTTAACAAACTTACTTTTTTGTTTTGTAGAGTTCTTTCAGAGACTGGTGAACTCAGAGTATCAGTCCCCAAAAGTGCTCTAGAAAATAAAAAGTAAGCTCTTTGCGATTTTCTGTTAGTAATTAACTTCAAGAAAGATGAAATAAAGTGTAGTAACGTTGTGTGAAATGTGCATGCGTGTGCGAACACACACACACTCAAACCTAAAATTACATTATGAACTACTAAGATGTCTTTTGCTTACTTGAGATATGTTTTGAGTATTAAAGAGTATGCTTATCATTAGCTGTTTTTGTTGTGTGATGAAGTGTCTGTATGTTGATTAAATGCTGCTAGTGTCTTTTGCTGGGTTTTTGTTTATAGTGATTTTTTTTTTTTTGTTTCATTGTAGTTATTGTGATTATTGAATAATTTTGTTTTTATTGTAAGAGTTTTTCCAGTATTTAGTGCTATTAAAAACTGTGCATGTTCTGCATTGATTTGTATTTGCTCAAGTATTAATTTTATTTTGTGTTTAATGTTTGTAGATGTATAGATTTTCCCAAATGTTCATTGCAGTGCCTTTGTGTGGTATATGTTTTATTAAGTCATGTTTTTATTGTCTGGGAAAGCATGCCCTATATTTGCAGCATGTTTTAGAGATGAATTTCAAAAACAAATTAAACTTTACTAATGTCTATATTTTTAAAGTGCAGAATGATGGTGAAGGTCAGTTACAGTGATGAAGGAAATTCGATCTTAGTTTCGAGGGTGGATTAATTATGTGTTGATTAGAAGTTAACAAATAAGTAACTTTTTTTTAATCTTTCTGGAAACCACTAAATCTAATTTAAAACGAATAGTGCAATGCAGGTGAGGTTGAGGAGGTCTAGCATGTTCCAAAGATACAGAAACAAAAGCGTCAGCTGGCTGTTTCTGTAGGGTGATAGTTGTCTGTGCACTGCTATACAGCTGCGAAAACATCATAACTTTGAATCTTTCTTCAATGCTTCTTATGTCACTGTCAGTAGCTTTGCTTTTTTTTTGTTAATTGTTGTCACTGTCACTACTGTTACTATCGCTATCAGCATGTCCTGATTACTATAGTAATTCAGTTTGATATGTAATCAGTTACAAGTTCCATAAGCAAATAATTATCCTCTACATGTATTAGATGGTTCACATATGAAGCTGAGTCCTCTTCATTAATTATATGGAACTGTTCTTCAACTAAGTTAATTAATCTGATTAAACTAAAGGTTGCATTTTTAAATTTTATTTTGAATCAACCTTTGTCATCTCAAATGAGGTCAGGTCTGGGTGATAAGGTAAAAGTTGAACTACTATATGGCTGTATTGCTATAATAATATACCTATTGATATGAATAAAAATCTGATTGTGATTTGTGTATTATGTTGTATAAATCCAGTTTACAATATTTTCAATAAGTAGTAATTGGTCTCACAAACCCCCCAAAATCAGTTATGATTCTCTGTCATTTGAGGATGGTGCCTGTTCAGGATTATATTAGGGTAAGACATATTGTCAGCTGCAAATACAGATGTTTCCACTAAATAATAAGTTTATGTAGTAATAAGTTTATCCTATAACCATTTTTAACAGTTATGAGGGTCATCCAGAAAGTAAAGAACATTTTGTTATTAAAAAAAATCAAGTAAAGTGGTAATCGAACAACTTTTATTTTATACTTACAGGAACCATTATCCTACTTTCCTACAGTCTCCATACAAATTCAAACAATTGTCATAGTGTAATACCATTTTTTTCTATTCCATCATTGTACACTCCCGCCACCAAGTTCTTAAACCATTCAGTGACAACTTCTTTCAGCTCATCATCGTCTTGATAGTGCCTGCCTCCCAAAAACTCTTTCAACTTAGGGAACAGGTGAAAATCACTAGGTACCAAGTCAGGGCTGTATGGTGGATGCTGAAAAACATTCCAGCCAAAACACTGAAGCAAAGCTTTGAGTTGCTGCAGCTGAATGTGGGTGGCCTTATGGTGAACAAAGACGATGCTGTTGGACAACATACCACACCATTTGTTTTGAATGGCGCATCGAAGCTGGTGAAGCATCTGATAGTATGCCTCTGAGTTTACTTCTGTCATCTTGGCATACAATCAACCAATAGGACTCCCTTTCGATCCCAAATACAGTTGCCATCACTTTCTGTATACTCAGAGCATGTTTTGCTGTTTCTTCGGTTTTGTTGATGACTTGGAATGGAGCCATTCCGTTGATTGACTCTTTGTTTCTGGTGTTTTATGAGAAACCCATGTCTTATCACCTATAACAATAGGATACAAAAGTTCGTCTCTAACTTGTTGATAACAGATATTATTTGTTTTCTTCCCCACCCACTCAGAATGGGGTGGAACCACCCCCGAAGGGAGAGCACCCAAAACTTTATTTTAACTTTTGTTTGGACACTATGTAGAAGATATTATGAAAAGTTTCACATCAATCCATTCCATTCATAGAATTGGAAAGAAAAATGCTTCACTGACTCAACTATGTACTTCACAAGACAAAGATCAACATAACTAACAATGGACATAACTTACTACTTAATGCTTGAAACATATCACCACTAAGGAAAAATATATCTTGACAGTACATCTATATAATATTAATTTATTAATACACTAGCTGGATACCCGTGCTTCGCTACGGTGATTATCAGAAAATAGAAATAGGTTATTTGTGAAGCTTAGATACCGGTATTTTGAAACTAAGAGAAACTATTTAAGCTTGATCAATTTGAAGATGATCAAGCTTGAAGATGATTAATTTGATCAAGCTCGATCAATCAACCATTAAAGCTTGGAAATTAATGAGTTGTTAAAAATGACGCTGTATTATTTAGTTAGAGAGGGTAAGCTAAGTTTCTGTTATAGATTAAGACAGTCCTTTATTGTAAGCCTAACAACAATAAAATAGATGGGCTTAAGCCCTTTGATCCCACCACCATCCATGGTTTTTTGGTCTACATAGCCAAGCTAATAACTTGCTTAGCATATACTTTCAGTTGCTCCCTCAGATTAAGTGCTCAGGACCTCCCTGTAAACTACATTCCTTGTTTTGCTCTCTGGCTGGAGGATGATCAGGCTGTCTGGTGAACTGACTCTGGAGAACGCCACGTACAACTGCCCATGGGAAAAACAGTCACTCCTCAGATCCACACTAGCCATCATCAGATAACCCTGTGCCTTATTGACGGTCATGGCGTAGCACACCTTAACGGGAAACTGCAGATGTTTGAACTGAAAGTGGTAGTCTGATGGGATCAGAGGAATTCGGGGGATGATGACGGTTTCTCCCTTACCAACGCCTGTGAAAATCGTGGCTTCGATAACATGTTTCTGCAGAAGCCTGGTGCCATTGCACAGTTTCGGAGGGTGTAGATTGTGCAACAGCATGATTGGAGCGCCAACCTTGAGGTAGAGGACGTGAGGTGGTACTCCTGGTGGGTGGAGAATATGCAAGAATTCCACAGGGTAATGTACAGCATCTTCGACCTCCACCACAGAGTCCACAGACTCATACCTCATATGCTCACTCGGCAGCTTCTCCAACAGAAAGTTGTTGGTGCTGTTGGCTGAGTCGTTTGTTGGACTGAGAATAGCTCTTTCCCTCAACCATGAAGCGCAATCCACTCTAGCCTGATGAATGTTTCGGTATATTCTGTCACTGAAGCTGATCAGATCTCCCACCACATCACAAAGGTTACCAGAAATAGGACTTTGACATTAGGCCATAAAAGGGATGACTTGAGACAGGCCTTGACTTCATCTGTACGTGTCCCCCATGGCACAACAGGCAAGGTCTGTCTGAAGTCACCAGCCAAAAGCACCGTAACTCCACCCATAAGACGGTTGCGGCCCCTAATGTCCTGGAGCGTCCTGTTCAAACCCATAATACCTCCCTTGTGGGCCATGATGCACTCATCCCACACAATAACTTTGGCTTCTCGAAGCACCTGAGCCATGTCACTCTGCTTAGAGATGTTACAAAGTGCAGACTCAGAATAATTCAGGTTGAGAGGTAACCTGAAGGCAGAGTGGGCCGTCCTGCCTCCGTCGATCAAGGTAGCTGCAATACCTGAGGAAGCAACGGGAACGGCGATGTTCCTTTCTGCCTTAATTGTGGCTAGCAACAGATTGATCAAGAAAGTTTTGCCAGTGCCACTAGGAGCGTCAAGAAAGTACAACTGCCCAGAATCAGAAGGAATGCTGTGCATGATTTCATCGTAGGCTTTCCTCAGTTCGTGATTTAATTTTGGAACATTCACAGCAACTGTTTCGGACAGCTGAACGGTATCATAAGACAGATCCATCAGGTGTTCACGGTTGGCAACAATGGCTGCTTCCTCTCATGAAGGTGATAGAAAAAGTACTGCAGGAAGGATGCAACTAAAAAAGGGGCATTATCAGTGTTGTGGTTTTCGCGTTTTCTCGTGAATATACGTTAAAGCTTTCAAAACTTTTCTTAGTGAGCACGCAGAAGTGAAGAGGAATATATGTGCCGAACTTAGAACTCAAAATAAACTCTGAACGCCACATACCAAGGAATAGAGGGACATGGTGAACTGATTCGCGATTATTTTCGTGCCTCCTCATGGTTATAGGTTAGATGAAAAAAATACTATACTGGCCTATACATGATTTTTTTAACAAATTCCAGTGCTTTTCCTAACCTACGAATAATAATAAGAAACAGGTTTCTGTATATCGAAATTTCTATGTATCGAATTTTTTCTTAGGAACCATCAAATTCGATATACGGAGGTCCTACTATATATATAGATAGGCCTACATATAGGTGCTGTGTTTCACAACCATTGAACCATTGTAATACAATCGAAACAGGATTTATTTGGTTTGCTTGAACGTTTTTCATATGCAACTGGCCAAAGAGTGTCTCCGTACCCTGTTCGGAATATATGTGCCGACCTTAGAACTCAAAATAAATCCTCAATGCCACACACCAAGGAATAGAGGGACAGGTTGAACTATGACGCGATTATTTTCGTGCCTCCTCGTGGTTATAGGTTAGATGAAAAAAATACTGTTTTAGTAACTCCCCAAAAGCCAAAAGGAAAGTAAAAAAATAAACATTAGACTTCCAGGAAGCGTACAGTTGAAAAAAAGCTGCATTAACGGTGTCATGGTTTTTTGTGTTTTCCGCGGTTAGGCGTTAAAGTTTTCAAAACCCTTTCTTAGCGAGCACGTAGCAGCCAAGAGGAACATACATGCTGAATTTCAAGTTTGTAGGTTTTATAGTAATGGAGATTTCGTGATGAGTTAGTGTATGAATAAGTGGGTGGTATTTCGCTTATATATATATATATTGTGTTACTTAACAAGTATAGTTCTAGTTTCAGGTATAATTGTATTTATAGTTGTAGTGTGCTTGCCGATACGCTCCGGTATCTGCTATTATGTTGTTTTTATAAAACTGCTCCAATTATAATTATTAGGAGTTATTAGTGTGATTGTATAATCTGTATAAATGCCTATGAATAATTCACTCTTTTGATTTAAATAGGTTTCGCGCACTTTTTGTTGTATGCCTCCCTCACTTACCACAAGTATCTGGGTTCAGTCCTGTTCTGTGACGGTTGTTGCTGAAATACATACACTTAAAATGCACACAAATATTCAGTTTGAATATTCAAAACAGTTAGTACACACAATATGAATGAATTAGCACATATAGGTAATACTTTAAATTACTCTCTGTTTGAATTCTTCCGCCACCTTTGGTAGAACTGATTTACAAGAAATAATTTAATTTATATTTGAAATGATACTCTTGTTCATAGGTAAATAAGTGAAGGTTTATTAACAATTTTAAAATGGCAAATTTCAAAAACAATTAACAATCATTTGGGCTAATAACCCTTTAAATAATAATTACAATTGATTAATTTTAACATAAAACTCTGTCCAGGCTCAATGCTGGTAGTCCTGTCTTTGGTACAATAATTCGAACTTGATAGGTTATGTTTTCTTGTCAATGTATTATCAGCTTGTTAGGTTCTTTGAGGATACATGATATCAGTGTCAAGATGTAATATTAATAGAATTAAGAAAATTGAACAATGGTTAAAAAATAACGAATAAACATCAAACAATGAAAATTAATACCATATGTATGGTAAGTATGTTATTATCGTACGCTTGGATGCGCACGCACCTTATAAAACTCTATAGCAGGCGTCAAGCTCGTGGCTTGTACAGTTTCAATGTATCGTTTTATTTTCAACAATGAGTTTGATAAATATATATTTTCAAGAGAAAAAATTAATATAATACAAAAAAAAACTCTTGATATGATTTCTATTTGGTTTGGAAATTATTTGAGAACAGATGCAACAGTTAAATTAATAAGCTACCGCTACCATTTTGAGGTTAGCTATCACAGGTAATGCTATTATGGTAAATGATTTCTTAACGATTAACATTTCTTAATTTATATTTTCTGAACACATTATTAATAACATTTTAACATGTTACTATTAGAATTGCTTTTATACTTTTGTACGAAAGTTAATGTCATTTATTTCAAAACATCGAAATAATCAAAACAAGTTTAGTCAAAAAAGTGACTAAATGTTAACTCTTGTAATTAATGACAATTACTTCAAACATACTTTTTATAATTATGAAAATTAATTAAAATATTTATCTAATATTTTAATAAGTATAAATTGACATTTCTTGGAATTCCAATAATTCCATTATAAGTTTGGTGTAGTATCAAAATGTCTATTTCAAAAATATTATTTTTTAAATCAAAGTTATTTAAATAAAATATTGTACTCCCTGTTTATTTATCACAACACACGCGAGTACGACCGGGATTATACACTATCGTACTTATATTGTTCGGTAATACCGCACATATCACTCTGAAGTATTTTTGTTGTGTCAAGGTTACGTATGTTTATCAACTTATTGTCAATGGACGCGCACAAATTTGAAAATAATACTTTTTCATGGTGTAGAGGTGCGTGACCTGTCCGTCTGAAAGCTGTTCGTAGACTGTTACATTTTGCCGGAGCGTCTGTTTCGAGTCTGACAAAATGCGTTGATTTGATTGGCTGTAATCACTATAGTCTTCACCCCAAAAGCCTTTGTTTTATTAAAATATTTGGTGTTTTACCAAATTTTGACTTTGGGTTCGGGTTTATGTGACGTAAGCACTAGTGTAAAAAATAATTGAAAAGTTAATAATTACCATAACTTCCTTATTGAACGTCCTATCGTTACATGAGTTATGTCATTGAATTGTAGACATTTTGTTCTTTAATTTAAGTCTAAACAACATTATTTTATTTACATCGCTTCTCTTAAAATAACGTTTTTATTAATTATCTTGGGTGTTTCTTATTTTTATAAGTTTTTGACACCAGATTTAATTATTTTTAATAAAAACACTTTCTAAATAAACACTTGGAGTCCATTTCTCACTTGGTTTGATTTGTTATTTGGAAATAATTATTTCCTTAACAATAGCTCATTATAGCGTCATTAGGCGTCCATCTTGGTTTTTATATAAATGTATTTAAAATGAATTTCCCTTATGTAATATAAGTAATCTTACAATCTAATAACACTAAAACGATTATTTACATGATTTCACACTTAAATATCTTTACATGATTGTATTAAATATAATATACATACTGTCTTATTCCTCTTCTACCTGTCTCATACAATTGTCAACATAATTTTAGTCTTTTCTATGTAAATTATATTATGTATTAAATGTCATTAGTGTACACATATTGTATTTAATGCATTACATATATTGGTCAGCTTCTAGCTAGTTTAGAACCCTTCAATTCTTTAATAATGGGTTTGTTCCTATTGTGTCTCATCATAGTGGTCATTTATTTTTCATAAAAACAATAATTAAACTGTTATTGTTACATTTTGTTTGTGTTTCTATATTGGTATTAGACATTACTCCTACTTTTGGTAATGTTCTCATTTACTCTTAGACAAATTTATATGTCATATTTTTCCTAAGTAACTTACTTAACATGGTTGGTTTACATCTGATCTCTGTCACTATGGTCAGTTGGTTTCTAATTATTTGCATATATACTGACTGTTTTTATAGTTCTAATCTGTTCTCAAAGTTGTATTGATTTTCCCTCTAACTACTGGTAATATTGTTAACAATCTGTGTTTAAGCTTTAATACACTATTTTCCTTAACTAATGGGCCATACAGTGGTCCATCTTACATCTGATTGTATTTACATGGTTAGTTAGTTTACAACATTTTGTTTGTATTACTGTTGTTATTATGTTAAAGATCTGTTCTCAAAACATTACCAGATATTGGTCTTACTACTGGTAATATTGTTATTCACTTTAGCATTGGTTTTGATATTGCACTTTGCCTAATTGAATTGGCATATTTGTTGCATCTTTGTTATAGCTGTTTGCCATTGCATTTGATTGGTTTTATTTACATGGTTGCATTATAATGCATTGTCTATTAGGATGTATTGTTATTTATAACAATTCCTTAATTGATATCATTGTTGATAATCATTTATTTTCATTGATATATTTGGTTTTCTGTTTAACAGGTACCTTCTCTATGGGTTATGTAACAATGTACCATCTGTTTTAATGCAGTATGTCTCTACTACTTACATGGTATCAGCATGGTATTCCACAATAATATTTTACCTATTTTGTGACACATGTTTATACATTCCTTCTTAAACATTAATACATATCTTATTGTATTATTTATTATATTTTTCTAGTCATAGGTTGAATTCAATTCAATCCATTTTGTTTGATACAAGGGTTTTTTATTTGTTGTCAGTTCTTTACCAAAACAAACATAATTATATTGTTCTATTTTGTTTTATTTTGGTGGACTTATGATTATCTGTGTCAATCACAACTTTGTTAAATGCGTCACACTCATTGTTCGTGTCTATTTGACTTATTTAACATCTTGTTGTTTTCACCATGGAATTAACATATTTTCATATACTTATAAACTTCCTCACTATAATTGTTTGTGTGGTTTTATCAGTAGAAATAGTTAGTTATTCACATGTTTCACATCTATTAAGTACGCACTGTTATTGTTTGTGTTTCCTTAAATGCTAAACACTGGTTTTCTTCCTCACATTTGATAATCATTGTTTCACTTGTTACTTATATAGTCTTTGGTACACGTGGTTTATGTTGATTTCTGGTATGATTTATTCATCTTCTTCTCTCTTCTGAGTCAGCCTTCTTGTCCTTTTTCTTTCTTCTTTCTTGTTATTTTCATCGTAGTCATTATTCCTTAATTGTTCCTCTCGCTGTTGGAGTTTGTTAATCCTTATTTCGTTGTTTCCCCTCACTTTTGGAGTTTGTTAATCCTTGTTTCGTCGTTTCCCCTCACTTTTGGATCCTATTGGGTCTATTATTGGTATTTTGTTTTGGCTCATGTCATTTTCTTTCTTATGTTTCGTAGTTGATGTCACTAGGTTGATATTATCTTATTCATAGTTGGATTTTCATATTAACACATTTGTAGATACACACTTTATATACATGGATTTACTTATCTAGATTTACATTCATATTTTTCTCTTACTTGCCGTCCTTTAAGCTCATTTTATGTAACTGCCATATTTGGTTATGTTACAATTGTTACGACACAATTAAGCCAAATCCCGTACCAGTGATAAAAAATATAATTCTTAATATAAAAGTACTTCATATAAAATAAAATGTTTAAAAAATGTATAAAATGTAAATTTTTTGACACGACGTACGACGATATTACCCAACCCAAGTGATTGAGCCAACAACATAAACATAAAGAAGGGAACCACGTGACATACTCAAGAAAAAATGTGATAGACCAAACAATTATGAACTAACAAGAGAAGAATCAGAGGAAGAGAACAGATCCCTACAATTAAACAGAATTTAAACCAGAAGAGAAGAGAAGAACCGAACCAAGATGTACTTTATCAAATGTCAAATATTTGGACTAAAGTTAATGTATAACAGAATACGACCTTATGAGGTATCATTGTAAACTTTGAAAGGAAAGAAAGATAGTAGTGATATCATTTATTACCCCATAGGAACTATAAAGGAATAAAACCATTAGGAAAATACTTAATAAATTTGAATAAAAATTCAAATATTTTAACAATGTCTTTGAAAGAGGAGTTAACCAATCACAGGATTGAGGTTACTATGACAACGAGCCGTTGAGGGCTTATTTTCCGTTAAATATTAGAGACTCGAAAAAACGACGCGTGGGTAAGCGGCACGCAAAATTGGAATGATTGAAATTTTAATTTAAATAGTTACAAAAAGTTTCAAAAGTGAACCAAGATGACCAAAGACGAATAGATGTCGATCTACAAAGAATTAACGATGTCCAGGAACCAAATTAAATAAATTAATTAGAAAAAAACCCAAGACCAGATTGAAAAAGATGTTCGAAGTTTAAAACCAGCCCAAAATTGAAGAATATCCACTAACCCGATGACTACGCTTCAACGTTATATGAACTGATAAGTATCGAATAAATTCCTTAATCCCAAAAACGCAAATTACTTAAATTATTTTCCAAATGATAAAATTTCTCACTATTGAACAAGTATTATTTTCTTTCAAAGGTGTAAATGTATAATTTACTTACTAAAAAACATTTTATTAATCAACATATAACCTTGATTGAGAGCACAATTTTTGTAACAGAAATACGACACTACCGAACAATTTGTAAAAACACATTATAATTTCTAAGTACGTATAAGGTATGGTAGTGTACTTTTTTAATGTAACCAACGTTTATGTCTTATTTCATGATCCAAAGAACTCCAGATTTTAAACATAATAATTTATTGTATGCAACTGACGCCATATCGGCAAACGAAAGTGTTTTAAAATCAATTTTGCCAACTCTGAGATATTTTTGTGTTTCATGCTGTAAGCCGGAGCAATCTGTTATCAAATTATTTATAATTCATTTGTCATATTTATTGATGACCAAATTTGTATTAAAATCACAGTACCGAGTATTACTATCTTGTTATTTCATAGGATTCTGTAGAGTATATGTGTGTTAGCAAGTTTTATTCAACAGTCAACTAGCGCTCATCACGAGTGGACGAAACGGCAACTTATATAGCGGCGGGAACCATTCGAACGATCCAGCTGTCCATGCTAATCACACGTATCATTTTAGAATTTAACTATTTTAATTGTCTTAATAGAAACAATTTGGCGCCACCCGGGATTCGCAACCCCTATGAATTAACAGGTAGGTTGTACTGGTAATATTGACAACGCTACGGACTCCAGTAGTGACGTCGATTTATGTAACGACCGGTGTGAGGCAAACACACTACATTCACACCAATACACAAAATAAACAAGTGTGATACATTTTAACAGGTACGACCTAAGTATAGCGTTACAATATATACAGTAGGACCTCTGTATATCGAACTTCTTTATATCGAAAATCTCCATTTATCGAATTTTTTTAAGTCCCGTGAAATTTCAATATAAAATAATTTCCATATATCAAAAAAAATTTCTATATATCGAACTTTGTAACTTCAGAAATGAGGGGAAAATTATCAGTGATTCACGTGACACTGTGCGTGTTCCTCACTCCCTCAATCTACAACGATCGTTCCCGCGCATTACAGTATCTCATCATTCGGTAGTACTGTACGTTATTAAGGAGTAAGGTTAACTCAGTTTCAGTCAGTCTTTATTTTTGTTTTGAGTTTATTTTTTATTTTTTCTTGAGTTCACGAGAACGTAAATGCTGTAATGTCAAAAAGAAAATCTTTTAGTGTTGCAGAAAAGGTGGCATTATTAAAAGATGTGGATAGTGGAATGCGAAAAAAAGATATTGCGATAAAGTTTTTGATTCCGCCGAGTACAGTGTCAACCATAATAAAGAATCGAGAATCTGTTTTAAAAACTCATGAAAATGTAGGAGCAGATAGAAAACGGTCTAAAACGTGCAAATATGATGACGTGGACAAAGCAGTTCTTAAATGGGTGACAATGGTGCGAGATAAAAACATGCCTGTCTCAGGACAGCTTATAAAGGAAAAGGCGGTAGAGTATGCTAAAGTGTTGGGGCACGAAGAGTTTTAAGCAAGTTCTGGATGGTTGGACAAATTTAAGAAACGTCACAGCATTAAAGAAAAAGTTATTTCGGGAGAAAGTGGAAGTGTATCTGAAGCAGACTGTAACCAGTGGAAAACTACAACTTTAAGGTTAATTTTAGAAGAGTATGAACCAGATAATGTTTTTAACATGGATGAAACCGGACTTTCTTTCAGATGTTTACCAAACAAGACTCTAACCTTTAAAGACGATAAATGCTTCGGAGGTAAACATAGTAAAGAACGAATAACTGTTGTCATGTGTGCCAATATGTCCGGAAAAGAAAAAAATAAACTGTTGGTGATCGGAGAAAGCAAGCAACCAAGATGTTTTAAAGGAGTGAAGTCTTTAGAAACCGACTACGAATACAATAAAAAGTCATGGATGACGAGTGAGATTTTTTAGAAATGGATAGTAAGCTTTGACAAAAAACTGATAAGACAAAAAAGAAAAGTGGTTCTTTTTGTTGACAATTGTCTGGCACACCCTCCTTTTGTGGCAAAAAAGTTAACAAACGTGAAGCTGGTTTTTTTCCCTCCAAACACCACATCTAAACTACAACCTATGGACCAGGGAGTAATAAAAAATCTCAAAATGCTTTACCGAAAACAGATCCTCAAGAGACTCATTTTTGCATTGGAAAACAACAAACCTATTGATGATGCGATTAATCTCAGACTGTGTATATCAGAGGTAGCGAAGGTGTGGCAAAATTATGTAGCAGAATCAACAATACAGAATTGTTTTATAAAAGCTGGCTTCTCTCAAAATACTGTTGTGGAAGAAGTTACTGCACTGCCACAACTTGAGGATTGTTGGAACCAGTTACAGTCAACTGGCGCAATAGATCAAGACATATCACTTGATGAATTTTTAAGCGTCGACGAAGACGTTATTGTTGCAGAATATCCAACGGACGATAACATTTTAAGTTCATTAAAAGATACTGAAGATTTAGGTGAAGACAATGAGGCAGAAGAAATTGAAGTTCCTAAACCTTCTAAGAAAGAAATGATGGCAGCATTTGAAACAATCCGTCGAGGTCTTCAATCGGAAGAATATGTGCCTGATGATATTTTCCAGTCGCTCAACAAATGTGAACACTTTTATGAGGAATCTGCATCAAATTTGGTTCAGAAAGACATTAGAAATTATTTTACGACCAATTGATAAAATACAGTATTACTCATTTAACACGCAAGTTCCTACTTTTTTAAATACAAACAATTTTTTAAAGTAAATAAATGAATACTGTACTGTACACTAAATACTTTTTATTAAATAAATACAGTAATTTTTATTAAATAAATGCTTATGGTTTTCATTTATTTATTACCAAAATGTCGTTTTAATAGTATGGAGGCCTATACATGATTTTTTTAACAAATTCCAGTGCCTTTCCTAACCTACGAATAATAATAAGAAACAGGTTTCTGTATATCAAAATTTCTATATATCGAATTTTTTCTTAGGAACCATCAAATTCGATATACGGAGGTCCTACTATATATATAGATAGGCCTACATATAGGTGCTGTGTTTCACAACCATTGAACCATTTGTAATACAATCGAACAGGATTTATTTGGTTTGCTTGAACGTTTTTCATATGCAACTGGCCAAAGAGTGTCTCCGTACCCTGTTCGGAATATATGTGCCGACCTTAGAACTCAAAATAAACCCTCAATGCCACACACCAAGGAATAGAGGGACAGGTTGAACTATGACGCGATTATTTTCGTGCCTCCTCGTGGTTATAGGTTAGATGAAAAAAATACTGTTTCAGAAACTCCCCAAAAGCCTAAAGGAAAGCAAAAAAGTAAACATTAGACTTCCAAGAAGCGTTCAGTTGAAAAAAAGCTGCATTATCGGTGTCATGGTTTTTCGCGTATTTTTGCGGTTAGGCGTTACAGTTTTCAAAACCCTTAGCGAGCACGTAGAAGCGAAAAGGAACATACATGCCGAATTTCAAGTTTGTAGGCTTTATAGTAATGGAGATTTCGTGATGAGTGAGTGTATGAATAAGTGAGTGGTTATTTGCTTTTATATATATAGATTATATATATTATAACAACACAAATTACCAATTTAAATGTAATTTAAATTGTGTAGCCCCACGCTTTTGGGAGACAATTTATACAACGGTATAAATTTGTGTATATAGGTTGCAAATACAAATTTATTTGTATTTGAGGAGCCCCACGTTCTTGGGATGTAACAATTTTATAACACTACAAATTGATATTTATTTAATGTAATTTAAATGTGTGTGTTATATAACATAACAAATTCAATTTAATTTATTGAATTGATTTCATGGGTGTAATCATAATAAGAAAGATGATACGTTATTTAAGTTTAAAATTGTTCAATAATTTATTTATTAAACAAAATCTTTCATATCGCATATTAAATATTGACTCATTATTATATCGTTTGTCCGAAGTTTTCGTACATAACTTATTGCTAACAAATTACATACACAAATCTTATTATCTAATTTCAATTACTTTAAAATATTTATTTTGCTCTTGGCTTACTCATTGTGTGCTCATCTTTTTGCAATTGCTGATTCATTTGCTTCAAAAATGAATTTACTTCTATTCAGATTTATTTTATATTACTTTGTTTTAACTTTCTATTGCATATGCATTCTCCTTTATCATCAAAGACTTTACTAATTACGTTAATTCAAAATTTAAATGTTTCTCTTATCATTTACGTTACTAATTACTAAATTTGATACAAGAAATATTATTCTAATTTTTATTCTGTTTTTACATTTATGTATAATTTCTTTATTTTAATACTGGTTGAATGTCTTTCATTCCAACTTTAATTAGTGTCTTTCAAATGTCTATAATGTTACAATACAAATAAGCCACCCCAGTACCAGGGATAAAAAAGATAATTCTTAATGTAAATATACTTCATATCAAATAAAATAATTAAATATAAATACAATATAAAAACTATGACACGACAAACGACGACATTACCCAACCCAAGTGATTGACCCAACAACAGAAACAAAAGAAGAAGGGAACCACGAAAAATAAACAAAAGAGAGAGTGATTGACAAATTAACCAAACAAACAGGAACTAACAAAAGAAGGGAAGAAACCAGAACCAAAGAAGAATAAAGGACATGAACGAATTCCTACAACTAGATAAAATTAAACCAGACGAGAAGAGGAGAACCGAATTAAAATGAAGACAATTGAAAATGAAGAAGATGAAGGAGAAGAAGAAGAAGAGGAAGAATGAAGAGGAAACGAAGTGAAACCAAGAAATAACAAACACCACATATAAAAGGGAGAAATGGTATACTCAAATATAGAATATTGTAAATAAAACCCAATAATTATCCAATAATGGAAATAGATATTATTGTAAATGAGATAATTTATATACCTCTTTTAAACAAAAACAGTAAAAAGTAACTTAGTAAAGAAAAGTACACTAACCCAAATATTAAAGTTAGATATAGTGAAATATGTAACAAAATATCATTAATATTATGTATAATTTTATAATGAAAGAAATAGTGAGAAAGTGAGAAATAGAAAGAGAAATAATTGTAGGGATTACCCACTAAGTAACACTTAATATAAACAGTGAAAAAAGTGCAATAGTGTATGTGTAAATACCCCAAAATAGTGAGTGTATCAGTGATAAACACCAATTAATTAAAGGTGAAAGTGATAAGTGGAAAAGAATATTATAAATAATAAGAAAAAGTAGTAATAGATAAGAAAACACTTAGTAAATCATTGGTGAACCAATAAATGATTTAAGTGAGCTTATGGAAAATTATGTAATTAAGGATAGTTAGAAATAGTATTTAAAATAGAGATAAGTAAAGGATGTAATGTTATTCAGGGAGAAAGCCCATGTAAAAACAGTTTGTGTTAACATGGAGTGGAGAAAAGAAGTAGTAATGAAATAAGAATTTAAGTATATAATTAAAAAACACCCAATGTTAGAAGGGAAAATAAATTTAATGAGTTTGAAAGAAGTAATGACGTTTCTCACTCAAAATAATAGTCAAAGGAATGAAATGAATGTTAAACCAACAGTAACTAATAACTTATAAAGAATTGTTCGTTTTAATGTTATGAACAGGATATGGCTGAAAGAAACTTACAGTCCATAGGCCTAATCATTATGTTTTAAATATTAAGATATAGAAAATAATATTGACATGTAATCAAAACACAAACAGACTCAAAAAACAACACAAACAATTATGATAACAAAATAAAGCCCATCAGGCTGAAATGAAATGTAATTAAATGAAATAAGTAAAATACCATAATGGCTACTTATGCCTATCAAAATGCCTAACTGTCAGACACACACAAATATCAATAGTAACAAATTCACAAGGAAATTTACAAATCAAAGGCAAGGAACTAGCCAGTAATTGTATATAAATCATTTTTAAAAGAGAAATGTTACTATAAAAGTTTAATGTAAAAGAGATATGTAATTATCAATTGTCAACATAATTAGACAAAAATTAATATACAATAGAACATGACCTTATGAGATATTGTTTTAATCTTTGAAAGGAAATGAATACAATAGTGATAATATTTATTACCGAAAAGGGATGACAAAAGAATCAAATCATTCAGAAAATATATAATAAATTTGAATAAAAATTTCAAATATCTTAACAATGCTTTTAATCTCGGCCTTAACCAATCAAAGGATTTCTGTTACCATAGAAACGGGCTGTTGGATACTAATTTTCCGTTAAATTTATTAGACTTGGAAAAATGACGCTTGGGTAAGAGGTACGCAAGATTGAGATGACCAAAATTTTAATTTAAACAGTTCAAAAAACGTTTCGAAGTCGACAGTGACGAGGAGATGAAGAGCTTCAAATATTAACAGATGTCCAGGATCCAAATAAACAAAATTAAATAGCAGAAATTCCCAAGATAAAATAGAAGAAGATGCCAGCAGCCTAAGTCACCCCAAAATTGATGAATTTCCAAAAACCCAGAACGACGACACATCGTAACCTTCTGAACTGATAAGTATCAACTAAATTCAATAATCCCAGAAACCAAATCACTTTAAATATTTCTCAAATCAATCAAAAATTCTCACTATCAAGCAAAATTAATTTTCTTTCAATGATTGAATAATAATAAACTTACGTAAACAATTGTTAACTTAGAATTAACCTCGCACTAGTGTGCAACATTTGTAACAACTATTACGACATTACCGAACAATTTGTAAACACAATTTATACCATTTAAGTACGGATAAGGTACTGTAGTGTATTTTTTTAATGTAACCAACTTTTATGTTCTCTTTATAATCCAAAGAACCCCAGATTTGAACAGATTAATATATTGTGTATAAACCGACGCCATGTCGGCAGTAGTATAACTCATTTCAAAATCAATTTCGTCAACCTAGAGATTTATGTTTCATGTTCTAAGCCGGAGCAATTTTATTGAAAACTAATTTATAATATTTTTGTCAAATTGATTAATGACTAAATCATAATTAAAATTATAGTACAGAGTATTACCATTGTTTTATTCTATAGGGAGTTGTATAATATATGTGTGTGTTAGCAATTTCACTGAGTAAACAACTAGCGCTCGTGCCAAGTGGGCAATACAACAAGCTGTACAGAGCCGGGAATCATTTGAACGCTCCAGCTGTCAACGCTGATAACACCAATATAACTAGTAAATTCACAAATTTAATTGTTTTAAAATAAACAATTTGGCGCCACCCGGGATTCGCAACCCCTATGAATAATCAGGTAGGTTGTAGTGATAATTGAGACCACGCTACAGACTCCAGTAGTAACAACCGTTAATGTAACGACCGGTGTGAGGCGAACACACCACACTAACACTTTCTACACATAAAAAACAATTGTACACATCTACAGATACGACCGAGTCTCCCGTTCGTTACAGATTGGCGACCAACATAGTGAGGCTAGAAAAGGACGACTAGCGGCGGTTATGAACAGACATAGTATGTTTACAAGGCTCAAAAGTAAGAAAGAATCAAACCAAGAAGAAATGGAAGCAGAAGTAATAGTAAACAACCAACCGGAGAAACCAATCCAAGATAGTGAGAGGGAACAACAGGCGGGTGACATGGGAGAAGTCAGAGGAGACCCCAACATACTAAAATTGATGGAGTTAATGAATAGTATGAATGAAACTTCAAAGAAAACGAATGAAAAAATAGACCAAATCCAGGAAGATAACAAGAGAACAAATAAAAAATTAGAATCATTGCAACAAGGAATAAAGGAAGATTATAGGAAACAAAGAGAAGAAAGGGAAGAGGATTCCAGAGAGTTCAGGGAGACAATACATAGTATTTTCAAACCATTGCATGAAACACTGGACCGCATTTCGGAAGATATCCAAGAAACGTGGAACAAGAACAGGGAACCGGTGAATGAAAAAATCAAAGAGAAGGAGGAGGAAATAGAGAACAAAGAAGAAATCAAGCAGACGAAAACGGAGATGAAAAAGAGATGGGAAGAAACAAGTTACCCAGTAGATCAACTTAATGAAACAGTAAATAATAGTTTCACACAATTGAAGGAAACACTAGACACCACTTGTGAAGATAGTAAGGAGATGGAAACTGTAAAAGAAACAAGTGTATTCTAGCCTCACTACGTTG
Source organism: Magicicada septendecula (assembly GCA_034769895.1). Taxonomy (NCBI): domain Eukaryota; kingdom Metazoa; phylum Arthropoda; class Insecta; order Hemiptera; family Cicadidae; genus Magicicada; species Magicicada septendecula. The sequence continues at coordinate 743,307,923 of CM068368.1, read as the reverse complement.
GTCGCCAATCTGTAACGAGAAGTTTGGTGTCTTCGTTTAAGCCTCACGTTGGATTCGTCAATCTGTAACGAATTGTTTTGGTCGTATCTGTAAAATGTGTACACCTGTTTTTTATGTGTAGAAAGTGTTAGTGTGGTGTGTTCGTCTCACACCTGTCGTTACTTTAATGGTAGTTGCTAACGAAGTCTGTAGCGTTGTCACAATTGTCAGTACAACCTTACCTGTAATTTCGTAGGGGTCGTGAATCCCGGGTGGCGCCAAATTGTTTAATGAAAACAATTAAATTTGTGAATTTATAAGTTAGATTGGTGTTATCAGCAGTGACGGCTGGATCGTTCGAATGATTCCCGCCTCTGTACAGCTTACTGCATTGCCCATATGGCAAGAGCGCTAGTTGTCTGCCTTCCAGTGTAATCGCTAACACACACATATATTATACAACTTCCTATGAAATAAAACAATGGTAATACTCTGTACTGTACCTTTAATTATGGTTTGGTCATTAATCAATGTGACAATAATATTATAAGTTAGTTTTCAATAAAATTGCTCCGGCTTAAAACATGAAACACAAATCTCTAGGCTGACAAAATTGATTTTGAAACGAGTTATACTGATGCCGATATGGCGTCTGTTTGTACACTATATATCAACTCGCTCAAAATTTGGAGTTCTTTGGATTATAAAGAAAACATAAAATATGATTACATTAAAAAAGTACACTACCGTACCTTATCCGTACTTAAATAGTATAAAGTGTTTTTACAAATTGTTCGGCAGTGTAATAATAGTTGTTACAAATTTCGCAGATTAGTGCGAGGTTATTTTTTTTTTAGTTAATAATTTTGTTACGTAAGTTTATTAATTCAGTCCTTGAAAGAAAATTATTTTTTCTTTATAGTGAGAGTTTTTTTTATTGATATGAGAAATATATAACGTGCTTTTATTCCTGGGATTATTGTATTTAAATGATACTTATCAGTTTAGAAGGTTGTGAAAGGTCATTGTTCTGGGGTAATGGAAATTTCATCAACTTTGGAGTGACTTAGGCTGCTGGCATCTTCTTCTAAATTGTCTTGGGAATTTCTGCTATTTAATTTTCGTTTATTTGGTTCCTGGACATCTGTTAATCTTTGAAACTCTTCATCTCCTTGTCACTAGTTCATGTTGTTGACTTCTGAATGTTTTTTAAACTTTTTAAAATAAAATTTCGGTCATACTAAATCTTGCGTCCCTACTACCCAAGCGCCATTTTTCCAAGTAAGTAAATTTAACGGAAAATTAGTAACCAACCAATTTCTATGGTAACTGAATCCCTTTGATTGGTTAAGGCCGAAATTAAAAGCATTATTATATTTGAAATTTTTATTCAAATTTATTATATATTTTCTGATTGATTTTATTCTTCTGTCTTCCCTTCTGGGTAATAAATATTATCACTATTGTATTTATTTCCTTTCAAAGATTAAAACAATACCTCATAAGGTCATGTTCTATTAGGTATTAACTTTTGTCTAATTATGCTGACATTTGATAATTACATAATTCTTTTAATTCAAACTCTTATTGTAACATTTTTCTTTTAAAATGATTTATACATAATTATTGGCTAGTTACTTGCCTTAGATTTGTAAATTTCCTTATGGATTTTATACAATTTGTTATTATTGGTTTTGACCATTAGGCATTTCTTAGGCCTAAGTAGCCATTGATTATTTTTACTTATTATATTCTAATTATTTTTCATTTTATTACAAAGCGTTTTGTCCTGTTGTTACAATTGATTTGTTTAGTGGTTGTTGTGTCTTGAATTTGTTTTTGTTCTGATTACATGTCAAGATTATTTTCTATATCTTAATACTTAAAATATAACAATTAGGCCTATGGACTGTAAGCTTCTTTCAGCCATATCCTATTCATAATATTAAAACAAACAATTCTTTACAAGTTATTAGTTACTGTTGGTTTAACATACATTTCATTCTTTTACTATTATCTTGAGTGAGAAACATCATCACTTCCTTCAAACTTATTTAATTTATTTTCTCTTATAACATAGGGTGTTTATTAATTATATACTTAATTTCTTAATTCCTTTCTCCATTCCATGTTAACACAAACTGTTCACCTTACATGGGCTTTCTCCCCTGAATAACATCATATCCTTTATCTATCTCTACTTTAAATACTATTTCTAACTATCCTTAACTATATAATTTTTATAAGCTCACTCTTAAATCATTTATTGGTTCATTATTCATTTACTAAGTGTTTTCTTACTTATTACTATCTTTTTTCACTTATCACTTTCACCTTTAATTAATTGGTGTTTATCACTGATACGCTCACTATTTTGGGGTATTTACACATTCACTATTGCACTTTTTAACTGTTTACATTAAGTGTTTCTTAGTGGGTAATCCCTACAATTATTTCTCTTTCTATTTCTCACTTTCTCACTATTTCTTTCATTATAAAATTATACATAATATTAATGATATTTTGTTATATATTTCACTATATCTAACTTTAATATTTGGGTTAGCGTACTTTTTCTTTACTAGATTACTTTACTGTTTTTGTTTAAAACAGGTATATAAATTATTTCATTTACAATAGTATTTATTTCCATTATTGGATAATTATTGGTTTTATTTACAATATTTTATATTTGAGTTTACCATTTCTCCCTTTTATATGTGGTGTTTCTTATCCCTTGGTTTCACTTCGTTTCCTCTTCATTTTTCTGCTTCTCCTTCTTCTTCATTTTCAATTGGCTTCATTTTAATTCGGTTCTCCCCTTCTCGCTGGTTTGACTTTATTTAGTCGTAGGAATTCGTTCACTTCCTTCAATTGTCTTTATTCTTCTTTGGTTTTGGTTTTCTTCCCTTCTTTGTTAGTTCCTGTTTGTTTGGTCAGTCACTTGAGTTGGGTAATGTCGTCGTTTGTCGTGTCATAGTTTTTATATTTTATTTAAATTAATCATTTTATTTGATATGAAGTATATTTATTTTTAATATTATCTTTTTTCATCCCTGGTACTGGGGTGGCTTATTTGTGTTGTAAATAATACCAGTCACTAAGTTTATATATATATATATATATATATATATATATATATATATAAACTTAGTGACTGGTATTATTTTGCTGCCATGTTGCCACTCGGGAAGCTTTACATTTACAGTATGCTGCATAGTGAAAAACTGATGAGGTGTTTATTTGGGTAAGAACTTGGCAACACAGTACTGTTACAGGGCAGTACTATGGTGCTGTGTACAAATTTCTGTAACATGATTGGCAGAAATACATGCTTTTCCTCTCACGACATACAGTATATCAAACATCAGATTCGCTTACTAAACTGCTTGAGTATAAATATGTCTCGTACAGTTTCATGTCATACTTCTTATACTTAGAGTAGATTTGTCTCCTATGTTTAATGTCTTTTAATTACAAGTGACCCATTATTATTATTTTTTTTTTACATGAACAGGCGGCCAGCCATGGACCACGCAAATATCATTTCCTTTTCTTCTCCCGCCAGAAGGTCCGCATTCGCACACTATGCGCCAGCTTCCTTTCCACTGTCCATCCCTTTCTTGTATTCTTCTCATTGTAGAGAACCTCAAGATTTTGAATTTTGTTTCTGTATGTATTTCTATCCACACTGTCGTTCAAAGAGATATCCAATAAATGACCCATTATTTCTATTTAACATTTTTTTTGAAAAACTACAACTTGAGTTTCGTTAATTTTTAATGTAAATATCCTGTTATTTATGTACTAATTACAGATTAGTATTATTAACTAGTTAATATTTTGTTATGTTTCTGTTAAAATGTTTAATGTGATGAGGTGTTGTTGACATTTGGTTTTGATATTTCTCATGTTTCGTTTTGTCTAACATCTCATGTTTGATATTTCACATCTTGAGGTAATATCTTTTAAGTTTCACAATAAGTTTTATAATTTTCAGTTTTTATACATTTTATTCATACATACACTTGCACGCTCAGCCAGAAAATTATGTGTAAGAACTAAGGCCTATTGAAACTCCGACCAAACCAGAATATTAAATATTCAGGTTAACTGTAAATTTAAATGTTAAAACTTGTCTGCGTTTTTAGTCAAACTACTTCTTACCCAAATTTCATACAACATAAGAAATAGCATAATGCAGTTTCATAGTGTAACTGCAGATTTGTAGTATCCTTTATTAAATTCTGTAAAAGCTAGATTGTTTTGGAGACCTATTGATCCACTAACGTACACTGTGTTTGCAACAAAACTGTAAAAGAAATAAGAAGTGAAAATTAACATTAATCTGGAAAAAAACTAGTCAACATTAGGAGTAGAAAAGAACAAGACTTGTTCTAGACATTTAGATAGCTGGAATTACAGACATTGTCATTTATACCTGAGGCTTTTGGTTGGTGAGTGTGTGTTGGGGGAGGGGGACGCACATGCCAGGTGTAAGTCGACTAGATATTAATGATAATTTTGAGTTACCGTATTACTATAAAGTTATGATGTTACTATAAACTTGTATTATCTTTATGAATGATTATATTATATTTAAACTTATGCATGAATAATTTCTTTTATAGTGAAGTGCCCTTAGCATTTTGTCTCAGGTACTCAGCCTCTCTCAGTAAATCAATAGAAAATTCTTTGCATTTTCTAAGACACTAAATACAAAAAAGTTTATCTCATCGAATTTTGTGCTCTAACCTGTAAACCGTAATAAACATATTGGAACAACTTCAGTAACTTTTAAAATACAGTGTATTATTTAAATTGTCATGAAAATTTTATCAAGGAATGTTTTGTTGTCCCCAACTATGATTGCAACGTCACAAATTAGAAATTTCAGTTGGCAGATTCAAAATGGCATCTCAAAATCTTAAAAAAACATGTTAATGTAAAAACGTTTGAAATGCAGTAATTGTAATTGTTTACATTTTAAATAGTAGTAGATAAAAAGTTAGCAATGAAATAAACTTCACAGTGATGAATTCAAAGTAGCTCAGCATAGCTCTTTTAATATTTATAATTTGGGGAAGCTATTTAATTGTTTCTGTAAGTTGCTTGTCAGTATTTCAGATTAAACAGTTTATTATGATATGATAATGTTTATTAAATGTTTAGTAATCTTTGTAAAACAAATTGTTATAAAATAACTAACTTTGTATTGTATAACTAGCACCCTACATCAGTGTTTTCGTCATCAGCTTCGTTCATATGCACAGACAGTTAAGTGTTTAGTCAACTATTATCTTCGCACACTAAACAAGCTGCTGTGTAATGTAATCCATTTTTCCTGTATCTACATATAAAAAGTCACTGTCTTGTTTCCACTGCTAGGTAATAAATAATATCCATCTACAATTGCACCGGTAGATAAACTCTTCTAAAGTGCTGAAACTAGCCAATAATCAGTGTATGCTGAAGTGGTGTGTTACCTGTACACATCTATTTTTAGCTGTAGGTTTAAGAAAATAATATAAATTCATATTCGTGGTGCTGCATGTAACATTAGAAGCATTTTACACAGTTTGTAAAATTGCTCTGACATCTTATAATCACATTCTCACAGACCATAAACTTTCTGTAAACGTGGTGTTATTTTTTTAAAAACATGCTGACATAATATGCATTCAGAAAAAAAGTGTAAAAACAGGACAGGTTTTGACATTGGGGAACATTTTTTTTATAAGCCTTTAGGTAAAAAGACTTTTTGCAAGCTTCTTTTCTGTGATGGATTTTGGAAAAATAAATGTCTGTATTGGATGGTGTTAAAGCTGTTAGTAAAACTAACACGTCATATCCACATAAATGGGAAAGTGAAGACATTTTGTAGATTTCTGTATTTATTCAGATTAAAAAATCAGTCTGTCATTATCATATCCACTTTGTGAAGATAAAATATTATTTTCAAAGAACTTTATCTCAGTATATTTATTAATCTTGTTGTTTTTATTTTGTTATTTGCATGAAATTTTTTGCTCAATTTTGAGAGGGAATGTCTTTATTGAAATTGTATCAGTCAGTAAACTTTTCTAACCAATCAATGATATCTGTTTACTGTTTGTGTTATGTTTTTTTGTAACCATCAGATGCTACAAAACAATTTCAGCCATAATATTATTTTGCAAGTACCTGACACAGTGTCCACATATTATATAAACTTTTCTTCCAATACCTATTTGACCCATTACAATAACATCCCTTCATCAAACATATAAGTGAATTCTTCAGTTTCTCAAACATTCAAAGTCAACTGTGTAAATGAGTCTTTCACATTCTAAAATCATCAAGTAGCCAGGGAGGGAAAGCAGATAATTTGTACTCCATTTGTGTTTTAATTTCATCATGTGATTGTTTTAATACGCAGATTAAAAAAATTAGCTTCAGTTGTAAGCAGCTTTCATTTTGTTGTTTACAGTCAACAGTGGAATAAGTTATTTTTTTGTTGATTTTACTTCTTTAAAAATTGTGCCATATATTTTCTTCATTGATTAAATGTCCTGTTCAAAAGTCTTATAACAATTACTTTTTTTAATTACTCATTATTCCAGTTGCAGTTGATATGATAGCAGTAACATAAGAAATGGGGATCATGTTGTAAAAAAACTTTCAGTTTATTTAATGCCAGTATCACTCCTTCTTATAACAGTGTGTGTGATATATCTAGTATGTTGAAATTTTGTTTTGTAAAGTATACATAGCTGGATATGTATGCAAAAATCTGGATACCTTCTGTAACATATTATTCAAAACTCACTTCTTTTTGTATTTGAATACAGTGCTTTCATTAGCACTTCATTTAAAAGGGGCACTCTCGCCATTCATTAATTCCATTAAAATATGCTCAGCAGTTTAGTCAAAAGATGCATGAAAAGAATTTACCTTGCAGTATACCTTGAAGTCCATAATCTTTTTTCCTTAAATTTTCAAAATTCCTCTGGATTCATTCTGTTTTTTTTTTGTACTTTTGTATCTTGCAGATAAACTTTTTCAGACTCCACATATCAAAAATACTAAGCTGCATGAAAGAAGATAATTATTAACTGTAAAATGTAAATGTAGTTAGCAATCACCCATTTGTTCAGTGACAAATACTGATAACCTTTTGGAGGAAATATATGACCCACAACATTGAATGCTCCTTTTTTCAACTTCTTTTAAAAGTACTTGTTAATTTTCCAAAAAATTTAGTTTTTATTTGTATAAAATTGTCCATGTTAAAAATATTAAACATTTCCCCATTATTTACCAGTATAGCAAATTCACTGTTACTTTTTATGAGATCAGCATAACTTAACTGTGATAAAGATCATTTCACCAGCACATGGGCGTTCACTATGTAGCATGGAACTGCCTGTACATTATGTGATCAACAGTTTTTTTCAGCATACATTGTAAAAAGAATTTCTTTGAGACCACTGCCTCGCATAATATACTTATGCATGACATACTTGACATTAATGTATAAAATCCATTTGATCTAATAACAACTAACATTTCCTCAGGTAAACATGCTCCAACTGTGTCATGAACTTTGAGATACAGAACCTGATTAAATGTTGACATACAACTTCTTGTGTAAGTTACATTTCCTTTACAGACTATTTTTAAAGCAGTGTACACTATATTATGATCACTTGGAAGTAAATTTTTAGATAGTAGAAAATTAACAGAGGTCTATCATAATTCATTTGTGTATTTGATAACACCTCCATGTAACCATTCCGTCCCAGAAAATTATTTCTTTGCTATTTATAAAACTTCCATAGATAATGTAATTTTGATGTTTCAGTGGGGTAAATTTATTTCTGTATTTGGTACATTAATTCTAAGTTTTTCCAGACTTTGACTAGTATACCAAGGGTATACTTCAAAAGAAATATTACTGTTCATGCCAATTTGAGATTCTGGTGGAATATTCTTTAAATGAATATTCGAGTCTCTAGTATATACACCATTGCAAAAATTGTAATTTACATAGATCCCACTATTCCAAACTTTTATTTTATTGTTAATTTATTATTTATAGCTAAAATAAATATAAACATTTACAATTAATGTATTTCAAATGTTTTATATTAAATACTTTTTTTTCTGTAAGAGTTTCAGCTGCCATTTTGAATGTGCCATCTGAATTTTCTGATTATATTCATAATCAGATATACCATGACAACCGTACCATTTTAGATAAATGACAAGATGTGACGTGCCATCTGAAATAATATTTTCATAGTTATTAAAAGTACTTACATCATTGTTTACTGGTGAGAGTGCAAAGAATGTTATACAAATTCACTGAAGAAGGCTGGGATCTGAAATTTTGCCCTTTTAAAAAATCTAATAGCACTCCACTATTATATGAATTTGAATAGCATAAATGTAGTATTATTTTTATCTGTTTTTCAAGTCATTGAAACTGATAGAGCAATGCCTAGCCAGCCATTATCAATGCATGAAGTTGATAATTCAAGAGACATGCTAAATGCGCCAAGAAGAAGAAGAGTGCCACCATCATCACAAAGTACACCATTTGTATTACCTGAAACCCTTCTGCCTCCACACAATATTCCTGGTTCTTGTAAGTTTTTAAAGATATTTACATAAGTTTTTTTAGTAGCTTTGTACAGAATTAAGTTTGCAAAATATTGATTTAAACAGTTTTGTTTTAAATTGTGTTAACGTGTTCATTAGGGGTTAAATCAAGTGTGCTTGCAATTGCAGGAGCAAGTTGTTTCTCACAACTGAGAACAGTAATACTGCACATTATTTCTCAGAGTCGCCATAATAATTCTTCATCACTACTGTCACCTTTGTCATTTTTCAATATCAACCTACTGAGTCTCACTTTCAAACAAGTCTGACAATTCATTCGATGAAAGCTCTAAAAGATGTTCTTTGGTTATCATTTGTCCATCATACATGGTTCAATAAAACTTACACAGGCTTATATATTTCTTCACAATTTAGAATAATTCCATAACAAACTAGCAACACATCACCAACAATCACTTCCATGTAAACAAAACTGGAAGGAAGCTCACATCGTCTGATTACAACAGATGCCATCTTGATTACATTGATTGCAAAGAAGTTCAACATAACTTATGTATAACATACAGTAGTGTTACAACGGTCTCGCCGATTGTCGTATGGTACAGTGGAAACAAAATACAGAGACCAATGAAATCACTAATTACCAGCTTTAATGAGTTACAAATAACAATTTGAAATCAACAAGATACTCACATACAGTAATTTGAGTTAAATTTGACCACTCACAATAATAATGTCAACTATAAAGAGTTCTGCACTAATTATAGCACAATAATCACTTTCTACAACAACCGCTTGATCCGCAGTGAATAAATCGGCCAACGTAAAATAACTAAGGGACTGCTGTTGCCTCGTATATAGCCTGCAGGTGTTCCAGAATAATGTTCCATGCCAACATAATTTGTGTAATTAACAAGCACTCGAAAAGTTTGGGGGATACTTGAGTGCGGCCTTGACTGAGAAGCTGCACCTGTTCATCTAGCCGAGAAACGGGTGGAACGAAATTCTCAACTCTCCAGGAGCGTTCTGTAATAGTCCTTATAGTAGTTTAATGTACCACTGATAGATGACAGCATGCAGAATTAAACCAAATGTATCATTACCGTGTTGCTCTTGTGGTGGTACATTTGAAAATCTACATATGCTGGATTGCCATTAAACAGGTTAATTTGGATAAAATGGGACAACTAATCCGTAAAAAATTGTAAATTGTATATTTAATTATATATAATTGTGTATATCAAATGTTTAAACAAGCGCATATTTTTTTGTAACAAAACCATCAATGCAAATAGAATTTATTACAATCCAATTGTTCACATAAATATTACATGTGCACTATTGATAGTATTTATTAAGCAAATGTACACTCATGCTTAATTCAGCATGTCATGAATTACATTACAAGTACATATTGTTACATAATATGGAAAAAGTGTTACATAATATGGAACATCCTATAAGTATCTCGAATATTCCAGTCGTAATGTGTGTATGCGTATATAATGCTGCTACTTTACGGTGAAAGACAATTACGCGTCAACTATCGAGTCTATACCGGACCATACCGGTAAGCACAATTTGTTCAAGGACACTCTTTCTAGTGGATTCTCGAGAGCGCATGTTTGTTTAACATAGTGACAGATTATTCTGGCAATCAGCGGGGTATAAATATACAGCCATTCAGTGACGGTCAAAAAGTTAGTTATTGTCGGGCGATTACACAGTGCGTTTAAGTGGCAGTATACACAGTGCGGTTTGAAGTATTGTGGCGAAGTATTACGTGTTTTATAATTGTGCGAGACAGTTGTAATACAATTGTGTCTTATATCAGTGAACATTTTTATTGCGTGTGAACAGTGTTTATTTGATTTGTTGTAAGACACTGTCTTGTTAATTACAAAATGTTTAATTGTGATAATTAAAGCTGATGATTAGTGACGTACTTGGTCTCTTGTATTTTGTTTTCCAATGTACCATATGACGATCATTAGACTGTTGTAACAATATTTTTATGCAGTACAATTTGATACCCAATGTAATTGATGTACTGTATGAAACCAGTTAGATTTACAATAAAGTAGTTGAATATTTAGGAAAATTAGAAAGTCTTGATTCCTTCCTCTAAGAAAGAAGAGGCGCGTCTTTGCAGCCAGTTTTACATGAACTGTTATACTCCTGCATCATCGTCAAATCACTGTCCTCCCAACACTTTAAATGGTCTGAACAAATGGTAGTCGCAAGGAGGTAAATCTAGGTTTTAAAGAGGGCGTTCTAGGGTCGTCCAGTGAAATTTTTCCAGCTTCTCACATGTTAATGCAACAGTATGGGGCCTTGCATTTTGTGAAGGAGAATGACGTCTTGTATTGGTCACTGATAGGTAGTTTTGTCATGATAGGCAGCTTTTGTTTTATTCAGAAGCTTACAATAATATGCATAAATCACTGTTCTTCATTAATAATGAAAATCTATCAACGGAATGCCTGTGGAGTGTCAAAATACGGTTGCAAACACCTTTGAAGCTGATAAGCATGTTTTGGCCTTGACTGGTGCAGCTCTCCTTTCTTCTGCCCCTCCATGCTCATTTGTTTTCATTCAGGAATGTAGTGGTGGACCCATGTTTCATCACAAGTGAGTATATGGTGCAAAAAATACTCCCCCTCCTCGTAGCGAGTCAGGAGGCTTTCACAAACATCCAAGGGAACATGTTTTTGTTCCTGGATAAGGAGATGAGGGACCCACCTGGCAGACACTTTCCAATAGTTTGTTATTGTGGTTGATCGATTGTATAGCTTATTCCTACTTCTGAAGCAATTTATAAATCTTTATGAATTGATGTGAATCAATAAGGTTATGAAAAGCACGAATGTTTTCTTCTGTGATATTTGTCCATGGTCATCATTGATGGTATTGGGTTTCCACAGTTTTTTGTTCAGTAAAAAAATGTTTGTTCCAATGAAACATTTAAGTCGCTGAAAGAGTTTGTTCACTGTATTGTGCTTAGAGTGTCCTCAAAATTTCAGCAGGTTCAGTGCCTTGTGTGGCAAGAAATTTGATTATAATGCATTACTCAAATGTACCTCTTGCTTAATCATTGTGCTACTGATGAGTCATGAGACTCACACCACGAGTCTAGGTTAGGGGCCAACTTTGGATGACTCCACCAAGTGCTCCATTCACTTACTCAGCCGCTGGACAAGAATTCTGGTTCGTATTTGATCCACCTTCGTATTAATCGCATCTGGTTAGAAATCAAACTGTGTGTAGCATATGATGAGAGTTGTATAATTTTCATTATCCCATACATATACATAGGAATATCTTCAAATAAATACACTGCAAGTAGATTTATTTTCACTTGACGCACATTTCACAGAAATTATTCTGTATCTTCAGAGGTTTGTTTGAATTGTAATTGAATGTTTCACTTACAATACAGCTAACAGATAATCAGATTGCTTCAATTCTATTTTCGATTGTTGTAATGTTTATGTAGTAGCTATTTATTATATATTTAATGTTTATTTTTTATCGAATTAATGTACGATTTTAAATAAATCATCTTGTTCGTTTTTATTTGTATTTGTTCTTTAATTAGTAGATTATTATTATTGTGTTTGTAAATATTAAGACTTTCCCAGATATTCATTTTGTTACCATTTTGTATGTTTTTAATTAATTTGATATTTTGAATGTCTGGAAATTTATGTTTAAACAGTGTGTGGCTAAATTAATTTGTAAATATTAGGTTTTAGATACGCATTGCGATGTTGAATATATCTTTCGGGCAGTTTTTTCTTCATCTGGCCTACATGCATACATACATACATCCTCGGCGCTACAGCCCAGTCTGGGCCCTGGCCTCCAAAAGAAATCTTCCCCACTGGTCTCTACTCCCGGCCAATGTCCACCAGTTTGCTGCACCCAGGCTCACTTTCTCCTTACCAACCTGGTCCAGCCATCTTGTACGCAGTCTTCCTTTCCTTCTCCTTCCCATCGGCAAATAATTCATAACTCTTTTTGGGATTCTATCCTCCGCCATTCTCTGCACATGACCAGCCCAACGCAATCTGTTAATTTGTATGAGTTGCACAATCGGAAGATCTTTAAACATTTCATACAATTCTCGATTATGCAGTCGCCTCCAAATGTCGTTTTCCTTCACAGGGCCATAGATTCTCCTCAGTACCCTCCTCTCAAAAATGGATAGTTTCTGCTCATCTAGTTTTTTTAGCACCCAGCATTCCGAGCCATACATCAGGACTGGTCTGATCAAGGTCTTGTATAGGGTGGCTTTTGTATCTTACTTATTAATTTTGACTTTAAATGTTTCACCAGTCCGTAGTAACACCTATTAGCAGATAATATCCGTTTTTCAATGTCTCTAGAGGAGTCATTTCCAGAGTCCACATATGACCCAAAATATGGAAAACCCTGAACCTTTTCAAATTCATAATCATTAATGCGCAGGGACAGGGCATGAGTGTTGGCACCTACAACCATATATTTGGTTTTGCTTTGGTTTATAACCAAGCCCATAGCCTTAGCGGACAACTCCAGTTCCTGAAAGGCTTCCTTTAAGTCAGATTCAGACCTACTTATGACGTCAATGTCATCGGCATAGGCCAGAAGCTGTACCTCCTTGTGAAATATGAGTCCGCTAGTTTGAATTCTTGAATCCCTGATGACCTTTTCTAGAGCTATGTTGAACAACAGACATGCTAAGGCATCTCCGTGTTTCAACCCATTCAATGTTTTTAAGGAGTTAGATAGATTTGATTGTATTCTGATTTGGCACTTAGAATTGGACATAACTACTCCAACCATACGCACCAACTTAGATGGTATATTCAACTCCTTCATAGCTCTATAGAGCATTTTCCGGTTGATTGAATCATATGCCAACTAGAAATGCACAAAGAGATGGTGAGTGGCCACTCCATATTCCAACGTTTTTTCCAGGATTTGCCTTAGTATAAATATTTGGTCTGTTGTTGACCTATTCCTAGTGAATCCACATTGATATTCTTTTATGTTTTCCTCAGCGTAGGGAAGCAGCCTAGAAAATATGATGTTGGACAATACCTTATATGCTGTATTAAGTAGAGAGATGCCCCTATAATTTTTACATATGAGCGGATCACTCTTTTTATGTATTAAACACACCACCCCATTGTTCCACTCATCAGGCATTACCTCCTCCAGCCACATTCGCTCTATGAGATGGGCAAATTCCTTTATGAAATCTCCTCCCACGCTCTTTAATAGTTCCCCTGGTAAACCATCGGAACCTGCTGCCTTGTTATTTTTAAGCTTTTCTAGAGCTTCATACACCTCGTCATAGGATGCCACCAACTCCTCTCTATCATCCTCGAATTCTCCTGCTTCCTCTTCATTCTCAGATGCCTCCATCGAAGCCTCCCCAACTGAGCCTAGCAACTCTTCGAAGTGTTCTGTCCATCTCCTGATTACGCCAGCAGTATCACTCACAAGGCCACCATTATTATCCCTACAGGCATTTGTTCTAGGCTGAAATTCCTGTCTCATATCATTCACCTTCCTGTACATATCTCGGCTCACATAACTTCATCTTCTTCTTCATCTGGCCTACATAACATTTATTGCAATCTGGACATTCTATTTTGTAAACTCCATTTTTATTATGAATGTTGAAATTATTTTTAGGTTTTGTTTTATTAAAAATAATGTTATCTGTGTTATAAGATATTTTTAAGTTTGTATCTTTAAATAGTTTGCTTAGTTTACGAGTTATGTTTCCGTGATAAGTAAAGTTGATATATTTTGTATTATCATTAGCGGGAGGGGTTTTACATGAAAGTTTGTATGGTGTTTGTTTAGTGCGTTTACGTTTTATATTATTTTCTAATTTATTGATAGTTTTAATTTTGTATCCATTGTCTATTGCTGTTTGTTTGATAACATTTCTTTCATTGTTTCTTTTTTGTTCATTTAATGGGGTTCTATACATAGGATCCAGTAGAAAATTATATGTAAGATTACAGTGAAATCGCAGAATGGGGTAAAATAGAAAAAGAAGAATATTAAGCAGTGAAAAGAAGAATGCACACTGCAACGAAAACAGTGCTATGAAAACCATAGTCTTAACAGCACTAATTAATTGACAATATCTCAAGTGATGGTAGGCTATACTCTGTACGGAACTTGTAAACAGTGATAATCAGTGAAATGACAGTGACTAATACTTCTTTGTCTTCTTTCGTTACTCTTCTACCATTGGTGTTGAGTTGTAACTAATACAGAAAGTGCTGAATGTTCTCTGAATGTGTGTGTGCGCACATGTGCATATTAATATGAGGATCCTATCGTGGAAAATTATGGAAAAACTTCCGTAACTATATGTCAAAGAATAAAAGAATACTCAATAAATTTTAAATTTTGGTAGGAGCTCTATTTACCTAGCTTTTTTTTTTTCAACAAGCACTCCAAGACACATAAGGCATTTGATCCCCAAGACATCTAAGTAATACACTCATGGAGAGAACTCCCAAGTTATAGAAAAGAATATGTCAGGAAAAATATATATGAGCTTTGAATACTTCTCTTATGTCATTCATCGTGACATCATAATTCAGCACATTTTCTGAAATTACAGTGATATGCACACACGTTTCCAACATTACCATCTGAGGGAACCATTATAGTTTTATTAAAGTCAATATTAACAATTATATTACTTTTTGCTGCAGAAATATTCTCAGGATAGCTTGTGTAATACCAATAACACATAATGGACACTTTTCTGTAAACTCCTTAGGCTTAAGATATATCACATTACTCCCACAGTAACCTTTTCTATAATCTTGATACATTTCATGTAACGAAGCTTAGTTTCTGTCTTCAGTGTTCAGGTTTTCGAGTTCGTTCGGATACCAGCTTTCATTAATCTTCTTGAAATCTAGGTGTTCAAATCTACTGGGATCCTTTTCTTGGTTACTCATTCAATTATTCTGTAACCCAATTATTATAAACTTCAGATTGAATATATTTCTATAAATATTCATTATAACGATTGAAAATATATTCCCAGAGATCCCTCTCTTCTTGATACGTTGCCAGTGTCTAAACTTAAATATGACATGTTGACCTCTAGAGTTTAATTGCTCCAGCTCATTAATCAATTATATCGTAGTAGTCGTCTTGAAATAGAGTAATGGAACCCTTATCATAAACTCATCAATAGTTATCTTCCCAGATTTAGGTAATGAAGTATCATTAGTAGGAGAATTCTTAGTTCTGTAGATAGTGTCATCATCCTCAGTCCTCATGAAAGACAACATGAAACCACCCTTATATATTGGGATATTAATGTCTTCGATGAATTTTCCCCTACCTTCATGTATAGATTCAAAACCAGAATTTAGCAGGGCCACACTTTCAGGTTGTGAATAAGAAGTTCTTCCTTTAATCACGCTAATTATACCTGGATATTTGATCTCATGTAGAATCTTATTACGTTTCCTAGCTTCAATTCTACTAAACAAGTAAGGTACAAAATTATCTATAAATTTTATAGAACTACCAGTTGGATAATTATTTCCATCAGCCAGTGTTAAAGTGCCCAATATATAATACTGAAATTTAGAACTACAAAGTGCATCTCCAAAGTTTATATTAATTTCTAACTTCTTATTTAAATTGTTAAAATTTAGATCATATTATAGAAATTCTTATATTCTGCTCTAACAATATCATTCAGATACTGCGCGTTGTTCGCCATATAGTTAGAGAAAAATTTAAGTAAAATTTTGCTTTCAGTTATCTAACGAACTGGCTCTTCTTAGAATTACAAATACAACATTGAGTCGTTAGTCTCTTACAACCTCGCTTGATTTGCAATATACGAGGTCTGACAATTCAGTATGTGAATTCACCGTTTAGCACTGAGTAGCCACTAGCAGCTCTGTAAGATTTCATAACCTTGGTATGTCAGTGTGTCACAGCAGTATTCATGTTGACACATAGCGGATTTATGCTTAGTGGTGTGCATTGTTGTGTGTGTGTGTGTGTGTGTGTGTGTGTGTGTGTGTGTGTGTGTGTGTGTGTGTGTGTGTGAGAGAGAGAGAGAGAGAGAGAGAGAGAGAGAGAGAGAGAGAGAGAGAGAGAGAGAGAGAGAGAGAGAGAGAGAGAGAGAGAGAGAGAGAGAGCTGGAAAATGCCAGAGAGATGAAAATGTCTGAGCTGGAATTAGAGCAACAAACAAACATCAAATTTCTTGTGAAACTGGGCAAGAGTGGCAGTGAAATGTGGGAAATGTTACTGCAGGTGTACGACGAGAATCCCATGAAGAAAACAGCAGTGTACAAATGGATTAAACAGTTTTCTGGGGGGAGGGTACAAGTTACTGATGAAGCTGATCAGGGGCACCCAGTAACGAGCCAAACAGACGAAAACATTGCCAAAATTCATCAAATTGTGCATACAAATTGGCAGTTGACTGCTATCCGTAGCAGACCAAGTGAACATTGATAGGGAAACTGTGCAGAACGTTTTATCTGAAGACCTGGGCATGCGCAAGGTGTGTGCCAAAATGGTCCCAAAAGAGCTCACCAATGAACAAAAGCAAAGGAGGCTTGAACTGCGCACAGACCTGTTGGAGAGGCAAGACGATGTTTTGGGCCGATTAATCACAAGTGATGAAACATGGATCTCCGCGTATGATCTTGAAACAAAGTAACAAAGTGCCTAGTGGAATTCACCTGATTCTCCATAACAAAAAATTCTGTCAATCAAACTCAAAAATTAAAACGTTGATATCCAAGGGATTGTTGACTATGAATTTGTACCACTAGGACAAACAGTTAAAGTGTACTATTTGGGAGTGCTGCAAAGGTTGTGTGTAAAAGTGAGAAGCAACCGACCGGAACTCTTTGCCAACAACTCATGCCTCGTGCATCATGGCAATGGTACTTTGGTAGACCACCTGCCATACTCAGCTGACCTTGCCCCCAATGACTTCTTCCTTACCCGAAGATCAACGAAGTTTTGAAAGGAAGACATTTTAATAACATTGAGGACATTAAGGTTAATATGATGGCAGCTCTGAAGGCAATCCAGAAAAAGAGTTCCAAAATTGCTTCGAAGGGTGGAGTAGGCACTGGCATCAGTGTATAGGGGAGTATTTTGAAGGTGACCACAGAGGAGGTATTTATCAATAAGGTATGTAGCATATTTTCTAGGATGAGTTCGTGAACTTAATTGTCAGACCTCGTATGTTCATCTTTACAAGGCGTCTTCCGCTTAGGCTAACAGAGTAGATTAACCCCATTTAATATAAGAAAAAAGTATTAAACAAACCTTAAGAGTGCTCTATAAATAGCCCTGTATCTGAACTCATCAAAATATTTTATCAACTACTCCCCTTGAGATCCAGGCTCTGGTTTAAGCTCACGTAATACCAAAATTGAACACATTTCCTCTAAATGAGTGATATGAATTTTCATTTCATAAGCCTCAGTGTCAAATTGATTCTTAATAATACAATCATATTTATCGATAGCACTCTAACAAGGTGTTTATCTTTGAAATTAACATATAGTCTGACAACTTCTAACAGTTTCGTTCAGTTTAATATATTTTGATAAGTTTTTATTTACTTGTTCTATCTTTGAATCAGTTTTATTATTGATAATCATTATTTAATTTATCAATATTCTTCTAATTATTTTTGTATAAATCTTGTATATTTTTTACTGATGCGTCAAATTGATTGTATATATTTTTTAATTTATCATCCCTATCATTAATCACTGGATTTAACTTTTTATTCACATCAGCAGCTAGTTGATCGAAATCTTCAATTTTTAATTTCATAAACTTATGTGTCTCAGAAGTCAATCTTGTAATATTGTTACTAAGGTCTGCGTTCAACTTTTAATGTAATTCTTAATATCTGTTTTTAATTTATGAAGACACATATTCTTAAATTCATCTATTGTTTATATATTTTTGATTTCTCTTCATCTGTACAATTATTTAGAGCCTTATGTTTAAGACTCAAAAGAAGAAAATGTATGGAATAATTTGGATTACTCGTACTGATTTAAATGACTCGTCTAGCTTGCAAAAAGTGACATTGAACTTCCATGAAGTCAATCCTTTTCCGATGTTGCTGTTAAAAAGTTTAAACCTCAAGATGGAATTTTGTTTAAGTAAAAAGTTTTAATTGTAATTGACATCTTTCACCAGAATGCGTTGTACAATTTAAAGAATGCCAGGCCAACATTGCAGAAGAGAGACTAGACTATAATTTTATAAAACCATAACAGTGCATGACATTTATGTGACATTAACGCTTGGGCATCATAAAAAAAAAGGTGAATGAAGAAATGCAGTTGTTGGATGTATTTGTGCAAAACCACAAATTAGCTGTATTGAACAAAATTAAAATCAGTGACATCAAATAAATTGACAGTTGCAAAAATTAACTTATGACATTTGTTTTTAGTGTAAAGGTTAAAATACTTATGTTCATTTGTATATTATATTTATGAATGGCTTCGTGTGTAAACCACTAAAATACTGTGCACTATAAACTTACATGTACTAAGTACAACCAGGTGTCCAGAATGGATGGTAGATGCTGAAATTCATTCAATGCATGTAAGAAAATACCCACAACATTTTTTTTCAGTGTACTTTATTGTGACCTGTAAATTTGTGTTTGGATAAAAGTTTTGAGCATAAACTGAATTTGTCTATAGGAGATATAATTTAAAATATGTTAAATTTGTTTGTGTTAGGTAGGTAGAACAGTTTTATACTATTAGAAGTAATTATAAATCTATATTCAAGTCTTCCCTGTGTGCATGCATGCGCGTGCGCGCACGCGCACACACACATATATACATATTTGTATACGGACTTCATGTAGCAGATTTTCGGAATTTCAGCTGTTGATTCAAGCAGTGAGAGATCTGGCAACTTCCGCACTAGCTGTGTAACACTGAATTGCTATACGTCACAACCACACCCCCCAGTCACGAAGCGTTACCGTACAGCCAATGGGACAGGAATTTCAACTGACATCATTGATGGCCCTACAACATCACGTAGTGAGTTTGTATTATATTTTATTAAATAATCTTTTGAGTTTGTTATGAAATGATTCTCAGTATCTTTCTTTAAAAATAAATGCGTAGTGAACAAATGAATGTTCTTTCCACTTTATAATTTTCATTCTTAAAAGAAATGGCATCAGAAAAGTGGTAATGCCTTTTGCAAATACTAAATTTAATCTGAATATACAGAATGGAAATAGTATATAATGAATAGAAATTTATTCTTTTGTAGATGAAAATAGAATTAAAATGTTTCCAAGTATATAGTACTACAACCTGCCTAGATGTAGCCGTTTTTTTCTCCTTGTGAGATCATGTACGATGCCTTTGAACTTTGAATATTGTAATAAGTGCTTTGTATTATATCCTGTACTTACTACATTGGAGTTGTTTCTTGGGTGTAGGTTATTTTATTTTTTATTATTATTTATTTATTTATTATTTTTTCGTTGGTTCTTTTTTCTAATTTCAGGCCTCTTAAGTTGGTGGCCAATTCTGTAATGATTCCGGAGTCCGTACGTGTTAAAATGCCACACGTTTAATTTTATTTAATTATTTAAATTAGTTAAATGGTTTAATTATGTTAAAAATTGAGTTTGATAACGAATTATTTAATATCTCTTCTTTGCACTGTGTGGTTCGTTTAAAATTGAAGTTCAGATACGAATTGGTCAGGTTGACTCCCTCGCAGGCGCATGTGGATCGTGTGGTTCGCCGTAGATTCAATTATTACTGAAATAAACACAAGTTATTTATTCATCATGTACTTACTGAGTGTAGAGGTCTGATTTGTTAACAACCATGTTACATGGTGTCTACAAGGTCTTGAAATTATTGAAATTCTGGAATTGAAAATTGACTTTTGAAATTATTGAAATATTCTGGAATAGGATTTCAAAATCTTTGAATACTGGAATTTTTAATTTTTTGAAAATTGATATAATAAAAAATGTCATTTTTGAAAAATTTGAAAATAAAAAATTCGCGCTGAAAGCACAGTCGAAATAGATAAGAGTCCAAATACTATTTCCTTTCCTTTTGCGCCCTCTAATGCTCTACATAGAAATCTACTCAGTCATTTGATAAATTTGGTTATATAGATGCAACAAACCACAAAAACATCCAGCCGGCTTGGCAGTTCAAAGATTATTTTTCTTTATTTACAAGATTATTTTTGTAAAGTGACAATTGTTTACGTTAGTTTTTTCCACACATTATTAATGTGAAATATATATTTTCAAAGTAAGTAATATTTGTCTAATTATTTCAAATGAGATTCTTTAAATTAAGTAATTTTAGTTGTGATACATATATGTACCTATATGCTTTGAGGTTAAGTATAACTCGAAACTTTGCAAATAAAATTATCCAAGTTGGAATGGACGGTCCAAACGTCAATTTAAAAATGTTAAGTGATTTGAAAGAATTTTTAACAGCAGAAAATCCTGATAGCCCTAAAATAATTGAAATTGGCACGTGTTCATTCCATGTAGTGAATGGAAGTTTTAAAACAGGACATGCAAAAACTGGTTGGGAAATTGATAAGTATTTAAGGGCTTCATATTATCTCTTCAAAGATTTTCCCACTTGTAGAGGTGCTTTTATGCGCATTACACAATCTTATTATTTTCCTTTGATTATCCTCCATTAGATGGATAGAAGATTCTAGAGTGATGGAAAGAGCCAAAAGTATTTTATCGAAGATAAAAGCTTACGTCCAAGCAGTATATAAAAAACCTCCAAAATCAAAAAATTTTGATGTAGTTAAAGAATTTATAAAAGATGACATGTTGGAGGCAAAATTAGCTTTTATGATAAGTGTGTCTCTAGAACTAGAAAGTTTTTTGACTATTTATCAGTCCAGTGATTGTTTATTGCCTTTTATGCACAATAATTTATTTGTAATGATGAAAAATTTGCATTCAAGAATAATAAAAAGTGATTACATGAAAGAAGTAAAAAATGTTCGGGACCTACTGTCACTTGATTTAGATAAGAAGGAGATTCTTTGTGACCCTAGTAAAATAGATGTTGGTATTTCTGCAAAAAGTGTCATAAAAAAGTTGGTCAAACCAAAGGAAACTAATATTTTGCATTTTAAAATGCAATGTCAAAAATTTATTTTAGAAATGTGCAGAAAATTAAAAGAATAGTGTCCGTTAGGTATGAAATTCGTGAGGGGTGCGAGCTGTTTGTCTCCTTTAGTTATGTTGGTACCTGGTCTAGCAAAGACTAGAGTAAGATTAGTATTAGAAGAGTTATCTGATTTAAATCATTTTGGCAGCATTGCCACTGAAAAGATCGAAAAAGAATATATTCATTTATTTCAAATAAAAATGTTATAAAAGAACTGAATAAATTTAGCCGTAAAAAAGATAAATTAGATGCATTTCTTATGAAGCTATGTACAGAACAAGAATGCTCTAAGCACTTTGTTGATTTTTGTTAAAAGAATTTTAGTTGTTTTTCACGGTAATGCTGCGGTAAAACGTAGTTTTTCTTTTAATAAAGAATTTCTAGTTCAAAATTAAAATGTTGATTTTAATCGATTTAATTGGCTTAGAGATTGCTGCCGTTCCTTAGAGCTAGGTCACTCCCTCGGCGAACACAATTAATTTGTATAAAATTGTTAATGAGTTTGGGTTGGAGAGTAGCATCATTACGCTATCGTTTGGTCTAAAATAAACAGAATCTGTTTTAAATTGGTTTCTCGTCCTTGTGTTACTAGTAATACTTTATATAGCCACACCATGTTATTACAATTTATTTGCTCATTAAAACAAGTCCTCACAAGACATATGTTGGTAAAAAGTTAATGTTTTTCACTTGCGACTATGACATATTTCTTATGATATATATTGCAACTACACTTTGTTGGCGTATTTTACTGGTATCGCCAATTTTGGGCAACAGCGAGTATTAATACTGTTCAGTTTACACACACAAAGACCAATGCAATTTTAATTAGACTTACCTTAACTGAATTTACTTTTACTTCTCTGCTATACTTATATTCTGTAGACCTGTGTGTGAGAATGTGATGGATGGGTGTTATTTTTGAAATAATTACTTCTAACTCTTTAGTTATTATAAGAATTGTGTTTAATGTTTTTTTTTATTATTTTACTTTAACTCTTTAAATGACTCTACTTCAATTTGCTTGTTATCTTACTTTACTAATTACATAAATTTGTTTTTTTATAGTCTCTGAAATTGTTCTCTTTCTTGTTTACTGTCTTTTTGAATTCAAACTTAAATGTTTAATACTCTACTTGTTACTGTAGCTCCGGCGTCTATCTCATGGGCGTTTCTGGGTTTGAATGTTCCAATTGCTCCTCTTCTTGTTCATCCAGTCTCCATGGTGTGGATATGTGTACAGCTTCCCTGATGTGGAGTGTTCTCAGCTTCCCTGGATTCTGGTGTGAACAGCCTCCCTGATGTGGATATGTCCTCAGCTCCCTGTTGTGGAATTGTACTGCCTCCCTGATATGGAATTTTTACGTTCAGATGCTATTTTTACGCTATTGTTGATTTATTTGAACGGAGTCGCTTTCACGTTAAGTTCGAGTGTTTTTAAGTTTAACTTGTCGCGTGATTTTACTCGCTGCGCACTGCTCAGGCTAGTAATTCAAAACCGATGTTCCGTACTAGTGTTTGACTGCAAACTACTTGGACTGGTTGTTTAACATAGACTTTCCGAACTAGTGTTTTAAAGCGGACTACTCGAACCGGTGGTTTAATGCAGACTGAAGTGCTTTGAGCGCGTTAGCGACGTCGCCCTGTATTTTCCCGCTAGTTTAATGACACTCTACCCTTTTTGGTTTATCAACTGTCACGTGTTATTGTTCACGCTCTGATAGGTTCTTTTTAAACTGTTAATAAGCGGTTAGGGATTATTTTTGTGCACTAATGTTAGCTATTTAACTTTTGTTACTCGCTCTATGTTTTGTATTGTATCCTTACGCACCTATGCGTCGCACTTCCTATCGCACTCCAACACTTTTCATTCTGATAACTGTTTTTACATTTGAAATATTGATACACAATTACACAATTCTTATTATTATACTTCCTTAACTCTATTTACTTAATCTTATACATTGTTTCTTATTATACTAAGCAGAGGATTGCTTTATGCACTGTATTTTCTATTTTGCTATACGCATATGTGACGGTTGTCATATTGTGACTATTCGTCCTGTCACAATATATTATTTTACATGTTTAATCATGGAAATTGACCAAATGGTGATTACATTTCATCCATATGTTTCTTCCCAAGTCCTTTTATGATAATCTCTACTACAGTAATTGTCTTAAATTAATAAAAATTACAATATTTGGTCTATGCTTTCTTTGGCCTAGAACATAGT
Source organism: Magicicada septendecula (assembly GCA_034769895.1). NCBI lineage: Eukaryota > Metazoa > Arthropoda > Insecta > Hemiptera > Cicadidae > Magicicada > Magicicada septendecula. The sequence continues at coordinate 743,283,869 of CM068368.1, read as the reverse complement.
TAATTTGGTTCACTCTTTTTATTTAAATAATTGGCTCTGTTCATTTTTTACTGTGATATAATCATTCTGAGATGTCCATTACAACTTCTGGATATCTCAGCTTTTATTCAAATATAGTTAATTTCTTGTTTTTTAGTTTTATTAGTTATTCATTGTTTTGGCATGCCATGTGTCATTATGTTTTGGTTCATGGTTAATAATATACTCAATTTTAAGTTGTTCTTTTTTGTACAAATGGTCTTTATAGTCTAAAGAATGTTTTATAATGGTTAGTCTTCCATTATTATATGTGAGATTGTGAATAATTCGCTAACACTGCTTGCGTCTAGTGTAGTCAGACTGTTACATTAATTTCTCATAATTATGGTTTAAGTAATGGTTCATTATCATTATTTTACCTTATCATAGCAGTATTAGACATTGCAGTACACATTTATGTCTCTGTTTTTCTCTGATTTACAATATTGTGGGAATTCTGAGTGTGTTTAATGGGTACATCTTTCTGTCCATTTCAGTCTGTGTAATTACATTAAACACAACACATGTTACTCTTAATTACTAAATCATAGCACTAGGTTTGTCTTTATAATGTCTAGTTTCATTGGTGTAAGAAATGTTTTTTTATTCAATTTTGTTTTACATATTTGTTATGGTATACATTTTACATATTTATTTGATATTAATACTCTTTTACATATATTGTAATATTGTTATTATAATCCTATCCTTACTTTACTAATTATTATTTACATAAATGTTTTCTTATTCTACCCCACATTTTCTGTAGGTTAGTAGGTCAGTCGGGTATGTTGTTGTCAACTTTAATTTGTGTTGTTGACATTTACTAATCCCCTCCTATGTTGAAAACACTACCAGCTGTGTGGGAGAATGCCTTGTCATCAAGTTTCTGCATTCCATTCTTATCATTTCCGCTGTAAACATTTCTCGGTTGCGGTTGAGGGTCGCTTCTAAGTGAAGTAGTGTGTCCCCCACTCCCTCCTCGTTGTCTGCGGTCAGCTGTGTGCGCGAGTCAGTGTCTTCTCTATCAGCTGTTTTGTTTCGTATGCATTTACTTCGTACCATAATTCTTTGTTTAAATTTTCACATGTTGTTTATACATACAAATCATATAACTATTTATGAGGGGGTACCCAAAAATAACAGGAATTTTTTTTAAAGCTATGTATTTAATTTTTTTTAATAAAAAAACCTTATCACCTTCAAAGTACTCTCCATTACACTTAATACATTTTTCCAATCTGCGATCCCATTCCTGGAAACATTTTTCAAACTCGTCTGTTGTGATGGCCGACAGCTCCTGCCTCGTTTTTTTCTTTACCGCTTCCACGTCATCAAAACGTTGTCCTTTCATGTCCCTCTTCATTCGTGGAAACAAGAAGAAATCGCACGGAGCGAGGTCATGTGAGTATGGGCGTGGGGCAAGGGAGTCATGTTGTTTTTTGCTAAAAACTGGCGCACTGAAATGGACCCGAGGCACAAATTTTGCAGTGACCCTTCTCATCCCCAAATCTTCTGATAAAATTCGCTGAACCGAGCTCCAAGTTATTCCAGATAACTTACTAATCTCTTCAATGGTCCGTTGTCGGTCTTCAAGCATGATTGCATGAACTTTTTCAACATTTTCATCAATTCTGGAAGTTGACGGACGTCCAGAACGAGGTTTGTCATCAATTGACATTTCACCTTCTATGAAACGAGAAAACCATTGGTACACTTGAGTTTTTCCCATAGCACTATCCTTGTAAGCTGTTTTCAACATCACAACAGTTTCTGCGGCGTTTTTCCCAAGCAGGAAGCAAAATTTCACAGCAGCAGCAGCACACAGCAGGTTCACTTAAATCTGCCATGACAAAAAACGAGGAGCAAGCGAAACTGCTTTTACAAAACGAATTACTGTGACCAGACACAACCTTCCCAGGCGACAACAATGACGGCACTGAACTCGGAACGAGTTGCGCTACGCTCGCCTAGCGGGAGAAATACGTACGACGTAAGCTCCGCCAATCGCACCGCTATTCCGGTTATTTTTGGGTACCCCCTCGTATTTACTTACTTTTATGTTTTATTAAAGTATTTTCGTAGTGACGACGCGTGGTATTTTCCTAGAGATTTATTTTTTCTAGTGTCGGTCACCATAAACATGTTCCTACCCACTCTCAGTTAGTGTGTAAGGTCCATCGTATAATTTAAAGAATTTGGTCGCAGTATTGTCCTCACTTTTACCAACAGGGTTCATTTTTAATAATACGGTTTCTCCTATTTGGAATTGTTGCAATTTGTGAGCTGCGTTGAATTTCTGTGTTCGCTTTGATGCTTTGTTTTTGATGTTAACTTTTGCATCCTCGATCTTCATATACCAAGGTTTAAGCATATTGGCAGTTGGTATTTTCTTTACATATTTAGACCACACTGTGCTCGGTCATTGGCCTGTTTCCAACTCCTTTGGTGTATATTCAGTTGTGTGATTGTAATTTTCATTTAATGTTTTTTCAAAGAATTCTACGTATTGTGGCCAGGTGCTATGTTTGTTGTAGCAATATAACCTAAATAATTTTCCTAGCTCTTTATTTATTCTTTCGGCCAGGTTTCCCTGTGGTCTCCGTATTGCTGTGAGTATCGGCTGGATTCCATTCTGCTCTAAGGTGTTTGTCCACGCTTGATTCTGGAATTGTTTACCTTGGTCTGACAGTATACGTTTTATTTGTCCATACTGTGGGATATACTTTTTGAATATTATGTTTAACACTGCCTTGGTAGTTGGTCTGGTGACAGGGTATAGTTTTACTACCTTGGTGAATGCGTCTGTGCAAACTAGTAGGTGCCTAAGCCTTCGACTACCTCGAGGGAGCGGTCCTAAGAAATCCACGTATAACATTTCGTTCTTACCGTTGATAATAATATTCTGCATTTCCACGTACGTATGTAGGTTAGGAGATTTTGCCATTTACAGTTATGACACACTTTTAAAATACTTCTTACTTTTCTATACATATTATTACAAATAAAATCTTCTCTTAACACTAAATAACAGCAGTATGGTCCCGCATGCCCTAGACTCTCATGGCATGCTCACGTTACTTCACTTAATAGGTCGTTTGGCATTACTACTTTCCATTCACCCTCCCAGAGTTTATACAGTATCTCGTTTCCCAGCTTATACCTTGGATATTCTCTTTGAATGTACTTTCTTCGTAGCTCCATAACTCTGTCGTCATCTTTCTGTTCTTGGTGTATGTTTTGCAGTCGTATCTTTAACTCATATTTCATTGCTAATATTTTCACTTCATTGGTGTGGCATTTATGTTCTTCTTCTTCATTAGGTGTGTATCTGCTGAGGATGTCGGCTATTTTATTTTCCGATGCTTTGCAGTATTTTACAGTAAATGAATATTCCTCTATTGCTAAGATCCAGCTGGTCAGTCGGACGTTTACGAGTCGACATTTTAGAATGAAAGACAAAGCCTGGTTGTCTGTGTGAATTTCAAAATGGTTTCCATACAAATAGTACCTAAATTTTGTTAACGCATTTACAATTGCTAATATTTCTTTCTCTGAAGTGAAATAATTTTTCTCTGCCTCCTTCAGTGTTCTATTTGTATAGGCAATGACGTAATGTTCTCCATTCTTTCTGCGTTTATACAATACACCTCCTATGGCTAAGTCGCTCGCATCCGTGTACAATACATACATCCCCTCTGCTTCCGGATGATATAGCTGCATATTGTCGTTGAATAAATTCTTGACATCCTAGAACGCTTGCTGGTGTTCTGGCTTCCATTTCCATTTTACTCCTTGCCGTAATAATGTTAATAACGGGTTTATATAATTAGAATGTTTTTCTGAAAATCGTCTGTAATACCCCGTAAGACCTAAAAATGCTCGTACTCCTTTTACATTTGTAGGGACTGGAAGTTCGGCGATGCTCTTTATCTTGTGTGGGTCGGAACTCACTCCTTCAGCTGATATAATATGTTCTAAAAATTTCATTGACGATTTCATAAATTCGCACTTATCTTGCTTTAATACTAAATTTGCTTTTCTAAACTTATCAAAGATTATGTTTAAGTGTTCAATATGTTCCTTCAATGATTTTGAAATAACCAGAATGTCGTCTACAAATATTACTACAGACTGTTCTACTTCCGGTCGTAATGCTAGTTCTAAACATCTTACCATAGCTGCTAGGCTTGTTACCAATCCAAATGGTACTACTTTGAATTGATAGCACTTGTTTCTGTACATGAAAGCGGTGTATTTTCTACTGTGTTGTTCTAGTGGAATTTGCCAGAAACTTGCTGTGAGGTCTAATTTACTCATATACTTAATCCCTTGACACTTTATAAACAATTCATCGGCGTTTGGTGCACAATCAAAATTTTTCTGCATAATACTGTTTAAATTTCGCATGTCAAGACATAATGTAATTTCATCGTTCTTCTTTTTAACTATAACCATTGGGTTTATAAAGTTACTGTTTGAACGTTCAATAATTTGGTGTTTTAACATATTGTTTATTTCGATGTCTACCTGATTTTGATATTTTATCGGTACTGGATATGTTCGACACACAAATTTATCTTCATCGGTCGTTTTTATCTGGTGTTCGTACACATTTGTTATTCTTGGTCTTTCACTGAATACATCTTGATTTTGTTGTATTAGTCGTTTTAATTCACTACTCTCGTGTGTGTTGAGTGTGTCATGTTTTGTTGCTGTTTTACTAGTTGGTGGTGCTACTTTTATTTCCGGCCTGTGAATCTTCATAGTACTTTTATTATTCTCATATTTATTTAAATTTTCATTTAGTTTTATTATATATGTTGTCTTTTTTATCTCGCACTGCATGGTGTCTTGTTGTGTGTTTATTATTGCATCTATTTGTTTAAGTTGATCCATCCCAATAAATGCATCATAAATTAAATTCTTTATAATAATAGCTGGTATTTCTAAATTCATCTCGTCTTTATTTATATTTATAAACATTTGCTGATCGACTTTCTCTTTCTGGTTTACGGCCGTTTGTACACACATATTATTTAATAGTAGCACTGGTGCCTTATTAAATTGTTTTTTATTTGCTTTTATAAATGTCTGGCTTATAGCTGACAGTTCGGCTCCTGTGTCAATTAGTATATTGGCTAACACATCATTTATATATGCTATTATGCATGGGCACTTACGTTTCACTGTATCGCTAGGTTTGTCGTCTATTCGCAATCGTTCATCCCTAATTTCCGGTGGATACACATTGTTTATTTGCACACATATTTCATTAGTCTTAATTTTATTTTTACATTTATAATTATTATCACTGGACGTCTTGTGAACGCCCCTTACTGTCTTTTTTTTTGAAGTTGACTGTACCACCTCACTTATCTCTTCCTGTAGCGTGTTGTTTCCGTTCGTATTGTTGTATGCAGTCCCCTCGTATATGCGTCTGTCTGCGTCGGTGTTATTGTTTGTATTTGAGCTGACTTATTCCAATTCTTATTTGTAAAACTTCGTTCATTATTATTACTATATTTATTTCGTGGACCTAAATACGGTTTCTTTGTATAGGTGTTTTGTTGTTGTCTGTTTTCGTAATTGTTTTCGCGACTTGGACCTGGTCTAGGTTGCGTGTCTGACCTTGGTTGTTGTTTTAGCGAATATCTTATCTCTCCCCTCTGTGCCAGCATGAGTAGGAGTTCTTCAATCGTCTTAGTTCTCCTCGTCATTACTGCAACATTGATATCGCGGCCAAAGTGAAAAGACAGTTTATTTACGAGTTCACTCTCCGTCAACTTAGGTTTTAAATGTTTCGCTCTAGCTACAATATAAATTACATATGCTTCTCTGGACTTACCTTTTGGCATGTATTCGTATTTAGCAAACTCTAACTGGTTTCGAATTCTTCTTTGGATATGGTCGCTCCAGTATCTTTGTTCAAATTTATTTTTGAAATCCTCGTAGGACGTAACTTTTTCTCTTATTATCGAATACCACTTTGCAGCTGTGTGTTCTAATCGACGTGATAGCCATTCCACGCGTTCGTTATCATTTAGGTTATTTCCTACCATTTCCATATTTCTTTCACATTCTATTAAAAATTCTATTGGGTTTTCACTTTCCCATCCACTAAATTTCTGCATTTTCGGCATATCTTCAGCACTCCTGTAGATGTACGTGATCTGTTCTGCTTTTGTTTTCTTCGTCTGTTTCTGCAGCTGTGCTATCTGTTCTTGTAGGTGTTTGCCGTTCTCCTCACCTTGATCCTTATTTGTCATTATTGTTGTTTCGTGATTAGCGACGACTTGGTCCAATATTTTTATATTTTCTTTCAACTCGTGTATATTTCCTTCTGTCTCCTGAGTAAATTTAGTTAGTTTCTCTTCTTGGGCCTGTACCGTTATAGTTAACTCTTGTTGCTTCTTGTTTATAGCATTTGTCCATGTTCGCATATTTTTGCTTAGTTTCTTTAGTTCCTTCCTATTTTCTCCATGTAGTGCTCCGAATTCCTCTCGTAATTGTATCCTTGCCTCTTCCCACCATTCTGGTTTTTCTTTTCGTAGTCTTTCTTCATGCTCTTCTTTTTCTTTTCTTCGTTTTTCTTTTTCTGCGTCCTCTTCTTCTCGTTGTTGTTGTAGCATTTGCTGTATTGCTGCCATTATGTCGGTAGGTGTTTGCGATTCTGCCATTTTCGCGGTTTAATTATTGACCTAGTATTTCAAAATTACACATCTAATAGTCTATAAAATATTTTCTTAGCGTTGACAATTTCCTCCCCTTACAACTAACAATGGTTATACAATATTAACAATAGGTCTTTGTTCAGACCGGAACTTTCTTAGATCTAATTCCCTGTACTGTTCTACTGATACTTAACTTGTATCCTTTAAAATTATTACTATTCCGGATGTTGTTTCCGGTTTAAACTTCACCTCTCATCCGTTCTCACACTGGTCTGACTCTTATAATTCAGTTAAGGCTTCTAACGGTTTTTATATTTTTTTACTTCAAATAATTATTACAATTTATTTTAATTTTATATTTTCTTGGTTTGTTCTTTATATGGGTTTGTTATTTATCTGGGCGCCAGTCATAAACAAATATAATATTTTCATGCAACTATTTATTTTATGACAATTATTAGATTTTTAATTTTATTTATTTTCTGTAAATTTAATTAATTGTGCCCCACGCTTTGGGCCGCCATTTTGCAACTAGACTTTGTTGGTGTGTTTTACTGGTATCGCCAATTTTGGGCAACAGCGAGTATTAATACTGTTCAGTTTACACACACAAAGACCAATGCAATTTTAATTAGACTTACCTTAACTGAATTTACTTTTACTTCTCTGCTATACTTATATTCTGTAGACCTGTGTGTGAGAATGTGATGGATGGGTGTTATTTTTTAAATAATTACTTCTAACTCTTTAGTTATTATAAGAATTGTGTTTAATGTTTTTTTTTATTATTTTATTTTAACTCTTTAAATGACTCTACTTCAATTTGCTCTGTTATCTTACTTTACTAATTACATAAATTTGTTTTTTTATAGTCTCTGAAATTGTTCTCTTTCTTGTTTACTGTCTTTTTGAATTCAAACTTAAATGTTTAATACTCTACTTGTTACTGTAGCTCCGGCGTCTATCTCATGGGCGTTTCTGGGTTTGAATGTTCCAATTGCTCCTCTTCTTGTTCATCCAGTCTCCATGGTGTGGATATGTGTACAGCTTCCCTGATGTGGAGTGTTCTCAGCTTCCCTGGATTCTGGTGTGAACAGCCTCCCTGATGTGGAATTTTTACGTTCAGATGCTATTTTTACGCTATTGTTGATTTATTTGAACGGAGTCGCTTTCACGTTAAGTTCGAGTGTTTTTAAGTTTAACTTGTTGTGTGATTTTACTCGCTACACACTGCTCAGGCTAGTAATTCAAAACCGATGTTCCGTACTAGTGTTTGACTGCAAACTGCTCGGACTGGTTGTTTAACATAGACTTTTCGAACTAGTGTTTTAAAGCGGACTACTCGAACCGGTGGTTTAATGCAGACTGAAGTGCTTTGAGCACGTTAGCGACGTCACCCTGTATTTTCCCGCTAGTTTAATGACACTCTACCCTTTTTGGTTTATCAACTGTCACGTGTTGTTGTTCACGCTCTGATAGGTTCTTTTTAAGCTGTTAATAAGCGGTTAGGGATTATTTTTGTGCACTAATGTTAGCTATTTAACTTTTGTTACTCGCTCTATGTTTTGTATTGTATCCTTACGCACCTATGCGTCGCACTTCCTATCGCACTCCAACACTTTTCATTCTGATAACTGTTTTTACATTTGAAATATTGATACACAATTACACAATTCTTATTATTATACTTCCTTAACTCTATTTACTTAATCTTATACATTGTTTCTTATTATACTAAGCAGAGGATTGCTTTATGCACTGTATTTTCTATTTTGCTATACGCATATGTGACGGTTGTCATATTGTGACTATTTGTCCTGTCACAATATATTATTTTACATGTTTAATCATGGAAATTGACCAAATGGTGATTACATTTCATCCATATGTTTCTTCCCAAGTCCTTTTATGATAATCTCTACTACAATAATTGTCTTAAATTAATAAAAATTACAATATTTGGTCTATGCTTTCTTTGGCCTAGAACATAGTTAATTTGGTTCACTCTTTTTATTTAAATAATTGGCTCTGTTCATTTTTTACTGTGATATAATCATTCTGAGATGTCCATTACAACTTCTGGATATCTCAGCTTTTATTCAAATATAGTTAATTTCTTGTTTTTTAGTTTTATTAGTTATTCATTGTTTTGGCATGCCATGTGTCATTATGATTTGGTTCATGGTTAATAAGATACTCAATTTTAAGTTATTCTTTTTTGTACAAATGGTCTTTATAGTCTAAAGAATGTTTTATAATGGTTAGTCTTCCATTATTATATGTGAGATTGTGAATAATTCACTAACACTGCTTGCGTCTAGTGTAGTCAGACTGTTACATTAATTTCTCATAATTATGGTTTAAGTAATGGTTCATTATCATTATTTTACCTTATCATAGCAGTATTAGACATTGCAGTACACATTTATGTCTCTGTTTTTCTCTGATTTACAATATTGTGGGAATTCTGAGTGTGTTTAATGGGTACATCTTTCTGTCCATTTCAGTCTGTGTAATTACATTAAACACAACACATGTTACTGTTAATTACTAAAGCATAGCACTAGGTTTGTCTTTATAATGTCTAGTTTCATTGGTGCATAACATAAATTAGTTTTACAACGTTTTACTCTTAAATTATTCTAGTTACAAGTGAATTTGTACCAGGAGTAAGGTTATTTGGGACCCCCTTGGCTGGCAACAATGGTCTATGCATTTTATCCCCTGATCTCAATGTTTTAAGGTTATTGTTTTACACTTATGTTCTTGTTGATCATCATTTATTAATTTTTCACCTTATATTTACATGTTTACTGGTGATTACCAGGTTTTGTTTACTATTCCTTATTTGGATTTACTTGCATTAAAAGCAGGCATGGTACTCTGTTATTGCTATGACAACTAACTCATTCTTATATTGGCAGTATTTAATTTCATTGTTTCTGTTGTTTATTAATTATATTTTCACCTTAAAATAAAGAGTTTTAGTCATGGTCAAGTCTTTAGTAATAGTTTGTCCATGTCTGGATGTCTTTATTGGTTTATTAACTCTGTAGACTCCTTGCTTTATTTGTTTAATTATCTCTTGGTACTCATATTGGCACATTGTAGAGTAGAGTTTTTATCTCTTCCTCACTTATCAATTTATTTGCGTTTATTCATGTTACCTTCTGTATCTTGTTGGTGTTCGTTGTTAGTATTTTTGGTTTTGTCCTCTCACCATATCTATTGGGTTATTGGTTAATCACATTACTATGTTGTTTTCTATTTTTTCTTCTTCATTATTGTTTATTATTCTTCATTTGTTGTTTTAATTGGTTCGCGGACCGGATATAATATTTAGTACACAATTATTCATCTCTTGGGTGTTCTAGTGTTAATTAATGAGTGTTTTATTCCTTATAGTTGTTTTAAAATTTACGGTGAAAATATGTACCGTTACATATTGCTCCATCACTAAAATTGATCATTTCAGAAAATATCGTTTAGGTGTTGATGAAATTATCAATCATTTTACTTATTTAATCACTTATTTACATGAGCTTCTTTCTTTGATTTCTTACATTTTTCTATCTTCTTCTTTATTTAATATACTATCTTCTTGCTTAGTGTTTCATTCCTTAAATATTTAATTTTCCTAACTATTTTCCCTATCACGTGAGTTGGTACAGGTCGGGTGGGCACTTTTGGCTCCAATACTCCGCTGTCCATCCTACACCTTCTGAGTTCAGAGGAACGTATCGTCTGCTCAGGTATATGATTGCTGGATCCTCTCTCTCTACAGTCAATCATCGAAAAACTTTAAAAGTAGTCTAAGTGCGACTAAATAAAAAAATATTCTGGGATTATTCACGTTATTGTTGTTCAGATTATATCATATTTTCCTTCTTTATTGATTTCTTTTCTGATACTCTATAGCTCTCAGTGAAACAATATTGTTGATGGGTATTATTCGTACTTCCTTCTTATTATTTATATATATATATTTTTTTTCTTTATCACCCTTCTTCTAATACCTTTTGATTAGTAGCTGTACCGATTGTAATAATTCTAGTTGTTCTTATATTCCCCGTCTGGTCTTAGTTGTTACCTTCAAGTTCTTTAACTAATTAGTCTTTATTATAGTAATGGTTTATATATATATTTTTTTCTTTTGGTTGTTTGTTGTGTGATTATACCCTCAAGATTGGTTCATTTTATTTTCATTAGTTTCATAGTTTCAGTCCATTTTTTTTTTTTGTCAGTATCATAAAAATCCGTCCCTTTTCTCGATGTCTCTGTATTTAGTTTATTTTACCCGTGGTCAGTTACTTCCTGTGTACTTGTAGTTCGCATTATTATTGTGTCCATAATGATTTCTGTTCTTGAGATATAGCTATCTATTACCCTGTACTAAAAATTTTCTGCTATAAACTCTTCACTGGTATTATGGCCTACTTCTATCACTTCATCATCTGGTTTCTTACACAAATATGTCGATGGTAAATCAATCATCGATGATATCTCTGACCTCTTATCATACCTTTCATTATCTGGTATATTTAAATTGAATATAGATTCGTTGAAGTTTTTTCCCACTGTTATATGGTGAGTCATTTCGAACATCTTTATGAAGTTCCTTTCATAATTCTTAACCTTAATCATTTCTCTATGATTAATAATTGGGAGATTAAGTATATTAACTAGACCACTCCTAATCATATCTAATTCTTCTTGTGTATTTTTAATTTTCTTAGGACGTATTATTCCTCTTTCTTCCGTTTTCTTAATCTTCTCAATTATTTGGTTCTTCTTTACTCCCTTACTGTTGATTTGTATGTGCTCAATATTCTCTTTGTTTTTGTTATTTTTATTCTCAGGTAACGATGTATTTTTTTCTTCTTTTAATTCTATTTCCTTACTGCTGTCTTCGATTTTCTGATTTACTTGTTCCGTATTTTATCGTTATTTTCTTTTTTTAGTTTCCTTTGGTTCCTATCAATTTTTAATTGTTCTCTCCACCTTCTATCGTTTATTATTCTATTGGTCATGTCATCCATTTCCTCTCTTACTGTTGTCGTCTATTTTTTCTTCCATTTTCTTATTATTTTCGGCCAGTTGCTGGCTCAATTTTTGGTTATCTCCCTTAAAATCTTCTTTTAATTCTTTTAATTGTCCCTTAAAATCGTCTTTTAATTCTTTTATTATAATTTTTCAATGTTTCGCTAAACTCGCCCATAAGCCTCATTATATCTTATAGACTCACGTTCTCTGGTTGTGCAGGTTGGTTCAGTTCTGCGGGAGATAATATCACTTCGATGTCTTCAACCGGAGTTGCCTCTTTGTCGTCCATGTTGATTTCTCTCTCCGCTTCCACCACGCGTTTCTTCGACGTAGCTCTCCGTTGCATTTTCTGTTTCCATATTGCAGTTGCCACTCGAAATTAGGCTATTTTACTTTTTAATTATTATTTATTTATTTGCACTTAATCTGGTATATTCTGCCTAATTCAAGCCCTTCAGGTTGGGCGCCATCTTGTTATAAATGTTAACTGTTTACGTCTAATCCGGGGTCTCGTGTCCGATCTATTATGCCCCAAGTTGCGGTGCCATCTTGTAATAAGTGCTTTTATTTATCCTGTACTTTTTGTTTGGAGTTGTTTCTTGGGTGTAGGTTATTTTATTTTTTATTATTATTTATTTATTTTTTATTTTTTCGTTGTTTTTTTTTTCTAATTTCAGGCCTTTTAAGTTGGTGGCCAATTCTGTAACGATTCCGGAGTCCGTATGTGTTAAAATGTCACACGTGGTTTAATTTTATTTAATTGTTTAAATTAGTTAAATGGTTTAATTATGTTAAAAATTGAGTTTGATAACGAATTATTTAATATCTATTCTTTGCACTGTGTGGTTCGTTTAAAATTGAAGTTCAGATACGAATTGGTCAGGTTGACTCCCTCGCAGGCGCATGTGGATCGTGTAGTTCGCCGTAGATTCAATTATTACTGAAATAGACACAAGTTATTTATTCATCATGTACTTACTGAGTGTGAAGGTCTGATTTGTTAACAACCATGTTAACATGCGAGTAGATAACTTAATTCAAAATATTTGAGTTAATTTGTGTCACCTGTAGGAGTACCAACAGTTACCTAACATGTATTCGTACTGTCTAGTAAAAATAAAATTCGTCAACTCTTTTACTGTTTATAAGGTGATTTATTAACCATTTTAATAAATAAAATTACTGATCGATAATAAACAGGCTGTCTGCCTCATTAAGAATTAACATTAGTTACTATTGACTCAAATATTAACTATTTGACTCTCAGGGTAGTTAAACTATTTCTTTCTTAGAATATAACATTAAAACTTGGTTAATTACTTTTACAATTTTCGTGGTTTCTTTGAGACTGCAAGATACATAACAGAAAACATACACTACTGTTTAAACTGAGTAGTTGAAATGAATTATATAAATAACAATAACATCGAAAAAATTTAAATTATTAACATAGAATTGAAAGTTCGACTATCGTCAACATTGAGGTTATCTCAGGCATGCTAAGCTGATACAAAGTGTATATTATACGAAATTATCTGTTGATTTAAATATGTTTAATTATTTGTAATCCAATTTACTATCTATTTTTGTTAAATCGGTTTACTATTTATTTTTGGTAATTGAGTATAGCTGTTAGTGTTTATTCCTCGTATGTATGTTAATTAGATTTATTTGTTGGTTTATTTAAGGTTCTGATCTCTTTCATCGATTTTTCTATGATTTCGGTGAATAAAATTATTCGCTATCTACCTCAGACGTTTGAATAACACGGTTGTAATGTAGAAACAACTCTTTAATGAGTACCTTCGATTACCATCTCGAACGTACCAATTGGGTTATTTCTATTTTTGTAATTATCTTCAGAATTACCACACGCTGACGTCTTCTTAGTCTTCGCTCATTCAATGTGAAACCTATTAACTTAATACCTTCGAGAAATAAAACACATGGAATTGTATTTGGTAATGATAATGTTCAATATTTATTTTTTATTCAAGTTAGTTGAAAATTATGCATTCAACATTAACAATAGCATAGATCGATTCTGTCTCAGGGTTCGATTTCTTAATTTTTAAATTAATATTATTATGTCAAGTTCTTTGGACTGCTGTGCAAGGTTCATTTACATTAAAAGAAAAAACAAGGCGTACACTACAGTACAAATATAGTAATACTTATCATCTAATATAACAGAAATAATGGTAATTAAAAAAGAAAATACGTTACTAGAAATCCCTTAATTTAGTCTAATGCCGCAAAGCATCATGGGCTTGGCGAGTTGACGAATGCAATATGGCGTCTTGTTGGTCTGCTATTAATCGTGTGAAATGTTTACCCACCGTTTTTATTAATAAAATAAATGTCACTAAGTGTTCACTATTTATTAATTATATTTTCTTTGTGCATTGATGTTTTTATCGGTTGTAAATGTTGTTGGGTCGTTCCTAGTGTTGATAGTGATAGACCGTAAATTGGATATTACCTATAGGTTAGTTGAACTTGTAGAGATATTCACTGGTTATTATTTAGTTTTATTTTATTCTTCTTTCTTGTTAGTCGTTCCGTGCTTAGTTATATCTTCATTTTTAATCACTTTTGGATATTATTTTCATTAATTCATTCAATTTTCTTCCTTCTCAGATTAGATTCCTTTATATAAATTTTGTCATTTTGTATGTGCACTGAACTCAACCGAACTATCTCGTGTCTAACAATAAAGTGTTCTCATTTCTTCTTATTTCACTGAAATGACCAAAAATTACTATGATCCTTATTGGTTCATTTTGTGAGATTTAGGTATCACATGACACCAGTTACAAAAAATACATTTTTTTATATTTTCACCCAAATTACTCCTTAATTATTACATAATCAGACTTAATATAATTTGCATTTTGTTTTTTTCTGGTTAAATTATGAGCAATTTGGTATCACTCATGACCTGTATTTGTAACTTAATAATTAGTTTTGGGGAATTTACTTTTACGGAACAGAATATTTTAGAATTATGATGGCTGATTGATATGACATTTTGGGAAATTATTAATTGAACTTATTTATTCCTTGCTTTATAGTAATATTAACTCCTTCAAAAACTAAACAAAACTCTTAACTAAAAATCATGTCTTAATGACTACAACTCCACCTAATGCTAAATAACAACACACTTTTAAACAATTGTCTGTGTGATTAACAAATGACAATTTATATCTGTTTTTTCAGTCCATTTTGGATCTGTTCTTCTTCGTTTTTGATCATCATCCTTATTATATTGTCTGTAGGATGGTTATTGATTAATTAATACTGTTCTTCACTTTAACACTCTTGTATTTTTATAATTTACCTTGAACCCCTTTACATCGTATTTTAAATTACATTTAGTGAACTAGTTCCTATACATTTGTTACATTTTTTATTTATTCCATTGTTGTACTGTACTCTTTTTTATTATTATTATTATTTTTATTTACTGCTCCTAATCTATCTGGGTATTGTATAACTGGTATAGTTTTTTGGTCATAGTCATGTCAGTTATTGGGTTTGGTGTGTTAATTTGGTCTACACCTTCTTTTCTAATTGGGACTTCAACTTTTACTTGATAGTAATAATACTGCTTATTCTATATCGGTGCTACTCTTCATAGTTTATTATTTGTCTTTACCAGTACAGATTTTGGTCTTGTTACAAAAGTTGCATCTATTTTAAAACAATGTAACTCCTTAACCTATACATAACGAAATACACAAAATAATTAAAATCATAAGTTCATCAGTTGTTCATAATGAATTATCAAGTCCATTGATTATGATCTCTCCTCAGTTAACTAACTACAGTATATCCCTTAGTTTAAGTTCATTAGAATATTTAATGATTGTTAAGTAGCGAAAAACAATAATAATCACAAGGTTAGATAACCCCTCTTGAGTTCATATTAATTTAGTGTCTATATCACTGGTTGGATAACCTTTACAAGGTAAGTACAAATATTTACTTCTGTTTAAAATTCAATAATATTCATTTTAAAATTCATGAATCAAAGTCGATTAGTTTATGGATTCGTGTTTTTAAAAAGCTATAATAGTTTATGTTTATTTTCATTACTCATTGTCAATTCATAAAATTACTGTTATTCAGGTTAAAATTTTTTATAAGTATAATTAATCACTATACTCCCTGAAATTAACTTAATTGCAGCCTACTGCACACTGCAATGTTGTTTCACTATTGCATTTGCATTTATGCATTAAACTCGACACTTAACAATTTTTAATTATGTGACCAATTGTTTACATTAAAATCTGAACAGCTGATTCAATTCCGAACTCGACTTTTCTCGCGCACAGAAATGGCTGTCGTTACTGCTTCACTCGTCAGATATGAAGTGTGAAGAAATTGGCGTCTACACTCCTTCAAATGTATATTGTCCAATACTTAGATTCTCTACTCTTTTCCTTATCTCAGCTATTCATGATATCATGTAATTGGTTTCCTCACTGATTATAAAAATGCTGTTGGTTGGTTTCCTTTAAAGGTTTTTATTTGTGACAATTAGGAAAATATTAATTATGTCAACTATGTTATCATTCTGCTTAGCTGAGAGTAAGATTGAATATCACTGTTGACAATGCATCTCCTTATTTTGCACTAATTGTTAAAATCTGCTTTATTTCTTTTGGCCCTTACTACAATGCGTGTCTGGAAAGTGAAGATTCAAAGACCTTAACATTGTGTAAAATATGGCTACAAACTTTCAATTTTAATTTATAATTACTTAATTATATAAACATTTATTAAGCCTGGGAATCGGCTTTTGTATATCCTCAATTCATAGACGTCTGCTACCAGTGCTTTGAACCATGGCCATGACCTCACCTTTTAACCTTTTACCTCGTTATTTTCAAACTGTTTTCCAACTAGGTGTTTTTTCAGGCGAAGAAATGAGTAAAAGTCTCTGTATTCAAAGTCCAGGCTGTGTCGCAAATGATTTTTATTAATGCTTTTACATAGAAGTGGGGATGAACCCAGGTTTCACCCCCAAACTACTATAGAGTACAGTAACTCTTCTCGTTTATCTGAATAATGTGTGAGAAATGTGAATGTTGAACCCAATTTGTGTTTGTTAACATGTTGGGCACCCAATGTTCACACAGTTTTGTCTTGAACTGAAGAAAGGTGTGGAGGTTACTACGTGTGATTTTTGATCTGTAATGAAACTGATAAAAATATTCCTAACCATATTTCTTGATTTTTGAACAGTATGCACTGTGGTCAGTCAGTATTTTCGGGACCTAATTTGTACACAGTTTATGATAGCCCACATTTGCAGTAACAATCATGTATCCTCATGCTGCACTCTGTGAAGTTTTGGGGAATTCCATGATAAGAGCAATAATGATGAAGCATCGCTTTTCTTGAACTTTTACATTCACTTTTTCAACTAGATTGTCCATCTGAATGCTAGGTCTCACTCCTTTCTCTTAACCATGAACGCCTTTCTATTCTGTGTCTTTTATTAAAGTTATAACATCATTGCCTTATCTTTCACCTATTACTTAAATCCCATAAATTTCACACAACTCGGTGAAGTTTGGCAGTATTTTGCATGAGAAATTAATGCATAGGCCACACTTCACAACTGTCAGGATTGTAGGATTTGTTTGTTCTCACAGCCATCTTTAATGACTTACACAAGAAAGCCAAAAATAGACTGCTTACAAAATAACCAAGTATGAATCAAATGAAGCTGCTATGCATGCAGAACGTGACTCAAAGTTGCCAGTTTCTTTTTATTAGCAGCTGGCTGTTAGTTTTTAAACTTGCCTTGTACAAGAATTTACAAGTATGGTTTTTTAATGTATACTTTTTATTTTTCATTCACATGATTTTGAATACCATTTAGATTTGCTTTGCACCGTTTAATGTATGTGTGTACTGCTGACATTAATCATTTGTGGTTGGACTGTTGAAAATGGATGGCACATTACAATTAAATGGCTGGATAAAAACCGTAAAATAAACATTGCAGGCATAGGTTTGAAATTCATTATTCTTAAAAATGATCTTTCTACTAATGTTGGAGTTATTTGTACAAAATATAATTTATGGTCACAGTGGTAAGACAGTGTCCAGTTTACAGTGGTAACAGTAATTGTATATTTTATTGACCTAAAATTAATGTTAGTTAATATTAAGACAAGTGCAACAATTAAAATAAGTGCATATATTTTTAGTACCAGACCAACCAAACAGCAGCACATCTGAACCTGACATAGGTTTGTTGCAAGTTGGAAGTGATACTGAAGGAGACACTCCAGCAGAACCATCAAACCAATACAGGTATACACCAAATGTTTATATTTTAAACTGGGGTTTAGTAACACAGACGTTATGAAGGGTTATTCACAAAATTAAAAATGAAAACGTTAATCACATACTTAATACTGTAGGTAGAAAATTCTAAGAGAGACATCAGTAACTGGTAGTCAGGCAATCCATGCCATATTCATATTATGTATCAAAAACATTATATAACCTAAGTTACAATACATGTATGTTGTTTTGTAGTTATTAAATTGAATGTTTGTTTCCGTGATGTTTGTATGAAGATATGTGCTACAAAACTGACAAATTGTAGCATCACCTGATTTCTGTTTTGAAGTAACCATTATCATCATGTGTAGTGTTGTACTTATGTGAGACACGTGATACTAAGTTGTAAAGTTCAGAATAGTGTCCATATAACTAGCAAATATTTGTTTTTTGGGTTTCCATTATTTCAGCTAGCAATACTTTTCTATTGTCATTGTACAAAATAAATGTAATTATAATAGAACACAATTTGAAGGAAAGAAAACTTGTAAATTCTACAAGTGGTAACTTAACAATAATTTATGTTGCAGCAAGGACCATTTTACCATTATGCATGCTTAAAATAAAGTTTTTGAAATTTTTATTTTTAATCAGAATATGCCATATTATGTATCAAATTAAAGAAAACATTACAGAACATAAATGTTTACATATTTTGTGTGCTGAAACCTTATTACTCAGTGAATATTATCTGTTAAAGAAAAATATTATAATTGACTCCTGTGACAAAAAAAATTTACTGCTTTTCATTGTATAAAAAAACATGTCTCATAATCTATTCTCTTAGGACAAAACAAAAAAATTGCAAATTATTGTTCAAACATTGTTCCAGTATTGTTAGTGTTTTGTTTGAAATACTACAACTGTACACTAACAGTTCCAGGCACACACATCTTACATGTTCATGTCTTCTTGAATTTTATAATTCACACTTTGCTTAAATAGTCAGAAGACATATTTACTTAAAGATATTAAAACAAACACAGAAAAACACTTGAAAAGCACTGTAAACATAACATACACAAAACACCATCAGTTGACGCTATCATTTGAAATACTTTTTAAGAGGAAAAAACTGGCAAAAATTGTTGCAGTGTACACCAAAATTTCTCTACAATCGTGTAAAAGTAGCATATAAGTATGTGGTGTTGTCTTGTAACCTATAAACAAATATAAACAATGAGATGGAAGAACAGATCTGATTTGTAGACATTGGCACTGTAGATTTATGTAACAGCATCTCAGAATTGATATTTGCCACTTTTAGGTTAAAAAACTAGAATAATTTAACTTCAGTAGATATTACGGAACACATTTGTGTGAAGAACTGAAGGATCAAACAGTACAAGTAGGCTATTATTAAGTGGCAGTTGGATAATACAATTTTATCATTAATTCATCAAAGACCAAAAGAATGTTAACAAGATTTGAAACCTCTTTATATCAAAATTTTAGGAAGCTGGATAAAGTATTATTCTTTGGTTAATATGGTTGTACTGTTAGCTTTACATCAGGCAAATTTTTATGACGGAACTCTGGAACATTTTTCTTTCCTGCACTGTGTCATCTTTCTGAGTTGTGTTTGCTTTTTTTTGTCTCACTTTTATGAAATAATGTATTCATTTTTAATGTGTATTTGTTTCGTATACTTTGTGTTATAGAAACTAGTTGAGTAGTGAAAAACAAATTGAAATAATAATAAGATTTAAAATTTTGGAAGAAATGTTATTTACCTGGTCACTTGGGTATAATTTAAAAAAATCATTTGTAATATGTAATTCAAAAATTACAATCAGTTGTTGATTACTGGCCGAAAGCCATAATTTTCAGTGCAGGCAACTTCTCACAATTTTTGTCTGATATTGTCTTGCCAGAAGGTCATCATCCAGTCAGAATTTTTATCCGTGTGGGTGACTAACTATTGTAAGAAATTAACAGGTACGCTTTCATTAAATTTGTTCAACCAATATTAATCAAATTGTATCAGATTTGCTTGGTCTGCTTGTTCATGCTTCGTCAATAATGAGAACAGCAACACTACCACATAGTTATCAATATACTTCTATAGTATAGCTATGTTATACTTCCTCTGTCTTCCTCAGCACCTATTGTGTTGTACTAACTTACAAATTGTAAGTTACAATCATCCTTCATTTAGCTATGTGTACAGCCCAGTTTTGTGCCAATTCCATATTTTTACAGTCACCTCTATTAATACTGTCATCTCTCTTATTGCACTTGAGAGTCAGCAGCCACTTCTGGTTATTCTTCCTGTCCTACTCTTTGGCAGGTGATCATATTCCTTTTGTTTTTTTCTTGATAGGGTTCATCCAGTAAGTATACGACTATCAAATATTTATATATTCAACAGCAGTAGTAGAAGACCACTTTTTCATTTCAGTGATTTCAATGATCTGTCATCTCCTTTCTCAAAATATAGCATTGTGTAATAAATTAATTGACGTTCCTACAGTCTGTCGAGCTTATAAGTTAGGTTAGGTATAAATGTTGAAGTTAATGATGAATATCTGCTTATCATATCATCACAACGTACATTAAAAATAAAAAGACACCATGTATTTTCTGTTTGCTACATTATTATAGTCATATAGTTAGTTAAATTTTGGGATTTTTTAACATTTTGAAAGCAGCCTTGAAACATTTAAGAATAAAGAACTTGAAGTGTGTACAAGATGGTGTCAGTGTATAGATCACTCCAGTCTCAACTTTGAATTGTAATGTCTGTCTAAGTTTTACACAGCCTCATCTGTAGTGTTACAGATATTTGTGCTTTGATGACTATTACAGTGGCAGTTGGTGGTTGAAAATTTTGGGGGTTGCAGTTGTGGGTTGGATGGTATTAAATTGTTTAAATAGAAAATGCAAAAATATCACTAAGTTTATATGACTGAATGATAAAGTTAATATTGTTTTATTTAATTCAAAATTATGACTTATATGATAATATAACATTTTCTTCCAAAAAATGTATTGAAATTATTTTGGAATTAGTTAACGTAATAACAGGCCTATTTATTTTAGTATTAATTCACTTTAGATAAACTATTTTACTGTGTATACATAATTAATATTGAAAAATATAGTTATACTTGGGAATAATTTTGTCACTTACCCTTATTTGAAAAGAAAATCCATCTGCCTTTCTTTCAGACTGGCAAATTTTTCAATCACCTTCTGATTGAAATCAGGAATTTCCATGATCAGGTCCCTTTCTGTTGAGAGCATGGCCACTGCAGACAACCTCTCTTGTGACATGGTGTTCCTTAGAAATGTCTGTATTCTTTTAAGCGTCGAAAAACATGTTTCTGCTTCAGAAGAGGTCATTGGTATTGTAATCAAAATTTCTAAGAGTTTTACAGCTTCACTAAAAGTTTCTTCTAACTTATTGTCTGTGAAAAAAGAGCACAAACTAACAGCCCCTGACAGTCTTCTAAAATCCGTTGCACTATAGATTGTTGCAAGTTCCGTACAGAGTTTTTTAAAATTGAGAAAATTGTAAGCGTTGCATACAGTTTTTACAGTGTCTTCTGGAAATTTAGAATCATAATCTGGAAACTTTTCTGACATGAACAAAGATGCTCCTACGAGATAGCTCGTGAATCTAAACCATTCCTTTATTTGGCATATAATCACATCACATACTTCCTTCGCCTGTCTCTTCCACTCAGTTTTGTCAATCTTCCTTTTCTTTGGAGGTGAACTTTGTGATGACTGTTGTGGCTCTCCAGTTTCTGTGTCAATATTGTTTCTGATTTTCAACACATTTTCTTCAAAACTTGTAAGAGACCGTTTTATAACAGTGAGATCAATATCTAATTTCTGGAGCTGATTAAAGAGTATGTCAGTAAGTGGCATAATTTTTCTAAAAAATGAGAGCCAAAAAATAAAGTTTTGACTTACTAAAACTTTTAAATGGCCAGAAGCCTGTGAAAGAGTACCGTCATTTTTTATGTGATCAGAATCTAATATTGTTTTCATGCACTGTATTAGGTCCTGCCTGTGATCATAAATTCTTGTGACACTTCTCGATTGAAAGTTCCATCTGGTAGGTACAGATCTGGGTAACCGCTATTTTACTACTGCATCTAGTATTGATGTTCTTTGCGGACTAACTGAGAAAAAAGCGCAAAGACCTTGAACATTGGCAAAGAAAACTCGAACTTCCCTGTTTATTGATACAGCTTTCATCACAACTAAATTCAGCTGATGTGCATGACAATGAACATATTGGGCATCGGCATAACAATTTTTTACAATTGCATGTACACCACTAGAAGTTCCAGCCATTACAGATGCTCCATCATATGTCTGTGCAATGAGCTTTTGGGGAGTTTCATTTATTTTGTGGTGTTTTAACTCATCAAGAATACATGATGCTAAGGCCCTGGCATCATGACGAGAAGGGTTAAGAAAAGTCCAGAATCTTTCTACAGGTCTGTTTTTTGCTATGTACCTATAGATAACAGCTACTTGGTATAAGTTAGACACATCGCTGGTTTCATCAGCAATAACAGCTAAAAACTTTGCTTGTTTAATTTCATCTGAAATTCTTTCGTGACAGACTTCTAGCATTATTTGTAGTAATTCATTTTGAATGGTTTTAGAAGTACCCCTAAATACTGTTGAAGTTTCAAGATGGATTTTTAAAACTGTATCTAGCTCTGCACTAAAATCTATTAACCCTCTAAAAATTCCTGGATTATTTGATTCTTTAGACTCATCGTGGCCTCTTAAAGCTAGTTTAAACACACGACAGAAACGAATACAGTTGATAATAATACGTAGCACATATCTATTCTGCTTAACTTGTTCATTGTGAGCTACAGTATTTCTCCTATAAGCTGTATCTAGTTGTTCTGCTATTTTAGTTGTTCCTAACAATGCTAACTGTAAACTATTTTTTATGTGGGTACCTGAAGCCTCATGTTTTTTAGTTCTGTCATTAAAATGGTTTAAGTCTTTAAATCCAGTCTTAGTCCAAGTCTCCTCCCTTCCAAACAATATAGGCTACAAGGAAAGCAAAATAATGCAATTTTAGTGTCACACCCACATAACCAGGAATATTTATTGTATAAGTCTGTTTTAAATTTACGATTAAAAAAAATTCTATTACCTGACTTCACAGTTTGATTAAAACTTGAAAGATCTGGTGTAGGTCTACCTACTCTCTTAATTTCAATTTTTTCCTCAATTGGACGTAAGCTGAACGGTGTTTTCGTTAAGTTTTTGACAGAATTCATTGCGTCCTACGAGTTATATATAATGAATATCTTACATTATGACGCCTTAATCCTTTAATATGCACTGTTATTTATATTTAACAATGAATTGTACTAACACTTAACTAACACTAACAATAAACTTCACAAAAAATTCGACCGACACTAATGAACTGAACTAATAAAACAACATAACCATATAAATTCCAACTGTCGTACCACGTGTTATTTACCAACAAACTGGTGGCGCCGTGGCTGACAAGCGGAGTTTGCAGTCCCTAATCACACCAGGCGAAGCTATAGCGATGTAATAGGAACACCCTAGTGTAGCCAGCCAGAACACAACTACATTGTGTTTCTCCATATACCAAGCGCGTCACAGCTGGTGTACACACCTGTAGTACACCGCGGCGAGAGGGTGTACAGTTTTTATTAAGTGCTCTGCACTTTTCAGTCAACAAATGATTAATTACGATTATTTAGCTTGAAAACACTTATTAATTATTGTTTTTTTCATAATTTTATAATTTAAAATACAGTTTATGGGGGATTTACAGGATTAAAAATACAATTAAATTTACAGGATTTAATGGGGGTTGTGCAACCGTGCAACCTAAGCACGGGCCGCCACTGGACTATTATAATGTACAAGTACTGTATTTTTTGTAAATGGCTGTTGTTATATTAGCCTGAGTGATTAATAAAGTTTTAACATCTGAGATCCAGGCCATTTTAGTATAGGAAGCTCCCACAGACTGGCTGATATTCTACAATTTCCTTTTTTTTTTTTTGTATATTGCAAGATTTCTCTGAAACATAATGAATTATAATTATAAATTATAAAGGATCTCTGTATTTTCATGAAACCTAAAGTAGCATGTATTTTGATAACAAAAAAAATTTCAATCACTGGACCAGGAGTATGCTGTAAAAAAATAAAGACGTTAAACATTGAATTTGATGTATTAAATGTAATTTTTTATTGATCTGTGACGTTAAAAAGTAGCAATGAACACAGTAAATATATGGAATTAATATTTAAAGTAAACAGCATTTTATAATAAAAATTCATATATTTTTTTGTGGCACACAGCAGCAAAGGGAAAATTAATCACACAGTAAAATTCTAGCATATGGTGCTATCTGTGTTTTCACTGTGAAACTACAAATAATGTTAGACAAGTTAGAAGTGATTAACATAGAAATTACAAGCATCAGAATGTGCAAAAAATTGCCATAACATCTATAGCATTGGTGTCAAAGTGTTAAAAACATTTAGTTTAACTGAATTTTGGAAAAAAATATGTAGGAAATTCAATTGAAAGAAGATTAAGCTATTCAGAACATGTGACTCACACCCTGCAGTATTCATGGTTCATTACCATTGTTAGCATTTTTCTATGTGATAACTGGGTTCCTGTTCTTCTTCTTCCAGAGCTCTACAGGCTGGGATGGCCCTTGGCTTCTGCCACCACTCGCCTCTCTCTCTCTCTCTCTCTCTCTCTCTCTCTCTCTCTCTCTCTCTCTCTCTCTCTCTCTCTCTCTCTCTCTCTCCCTCCCCCCCCCCCCCGAGATTATTGCAGATTCTGATTGTACTACACTGAAAACATGAAAAAAAGTAATTTTTCAAAAAGTGTCTGTCTGTGTGTCTGTAGATTTTTATTTTTTTTTCTATGGCAAACGATAACAGCCGCAAATTCAAACTGATTCAAATCATTTTTTGCATACAGCCCTGATTTGTAGAGTACTCACGATCTATTGTTTTTGGTGAAGATCGGTTGAGGGAAAGGGGTAGTTTACCTGCAACGGTTTTTTGTAATCAAGGGTAATTGTTTTCTATGGCAAACGATAACAGCCGCAAATTCAAACAGAATCAACTACTCTTTTGCATACAGCCCTGAATTGTAGAGTTCTCAAGACCTATTGTTTTTGGTGAAAATCGGTCAAGGGAAAGGGGTAGTTTATCTGGAACGTTTTATGTTTTAACAAGTGTATTTTATATGGCAAACGATAACAGCCGCAAATTCAAACAGAATCAAATGATTATTTGCATACAGCCCTAAATTATAGAGTTCTCAAGACCTATTGATTTTGGTGAAGATCGGTTAAGGGAAAGGGGTAGTTTACCTGCTACGTTTTATGTTTTAAAAGGGTATTTTCTATGGCAAACGATAAGAGCTGCAAATTCAAACAGAATCAAATAATGTTTTGCATACAGCCCTGATTTGTAGAGTACTCACGACCTATTGTTTTTGGTGAAGATCGGTTGAGGGAAAGGTGTAGTTTACCTGCAATGGTTTTTTTTTAATCAAGGGTAATTGTTTTCTATGGCAAACGATAACAGCCGCAAATTCAAACAGAATCAACTACTCTTTTGCATACAGCCCTGAATTGTAGAGTTCTCAAGACCTATTGTTTTTGGTGAAAATCGGTTAAGGAAAAGGGGTAGTTTACCTGGAACGTTTTATGTTTTAACAAGTGTATTTTATATGGCAAACGATAACAGCCGCAAATTCAAACAGAATCAAATGATTATTGCATACAGCCCTAAATTATAGAGTTCTCAAGACCTATTGATTTTGGTGAAGATCGGTTAAGGGAAGGGGTAGTTTACCTGCTACGTTTTATGTTTTAACAAGGGTATTTTTTTTTTTTTTTGCGAAAGATAACTGCCGCAAATTCAAACAGAATCAAATGATTATTTGCATACAGCCCTGAATTATAGAGTTCTCAAGACCTATTGGTTTTGGTGAAAATCGGTTAAGGGGAAGGGGTAGTGTACCTGCAACGTTTTTTTATCGGGGGTAATTTTTTCTATGGCAAACGATAACAGCCGCAAATTCAAACAGAATGAAATAATGTTTTGCATACAGCCCTGAATTGTAGAGTTCTCAAGTCCTATTGGTGTTGGTGAAGATCGGTTAAGGGAAAGGGGTAGTTTACCTGCAACATTTTATGTTTTAACAAGGGTACTATTTTTTTTTTGCGAAAGATAACTGCCGCAAATTCAAACAGAATCAAATAATGTTCTGCATACACCCCTGAATTGTATAGTTTGCAAGATCTGTTGTTTTTGGTGAAGATCGGTTAAGGGAGAGGGGTAGTTTACCTGCAATGTTTTATGTTTTAACAAGGGTAGTTGTTTATATGACGAACGATAACTGTCGCACATTTAAACAGAATCAAATATTTTTTTGCATGTATCCCTGAATTGTAGAGGACTGAAGGTCTATTGATTTTGGTGAAGATCGGTTAAGAGAAAGGGGTAGTTTACCTGCAACGTTTTATGTTTTAACAAGAGTAAAGTACTTAATTTTGATAAATAATGTATCCTAATAAGAAGCTCATAATAATCCACTGTAGAAACGTAGATGAAATATCTATAAATGAAGAGGTTAGGTGAACGGGGTGGGGGTAATTTTCTATTAATGAAAATTATAGTTGATTGGGGAGGGGAGAATTTTTTTTATGTGTACTACGTTATCGGCACCAAAGAAGTAGTTCTTTGTTAAAATTCCTTCCCAGGCTGTTTAGCCGTAGTCCAATGTTTTCTGCAAAACCATACTTTTCTGCAGTCCATCGACTGCCATCATCAGTGAAAATCGAGTGCGAAAACGTCAGGTGGTATACGTTTAGTGACCACAGTACCGTGGTTAAGGCTGAAGCAATAAGTAGAAAGAAGTAGTTTCTATGGTAATATTTCATTTCGAATATGATTTTAAATATAAATCTTAGAACATGGAAGTCATGTATGGTTCTCCATACCGATATTTTATCTGGTCCTCCAACAGAGATATTACAGCTGAAAATTTGGAAAAAGGTCAAAATTTCAATTTTTAGAGGGTGTAAATTGTAAAGGGTAAGCCACTTACCATTTATATTTTATATAAAGTACCACTCTTATATATAAAAACACAGAGAAAATTAAGGCTGAGAATCTGTTCCTTCTTTGAGAAATGACACTCCGAAAATCTAATTTTGTTCATTCGCATTCAATAATTTTGGCTACAAACATTACCTGAACAAAACATGTTAGATAGGTAAATAGGGCTTTGATTTGTAGGCCAGAATGTACTGAATCCAATGGAGCTTATTTGAAAAGCCTAGGAGAACCCAGTGCTGAGTAATTTAGAAAACCGAAAATGTCTGCGAATGCGAAAAATGGTGTGCGGCTTAAAACAAAAATGGCCACCATTTGTGAACTGGTTACAATAAAAATGTTAAAAATTTTTTTTTTTTTGAACTACCAAAACAGGGAATGCACATACAAAATTTGAATTTATTTCTGAGATGGTGAGGCAATCAGTGTTATGTGGTGCTGGGCCACTTGAAATGGACTGACCCTTTTAGCCAGTTCTTTATGAAATACACGATTGTACAGATTTATTTAATTTGAAGTTATCTATTATACAATCTCAATTTTCTGTACATTGCAGTTGCCATTATGTCATGAACTCATTCCCCCAATTGCCCTGTTGTATTTTTGGCCAGTGGTTAGGCATCACATTAGCTTGAGGTTACATTAAAACTCAAGTCACACTGGTCCTCAACCAACTTTAAATCGAAGGTGAGAGCATCTCTGATTTTTCTATTTTGTTTAATTTCTGAACATATTTGAAGTAATTTAAGACCAATTTTTTAAAAAATGTCCTAAGCTGTTTTTGAAAAAAATTACATTTTTTAATCGAGAATAAGTGTTTTTTATAATTAAAGGGTTTATAATTTTGACAAATTGGTTTATATTTTTGACAAGTTTTCTGCAGAATTTGTTGTTTTGAATTGACTGCAAATATTCTTGATTGAAAAGTAATCTTTAGTGGCTTTTCATGTGCTGGAGGTAAAAATATTTTACCATCTGATGCTGTGATATTATTTATTTTTGTAATTGAAATATCTTTTATAAGTTCATGCACTAAGTGTTCTTTCACAAGTTCACACATTCACTAAGTGCACTTTTGGAAGTAAATTCAGATGTCCCATTCTTCTCAGTAAATTGCACAAAGTGCACTCACAAATGTTTGCTATTTTTATCTTGTATAGGTAGAAAATGTAAGTAGTCTGGGAAATTTATAGTTTCCTGATAGTACTTTTTACAGATTGATCAACATGTACTTTACCAGCACTACATCCAGCTAATGGGAGACGATTATCCTCGTAATCATATTGTATAACATTTGTGATTTTATCTCTCAGAGTGCCTTTTGTCTACATTTTTCTTTTTTTTTTTTGTGACAAAATAAGCAAATTCCTAAACAGTTTTCAAATTGATATCCTGCATGTTCTTTGGATTGGTTTAATATTTTTAAAAATTTTTCAAACAAGTCATGTTCAGAAATAATATTGAAATATTATATCAGATGTTTGAAGTATTTACCAGGCTGTTTGGCCATGGTCCAGGGTTACAAACAAACTAAACGTTTCAGAGCAGCACTGGCTGCCATCTTCAGTGGAATAAGAGTCTACGCAATGCGGGATGTCAAACATCAAGCCCACAGAACTGTGGTGAAGGCTAAAGATGTTCCGCGATGAAACCTGTACTTATAAATTCACCAAGTCGCTTGTACAGGTAACAATTACACCATCAGCCAATCAGAACAGTGCACAAATGGAAGAACAGAGCAGAAAAGTGAAGATAGCAGCCAGTGGTGCTGCTGAAACATTTGGTTTGTTTGTAAACCCTGGACCACGGCCATGAAAGACTTAGAACAATATTATATCAAGTGGCTCTCTCCCACTAAGTCAGTGCAGTAGAACTAACTAATTGGTAGGGAAATTATGCTTGTTTATGTTTACAGTTATGTTTCAGTGGTTACGGTTACATACATAGGGAACAGTCACTAGCATGTTTTGGACCTGAGTCATTGTTTTATATTTTCTTGTATGTATAGCTCGTTCTACGAGCACCATGTTGTGGACTAGGACAGACATGCATCATTATATGAATGAACCTAAAGGGCCTCGTTTTGAAATGGATATAGAAGTACATTTATATAGTTAATTCCTTTTTAAAGTACTATTACTATTGTATTACAAATGTATAATATTATTTATGACAATAAATTTAAGTAACGAGACTCGTCATGCATTTTTCTTATAATTTAAAATTTTTTGTAAAAGAAATTTTTATACATATGATAAGCATATGATTTTTTTTTAACAACAATTAAATTTAATAAGTTTTGGTGATGAGTTTACTTAATTTACAGATATACAGAAAAACATTACTATATTACTATTACAGTAATATTACTATTATTACTATGGCCACTGGTAGAAATATTTTAATAAAAATAAGTATTTTTTAAATAACGGCTCAGAGTTGTTTAAAAATTGGTCTTAATTACTTAATATATGTTCAGAAATCAAACAAAAAACAAAAATTAAAGGTGTTCTGACCTTCGATTTAAAGACACTAGCAAAAAAATGAAAATTTTATTGGTTCCAAGCAGCAGAGCAGAGAGTAGTGTGCAGGTGTTTGTGTGTATGTGTGCATGCGTATGCGTGCATGGGGGGAGACTAAGTGAGCCAGAGAGAAAGAAAGATAATGAATGGGTTATTTGTGCTAAGAAAAAATATATAAATTATTCTGATACTATAATAAAATAAAGTTTCAACATTTTGGGATCAAACAGTTTCTGCTAACTCACAGATACTGACATAAAAATCAGGACGTGTTTTATCTTTTTTGAGAGCCCAATTAATTTGCAACAAGAAAGTATAGTTTGCCAAACTGTAAGGTAATTTAAATTCTGTCTGAGGCTTTCACGGCCGGCTTCATTGTTATGAGAACTTCGGCTTGCCGGGCTGTAAGACCGTGGTCCAAGGTTGTTTGGTGCAAACGTTTCAGCCGTGCGTTTGATGGCCATCTTCAGTGCAGAAGGCTGCAAAACACTGACAAAGGTTTCGTAGTCAGTGACCACTGAACTGTGGTTAAGGCTGAACTAAGTTAATTAAGCCAAATAATTAATTAATATTAAATTAATTATAATAATATTAAATTAATTATAATTAAAAATATAATCAATTAAGCCTTAACCACAGTTTAGTGGTCACTGACTACGAAACCTTTGTCAGCGTTTTGCAGCCTTCTGTACTGAAGATGGCTGTCAAAGGCACGGCCAAAACGTTTGCACCAAACGGCCTTACAGCCCGGAAAGCCGAAGTTCTCATAACATTGTAAGGCAATGTGTTTGTAGCAGGGGGATCTTGGAAAGTATGCTGGAGGGGTTGTTTTTTATGTTATTGTTAAAGACAGAATTACAGTGTTTTTATATTAAATGTTGCTTTTTATAGGATTCTGTGCTTAAAATCGTAATTGAAACCAATCTGAATACAAACAAATCTTGCTCCCACATCCCTACTTGTAACAGAATCTCACTACTCTATGATACACTAATACAGTTATACATTAATTTTGAAAAGAACTGGTGTCATGGGATGATTGTAATTTCTCTAGCCGTGCTTTATCATGCTTTTGGTTCTTTGATATAGCAAGTCTAAAATACCTTATGTGCTTTTGCTTATTATGTTATAGTAAAGTTTTTAATTTGCAAACATTACACACACACACACACACACACACACACACACCAACAATTGGTATGAGGAGTGTGTTTTTAGGGGTAGAAACCAAAAAGAAATTTATGACATTTACTTAGTGTATTTAAAAAAATGGTTACTTTTTTAAAAAGGTTTGATAATAAGTTTCCAACCAGTGATACACGTACAAGCACAAATTAGTAACAGAGTATAATTGTTTGAAACAGATAGAGGAAGAATTGGTAAGCATTAGAAGGAATAGAAAACAAACAAAAATGGGAACTGGAATGAAAGAAAGGAAGGGTGAAATAAATCAAGGATACAAGTGACAAAAATTGTGGTTACTGGTAGCAAAGATATAGCAATATAAGAATTGTAGGCTTGAATAGAAGTCATTAATGAGGGGCTAATCAATGATCAAAGCAAATACAATAACACCACTCAGGTTATGTGGCTATTGTTTTGGTTGTTTAAGACAGGCCATTATACTTCCTTTCATTTCTCATGGATGATTTACTAGCAGTTATAATTTTCAGTATAAGTTTTGTTGTTTTGGTGAACAGATCTACCTCTCCATATTTTATCATCACTCCGTCCACATTAGTGATGTCATCATGCCCAGGATTTTCACTTTTTTTACAGTACCTTTGACATATATGTTGACACTAATATAATATTAACTGCTTCTTGACTAATGTGTATTGTTTGAGCATACTTGTCTTGTTCATTTTCTCCTTTTGGTTACTTAATATCCTCCATATTCGTTTCTGTTGACCGTATAAACCACATAGTGGTTAGTATATTCATCTGACTCTCCTCATAACTCTTTGTCAGTTGACTACAGTAAACAGCGTGCAGATGCTGATTACTGTACCATAAATCCAGAGCTTTTATTTATTCAGTATAGCTGTTCTGGATGTCAGGAGGCACTTTCTGTAGTAGCTGTGCAGCAGATTGATTTAAAGCGAGCGTGAGTGCAATTCCTTTCTCTTTCTCTCTCCATTGACTTGCACTTGTGGCAGCTTCAAATTGGTGAAGATATGTCACCCAGTGAGTGCTTCCATCAAATGTTGGGCCTAGACATGAACTCCTACTACAGGCAAAGTTACTTTCTCTGTTACCTTATTGCCTGTGCAGTTTTATTTATTTATTTTTTTTTTGTACACTCTGTTCAATTAGCGTATTTGTTTTGTAAAACATGACTGTAGAAATCTACAGCAGATAATTTACTGACATTGCTGCTCCAACTTCAGGTACTGTGTGTGACATTGTTTCTTTTACCACTGGTATTCTAGTAATTGTTTATATAGCTCACTTTGCAGTAGATCCTGCTCTTCGACAGTTTGCTGCTCTTGATCCTTTATCAGTGCTTTAGTGTCTTCTAGTTCTTGCTTTTGTCTTGCCTCTGACTCTAGCATTAGTGTTTTCTGTAATTCTCCTGTTTTAAGCAATAGTGTTTCATTCCATATTGCTTTCCCAATTCATCCCTATCTCCTGTGTAACATCCTCTTTAGCAGTATTTGCCTTTCTTTTAGTATTTAAATATTATAATGTATTATCACAATAATAAATTTCTTATGCAATTTTTATACCAAAACGAATCAAAAGTTCTATAGCATATATAAATATGATGATAAGCTTTTTGAGTACCATTGCATGTCAGAAACATTGGAGTATGGCAAGCATTATAAAAAGTGAAATAAGTTACTACTTTAAAAATTGAAGACACAATACTGACAATGTATACAACAAGATTGTGCTTGTCTGGCCATCCCGTTCTACCACGGTATGCAAAGTGCTTAGAGTGTGTTTGTGTTTTTACTTATTAATGAAGTTTAAAACAGTGTGCTTTAATCACCCTGCCAAACCGGACTGTTTTAACCACAGGAATGAAAAGTGTAACAACAGCGTTTTGAAAGTCTCTTGTATCACTCAGCAATAAAATAAAATGGTGTCTGCCATATACACGTTAGAAATTTGTTTGGTAAATACGTATAATTTGAATTATTACCACAAAATGTTTCACACTGTTGAGATATGAATATTACTTTGAACTTTCCAATTAGAATTTTAAAAAGTATTTATAGTACTTTCATAAGCTGTTCACATTAACTTGAGATTTTAAAGGAATTAAAATAAGATATACAATTCAGCAACATTTTCAGACATGCAAGTTCAGTATATGCATAATGCGTGTCTGTGTGAGTATAACATGGTGATAATTAAGACAACTGAAGAAATACTTTATTCATTTAAAATTACCTTGTGAAAAACATGTAGAAGAATATGTAAAGTCAACTCATCCAGTCATGGTTTTCTTCACATAAAAATACAGACTTTACATGCTTTTCATTGTAACTTTTACCAGTGTGAGAAAATTTGTTGTGTCATTGTGTTTTCATTATCAGTTTCTTTTCCTTTCAACACTAAAATTAAAAAGACACTAACGGGTTATTGCATATTGATATAAAGTTACTTCAAACTTTGCGAAGGAAAGCTGTCTTGGCTTGGTTCCATTCTGAAGCTATAATTCTTATTCTGATTTCATCTTGGCAAACAAAATTTATATGATGTACTTTATTTGTTACATACTCATTTAATTACTATTCACTTTACACATTTCGTATATATTATAAGTACCTATCCATTGACTTCACCTAATTTTTTTTCTACATAGTACAGTTAGTGCCACCCTAACTTAAAACTACCCCATTAGAATCTGGTTTTAAATTAAGGATATCTCAAACTTAATTATGACTAACTTTCATTTTATAAGTTATCTGACAAGTCTTATTGTTTCTTTTGTTATGAATGCAACTTAAACTGGAATGAAAGTTGATGCTACTTATTATTTAGTTTTGCGTGTAATGGTAATTTTCATAAATTATAATTTTATAAATATAAGCTTTCTGTACAGACATTTTATTTATATACATATGGCAAAGGTATTTATGCCTAGCTATGAAATGAAGAAGAAGAATAGTAATTTTAACATATTTTTATGGCAGTTACCTATATCGTAAGAGACAACACAGATAATGCTACAATACTCTTTAAAAGATAATTTTCTAGTTATGTTTATGTATATTATTAAAATATAAACACAGTCATATCAAGTGTCTGGAAAACCCAAAATCTGCTAAATTAGAATCAGAGTTAGTCATTCTATGACATGGGACCCCTCCTGCATTGTTTCTATTAAGAATACAATACAAAGAATCCATTTTCTGTCTAATGCTATGATAATAACAGTATTTAACAAATGAAAATATATAAGATTGTGTGTGTGTGTGTGTGTGTGTGTGTGTGTGTGTGTGTGTGTGTGTGTGTGTGTGTGTGTGTGTGTGTGTGTGTGTGTGTGTGTGTGTGTGTGTGTGTTCCCATATGTTTTTACAGAGATAGGTATAATGAACTCTTCAGCTTTGTTGCTTGGTTGTTCCAGCCCCTAACCTCTCCTTGTGTTTGAGTTTTAACATTTTTAAGTATATGTATATTTTTATTTTTCTATTGGAATCAGACATTTGCTTTCCAGATTTAATAGTATTTATACATACATTTCTTTTATTTTAGTTAATATTAACCCAGAATTAAGTAAAAATATAAATAATTTATTTCAGACCCAGAACAATTATCCCTCGTTCTATAATTTGGCCTCAACAACCATCAGCAGTAGTAGTCCTTGCAAGACGGTAAGTTACCCTTAATAAATATATTGCTTTGTTGTACATATCAAAAATAAAACTGAAAATAATATCCACAAGACCGTAGGCATGGGTGCACATATTATAACACTTACTATTTCAGATGTATGCGTGGTTAACAAAATGCAGGGGATTAGTTTCATAAAATTTCAGGAAATTGAAGCAACAGCTAATATCCATATATAGCCGTATAAATAGATGGAAAACACATATCAGCAAGTTAAATAATTGCCATTTGTAAGAGATTGTTACAGTGTTCATGTCTATCATACATGTTCTTTCTTTCATGAAAAGTTTATACTTAAAAATTATTACAGGGAAGGCTAGCCAAACTTAACAGATTCATCACACACACACACAGAAAAAACAGTGCTAATTTTGTTGTATTTCACTGACTCAGACAGCTTCTTTTGTCATAAGACTTACATATTTTTCCATGACAAGTGAAGCTGTTTTTGCTAGTAAAATATTTCAAACTAGAGTTTTCTCTGTGTGTGTGTGTGTGTGTGTGTTTCTGAAACATAGGTATTGTTTGCTGGTTTTCCATCTAATGATTATTAAGTATAATGAGGCCCAGAGTCCTCTAACTTGTCAAGTCATTTTTGTCCTAACTCGATAAAAATTTGTTTCTGTTCGGATAAATAGTAGTTTGTATTTCAGACGGAGGCTTGGTTTTGCTTCCTCATGCGATTACTGGGATAATCCACAAAATACAGTGGAACCGATAAATCTTACTGCTCGGTAAGTGTTTTCCACTACAATTAAAGAAATGTTATTAAATTTTGATTGGGTGGACAGACAAATTGTTTTATCATAATGTTTTGTTTGCATAATTTTTATGTGAATTTTTAAATTTCTGTAGATAATGTTATGAATGAAGTAAATGTAGATGCATATTTATAACTGTCTGTCTTGTATTTATAAAATCTGTTAGTACCTAATAATTATATAACACCCATTGACTATAAGCTTAAAATGTGTGCATTTATAACTTGTAAAATGTAAAATATATATTATTACTTGCAAAGTGGCTGTAATTTTTAATAAAAACAGTTTATCAATTGACAACCACGTTTCATTGACATTAGTGTTAATACCAAATGTTTTGCATATTCTGTGACGTGTCACCTTGGTGGTAAAGCTGGTTTCATTGTTAATACCAAATCTGTGGCCCATTTTGTGTAATGTGACATTGTCAGCTTTACCATTGAAGATGCCGTATCATAGAATGGGCATCAAATTTGGTGTTAACAAAAAACGATATCAGTAAAATGTGGTTGTCATCTGGAAAAAGTGTTGTCCACACACACACACACACGTCTTTTGAACTAATAAGAAACTTGAAATCGTGTTGTGACACAGCCACTCATGTTCAAAGTTCTTGAAGAAGATTCTGTATAATTATATGAACTGTATCAATCATTTATATAATTCTGTGTATTGATTTAATGATATTAATTCTTTGCATTAATATGTGTTTAAAAACACTCAAAATATTTACACCTCTTGCTTGATAACATAATTTATACATTAAATATTTTGTCATGGAACTTAACCCACTTCACACTCAGTGGAGCACCTGCAGCAGTATCATTTATCTATGTGCATTCTACTAAATGTAAAATGTATAACTTTTGGCTTTCTGTTTTGCTTTCACATTTAAATCTATGTGTATTAACTTATTTTTATTCATTTTAAAGCACACATGCTTCTATTTGAGTGAGAGGGGTGACTATGCATATTTACTTGAAGTAACTACATGTGTATTTTTTAAGTTTTAAACCTACACCTTAACTGCTTTGCTTGCATACATGACTTTCACTACTTCCTCATTCCATGAATCGTGTGGCATATGTGAGAGGTAATGAGAGGGGAAAGGAAGAGAGAGAGAGAGTAAGAGTAAGGTGACGTGTGTGTTATTTTCTTTCAGTCGTTGTTTATGATAGTCTAGTTGTGTTTTATCGTGTTTTCCTGTGTTGAAATAGTTGGCATGTTCCTTTGAGAAGCTGGCATGTGAATAATGGAACAGTGCCTTTGAAAACATTGTGTAGGGTGTTCTGTAGGGTAGGTAGAGTTATGGTCTTAATAGTATTAAAAGTAGGTACCGGGCTGTTTGGCCATGGTCCATGGTTTTCAAACAAACCAAACGTTTCGACAGCACCACTGGCTGCCATCATCAGTGGAATTTGAGTCTACCTGAACACGGAAACGTTTTGTTTGTTTGAAAACCATGGACCACGACCAAACAGCCCGGTACATACTTTTAATACTACTGACACTGGCCGTGAAAGCCTTAGAACTATATTATGGTCTTATGTTTTCTAGCAGTTTATGATATTTTGTATTTCTGCTCCCATCATACTCCCTAGCAAGAGGCATATTTTGCTGTACTAGTGTCTTACAGTAGAAAAATGGGTCATACTTTTCGGAATATTAAGTATCAAATGGTTTTAAAAGGCTGTAAATTTAAGAAAAGTTAACATAAATAAAAGCCGTTATAATTGAGTGAAATGCACAAGTGTACTCTGTACTTAAATTAGTAAGCACACAGTATAAGTCGTGTTACATTAGTAAGTAGGGATACAGAGAAAACTGGTGGGTATAGTTACTGACAGGCTTACTGCACTTTGTGGGCATATACTTTGATTAAGAATCCTTCATTTTAGATAGTCTGTAGTGAAGAAATAATTTTGTAAACAATTTGCTATACACATAGCATTTATAACTTTCACTCCGTAGGACTTGTGTATTATAGTCACTAACTTCGTCAGTGCTACTAAGTTTATACATAACACAACTAAACAGTAATTTTCAGCATTGGATATTACAGATGATATCTTTATGGAAATCTCATTATTTGAAACACAGGTTGAGAGAAACCTTCAATATCGCTCCTTATACTGTCAAGTTAGACTTTCCTTGTAACCGATAAATTAGGTTAACACATAAAAGCATTATCATAGACGTCAGTTAATTACAGTGAGTAACTGTACTAAAGAGCTGATAACTACAGACACCATCCTAACTGCTAGGATGTGCTTATTTCCTGTTTCGTGTAGGTAGTTGTATTGCAGTTAAACATAATTTCCTTGATATATACATGTCTCATAATTAGCTCGTTATACATTCCTGTCTCTCCATATATATATAATTAGCTGTCCATATGTGTGTAAAGTTAACCATCTTTGTTGCTCAGTTTGGCTTGTTTCACTATTATTTACATTGCATAATTTGTATTTTTACTTAATTTACAAAATAATTATATTTCTTTTGTAAATATTGTGAAGTTGTTTTTAAGAGTCAGAGTCAAATGAAAACATTAAAAATATGTGGAAGGTTCAAAATATAGTTGTGTTATCCTGCAAGTTGACAGCAGTGATATTTGCATTGATTGATTGTTAATGGCGACACGCGGTATTACACTGTTAGATTGTAACATGATGAGATAGCAGTAATGTGAAAATGTGAATTAATTTGGAACCTTCACAAAGAGAGGAGTAGCTGTTTCTTCTTCTTCTTCTGCACTACAAGGATTAGGCATTTGGCTGTTCCATCCTCACAAACTGACGACCACCGTTTTCGTGGTCTTCCTATATCTCTTTTCCCTCTTGGGTTGTAGTTAAAAAATTTTTTTGGTATTCTCCCATTTCCCATTCTATTTATGTGGTGTTTCCATCTTTCTTTATATTCAGTTATCTTTTCATTTATTGTATATACATTTAGTTCATTTTGCACGTCTTCATTTCTGACTAAATCTCGTCTTGTGCAGCCTTTGACCCGTCTCAAAAATCTCATTTCTGCTGTCTGTATTTTGCTCTGTCTCCTTTTTTGGTATTTATCCAACTTTCACTCCCATACATAAGTACAGGTACAGCCATCTTTTATAAAATTTTATCCTTGTGTCTTTTCGTGTTTTGTTATTTAACGTTCTATTTGTTGTGCCACATACTGCCTGGAACTTATGTATTTTATTTTCCATGTCATTGTCATAATTGTAGCTTGCGTCGCAGCCCAAGTATGTAAAGTTAAGAGTAGCTGTTTTAAGTGGTGAAATACCACTGACTCTTTGATGAACGGTAGTTCAATATGGTGATTTATGTCTATCACAATGGCAAGTGTACAAGTGGATTTGAAAACTACTGAATGACATTGGTTCTATAATAGACTTTCCCCGACCAGATCAGGCAGTGGAGTAGTGTTAACAGAGGCCATCGTGGCAGTTGAAACCAAAGTGAAGAAGGAAATAGCTTCATTTCTGGATATGTGTCAGGTACTAACACACACATTATGTAGCCTATGATTGACTGCAGCAGGGTTGGTACCATGCAAACTGACTACA
Source organism: Magicicada septendecula (assembly GCA_034769895.1). Classification (NCBI taxonomy): domain Eukaryota; kingdom Metazoa; phylum Arthropoda; class Insecta; order Hemiptera; family Cicadidae; genus Magicicada; species Magicicada septendecula. The sequence continues at coordinate 743,244,946 of CM068368.1, read as the reverse complement.
GAATTTGAAGAATGGTCTGTTGATTCCTGCCAGGAAGCAGCCCTTGAAGCAGAAGGGGATAGCTTGCTGAAGCATTGGCAGTAGAGGTAAAAACAAAGTTGAATACCGCCAATCAGAAATCAAGAAAGTAAGCAAATAATGGATCCTGGCTAAAACCAGAATAATTCTGCACACAGCCATCTCTGGAAAGATACTGACTCTCTTTTGAGATGAATGAAGATTAATTTTGAAACAATATGTTCCCAGGTAGGGAATACTATCACAAGTTCAATTTATGGAGGTCTCAAGAACCACTTGCATCCTCATGCTCAAGTCTAAATAGTATGGAATCCTGAGTAGAGACGTTTTGTTGGACTGCTCATTATGGCAGTGGGAGGCGGCAACCCTTTCAGGTCTGACAAGTAGGCAAAGTTGCTGGTATATGATAATTGCCATACTCTAAGCAATTAGACATTTTTTTGCAGTATCCATGTACTGCTGAAACACTGGAATGCTTGTTTTGCTCTCAGTGTTTGTTGTCATTGTATACCTTTTGTGTACAGTAAATTATGGGGAAAAATATTTAAGGTTTTTGTTTGACTCACTGTAGTAATTTATTATAAAAAAGTCATTCTACTTCTGGCCACATTTATTATAAATTATACTCAGTAGTTAACATTAACAGTGGAACGTCACACATGAGACATCCTTAGTAAGAAACACCCATGACTGCCACAAAGATGACAAACTAAGTCTGTATTCATGTATCCAGTTAGCAAATAGTGAATATATTATGCAGAAAATTTATTGAGAATGTGCCGTGACAATACCTCATCTTTGCTTTATGGTGAAACATTCCTTTTTGTGTGAAGCAGTTACTCTTTGTGAGCTTTGAGGAAATTGAATTGTATCTTTGGATTTCATGCTCTGTGCAGTTAGTCAAAAATAGAGAGCCACAGTATGTAAACAAAATTAATTATTTATTTGTTTGTGCCATTGAGACATTAATTCATTTAAAACCATATTGAAATATGTGGACAGAATCTAGTAATTGAATTTCATAAACTGGAACATTGGATATATTATTATATACCTATTATTATATACCAGAAATCTATGAGCAGCATATTAAGAGAATGGTCGATAACACTAGTGATGTCAGAGCAGAAGCTGAATGCATCAAGTCAGAAGTGTTAATAACCATTTCATAAATCAAATGAGGAATAGTCTGATATGTGTGATATCAACCTGAAAATATTTTTCCAACTCAACAATTTCTGTTGCTAAGCATAGCAATGTTTTTTTAACTTCAAAATTTGTCATCACTAGATCTGCTTCTTACTATTTCTTTGCGTTTGTTGTTGATGTCTGCTGTTCAGCACAAATCTATTTTCCCTACCAGCAAGAATTAATCAAAGGAAATAAAAGGCCTTGACGTCATCATTCCCACTTTTTTTCTTAACATGGACAGTAAATAAGATTCATGTATGTAAATTATATTTCTACCTTCAAGGCTCCATTACTGTATGGCTCTGATAACTAAATTCTTTTATCGTGTAGGCCTGTATCAGGAGGTTCTATAAGCACTGCTGAATAGTGTATTATATTTATCTTCTTTAAACCAAAGTTTTTAAAATATTTTTCCAAGGTTTCTTTTGTCTCCTCAAACCCTCATTGTAGTATTAAGCTTATAAAAATTCATGAACAGTCCTGATCACTTCACTATCAAATACAGTGGAACCCGTTAACACGAAATGACGGGGACCAGCTGTTTTTCTTGTTAACGGACAAAAAGTGAAACAAAATAAGATACAGAAGTACTGTACTGTAAATGGTCAAATTCTGAAGAGATTACTTACTGAATTGTGTAGTAAAATAAATCAATAAAGAATATTCAAAAGGTACTTACATATGAACGTTTTATTTATCCTCCTGGACTATTATACAGTAATTAATTTTTCTTAAAATGTAAAGTTATTGTAGTGACAATGTTCAATTCTTTTTTAAATAGTCCGTTATTTTCTTTTGTACAGAATTCTGCACTACTTGATTTTCAATAAATTGTTCTAGTTTATCGACGTGCTCAAACATTTCACCTTCCGAGTTGGCTTTTAAAATCGACGAACACGTCTCAGCAACGCGTATCGGTAGCGGTAGGAACTCCTGTCATATCATTTTCCGTGTCAAGTTCGTCGGCACTCTCATCATTTTCACAGTTTTCAGCTTGCACTATTTCTACGATATCACTGTCTGTTAATACGGGAGCCGTAGTTATGTTCTCGTCGACAGACATGTACTCATTTAGAGAAACTGAAACATTTAATGCCGATGATACGCGATTAAACATTTCAGACAGGGTAGGCCCATTTTCACTTTCTTCGCATTCACCTGTTTAATCTCTGAATTCAAAATGAATCGAGCATGAGTGAAACAATTTTCGATAGTTTTAGGTGTCACGAGGTTCATGCTGTTCGCAACAAATTACAAGCGTCCAGTAAATTTATACAGAAATTGTTTTTCGCCTCTATAGCGGCCAAGTATTTCCGCAGAAGTAATTTTCTGTACTGGAATTTTAAATTCTGAATAATTCTTTGATCACAAGGTTGTAGGACACTAGTCGTGTTCGGTGGTAGAAAAATAAGTTTAACTGCCGTCAGTTCTATGTCACTCGAGTGGGGAGGACAGTTATCAACAATTAACATAACTTTTCTCTTCTGAGAAGCGAAATGTTTTTCTAACGAAACTAACCATTTGGTAAATATTGTAGACATCATCCATGCTCGTTTGTTACCTGTATATTGTACTGGTAACTTTTTAACATTTTTAAAACAGCTAGGCTTTAAACTTTTACCTATAACAAGTAACGGAAGTTTTTCTGACCCATCAGCATTGCAGCCTGCCATCACTGTCACTCTCTCTTTGGACTATTTACTGCCAGTGCATTGTTCACTTTAATTGAAAGTGTTTTATCTGGCATGCAACGGAAAAATAATCCTGTTTCATCCCCATTGAAAATATCTTTTCGTGGGTAGTCTTTTAAAATTGCAGGTAGTGTAGATTGCAACCAAGATGATGTCATTTCTTGTGATACCTCTCTTGACTCGCCACAGATGTTTTTGTACGTTATACCATTTCGTTTTTTTGAATCTTTCTAGCCAACCACTACTTGCAGTGAAATCCAAGTTCATCTCTTCAGCAAAAACGTTTGCTTTCTCCATTAGCAGTAGTCCAGAAATAGGAGCATCTTGTGATCTCGCTTGCTTAAACCAGACAAGAACAGCTTCCAAGTTTTCGTGGTTAGTCTTACGGAAACGTTTTCTATCTGGTTCAAACTTGCTCGACTCATACAGCTCTAAAATTTTATCTCTGTTTTTTATTATTGTAGATAACGTCGAGTTTGGTATACCGAATTTTTTACAGATCTCTGTTTTAGATAGAATACCCTCGTTAACAGCTTGAAGGAGTTCAATTTTAATTTTTAATGATATGGAATTTTGTTTACGCACTTTCTTCTCCATTTTTTACACTTTGACACTGCAAAAACGAAATTTACAGAATCGTAACCTCACTTAGCACCTGTATGTACACGTAGGCCAAAGTCACTTAATACTGTACCGAAGACCGTAAAGACTAAAAATAAAGGCATAAACAGTTACTGTAAATCTTACAGCTGACTAAATTTTTTCACAAAAACGTTATCCATACCGTACTGCGAACACCACCACACGCACAGAATACTGTAAGTGGACTGAACTAACTAACTTCGCAACAAACTGCACCCTGTAATGTAACGGAATGGCAGTCTATTCGGGGAAATGAACAACACATTTGGTACGGAGGTAAACAGCTTGGTACCGGTACTGTACTGTATACAATAGCAGTTATAAAGACGTAACGTACCAAGCAGCTGTTTATTATTTGCACCTACACGTAGCACAGATTCCTTTACATTGGGACATTGTAAACGCGTTTCTGGGCGTGGATGTATGGATTTATTTATTATGCAGCTAATGAAAAGCCAGCAAAAATTTCGTGTTAAGTGATATTTCATACGTTAAACCTTCGTGTTAACCATACAAACTGTAACTGAAAAATACATACAGCGATCGGGACCTGAGTCACATTTCGTGTTAACCGATATTTCGTGTTAACCGTTTTCATGTTAAACGGGTTCCACTGTATATCTACATCAAGTAAGGGGTTAAAACAATTTTAGATGTTATCTGGTGTCTCGAAGCATATTTTGATGATTGTTTTTGCACCCCTCACTTTTTATATTTTTAACCTCTCATTTTTAATGAGTGATTTGTTCTGTGCTTCATTTTCAATAAATTTTGTTAAATTAAGAAACTGCTTTCAAAAATTGTTGAAAATGTATTTTTAAAGCAATAATTTTTTGAAGGTAGTATTGTTAATCTAACAATATAAAAACCTGAAATTCAAATTACGTTTATACCTATTATACATAAAACTGTAGCACACTAAACAACACAGAGTGCTTTAAAGTAACTACAGTTATTAAAAAGAGAATACCGGTTATTTATAAGAAATCTGTATAATATTTACCATATTTCTTCCATCATGTGACTTCGTGTTGCATTCGATTGATTTACGCATTTCAAAACATATGTTTCATGTTCAGAAATAAAAAATCACTCTAAGCGAGGTCGTTAAATATTAAAATAGCAAATATTGAAAACAATTCCACACATATCCGCGTTACATGTGGAATTTTTTTCAATATTTGCAATTTTAATATCTAACGACCTCGCTTAGAGTGATTTTTTTATTTCTGAACATGAAACATATGTTTTGAAACGCGTAAATCAATCGAATGCAACACGAAGTCACACAACTGAAGAAATACGGTAAATATTATACAGATTTTGTTATAAGTGACTTGGATACCAATTCAAACATGTCTTTCAAGTATTTATAAGACACTATCGAAAGTTATATTTTACTTTCAATTACCACCACACCTTCTAATTACCACCAAAAATTGGTGCAACAACACTTTGCCACTTAGAATTGGAGTCTCCCATATATCTACAGTCAAACTGAAGTGTCAGACAATGAGTGCAAAATTATTGTGCTGTAAGAATATTAAATTCAGCAGTTATGTGAGTCATATTTGTAATGAATTCATATCTAATGTTTTCTTGATATTGTATATATCTAGCCAGACTCATGTTTGCCATTAAAAGCAGTATTTATATGGTGTATAAATATATCTGATACAAAAAGCGCAACCAGAACTGTTAAATATAAAAAAGCAGAGTTGTAGAAATGTTTAATATTGTTTGTAAGCAGATTGTGCCTTTGCTCACCGACTGAAGGCACATAGCTCGGTTTTATAAAAATCACAGTGGGTTATTATTGTAGTGACTCTCTGTAAATTTGTCAAAAAATGGTAGAAAAATATGGCTGAACAAAGAAAATTTGGTCCCTCTTTTAAAAAATTTAAATATACGTTTTTGTTTGTTTGAATGATAATTTTGCTAGACATTGTGATTTACTATGAGTGAAAAGCAAGTATATTTTTTTTTAATCAGTAAAAAATTGCAAAGCAATATAAGTAAAAGATATGAGAACACAGAACAAAAAACAAAAGAAATAATATTAACAGTAAAAATTGAACAAATGTTTTGGTAACACTGGGTAGGAAACTAGTCAGAACAACATTTTTATAAAATCACGAATTTGGTCTCTGATTTTGCTGCTACCCAATTTTGGCACCCAGGGGTCATTCCATGTCAAGTCACCCAGGTCATGACACCCACCTCCTCAGATTTTGATGAAACTTGACACAATTGATTCTATTACTATCCTGATAACACCTGCAAAATTTTTTTGCTCTATCATTTATAGTTTTTTTTTATTAATTTTTTAGTTTTTTTAATTTGGCGCTATCCGAAGCCTCGGAAATCGCGCCTTTAACGTGCACTCACAAATTTAAAAATATTTTTCTTGAAAACTATTCAAGATATCATCATGAAATTTTGCAGAAAGTTTGTGTTTTATACCTAAAAGCAGTGAAAAATGCTCTTATTAACCTATTTCAATCCCTCAAAAAACTAAAAATATTTAAATATCATTTTTTAGAAATTTAAGAAACGGGTGTTTTGTTTTACAAAAACCACAATATCTAGAGTCTCAGACATGATAGAATGCTCAAATTTGTTTTAAAATACTCTTAAATATATAGGCTATTAGATAATTAAAAAATATAGTTGGCTTTTTAACATGTTTAATTACTGTGCACAACAGAAGAATATCTTTTAAAATTCAAAAGATGGTTTAGTACTTACGTTAAACACAATTTATTGTTCAAACTACACATTCAATATTGTGAGTTGTTTGTCTTTTTAATACATGTTAATGCTGATTGAAATACTTTTTCCACTTCATCCAACAGCTTTCAGTTTTTTCACACATTCTTTTTTGAAATAATACATTCTTCCGGTGCCAGTTGATTGAGGTGCGTCTACTATACTGATGATGTGTTCCAAAGGCACTATCCACAAATCTTCTCTTTGAGGCCAATAAAAAGATGCAGCTGGTCCTGAAGGGTGGAGAAAAAGAATTTCCGCATCTTCTTCTTCACTGAAGATAGTTTTTACTAGTCCAAAATACCAGTTACCATCATAATTTGCAACCACATAATTATTTGAAGATGGTTGAACACAAACCCAATCAGAAGAAGTTTGATAAGAAAAGATTAGTGCAGGGTTAAGACTATCAGTAGTCCTTCTAATTTCAAGGTTGTTTGTATGAAGTGGTTTGAAATTATGAAAACTTCTAGTACCAGGAATAGTCCGGGTTGTTGAAAATCATTTTTCTAGTTCCAATCGTAGTGAATCAGCATCTTTTTTGTCAATAAAGTGAAAGTGAATGTTTTCAATGTTCTTTTCACAATAGTTGTAGACAGCACTTGCTGTCATAATTTGATCTTCATCTGGTAGCTGGAGGCTTGCTTTCCTTAAAATTCTTTTTACCGTTCCTCCTAGACCATCACACATATTGATTTCCCATGACTTGTAGCAAAAAACTGTGTTCAGCTTTCATATTGAAGTCTTTCAAATGCTCAGACAGGTTCTTAAAACTATTCCTATTTTTATATTGACCAGCACAGCCATCAGTGAAATAATGAACTGTGTCTATTTCTGGATGATTTATTGCCAGCCATTTTGTAATTTCCCTTTGGACATAGTTAACAAAACTTGTGTCATGCTCAAGATCGTCACTTATAAAACAATGCTTAGAAATCAAAACATTCTCTTTGTTTAGATTGTTTTACCATCTCTGCTCTGTCGGTATTCACCCATTGGCTTATTACAATTTCTTCTTCTAAATCATAATCTTCACTTAATTTTTCAGTCAAATAATCGATTAATGCAGTGTTTGCAGGACAGTTATCACAATGGCGCAGCATGCAGTTGGAATTTTCTATGTTGCACACAAGCATCTTAATTAGGTCTTTATATGATTCTTCAATTTTGGCAGCATCCAGTAACAGTTTTACATTTTGGTGGATGCAGCAAACACATACAGTGTGTGTGCCTGCAGAACCAGCAAGGATACACCATTTAGGTCTCAAACAACAAAATTTTGAAAACCCTACTTTCACATCTGGATATTCCCGTTTAAAACAAGAATAGAGTTCTCTCAAGTTACAAAGGATACGTCTTTTTTGCATGTAAACATTTTTTTTAACACTTACTTTGTCTTTAGCCCCAGGTAACACTCTTGAACTTTCATCATTTTGATAAAAGTCTGTTACAAGTTTAATTGTATTTTCAGAAAGTGTTTTCCTTTTTTTGGGATCAGGAATTGCCAAAATACCCTTTTCACGTTTCAGCTTTCTTGCTTGTTGCACAGTGTATTCACTCACATTGAATTCCTTCATCACGTTTTCTTTGCTCCAAGAGTCTGGAGCCAAAGTCAAAATCTGGATTTTTTGAGACCTCCCAACAGATAAAATCTTTTCTTTCAAAAGACAAATCATCACATCAAAATCCTGTGCCTTTTTAACCATACTTGTATCTTCTTCCTCGCCATCAGAACTTGGAACATCATAATCTAGTGCTTTTGAAATTTTTCTTTTCTCAGCCTTAGTTATATTATCAACTTTTTTTTTATAATACGACCCCTTACTACGTGATGACAAGGTGTGAAGCTTTATTGGTGTTAAATCTAAATCATCTAGAGCAGTGTTTGTTTGTGAGAGGGATACATTTCTTGATTCTAATGAATCTAATTCAGTCATGAGTTCATCATCTGTTTCATTCTCACTGACTTTTATTATTTTTTTTCTTCACAAAAGTTACGGCATGTTGAACAAAGCTTTTGCCCAGGTTTTATGTAAAAAATTTTTGCTATCAGTTGTTTTGAAAAACTTAAACTTACACTTCTCAACGATTTATTAATAGGCTTTTTGTGTTTTTTTAACGGGTCTACACAGATTGTTTGATACTTTTCAAATACGTTTAAAAAGTAGTAGCTGTGATGAGAACAGATATTTTTAAATTCACACAAATTAATTCCAGATCTAAGGCGAATCAAATCTTTTTCTTCGTCACTTAATTCAGAAACACATTGTAACTTTTTTGAAGGTATGTAGATTGTTTGGAAACAGTCAGATTTTTTAAATAGTCCAATGCTACAGGCTTGAATATCTGCCATGCTGTTTTGCATACTTCACAGCATGTTATGAAAAATTTTTAAGTATTATTCTTCATATAATACTTCCAAAATATTTTAGTTATTGAAGCAAAACATTTATAAAACAATAATAGTGATATATTATTTTTAGTAATTAGCAAAAAAAGGGAGTACTTATTAGAGGGTTTTAAACTGTAAACAAACTGCCAGTACTTACAGATTCAACTGAATTATTGTTTAAAAAAACATCCATGCCCTACTTGTACACTCAAATTTACCTTTTCTTCAAAACACAAATTAAACAAAATAAGTTTATATTCACACGAATTTAAATTATCTTCAAAACCCAAAGTAAATTTAAAAAAGTTTATATTATTACTGCCTCAATAACACTTAACTTAAAAACATTAATTTAAACAATCTTTAACTAGGAAACAATTAGTCACTGTAGGTATGACCTCACTTAATGAAAGATAGGAACAACTGCACTAATTCAACTGTAGAGAGGAGCATGTCACCACAGGAAAAGAGCCTGTTGAGACAGGCTTGGTGAGTCATGTAAATTATCAGCAGCACAGCTGAGCTGCTGATAATTCACCAAATCATAGTACTGAGATTAAAATCTGAGTACTGAGCTTTTAAATATTACTTTTAGTTACCCTCATTATTACATTTCAAACTTACTAGTATATCTTTGAGTTGTTTTTATTTAGTAGGTACTGTAAGACTTTCCCCTAATGTTTATAAGTTTGTAAAAGTTATAAAAAATAAAAAGCAAACTAAATTTTAACTTTCCCACAGACTACCTATTTAAAAACAGTATAGTTTTTTTAGATAGGCCTATATAGTTCTTTATTTTGTATTGTTATTAAACATGTTAAAAAGCCAACTATGTTTTTTTAATTATCTAATAGCCTATATATATATATATATATAAGAGTATTTTAAAACAAATTTGAGCATTCTATCATGTCTGAGACTCTAGATATTGTGGTTTTTGTAAAATAAAACACCCGTTTCTAAAATTTCTAAAAAATTATATTTAAATATTTTTAGTTTTTTGAGGGATTGAAAATAGGTTAATAAGAGCATTTTTCGCTGCTTTTAGGTATAACACACAAACTTCCTGCAAAATTTCATGATGATATCTTGAATAGTTTTCAAGAAAAATATTTTTAAATTTGTGAGTGCACGTTAAAGGCGCGATTTCCGAGGCTTCGGATAGCGACAAATTAAAAAAAACTAAAAAATTAATAAAAAAAACTATAAATGATAAAGCAAAAATTTTTTGCAGGTGTTATCAGGATAGTAATAGAATAAATTGTGCCAAGTTTCATCAAAACCTGAGGAGGTGGGTGTCAAATTAATTTTTTATTGGGTGATTTGACATGGAATGACCCCGAGGCCTACTGGCTCCATCACTCCTTTTCCCAGTTGCACATCCCTAATTATAGACAAAATCTTAACTAATATAATTTCCTGTTACAGTTCTCCACCCTTCCGTGACCTTCAGAATCAAGGAGATTCGGAATTTTTGCGTCGTTTGGATGAAATAACTTTTGACACAAATCCTGTAAGTAATTTCATTAATGTTTGCAGTAGTTGATGAACAAATATCTGAGTGCGTGTTTACCCTGAACACTGGTTTACCGTTTTTATGTAGTCACATAGGCTGCATTCTCCATGCAAAATGAGTGCTTCTGTACTCGCACAATGTATTGTGACGATTTAATATGCCTAAACCCGACAATAAAATTAAATAAAAAATTATAGTACTAAAATAATTTAATAAGGTACAAAAGAACCCTTTCTCTATGCCCCAAACCGGTAGTAACATGCCGATTTGCTGATGTATCAGTTAATAAAATTAGATTTAAGAAACTCAATAAATCCATAACGACCTCGCGTTACATAAAAGAATAATAAAAGTATAGAGTGATGTAATTAAATTGTAAGCAAATTAAAGGAAAATAATTAATAATAATTAAGAACTACTTTTCGCGCTGAGAAACTACCCACGTGCGGACAGCCCCATACCCCTATAGTTAGTTAGTCCAGTTGAATCAGAGACTCCCCTGGTGATACAGCATACAGCACATTATGTAGACCGCTAGGAAATATTAAACAGGTAGACTAAGTGAAACTTACGTAATTACCGGATGATGTGAATGACTTGAGTGTGCGGCGATGACATCTCTATAAATAAATAACATCGCATAATCATAAACATCTCTATAAATAATAATGCTGTATAATCATAAGTACTCAGACTTCCACACAAACTTTAAACTGCTTCATAATTGTAAAAAGGGTGCATACATGAACGCTGTGGAGGAATATGAGATATACAGGGCTTCTAAGTTACAAACGGACCAGCTACTTAATGACAAAGTTTCGTTCCGATCGAATCTGCTGTACAACACGGTCATCGATATCGATGGGTCAGCGGGCAATGATAACGGTCATATAAGACAAAGTGCAACAGTTGGTCGTTGGCAACGAGACGATGCGCATCGGACTGTGCCGTGACTGTGTCGGTGTTTAATTATGTGTGGTGTTTTTGTGTTTGTGTATTTTAAATAGTTGACGACCCCTTTTGGGTGAATTTGATGTTTTTATAGTATTTTTAAACCTGATGATAAGAATTTATTCTCGAAACGCGTTGTTTTAAGAAAAAACTAAATAAGTCACAAGACGGAAGTTAATACAGGTAATTGCCTAATATTAATTCTAAATATTTAGTAACGTGACTTGGAGACAATTAAAACAAAATGAAATAACATCACCTAAATGTGATGTTAAACTTCTAGAATGTAACTGTTATCCATAAGCAATATGTGCGGTACAACAATGTGAACACTAGTGAAAGTTACCGCAAAGAAACAGACCACAAGAATCTACAGAAGAGACAGACTACTCATCTTTAAGAATGACACCAAACTTCACCAACACACGATAGACAGAAGATCTCCCAGACACCCTGCACGACAGATAGAAGCCCCGATTCGCCGAGGATATGTTACACACAGGTGACACGGAAGTTCTACTTCCGTGGTTCAGAACTTAACTTTAACTAATATATGAAAGACTCTTAAATAACAACATAAGAGTAAAGTAAAACACAAAATACTGACCTGATTAGCATAAAATTGTAATTTCATGATAAGTAATATGATGTGTTAAGTTTAATGAGTATAACACGCTAAAGTCAAATAAGCCCATTCTTCAGATGGCACAAAGTAAAAATTATTATTTTTAATATCATATACAGGAACACACAACTCGGATCCGAGGACAGTACAAGCTATGTTCACCCATGACTTACACTAATTACGATTCTACAAAATGCGCAAATATTTTTATCATTAGTATACACATTACTAATTTTCTTCTATGATGCTAAAACAGTATGTAATAAAGAGATGTCATGGTCCAAAGAGGTGAGTGAATAAATCTACAAACCCCAGTCAAAAATTCCTCAATTCACGGGATCCTATTTAGTGTTTGTTTATATTTCAGATAGTTATGAGTTTGTGAATATTATGGCAGCCTGTTTAATTGACCTGAGCCAATTAACCAGGTTCCCGATATTATAATGTCCCGACGTTATAGTATTACTTAACAATCAACTTAATAACAGTAAATAATGTCGTGTAATGATTGTGGAATAAGAGTTTCCAAATCTGTTATATTTTTTTTTCATTAAGGTAACTTTCCATGTTTAACATATATCTTAAATATGTAAATGAATTTATATATTTGCATAAAATATATATTTTATATATATATATATATATATAAATTGTGATGTTTTCAATTTGTTTCTTCTGCAAGTAGATAATATTGAATATTCTTTTTAACACCTGACGCACGTTTCACTGAAAAATATCAGTATCATCAGAGGTTTCTAAGTGAATTAATAGCAATCAATAATTCTATTAATATAAAATTAACGAATAATCGAATTTGTATCGATTTTAATGTAAAATAAAATAACATAACTGATAATCGATTTAGGTCGATTAGTTAACGATTGTTTTAATGTTTATTTTCTTCAGCAGCTGTTTTCTCGGTTATATTTGAAATTTTGTTTATATTTTATTCATTTTTATTTTTATTTTTTTAGTAAATTTATAATTTTAAATAGATCGTCTTGTTTTGTTTTTATTTGGGTTTGTTCTTTAATTAATAAATTATTGTTATTGTGTTTGTAAATGTTAAGATTTTCCCAAATATTCATTGGGAAAATGAATATTTGGGAAAATCTTAACATTTACAAACACAATAACAATAATTTATTAATTAAAGAACAAACCCAAATAAAAACAAAACAAGACGATCTATTTAAAATTATAAATTTACTAAAAAAATAAAAATTAAAATGAATAAAATATAAACAAAATTTCAAATATAACCGAGAAAACAGCTGCTGAAGAAAATAAACATTAAAACAATCGTTAACTAATCGACCTAAATCGATTATCAGTTATGTTATTTTATTTTACATTAAAATCGATACAAATTCGATTATTCGTTAATTTTATATTAATAGAATTATTGATTGCTATTAATTCACTTAGAAACCTCTGATGATACTGATATTTTTCAGTGAAACGTGCGTCAGGTGTTAAAAAGAATATTCAATATTATCTACTTGCAGAAGAAACAAATTGAAAACATCACAATTTATATAATTACTGCAAGAAACATCGAGTTACTTATACAGAATATATATATATATATATATATAACAACGCTACTTTTTATCTAACACTCTTATCTAATATTTTGAATGATAGATAAAACGTTACTTACCCGTGAGATTACTTTACCTGGGCACCAGAACAAATCCCAGATACTAATGACACGGTTCCAGCTTAGCTCAGAGCATAGAGACACAAATTTCTCAGGATTCGTTCAGTGATTGGGGATTCAAGGGGAATCGTTACAAATAACACTTTAAAATTTGCTTGAGTATGTTTAATTAACGTTTTAATTATTTTTAAACTTCTTGAAAATGTTAATTGTAGGACTTATTTCTACCCTAACTCTTATAATTAACGAGTGTGTGAAAAGTAAAGATTAAGACGTTCATACCTATTGCTCTTATCTGGTTTAATTAAGAGATTGATATCTCCCAAACCAGTGCTAAAGAACAGGTCTGCAATAATTTGCACGTCCAATACTACACCTCACTTTCCATTCTACACTCCTATACTATGTTATGAGTAATCTTACACATTAAATACAAAGTGTGTGATTCTTAGTGTCTTTTAAAAATTGTTTATTGCTTTTTATTATTTGTTTAGTGCTTATTTCATTGATCAATGAATCTATTTCTTACCGTTTGATGCGTCGACCGAAGATAGGAATCCGTAGAGGTCCTCCTTTTGATGGTTTAGCACAGAAGAAATGATGTTGACCAATCCGGTAGAGAGATGCTCTGGCAATTACAGATGCTGTAGCTCTCTGTTGCTCAGGTCACTTCACGGCTGATTATTTATTAATTAATTAATAATTTAATTAATTAACGTGGTGATACACAGTGAGAGATGTTGAACGGTATTAGTTCATCTTCACTGCGGACTACTTCTCGAATTTCTTAGTTAAATACAACTTTGCGTGATTGAAAAATTTCTGCACGTAATTTATATACGACTAGTGCCTTGAAGATCCGATCAAAGAGTAACGCTACCCCTCGGTTTGAGTTGGCGTCTGTTTTAAATACGGGCTTCTGATTGGTTGTTCAAATAAATTATACATTTTTCCAGTCTCAACAATCTCGAACAGGTTGAGCAAACACCCCGTGACAGGTTTGAAACGGCAGAGAATTTCTAGTCAAAATCGTACTTCCTGTGTTTGCAAATTGATTGATTACAGGTATTTGCAAATATGTTTTCAAAGATCTGACCACAGAATATTGTTGCTTAGGTGTGTGTGTGTGTGTGTGTGTGTGTGTGTGTGTGTGTGTGTGTGTGTGTGTGTGTGTGTGTGTGTGTGTGTGTGTGTGTGTGTGTGTGTGTGTGTGTGTGTGTGTGTGTGTGTGTGAAAACACCTAATTACTATGTAGCATAATTCTCTTATTTCTTTTGGTGTTCGTCTTCCGTATAACTTCTTCAATTGTTAATTATATTAACTGAGATTGCGGCTACTTATAAAGCTGCTTTACTTGCTGAACACAATGCTGTTTTCAGAATTGCCGTATATTTATTAGTTTTGAAGTTATATCAGGTTGAACTGATAATTTGAATTGAGTAAAATTTCATGTTCGTACCGGTAGCGGACGTCGCTGTGACGAGGTTAGAGTGAGATGGCTGTGATTGTACGCTCTCTCTCTTGCTTACGCTGCTATACTCGTACAGTCTAACACTTTCATATAATGCTCAGATAGGACGCTAATATGAATCGTTATATATACCCCCACTAGGTATAAAAAAAATTGATTATTTTAAGAAATCATTAATTTTTTTCTTAATGTATCGTTTTACACTGATTAAGATTTTGCACATAATCTTTCGCACTTTTGGTTTTCCTGCACAAAACTTGCACTAATATAATTTTCCTTACTTCTACCTTATAACTAAAGATTACAATTTGTTACTTAACCTAACATGTGTAACGGGCCTATTTTTGGGGTAATAAAGCAGTTTGTATATTTTTCATAAAATAAATAACATTTTTTTTCGAATAATAGGGACAAACGTAAACAAAGGTAAATTCCGTGGTTGCAATGATAGCGACAGTGGCAGCACTGATGGTGATATTATACGTGACCATTATTCAGTAATATTTTATAAAACGAGTGAAACAACCGACAAAACTGTGCCAAGGGCAGCTTCAAGGACATACAAACAGCATAACAAATTATGTAACGAACATCAGACCATATTACGTCAGAGCCTAGCCTAACGGTGGAATGCAGTTATATAACAAAAACAGTCTGCTGGCGTAGTGATACAAACATAAAACAATAAGAATTGATCATCCAACCACGGCGACTTTATAAAATAGTGCCGGTGGCCGATTCCCAGTCTAACTTCATCACTCGCGCGAGTGTTACACACAAAAGTTCCGGAACGTAAAGCGGGCCCGCATAATAAAAATGTGATTTTAATTCAAATTAATAAGTTTTACAGTTATGAAGTGAAATGAAGGACAGTTACAAGTGACCCGGCGAAAATTACGGCAAAGAACGAAATGTGCAGCGTGGTGAAAGAAATAGAAAAAGGACGGAAGCTGGACTGAATTTTAGGGATGAAATGGCAGATAAGAGAATCAATTATCTTATTCTATTATATTCATACATTAGGAAAAGAAAAAATTTAAAGTAAAATTTTATAACCATTCAAAATTGAAACCTTTTAAAATTAGACAAAAATTAAATGAGCTCATAAGGGAATTTTAAATATGTATCGTGAGAGAGTAAAAGGGCGTGTGTGATAATATGTTATTTTAAATATGTCTATTGTAATCAAGGTAATACTAGTATATACGAATAAGTAATCATGATAATTTTTGTTTAAAATGATATGAAAATTTAAAGTGAGAAGGGATATTTCATTTATGATGGGGTTGTAACAGTATCTAAAATTTTCTGTTGTTTATTTAAATGCAATTGAATTGTTTTAAGCTAATAAAGAAAAAGATGAGTATAAGAGTGACAAATATGTTTAATTTCAAATAACCAGTTCTGCACTTCCCGGTTCGCTGATCCGAACCTTGGTAAGTTATTAACAGTTGGCAACACAACATGGCGCCCGAAGAAGTTATTTTAGAAAGTTTGAGTATCAAACAGTACAATTGGCTTGTGAACAGGACATTTATATAATATAATTATATAAATACAGCCTACTTGGAAGAGCAGAATGGTTGTTTGAGGTAAAGATAAAATCACGTAAAATAGACGTAGATATGGGTTATGTTTTGCTAAAGGTAAAATATTGATGTTGATGTTTGTAGCAGATAAGATGATTGTATTTAAGTAAAATAAAAAGGGTATTATATAAATAAATTTTGAAATGAATGAAGTATAAATAAGGTGCATAGGAGGTTACGTGATGTAACGCAAAGCGTTATGTAAGCAGAATACATTGTTGTGTGAAGAGTAGATATGATATATTAGTATTTTTGTTTAAAGTAATAATTTTACTGTTACAAAATGGAGAATCAAGAATTAAATTCGGAAAGCACTCTTACTGAGTCAATGTTAACTGACAATGTATCGGCACAATCTACCCCGTCGACAACACGCGAGAGTTGTCGATGGACGATATGTTCAGTCTGATAAAAACAATGTCCGAAAATATAAGTAGTGATTTAAATGAATTGAAAAAACAAAATAAGGAACAACAAATTGATTCCAATGTTAAATACAATAAAATGAATGAGAAATTCGATATTCAAAAGAATAGTTTTGACAGTAAATTAGATGGACAAAATGTTAAATTCGATGAGTTAAAAAACCAAATTAAAGAAATTAATGAGCATTTAAACCAAACTAATGACCTAATAGAAGATACCTTTAACAGATTAGAACAGAGTGTTGAGAAGTTAGGTGACAATGTTATAAGTATGACAAATATTAAAAATGACGAAATAGTGGAAGATGTAGTGTTACATAGTGAAGATAATGATATTAATTACAATTCTGAGAGTATAGTGGGGGTAAAGAATAATGGAGAGACAAATGATGAGAATATAATCAAAAATAGTACTGATGAATGTGTAGAAGGTGATTATGAGATGTTAATGTGTATTGATGAAGTAGAAAGAGAGTGGAAGAATAATATAGTAGTTGAATGTGGGCAGAGGGTAAATTTTCCCATTGATTTTTCTGAACCAAGGTGTTCACAAATGTTGTTTTTGAAGGGTAAGAGACCCGTATTAGTAGATGAATTGAAGTGTATATTGATGTTGTATAATGTTGTACCCTCTGTCTGTAATAATTGTGAGAGTGTGATGTGGTGTTATGAAGAGAGAGATTTGTGTATTGAGAGAGAGATAGACTTGTATAAGTTAAAAAGAAATTATGATGAATTGAGAAAAATATTAGAAGGGGTGAAGATGAACCATATAAAATACTTACCTGTTGAAAGAGAGATAGAGAATTATTTTGATAATAATTTTATAAACGATAATGACTTACCTAACGTAATAGTAGAGGAATATAAAAGTGATAAAACAACTTACCTGACATTGACCAATAATACTGATGGAGACTGGACAATAATAACTTATGTTGACAAGGTTTATGAAATATTAATAGGGAATAACCCTATAAATTATAATGGCATAATGAATGAAATAAAGTTGATGGATTATTATAATAGTAATAATAATAAATGGTATGTGGATAACAATGATGCATGTTATAAATATATTAGATATATATACGATGATGGAGGTTGAAATATAAAAAGTCAGTGAATGGACAATTTAAATATTGTAATTTATGGTAACGACCTTGCAGATTTGGACATATGAAGTGTGAAACAATTGAACAGTTATTGACGAATACTTTGTAAATAATGTAGTGAATTCATTTGTGTGTATTATGAAATGTTAGGTAAATAATGTGTATATGTAGTAGAAAAATGTTGTGATAATAATAATAATATTAATATTTTGAAGCCTAAATAAATAATAAAATTAATTATGAAGACAATAATTGATGATTTGTATTTTTGATAATAATTGAACTATGTTGTGTTTTAATAATCAATTGAAGTAAATAATTTGAGATGTTTAAATATTGTGATTGAATGTTATATGTTTGAATTTTATAATGAATTTATATTGTGTGATGAGATTTCAATTTAATAATAATTAATGAATAAATAAATAAATGCTAAATGGTTTAGTTTGTGGAATAACATAATTGTTAAAATAAATAGATTAATAATAAATTTGGAAATTTTGAGGAATCTAATTGCAACACAGGATAAATAACGAAAAGATGATATATAAAAGAGTTAATAAAAAATTTCAAACAAGAATGTTTTTATATAAATTATTTAAAAGAGAATTGTTTGTTTAATGTATGCTAATAATCAAGGTTAATGTCTATTTGTGTATTATGTTATATTATATTATTATACAAGATGTGGGGATAATTTTGGTGGGTAGATTGGTGCTCAAAGAAGTGACATAACAGTGTAGTGTGGAACTGCCATGGTGGAAGGTTGTAAATTTTGTATTTAATATTTTATGTTCATGATGGTTAAGCTTACATATAAAGGGGGTTAAAACACCATCCAAACTAATAATGTCATTTAAGTATAAATTATTAAGTTTAGTGTTACAAAAGATATTTTACTTGTGATTCCCAACTTTTCGGGCGGTCACGGCCTCACCAAACCCTGACCGTGGAATTGGTTTAGCTTTAACAGCTATGGTTGGGGCACATTACGATTACGCGCTGACCATACTGACCATAGTTGTTATCGTTGTCAAGGTGAATTTTGAAATTGACGGGGGTAATTTAGGGGAATCACCAAACTAGGGAACAGCGGCTACCACTCTGTCCGCATGGGGACAGCATAGCCAGGTGGTAGACCCGCATTAAGGGCGCATAACTATAGACAGAGATATGTTGATATCTAAACCTTTAAAATGTAACGCAGAAGCAAGGACACGGAGATGTCAAATTCCTCCAAAATTTCAGTCCTTGTGGACGCAACTGGACGCCACAGTCCGGGGGGGGGTCATAGTGTGTGTGGCAAGGAGGTTATCCAGGGGGGTAACGAATTAGAAATTTGTTGTATTGTAATAATGATGACTCGCTACTAAATAATTTTGTTTTGATTTAAAAAATAGATGCACTACATACTTCCTATATTGTGTTTATTATGTCTTATTGTGTTAATTGCATGTAATATGTTAGGAATAAGGATTATAAAATATAATAATATGTTTTCAATGTGTTTATAGATTTTAAAATAAAATGATATAAAGTTATGATAGTTAAAATTTTAAATGGGTTGCAAAAGATAGAAGTTGGGTGATAGTAATTGTTTGAGTAAAACGTTTGAGTCAGTCCAAGTTGAATATATTGGGGTATTAAAGAGAATGAGAGATGAAATACATGTAATAGAGAATTTGAGTATAAGTGGAGACACAGTAGTAATGGAGAATAATTGTAGAGTTTTGAGCGATATATTGTTGTTTATTTTGTTGTAATTGTAGTAAGGTAATGAGATTGAGATTTTGGGGATGGCAATTTTGTAGTAAGGGGTAGTGTAATGTGGGAGTCCGCAACATAATGATAAGTTGGGGCGGGATTAGGAATGATTTTAGTGGAAAGGGGTTGCCTTAGGTAGAATCCAGGAACCAGATAAGGGAATTGAGCTTTTTGGGGGGGGAAACACATATCCTATGTACAAAGGGTTAGAGAGTATTTTTTTTTTATATATGGAGAGAAGGTGGCGAATTGAGTTAAAGTAGTAAGTAGTTAGAGGTAGAGAAGGGTTAGTAGATTTTTTGGTAGAGAGGGGTGTCATACTAGTTAAAGATTTTGTAAGGGAGCGTTAGAGTAATAAAAGGGGTAAGATTATGAGTAAATGCCAAGTTGATACAGTGAATTATAATGAATAACGTAGAATCACCCAAATTAATGAAAGGGAATAATAAATGAAATGATGTAAAAAAATAAATAAATAAAAAAATAAAAAAATTGAGAAACGAATTAATAAAAGTTACATTGAGATTAAAAGGTAATTTTCTGATTTTATATGCAAACTTAATGATGTAAAGTGTGTAAATTTTTAAATACAAATTGTTTATTTTAAGATAATAATAACAATGTGAATTATGAATGTACTATCTTTTCTTATGTTATATTGTGTTTGTTAGTGTAAGAGAATTTTATGAATTTAAAAAATTTTTGATGCAAATTGGGGATGAGAGAAATGTAATATGGTAATGGGAAATGTTTATGAGGCAGTCGTCTGTTTAGTTAAATTCTGATGGGAATCAGGGCAGTAATTTTGAATTTTGGGATAAAAGTTAACAAGAGAAAGTAGATAGAATGAGATTATGGAATTTTAAAAGGGGTATCATGTTGTTGTTAGGTATTTTGATATATATGTTAGCAGTAAGTAAAAAACAAAACCAGTGCTTCTTAGCGCAAACCAGCACCGCTAGGGGGAACAGATCAGTTGGGGATATGGTATTGTATAAGGCCACTATTTGATATTTGATTTGTTGTTTCAGTGTTGGGTGATGCTGTGGCGGCGGTCCTGAGCTGGCCTGCGCGTCAGAGCAGGGGCGTTGAGTATCTGTCTGACTATATGGTGTTGGGATCTCGATAGAGAAGTCCAGTATTGTCATTCAGGTGCGGTCACAGTCACCTGACCAAGGGTGAGTTGATTATATTTTTTGTAAACCATACAGGGGGTTGTGGCGACATATCCTGGCTGATCCCTTTAGCAAGTATGAATGTGTCAATGAGATTTTTTATGCTTCGGCATAAAATATCTCATTGAGGGGGTATTGTAACGGGCCTATTTTTGGGGTAATAAAGCAGTTTGTATATTTTTCATAAAATAAATAACATTTTTTTTCGAATAATAGGGACAAACGTAAACAAAGGTAAATTCCGTGGTTGCAATGATAGCGACAGTGGCAGCACTGATGGTGATATTATACGTGACCATTATTCAGTAATATTTTATAAAACGAGTGAAACAACCGACAAAACTGTGCCAAGGGCAGCTTCAAGGGCATACAAACAGCATAACAAATTATGTAACGAACATCAGACCATATTACGTCAGAGCCTAGCCTAACGGTGGAATGCAGTTATATAACAAAAACAGTCTGCTGGCGTAGTGATACAAACATAAAACAATAAGAATTGATCATCCAACCACGGCGACTTTATAAAATAGTGCCGGTGGCCGATTCCCAGTCTAACTTCATCACTCGCGCGAGTGTTACACACAAAAGTTCCAAAACGTAAAGCGGGCCCGCATAATAAAAATGTGATTTTAATTCAAATTAATAAGTTTTACAGTTATGAAGTGAAATGAAGGACAGTTGCGAGTGACCCAGCGAAAATTACGGCAAAGAACGAAATATGCAGCGTGGTGAAAGAAATAGAAAACGGACGGAGGCTGGACTGAATTTTAGGGACGAAATGGCAGATAAGAGAATCAATTATCTTATTCTATTATATTCATACATTAGGAAAAGAAAAAATTTAAAGTAAAATTTTATAACCATTCAAAATTGAAACCTTTTAAAATTAGACAAAAATTAAATGAGCTCATAAGGGAATTTTAAATATGTATCGTGAGAGAGTAAAAGGGCGTGTGTAATAATCATGTAATAAAATTAAGAGGCGCTGGTTTGTGATAATATGTTATTTTAAATATGTCTATTGTAATCAAGGTAATACTAGTATATACGAATAAGTAATCATGATAATTTTTGTTTAAAATGATATGAAAATTTAAAGTGAGAAGGGATATTTCATTTATGATGGGGTTGTAACAGTATCTAAAATTTTCTGTTGTTTATTTAAATGCAATTGAATTGTTTTAAGCTAATTAAGAAAAAGATGAGTATAAGAGTGACAAATATGTTTAATTTCAAATAACCAGTTCTGCACTTCCCGGTTCGCTGATCCGAACCTTGGTAAGTTATTAACAGTTGGCAACACAACATGGCGCCCGAAGAAGTTATTTTAGAAAGTTTGAGTCAAAAGTGAATTCCCTTAGGTATTTGTATTTATATATTTATTATATCAATAAATATCAAACAGTACACATGGTATACACATATTGGAAATTCATATGACCATTAATGTTTTAATCACCATTGTGGCTCAATTAATGTCAGTAATTTAAACAACAATACTAACATTTATTTAAATACAGTTTATTTTATTTTATCATTGACCTTGATTCAAAACAATTATAAATTTATTTTATTTGACCACGTTTGATTCACATACCTTATTGGCTCAAACTATTATTTCTTACACTTAACTAAAAATGAACTTTTTTCATGTGAAAAACTTACTATTTTATCGGACGCGTTTCGGCTTAGTATCCGCCTTCTTCAGCTTTGGTAACAGACTGCCAGCATTTTGTAACGGTTGTGTGGAAGGTGAAGTGGGGGTGGTGTGTGGCGGAAGGGGATTGGCGCGGGGATTCAATTTACTGTTTGTTTTCTGTATAATTGTGTCAAAAAGTGTATGTGATTTATATTGTAATTGATCGTTGAGTATGTTGTTTGGTTGTGTTGTGTGGTGTTTATATATTTCGTATTGTTCAGTTGTGTTGAGTTTTTGACCTTTGGGTATGTAATGTAGAATTTCAAGATTAGTGTCTATGTTGGT
The DNA here is from genome assembly GCA_034769895.1 of Magicicada septendecula. NCBI lineage: Eukaryota > Metazoa > Arthropoda > Insecta > Hemiptera > Cicadidae > Magicicada > Magicicada septendecula. The sequence goes on along the minus strand of CM068368.1, from coordinate 743,221,962 downwards.
GTAACTGTGGTTTTCTGTGTGTATGTGTGTGGCAAATGCAGAGTGTATATTGTTGTTGGTTAAAGCTTTTAAGTGTTCAGAATAACGGGATGAAAAAGATCTTCCCGTCTGGCCTATGTAGAAACTATTGCAGTCATTACAATTTAATTTGTAAACACCTGTTTTGTTATATTTGTCTATGTCTGTGTTTGTATTACTGATGTGTTTTTTGATGGTATTGGTTGTTCTAAATGCTATTTTGTATTTGTGTTTTCTGAATGTATTGGCGATTTTGTGTGTGTATGAGTTGTGGTATGTGAGTGTGATGTACTTATTGTGTTGTGTGTTGATGGTATTTAGTGTTTTGTTGTTTTTGTTTTTGATGCGTTTGTGTAGTATGTTTATTAAATTGGGGTTATAACCGTTTTTTATTGCTATGTATTTTATTGTGTTGAGTTCGTCGGTGTAATCTTGTTTATTTAAGGGTATTTTAGTTAGTCTATGGAGCATATGGTTGAAGGCCGCATATTTATGTTGTGTTGGGTGGTTTGATGTGTTGTGTATAACCATGTCGGTTGTGGTTGGTTTCCTGTATATTTTGTACGTGTGTGTATTGTTAGTTTTGTTAATTGTTAGGTCTAGAAAATTTATACTATTGTTTTGTTCAGTTTCCAGTGTAAATTTTAATTTGTGGTGTATAGTGTTTATGTATTTGTGGAAGTTTTCAACTTGTCTTGTGTTGCCTTTGAATAAAAGTAATATATCATCTACATACCTGTGCCAGTATATAATTTTGTTAGTGTATTTGTTGTTGTTTATTATGTGGTTCTGTTCAATGTTGTGTATATATATTTCTGCTAGTATTCCTGATATGGGGGATCCCATCGGGAGTCCTTCTGTTTGTGTGTATATTTTGTTATTGTATGTAAAGTAATTTTGTTCAGTTATTATTTTGGTAAGTGTGATGATTTCTTGTATGTGTGTTTCAGGTGTGTTGTTTTGTCTGAGTAGTTGTTCTAGTGTTTGTATGGCTTCTTTGATGGGGACATTAGTGTATAAATTGGTTATATCAAAAGATGCCAGAGTTGAGTTATGTGGGATGTGTATGTGTTCAGTTTTCCTGACTAGGTCAATGTTGTTTTTGATAGAGGTGCTGTTGCTGAGTTTTATGTTTTCTCTGATTATTTTGTCTAGTTGTTTTGCTATTTTGTGGGAGGGGGCTTGTGTGTTGTTTATTAATGGTCTGATTGGAATGTTAGGTTTATGTATTTTTGGTAATGCATTTAGTTTAGGGGGGTTAGGTTTTATTTGTTTAAGGTATTTGGCCGTTCCGTCTTTATTTATATTGTGGTGTATAGGAAACTGAACAAAACAATAGTATAAATTTTCTAGACCTAACAATTAACAAAACTAACAATACACACACGTACAAAATATACAGGAAACCAACCACAACCGACATGGTTATACACAACACATCAAACCACCCAACACAACATAAATATGCGGCCTTCAACCATATGCTCCATAGACTAACTAAAATACCCTTAAATAAACAAGATTACACCGACGAACTCAACACAATAAAATACATAGCAATAAAAAACGGTTATAACCCCAATTTAATAAACATACTACACAAACGCATCAAAAACAAAAACAACAAAACACTAAATACCATCAACACACAACACAATAAGTACATCACACTCACATACCACAACTCATACACACACAAAATCGCCAATACATTCAGAAAACACAAATACAAAATAGCATTTAGAACAACCAATACCATCAAAAAACACATCAGTAATACAAACACAGACATAGACAAATATAACAAAACAGGTGTTTACAAATTAAATTGTAATGACTGCAATAGTTTCTACATAGGCCAGACGGGAAGATCTTTTTCATCCCGTTATTCTGAACACTTAAAAGCTTTAACCAACAACAATATACACTCTGCATTTGCCACACACATACACACAGAAAACCACAGTTACACCAACATAGACACTAATCTTGAAATTCTACATTACATACCCAAAGGTCAAAAACTCAACACAACTGAACAATACGAAATATATAAACACCACACAACACAACCAAACAACATACTCAACGATCAATTACAATATAAATCACATACACTTTTTGACACAATTATACAGAAAACAAACAGTAAATTGAATCCCCGCGCCAATCCCCTTCCGCCACACACCACCCCCACTTCACCTTCCACACAACCGTTACAAAATGCTGGCAGTCTGTTACCAAAGCTGAAGAAGGCGGATACTAAGCCGAAACGCGTCCGATAAAATAGTAAGTTTTTCACATGAAAAAAGTTCATTTTTAGTTAAGTGTTAGTGCTGTGAAAGAAGAGATGAATAATCAAGACAACTATTATTTCTTTATTGGTCAATATTTTGTCTATATTTCCTCCTATGGGAACATAGCTTATATAGCTTACCGTCATATATGGAAAATCCTGGTTTGGAGTTGGTAACTGCACTTCTCCAAGCTACACTAATCCTAGGGTCTTGTTGTTGATGAGTCCCTATTTCCTTAAGTCGTCTAACTACTTCAGGTTTTGTTATATGCTTTATCGCGTAAATACCAATATCATTGCTACTACAATTAATGTTATCTGTTTCCATGTTGTTTTCTGATGGTGGATTTCTACTGAGTACATCTGCTACCAAGTTGTCTTTCGCTTTACAATACTGTATTTCAAATTGATACTCTTGTATTGCCAAGATCCAACGAGTCAGACGAGCACCTAGCAATTTACACTTTAATAAAAATACTAACGCCTTATTGTCGGTGATTATAGTAAGTTTAGCACCCAGAATATAACTTCTAAACTTTGACAGGCTATGCACTATCGCTAATAACTCTTTTTCTGTCGTAAAATAGGTTAATTCTGCCCCTTTAAGTGTGCGACTTACAAATCCTAATACCGCTTTTTGGCCTTTCTCATCAATCTGATACAAGTGTGCTCCAATAGCAATATTGCTGGCGTCTGTTTGCAAGTAAAATCTTTCTCCTATCCTTGGATGATTTAATACAACAGTATTTATAAAAAGACTTTTCACTTGTTGCAGCGCTTCATCGTGGTCCTTTGTCCACTTCCATTTAATCCCTTTGTTTAACAACTTCAACAATGGAACAGTACTTTCCGCGTATTTACTTGTAAACTTCTGATAGTAGTTAGCTAAACCTAGAAATGACTTTAGCTGCTTACAGTTCTTTGGAGTTGGAAATTCTTGTATGGCTTTTACCTTCTCTAGGTCTGTGGTTATGCCTTCCACTGAGATTCGGTGACCTAAAAACTTAATTTCCTCCTTACCAAACTCTGACTTCCTTAGATTCAGCATCATGTTGGCTGATCTTAATTTTTCAAAAATATTCTTTAAATGTTGTAAGTGCTCCTCGAATGTTTGTGACACACATAGAATATCATCTACGAAACACTAATGTATACTTCTCTACCTCATTACCTAAGGCACTGTGTAAACACCTTACCATTGCAGCTAAGCTGGTGCTCAGGCCAAAAGGTACCACTTTAAATTGGCAGCACTTGTTTTTATACAAAAATGCCGTATACTGTCTATCACATTTTTGGATGGGAATTTGCCAAAATCCTGATGTTAAGTCCAGTTTGGTCATGTACTTAACCCCATTACATTTTTGGAACAATTCTTCCACGCTCCTTGCGCACTCATAATCTGGTACTAATAAAGAATTTAGTTTCCTAGCATATAGGCATAATCGGATACTCCTGTTCGGCTTGGTGACAACTACTAAAGGGTTTATATAGGGACTACTTGCTCTCTCTATAACACCATTTGCTAACATCTGTTGGACCTCTTTCTCCACTTTATCTCTATAATGTAGAGGGATTGGATAAGTCCTTTGCACAAATGATGCATTTTCAGTAAGTGTTAACTGATGTTCATAGAACTTAGCTCTTCCAGGCTCTGTTTTGAACACATCACTATACTCACAAACGAGTTGCTGAATTTTGTTCTGTTGCTCGTTGTTCAAATCAGTCCCAATGTTGATTTCTGTAGTATCATCAATTGCTGGTCACTCCTAACGTCAACTACAGGTTTTTCTATATACCCTTTTATGACACTTACAGAGTTCCAATGCTTAAACTCTTTAATGTTTACATTTATTTTATTTGTATTAATTTCCATCGTAATGGTATTTCTTTTAAAATTTATTTCTGCCTTTCATTCAAGTAACGTATCTACCCCAATAATACAATCATGAATGAGTTTCGGGACTATTAGAGCTACAATTTGGGTTTGGTTACCATTTAAACTGACAGGTAAATAAATTTGTTCAGTTATCTTTTGCATTTGGCTCCAGTGGCTCCCTGTACATTACAATGTTTTACGGGTAGTCTGGGACAATTTCGCAACTGACTATTTTCTACAAACTTTGAGCTGACACCGGTTACTTCACTGCCAGTGTCTATAAGCGCTCTTACTAGTAGATTACTGATCTTACAAATTATTTCCGGACATTCAGGATATGGTTTCTACCCACTTCTTGCTCTTTTAACAAGAACTCCCTATCGCTCACTTGTTTTATATTATTTGCTACGTTCTTCTTACCTGTTTTCTTGGGTGATTTCACTGCAGGTAATGGTAGGTTTAGTTTTGTTTCTTTTCTACCTGCAGTGGCTTCCCGTTTCCCATATTCATTTTACTGGTAGACGGTTGCGACTCGGTAGATGTTATGGTTGTTTTACATACTTTATACCCTTTATTTGGTCTGTTTTCTATACTCCTACTTCTACCCTTCTCTTCCAATTCCGGCCGATTTTGGTTTTTATTACCCGGATATGGGGTAAACCTTTTTTCTTTCGGACGCTCATTGTCTCTCCTCTTTGTTGGGTAGAAAGTTGGTTCCTGATGATTGCCTCTAGAGTAGTTACTCAGCTGATTATTTACTCGCTGCAGGACCATCTCTAGGTCTTGACATTCATCTACTACCATTATGAACTTTTCTAGAGTATCCACTCCTCTAGTAGCGGTTGCTACTCTAGTGCGTTCTGAGAAATGACGTGCTAGCTTATACACTAGGTCTCTCTCTTCTATTGGTGGTGTTAGATGCTTGACTTGTGCCATTACATTTAGCACATAGTTGGTGGTTGTCATATTCATTGACGGGTGATAATTACCAAATTCCAGATGATCGCGTACCCTTCTTTGTATCTGAATATTCCAGTACTGAGCCAGGAATTTTTCTCTGAAGTCGGAGTAGGTTTGGACTGTGTCCGAGATGACTTTCCACCACGTACCTGCCCAATTCTTGAGAAATCGGCCTAACATGTCCTTCTTGTCCTCGTCGTCCATCAGTGGGTTTACACGAGCTACATAAGCCTCAAACAGCTTTAGAAATTCCACAGGATTCTCATGTGGGTTTCCTGAAAATGCAAGGTATTCCGGTTCTTCCTTATAGCCGCCACACCTCACGACTTTGGTTTGCTGTGACTTCATTGCTTTGGTCAGATCTTCCCGCATTACCTTTAACTGCTGTTCCACCTTTTGATGTACTTCGTCACTGTTCGCCTTACTCTCTACCTGTTTCTTAACTTCTTTAATATTCTCACCCAGTTGGGTACACTCTTCCCTAGTACTCTGGATTTCTTCTTTATTTAGAAGCGTTTGTATTTTTAATTCAGCTGTTACTTCGCTGAATTGTTGGTTAATGAGGGTTACTTTTTGTTCTAACCTTTCATGAAATTCGTTTCTAAACTTATTTAGTTTTTCGTCTTGATGGCGAAAATTAGTGTTTACTTGTTTCCTAAATTCCTCTAACGTAGTTTTAACCTCTTCGGTATGCTTATCAAACCTAATATTACTCTCATCTATTTTACCAGCTAAATTTGCTATTTCTTCATCTATTTTAAATGTAGCTTCTTTACTACTTTGTTCTATTTGGCTAGATAAATTTTCGTTTATTTGTTTCATTTTGCTAGATAAGTATTTATTATAGTTTGTTCTATTTTATTATTAACATCATTTATTAATTTTTTATTACTTTCTTCTAACATTTGATTATTTTCATCAATTTTACTATTTGTATCTTTTATTTCACTAGATAATTTTTCAATTTTACTATTTAATTGACTATTTGTACTTTCAATTTTACTATTAGTTTCTTTTATTTCAGTTTTAGTTTCATCCATTTTAGTGGTCAACTGCTTAAACATTTGTTCAATTGCTGCCATATCTACTGCTGATGATTTAGCCATTTTTTTAAATTTATTTTTAACAAATTAATTTAACAATTATTCAACAGTTATTTGTAACTTTGAATTCCACTTCGTTTCTAATCAATTAATATTACAATTTAACTAATCACTTGGATAATAGCAACGCCAAATTATATAACTTTCTTTCTATAATTCTTCTATTTAATCGGGCCTATTAGTTGCAGAGACAAATTTATCACATAACTTTATTTTGTGCTAAATTTGGTGATTTAATCGGGCCCCTTAGTTGGCCGCGCCAAATTCATACAACGCTACTTTTTATCTAACACTCTTATCTAATATTTTGAATGATAGATAAAACGTTACTTACCCGTGAGATTACTTTACCTGGGCGCCAGAACAAATCCCAGATACTAATGACACGGTTCCAGCTTAGCTCAGAGCATAGAGACACAAATTTCTCAGGATTCGTTCAGTGATTGTGGATTCAAGGGGAATCGTTACAAATAACACTTTAAAATTTGCTTGAGTATGTTTAATTAACGTTTTAATTATTTTTAAACTTCTTGAAAATGTTAATCGTAGGACTTATTTCTAACCTAACTCTTATAATTAACGAGTGTGTGAAAAGTAAAGATTAAGACGTTCAAACGACCTATTGCTCTTATCTGGTTTAATTAAGAGATTGATATCTCCCAAACCAGTGCTAAAGAACAGGTCTGCAATAATTTGCACGTCCAATACTACACCTCACTTTCCATTCTACACTCCTATACTATGTTATGACTAATCTTACACATTAAATACAAAGTGTGTGATTCTTAGTGTCTTTTAAAAATTGTTTATTGCTTTTTATTATTTGTTTAGTGCTTATTTCATTGATCAATGAATCTATTTCTTACTGTTTGATGCGTCGACCGAAGATAGGAATCCGTAGAGGTCCTCCTTTTGATGGTTTAGCACAGAAGAAATGATGTTGACCAATCCGGTAGAAAGATGCTCTGGCAATTACAGATGCAGTAGCTCTCTGTTGCTCAGGTCACTTCACGGCTGATTATTTATTAATTAATTAATAATTTAATTAATTAACGTGGTGATACACAGCGAGAGTTGTTGAACGGTATTAGTTCATCTTCACTGCGGACTACTTCTCGAATTTCTTAGTTAAATACAACTTTGCGTGATTGAAAAATTTCTGCACGTAATTTATATACGACTAGCTCCTTGAAGATCCGATCAAAGAGTAACGCTACCCCTCGGTTTGAGTTGGCGTCTGTTTTAAATACGGGCTTCTGATTGGTTGTTCAAATAAATTATACGTTTTTCCAGTCTCAACAATCTCGAACAGGTCGAGCAAACACCCCGTGACAGGTTTGAAACGGCAGAGAATTTCTAGTCACAATCGTACTTCCTGTGTTTGCAAATTGATTGATTACAGGTATTTGCAAATGTGTTTTCAAAGATCTGACCACAGAATATTGTTGCTTAGGTCTTTATCTGTGTGTGTGTGAAAACACCTAATTCCTACGTAGCATAATTCTCTTGTTATTTCTTTTGGCGTTCGTCTTCCGTATAACTTCTTCAATTGTTAATTATATTAACTGAGATTGCGGCTACTTATAAAGCTTTACTTGCTGAACACAATGCTGTTTTCAGAATTGCCGTATATTTATTAGTTTTGAAGTTATCTCAGGTTGAACTGATAATTTGAATTGAGTAAAATTTCATGTTCGTACCGGTAGCGGACGTCGCTGTGACGAGGTTAGAGTGAGATGGCTGTGATTGTACGCTCTCTCTCTTGCTTACGCTGCTATACTCGTACAGTCTAACACTTTCATATAATGCTCAGATAGGACGCTAATATGAATCGTTATAATATATATATATATATATATATATATATATATAATTTGTAATAATTTATATATATTACAACGTTATTTTTAGACACTTACTTTTACACATATGCTCTTACTCATTTGTGCGCACTTACCCACGTCTCGGAGGTATACTCTTCTTCTGCAGTATCTACCTTGATGTTCCCCGGCTGGGTCGCAGGCTTTGGTCGTTGATTGAGTGTGGATAAGCACGTGAATAACGTTATAAGTTTTAATTACAAGTAAAGAGTACACACGATTTAGTACTGGTTGTGAAATTAGTACGATTGTTTTAATAAAATAATATTCATTTAATTTATTCTTTAAAAATTTAAATTATCATGTTATTAAATGTTTAGTGTGGGTTAATTATTATTTGAACCCTTATATTCAATCTGAATATAATGCACTTATAACGTGTTTAAATCTTATTTCTTATATTTCTAAGACATAGTATACACATTCATAAATCATATATGACCTGAAATATTACACAGACATATAACATATAACACATATAATTATTATAAAACGTGATTAATACGTATATAATTTAATATTCATCTTGTCTTCGCAAGTGTGTTTTCAATATATACCACTTACTAAAACTTTTAATTAATTAAATCTTTATTAAAATATTAATAGAGAACATTTATTACTTTAATTGATTCTATTATTTAATGTCTCAATTAATTAACAATCTTCTAATTACGTAACTGTCATATTTGAAAATTACTTACTAATCAATTACAAAATACAATAAAATAATATGGTTCTTCTTTGACCATTTATTTATGAGATTACTACAGTTATATTCTCTATTATCAATTATATTTTGAACAATTATTTATTCATTATGCAAATTTAAAAATATATTAATGTTCTTGTAAACTTGTATATGGAAACTAGAGCTTTTTACGATAGACCTCAGGGTCATTTATAATATTAAATAAATGTCTGACTTCACCTTCATTTTTCTGCAACCAATTAACTTTGTCGTTACCGTCATCTAGACTCTCGAGTTTGTTGATCCTCTTCGGTATCACCTTCTCTGTCTCTGCGTCGTTGAAATTCCTCGCTCCGTTTCCTGGATGCTGAGTTCTGACGTTGACCTCTAGTCGTGATGATGTACGGCTGGATGTAGCTGCATGTGCTGTCCCTGCGTCCTCTCGTCTCCTTGTTCTAGTTCCTCTCCTCTTCTTATCTTGTCCCTCGTAGATGTCTAGAAGTTCTATGTAGACTTCTCGAATTTCATCGTAGTTATAACTCTCGTAGATTCATTAGTATAGTCTTTTTCAAATCACTCGTGTTCATTAATACTTGCACCGACATAATGCCGGTTCCATCGCACTTCACGTTATTGCATACTGTTTAAAACATTACTAAAACTTTGTAATATTTATGGTATCGAGATGCGTGGATGTCGCATACTATCTGAGCTTTATCTGAGTATCATCTGAGAAAGTGTGTGTCGCCTGCTGGGGTTTTATACTGCTGCCGTCGTTGAAATTCCTGTTGGAAACTGTTTTGACAACATTGAACAGGTCGGCGCGTCGGTTTTATTCGTTACTTTCAACCTACGCGTCTTTCTATGAAGCGCACACTTTTTTATAAATATTATTTCACCAATCGTTCGGTATAATATTAAACTTTGTTTTTGCAAATTATGAATGTTACGCTGTGTAAATTATGGCAGTTATGGCAAAATTTCACACGGTGTCTGAACGGTTCCCACGATTAATGACCATTTAACGCCAAACTGAAGCACCAGGCGTCAGCTATGTTTTTCCATATGTCGCTGATTCGTGTGACTTCTGGTTCACGTTCAGTACTTAAAAAACTGTGTGAAATCTTCCACCCTCGTTTGCATAATTCAACCTGTCTGTCGTTTACATATGTACACATACACACACACGCAGACTGATACACAGGCGGCCGCATGTCGTTCTGACGTCACCTCTGTCGGTCAGCGCGTGTCATTTTCTCCCCTTCGTTACGTTTAAAAACCAACTAAGCTATGTGATTCCATATGCATGCTTACTTACAATATTTAATTTATTTAAAATTAAATACTACGTTTATTTCTTAGATTATTTCTTATACCTAACGTGTATTTATTATATTATTTTTCTTATTTACATTTTATATATTGCATACGTGCTTTCATATGTTATCATACCTCAGTCAGGGGTTGATACATATACTTATGCTAAACGTATCGTTGCATAAATTCCCCTGCTGGGTAAAATAAAATTTGAATTTTATTCAAATTTTATTTCTTTACTCAGAAATTATTTATTTTATTATTTATTACAACTCACAGTTAGTGGTTATAAGGGTTCTTAAAATTTTTTTTTAACTGTCCCTGGGTGGATTACGTCCCTCCCATTGATTTATAAGTTGACTTTTTATTTATTCATCCATAGAATTTATGGAATGCTGATGCATGGTACTTTCCAATAATCTTGCTTCTTGTCGGATCGTAGACGATAAATGTGTGTCGTCCTTTCCTTCTTTGTAATAAGTAGGGTCCCTCGTACAGTCTGAATAGTTTCTTTGCTGTATTGTCGATTCGTTTTCCCACTGGATTACTTCTTAGTAGCACTCTCTCTCCTTCATGGAATGTGATGAGTTTGTGCGTTCTGTTGAACCTCTGGATCCTGTTTTCTCCATTTTTTTCCATCCTCTTCTTCGCATTGTCGTACTTGTGACTCAGTGGAATTTGTAGATTTTGGTTTGGAGGTTTGTCAATGTTTCTCGACCAGAATCTATAGGTTTTTTATTTGTTTCCAGTTCCACCGGTGTATATCCCGTAGCTTCACTGTATGTAGCATTTATAGCTTGTTCAAAAAATGATATGTACTCTGCCCATCGGTTATGTTGTTCATTACAGTAGATGCGTAAATGTTTTCCTAACTCTTTATTTACCCTTTCAGCAAGGTTTCCTTGTGGATGTTGTATTGACGTTAACACTGGTTGTATGCCGTTCTGAGTTAGCATTTCTGTCCATGCTTTATTTTGAAATTGTTTACCTTGGTCACTCAATATCTTTTTGATTTGACCATACTTCTGTACGTATTTGCGTAGTATGACATTCAGTACACTTTTTGTGGTGGGTCTTCGAATAGCGTAGAGTCGAACTGCCTTGGTGAACACATCTATACATACAAGTATGTGTTTTGTACCCCCGTGAATAGCTCTCGGAAATGGGCCCAGGAAGTCTACTGCTACTAATTCTCCCTTTTCCTGTGTCTTGATATTTTGCATATCTACGTATGTGTGAAGATTCGGATGTCGTGCTGTTTGACATTCGTAGCATCCTTTTAAGATTGCTTTTATTCTTCTAAACATATTATTCAAAATGAAGTCTTCCTTCAAAGCTAAATGACATTTTAAAGCAGACGCATGTGCTAAACTTTGATAACATGGTATAGTTAGTGTTTTTAGCATCTCTGGTGATAGGACTATTTTCCAATCATAATTGACGAGTTTGTACAATATACTATTTTTTATCGTATATCTACTAGATAGTGTTGATAACGTCATGTGACTTATTTGAAGATCTTTATTTTGTTCATTTGCTATATTATTTAGCAAATACTTACCTCTATCATCTGTTTGATATGTACTATTTAATATCTTAACATCTTTACACTTATTTATACTACTTATTGTTCCCCCTTGTGTAGGACAATAGGTGTTCGACAACATTCTTTCCTGTTGTGTATTGTTTGGGGTGGCGCGCAGCTCCTGTGTGAGCAGGTCGCTTAACAAGCCTGTTTGTACCGGTATTTTGTTTGTGTACGGGTCGTTTTTAAAACCTGTCTGAGCTGGCGTTTGGCTTCTCTTCTGCAGTCATTCATTTTTCTTCTCAATTGTTCTACGATCACCCCCTTCCTCCTTGGATTTTGACGGGCATTTCGATTGTTGCACAATTTTATTTTCATAATTATTTTTATTATTATTATGATTATTAGTTGTATTAATATTATGTACATGTGCATTGTACGGTTTTACGTGTTTTTTCGACGTACCTGGATGTAAGTACGCTCCTTTATTAGGAATTGGATTACCTTTTTCAAAGGGTTGTTTATATCCTTTCCAATTATCTTCTTTCTTCTCGAACTGCGTCGATTTGTGTTGTATTGGATTTTGTGTAGAGTACTGCTGCTGCTGCGGCTGGTTATCTCTTCTTTCGTATTCTTTATTAACAAACTGTGATGATTGCGTTACAAGAATGAGTAGTTCCTCAATAGTTTTAACTCCTTGGGTATATACGGCAAGTCTAATGTGTCTGTCAAAATGGTAGCTTAATTTTAATACTAATTCGTGCTCCGTGAAACTTGGTCTAAGATGCTTACACAGTTCGACGAGTTGTATGATGTAGTCTTCCATCGAACGTTTGCTGTTGACGTAATACCGCCCATACTCCAGCTGGTCTCGTACCTCTCTCTGGTTATGTATATTCCAGTATCGATTTTCGAAGGATGCCTTGAACTGTTCATAAGTTTCTGTTTGACCCCGAACAATCGTATACCATTTGGATGCTGTTTCCTGGAAATGTCGATTTACAAATTCTATACGGTCTCTGTCGTTTAGGTTGCTTCCTATTATTGCCATTCTCGTTCACACTTATGTAAAAATTCTATGGGGTTCTCCCATTTATTACCTTTGACACTGATCTTCTCTCGATCGTCTACCTTTGCAGCACACATTATAGCACTGGGTCGTCTCTTGACTTCTGCTCGTAGTTTTTCTACCTCCTCTTGTAGTCCATCTTTCATGTTTTAATTTCCATGGAGTGGTGCGTAGTTTTTCTAGTGACCTCCTCCACAGCTATTTCTACTGTCTCGGTCCTCACAGTGAGTTCCTTTGTTCTATTACTGCTGTCCAGGATGCGCTCATTTACGTCTTTGTGTCTGAGGTCTTGCTCCTGCTTAGTAATTTTAAATTTTTCATTCCACTGTTCAGCCAGTTGTCGAATGTGTTCTTTAGTTTCACGTGTTGTATATTCACGCTGTTCTTTGAATTTACTATCAATCTTTACAGCTTGTTCATTAAGTGACTGTTGAACCCGCTGTTCGACTGCTTCAACGCATGCAGTAAGCTCTGTTTACAAAGTATTACTGACACGTTCTATTTTCTCTTCTAACCTAGTATTATTACTATCTACATTACTTTCTAACTTGAGTTTTCACTTCTTCAATAGTAATTTCTAATCGATTATGACTATCTTCTATTTGAGTTTCTAATCTCGTATTACTATCTTCTAATATTCCTAATTTATTTTCTACCTTTTCTAATTTTTCATTGCTACTATCTAATTTACTTTCTAATTTTTCACTATTCGTTTTCAACTCTTCTTGAAGTCGTTTAAACATCGTTTCGAAGTCCATTGTTGTAGACTACGGTGTCCTAACTGATTCGTTATATGAATTATATTTTTTAATTATTGGTCCACCGTGACTATATTTCTTTATTTAAATTTTATTTTATTTATCAGTATTAATTTCACAAATCTTTTTCTCTCTGTACTTAATTTCACAATTTGTAATATTATTTATTACATAAATTGACTATTAATTCTTTCTACAATATTTGTGCTAATTATTTATTAGACCTTATTTATTACCAGGGCGCCATTTACTTGTAATGATAATTAACATTTACTTAGCAACACATTTGAAACGCCATTAATTATGACACAACAATAATTAACGTATTAAATTTATTTGTGTTTGCCGAGCCTCACGATTTTGGAGCGCTAATTACTTTACAACGTTATTTTTAGACACTTACTTTTACACGTATGCTCTTACTCATTTGTGCACACTTACCCACGTCTCGGAGGTATACTCTTCTTCTGCAGTATTTACCTTGATGTTCCCCGGCTGGGTCTGTGGATAAGCACATAAATAACGTTATAAGTTTTAATTACAAGTAAAGAGTACAGACGATTTAGTACTGGTTGTGAAATTAGAACAACTGTTTTAATAAAATCATATTCATATGATTTATTCTTTAAAAATTTAAATTATCATGTTATTAAATGTTTAGTGTGGGTTAATTATTATTTGAACCCTTATATTCAATCTGAATATAATGCACTTATAACGTGTTTAAATATTATTTCTTATATTTCTAAGACATAGTATACACATACATAAATCATATATGACCTGAAATATTACACAGACATATAACATATAACACATATAATTATTATAAAACGTGATTAATACGTATATAATTTATAATATTCATCTTGTCTTCGCAAGTGTGGTTTTCAATATATACCACTTACTAAAACTTTTAATTAATTAAATCTTTATTAAAATATTAATAGAGAACATTTATTACTTTAATTGATTCTATTATTTAATGTCTCAATTAATTAACATCTTCTAATTACGTAACTCTCATATTTGAAAATTACTTATCTAATCAATTACAAAATATAATAAAATAATATGGTTCTTCCTTGACCATTTATTTATGAGATTACTACAGTTATATTCTCTATTATCAATTATATTTTGAACAATTATTTATTCATTATGCAAATTTAAAAATATATTAATGTTCTTGTAAACTTGTATATGGAAACTAGAGCTTTTCTCGATAGACCTCAGGGTCATTTATAATATTAAATAAATGTCTGACTTCACCTTCATTTTTCTGCAACCAGTTAACTTTGTCGTTACTGTCATCTGGACTCTCGAGTTTGTTGATCCTCTTTGGTATAACCTTCTCTGTCTCTGCGTCATTGAAATTCGTCGCTCCGTCTCCTGGATGCTGAGTTCTGACGTTGACCTCTAGTCGTGATGATGTACGGCTGGATGTAGCTGCATGTGCTGTCCCTGCGTCCTCTCGTCTCCTTGTTCTAGTTCCTCTCCTCTTCTTATCTTGTCCCTCGTAGATGTCTAGAAGTTCTGTGTAGACTTCTCGAATTTCATCGTAGTTATAACTCTCGTAGATTCATTAGTATAGTCTTTTTCAAATCACTCGTGTTCATTAATACTTGCACCGACATAATGCCGGTTCCATCGCACTTCACGTTATTGCATACTGTTTAAAACATTACTAAAACTTTGTAAAATTTACGGTACCGTATCTGAGTATCATCTGAGAAAGAGTGTGTCGCTCGCTGGGGTTTTATACTGCTGCCGTCATTGAAATTCCTGTTGGAAACTGTTTTGACAACATTGAACAGGTCGGCGCGTCGGTTTAATCGTTACTTTCAACCTACGTGTCTTTCTATGAAGCGCACACTTTTTTATAAATATTATTTCACCAATCGTTCGGTATAATATTAAACTTTGTTTATGCAAATTATGAATGTTACGCTGTGTAAATTATGGCAGTTATGGCAAAATTTCACACGGTGTCTGAACGGTTCCCACGATTAATGACCACTTAACGCCAAACTGAAGCGCCAGGTGTCAGCTATGTTTTTACATATGTCGCTGATTCCTGTGAATTCTGGTTCACGTTCAGTACTTAAAAAACTGTGTGAAATCTTCCACCCTCGTTTATATAATTCAACCTGTCTGTCGTTTACACATGTACACATACACACACACGCAGACTGATACACAGGCGGCCGCATGTCGTTCTGACGTCACCTCTGCCGGTCAGCGCGTGTCATTTTCTCCCCTTCGTTACGTTTATAACCAACTAAGCTATGTGATTCCATATGCATGCATACTTACAATATTTAATTTATTTAAAATTAAATACTACGTTTATTTCTTAGATTATTTCGTATACCTAACGTATATTTATTATATTATTTTTCTTATTTACATTGTATATATTGCATACGTGCTTTCGTATGTTATCACCTCAGTCAGGGGTTGATACATATACTTATGCTAAACGTATCGTTGCAATATATTTATATTAAATATAAAAAGCATAAATGAATATATATTTTTGTAGAAGTTATAAAATAAACTTCAATCATAACATGCAATTTTATAATTTAATGTGAAGTTGTAATAAGTAAACTCAGTAAAGAACATAGGCATTCACAGCTGGAATCTGACTGAATAAAGTTTACCAGGCCCGGAGGCCATGATCTAAAGTAATTAAAAACATAGTTGTTTTGTTATAGTTGTTCATTATATAAAATAATAATGCTACCGTAACTAGTGAAACAGTTGTCTGGAAAATAAAAAGTATCTGTAGAACTATACCAAGTTTTATTTATTAAATTCAAGTGTAAATAACAGTGGTCAGAAAAATTTAAAAAATCCGAACAGTTAATACTAAAAACACTAGACGTCCTTCCTCAATGGTACAGGAAAGCGGTTTCAAGTTCCACAAAAGACTAGGTAGTGTGACAGGTCTCCCGAGAAATGCACTCATATTTATAAACTCAAACAGAAGCAGGAACATCATGTTAGCCAATCATATCACAGTGCTCCTGACATGCTTGCAATTAAACACATGATGCTCATCTCGTTTTTGATAGGCTCACTTCAAGGCTGGTAATCTGTATTTATTGAGGGCCAAAGCCTCTCTTGCAAGCAAGTTAAGTACCACAGAATTGAGAACAAAATCATGTGGCCTTTGTTGGACAAGGCATTGTTTGGCAACAGCAGATTTTGCTGGCTGGACCAGAAGCCAGTGTCGCTTGTGCTTGTCAAAGCGGGTGTTCATATTGTGTTTCATAGTGTTGATATACATACACCATACTATACAAACACGGCACTCAGTACACCCCGCACAAGGACATCAGGTCTCTGGTGCCTTTCACTGATGTGGTCCGTCACACTCCTGATAAGCAAGAAGAGCATTGCAGCTGCTTAGACATGGCTGGGTGGAAGCATCAGATGAGTAGTAGGTGGTTGGCATTGTATTTTTGCCCTTTGTTAGGAGTGTGATGGACTGTATCAGAAGGTTGCTTGAGTAGCATATGTGCATGCTCTTTACTTGCTACCACAGGAGATCGAACAACGCTGTGATCATTTACAGATGCCAGGGATCTGCTGAGGAGGCTCAGCAATAATAAATAATCATTAAATCAATTAATAAACATTGATTACTGGCCTTTTAGAAAACCTATTAGAGACAAATAAAGTGTGATGTGTTTAATGTGTGCCTATCAGAAGTTAAGTGTGTGATGTGATTGGTTAACATGATGTTCCTGCTTTTGTTTGAGTTTATAAATACGAGTACATCTGTTGGGTGACTTGTCATTCCTGAGTCTTTTGCAGAACTTGAAACCTCTTTCCCGCACCACCGCAGAAGCCCATTGTGGGCATAGCACAAACATCTGGCCTTTTTAGTGTTTTCTGTGAGGTTTTTAAAGTTTATTGTCTGTTGTTATTTTATATCATGAACTACTATAAAAATAACAACCACGTTTTAATGATTTTACACCACAGCTGATCAGCTTGGTAAATGATATTCAATAAATAAACTGCCTAAAAGTAAATAAAAAAGAATTAAAAGTATCATAAAGTTATTAAAAAAAAACTTTATTTTACAGTTTCCTATTAATCTATAAAAGCCTAAGATAATAAATATAATAAAAATTTAAGGATATTTGGTCATAGTAGAAATTATTTCCATGATTACCATTTTTTCTCAATTACTGCTACAACTTTTATTGCTGTTAACCACATAATTGTTATATGTATTGAGTAAATTAGTTCACTGTATACATTATATTACTATAAGCTGATATAGCAGGCTGTAAATACTGAATGATGTTTATTTTTTGTAGGCTAGAATTCGTTTATCTGCTAGGCGCAGAATTATTAGGTAAGTTTTAATAACAAACTTTTGTGTGTACTACATATATTTAACAAAATAATGAGTGTACAAACTTACCAAATTCATTGTGTGGTGGTAAGGGACAGAGAGAAAATAAGAGAAAGGGAACAACATTTATTTGAAACATTTCACTATTACAGTTTTATTAGTCATGCAGTGATATTTCATGTGAAGCATGGAGATTTGTCAGTAAATAACATGTGACATTTATATAGCTAATCAGTGTTTTTAATGCATGTATTCAAAAAACATTTTGTCATGGATTAAGGTTTCGTCAGTTTTGTTTTTTTTTTGTGAGGGGGATTTTTATTTTCATTTTCTCTTACCCTTTACAAAATTGTAGAAAGTTACTCTAGTATTGTATGAATATGGTTACGTTGTGAATAATTTAATGTTTTTAGAACATAAACTATTGCTATCTTAGAATCTTGACCCTTGCTTATTATATTGAATGCAGCATAAAGTAAATTGGTTATGAATATATTTTTTTTTTTTCATTGGAGAAGTGGAACAGATTTTGAAATAAAATAAACTGAGGTTGCAAAATTTCATCTAAGCAACGCTTTTTGTAGTAACAATAAAATTGTACATTCTTCCACATTTTAATTTATAATTTGTTTTGTGTCAAAACATGTAAAGTAATTGTAGGATTTCTACATTCAATAAGGATACACTATCAAAAACATTGACTGCTAAGAGACACTGGAAACAATTCATCTTCAGATACAGATGCAGTTGACTAATATAAATTATGAAAATCACTTGCACTTTTAAAGTAAATGTATTCAGACCATAAATCAGGAACATGCCAAGCAAAATAAACTATAGGTATACCACAGACAAAGAAAAAATTCCAGTGCACATGTGCTTGGCAGAGAAGGCTCTCACCCCCACCATGTCCATCAACAATCTTGAAGGCTGTCCAAGTGGCCATAGTGAGCCCTATATTGTTCAGTTAGATGCATATACATATTTATGAATAATTTGCGATTTGTTTTAATTTATGGGATTTTGTTACAATTATATTTAGTTTTCATTTAGTATTTTATTATAATAATTAGAACTCATAGTGTTTTGTACTTTAGTTATGTTGATGTTTTTAGATGTATTAGCATTCATTATTACATTGTTACCATAGCATGTTTTTTATTATTATTATTTTTTTTTAATTGACATCATTAACTAGCTTCTGGTAGACCTCTAATAAGTCAAGCCTGAGAAATTGTTTTCAGCATCACAAAATATTTTTAAAAAGAGGGGGTTAGGTTATAATATTGGCGCCAGTACAAGTGGAGTAACAGGAGTCTCTCTCAGGTTACTGTGTTCAAAATTTTAAAATAAGGTAAGAAATTATCTATTCTGGTTGTGAAAGAAATCTGTTTTACACACTAAAATGAAAATCACAGGCTAAAAAAAACCCCTGATAGTGCAATAAGGAGAATGGTATAGAATTGTATGCAGTCAAAAAAGTCTCCCTTTTGATAAAGAGTTTACTACTATCTCTGAAGAAACCTGATGTCATTGGATGTGAACGAGAATATTTTAGGCAAGAACTTGAAAAGTTAGGATTTAAATTGACTTGCTGCCACTCCAATATAAAGCTGTGCTGATAAAAGAAGCGGTATTGTTACTTGGAGAATTTGCTATCTAAGTTTCATAAATAAATACAGATGAGAAGGTAAAAATATTGTTTATATTGACAAAACATATTCAGTCATCACATTCTGTATCTTTGTATTGGCAGTCTTCTGAAGAGATCGGTATAACAACAAACTTTGGGAAACATAATAGACTTATAGTTCACAGTGGGGGAAAGGCTCGTAAGTAATTGGCTGTTAATACCGTATTGGCCCGACTATAAGACATCCTCACATGTATGATGACCCTGAATTTTTTTAGGAGTTCTGTGAAAAAGAATGGTCTAAATAACCATACCCTGAGGTGAAACTAAATAAATATGGCTATTTTACATTAAAGGTGAAATTGTAAGTAATAAAGTGCTTATTATTTTTAGTCCCAGTCATCATCCTCGTTTTCTTCTCAAAGTTCGTCTTCATTGCGGCTACTGGAATCAGATTCATAACTGGAGTCTTTCCTCAAAATGCCATCCTCGCTTCCATCCATATTATTAGAAATGCTACATTTTTAAACCTCCTTTATAACGAATTCACTTTTGATTTTCCCCCCAGGATGATTATCTACTAGACCAGTAGCTTTATGCTTGGTTTCTTCATCAGTGATGCCAGTTGAAGGGCACCAGGAACATTCATCATTTTCAGTGGATGTTCTAACATTTTGAAATGCTAAAACCACTCATAGGTTTGAGTTTGGTCCATAGTATCACTGCCAAAGGCTTTTTCAACATTCAATGTG
Source organism: Magicicada septendecula (assembly GCA_034769895.1). Lineage (NCBI taxonomy): Eukaryota > Metazoa > Arthropoda > Insecta > Hemiptera > Cicadidae > Magicicada > Magicicada septendecula. The sequence continues at coordinate 743,201,712 of CM068368.1, read as the reverse complement.
TCTGTACTGCTATTTCCCAAATTTTAAGCAACATTGAATACAAAGTCTTTTGTCATTCATGTCAGCAATCACAAAACACCACAGAATTAAACTCACAGAAATGCACATTGTAAACAGATATGACTTTCCATGGCAATGATAAATACCAGATTGACCCCTTAGTGATACTGATGGAAGCACCGAGGCGCACAATTGGGTAGCACCTCACAGTTTCAAGTTCAGGTATCTGTGCACTCTAACTGCTTGTACTTTGTATGAAGTGTGCTTCAAACTTACGGGCCAGTTGAGAATAAAAAGTGGTTGGCAACAATGAAACATATCACATATGCTCATTAGCTTCAACTGCTTCATTAGTAACTATCTCCTGTTTTGTCAGAAGTCTATCATTCTTTGTATTTCTGGTGGCAATTTCTCAGTGTGAAGGGTTGTAATGCTTCCAACATCATGAATTGTGTGAAGTCTATGGGCCTACTGTAATGAGTGAAAGTAAGAGAAGATGTGTTGTGAGTTTAGTGATGGCAATTCATTCCATTCATGATGAAGAGAGGAATGCAAGCCCTAGTGTTCAAAGAGACGGCTTTATTGAACAAGTGAAATAAGTGAACCAGAAAGCAAACACTTTACAATTAGTGTTATTGCATTAGAATTTCCACACGTTTTGTAGAATACAGTGTACGGAATTGTTACTGCAAGATGGGCCCCAAAAATGTTGATCGGCACATGCAAACTCAAAGGGTGGCATCTTTAATTGTAGTCCTTACTTTTGAAACATGAATCATAGTTATCTCATAATTGTGAGAAACCAAGTGTCCATATCAAACAATTTTTGAAACAAAAATTAATTAGTTTATAATGTTCTCACAACACTTTTTATTGGACCAAACAATAAATTACTTCCTTTTACTACTTTTTGAAGTTACATACCTAATTTACTTTTATACATTCCCCCAAAACTGAACTTTTAGAAGCTGGGTCAATTTTGTATTGTGTTATTATATAAACCATATTCTTTATGTAAAATCGTGTTCCATAGAATTTTTTCTTTAAACTTGTACAAGGGGGGACCCAAAAATAACTAGAATCATTGAACAGCGGGTGTGCCGGTTTCCACTGCTAGGTGCGTGTTGCCAGGACGTTACTGCGTCAGTCTGCCGGCTGGCGTTTGCGGATGAGGTTGTATTGTTGTATAGGGATTTTTTCAAGCTGCTATTACTAGTCTGTTGATTTTTTTGCAGTGGCCAACTTGAAGGAACAACGTGTGTCTGATCTTTTTTCAAAAATAATTACTGGTGATAAAAGCTAGTGCTTCGGATACAATCCAGTGACCAAACAGCAGTCAAGCCAGTGGAAGACACCATCTTCCCCGTGCCCCCAAAAGGGAAAACAAGTGAAGTCAAATGTGAAGACGATATTGATTTGCTTTTCTGATGCTAATGGAATTAATTGTTCATGCAGAATTTCTTTCCCCATGTCGCATTCCTGTTAACCAGGAATTCTGCCTCTCGCTATTCCTCATTTCATTTGGGTGACACAGTGAGACGAAAATGCCCTGAGTTGTGGGGAGTGGGTGTTGCACCACGACAACGCACCCGCCCACATGACCTTGAATGTGTGACGTTTCCTGACAAAAAATGGCATGACACCGCTTCTCCATCCCCCCTACTCACCAGACCTTGCTCCGTGTGACTTTTTTTGTTTCCTCGCATGAAAAGAGAGCTTAAAGGAAAACGTTTTGTGGATGTGGAAGAAGTGAAGAAAGAACGATGGAATCATTAAAAGTCATTACTTTGTAAGAGTTCCAGGACTACTTCAAGAGGTGGAAAAAAAACTTCCACACAAGTGCGTAACTTCAAATGGAGAGTACTTTGAGGGGGATATGTTTGTTAACTTGTAAAAATAAGTAAAACCGTTTACAATTAAAAATTCCTGTATTTTTGGGTCCCCCTCGTAGTATGATGCATGCAACTTAACTGTCATGTATATTAGAAAACAAGAATGAAACTGAAAACATACTATTTTTTTTTTTTTTTGCACAGTGTTTGAATGTTGCATATTACAGTCTGATGTTGTGTGTACAGCTAATGAATGATGGTTGCCATTTTGCTTTGGCCAAGTTGCATTAATGTCCAATCATTGATTTCTGTCAGTTTCTTTTCAATATTAGTTCTAGAGAAATAAAAATGTTCATGATTTGCATTAAAATTATTTTGTTGTGAATACTAGCCCCTACTTAGTACTTTGCATCTCCAGAGTATTATGTAAATATTTGTATATTAATATGTTGTAGCCCGTCTTTGTCACACGAGACACTTGATCAAGATGGTCGATCAGATCAAGAGCCATCTCTCGCACCACCCTTGTCATGTCAAAATATTTCAACTTTACGACAAGATTTTAATACATATTACCCACTGACCCTTGAAGGCGATGATTCGTCAAGAGACACTGAGATTAATGTACACAATGTTGAAGGTAATGTATATTTTTATTGTATTACTTTGTCATTGATTTGATATGTAAGGCAGTGAGTACAAGTTTAATGCTTAAACCAAAATCTGAACAAAATTGGCAAGACTATAACATTAAGAAATCTACCAATTGGATGTTTAGGTTATTATATTAAAACGGGTAGAAACTTTTAGAGCAAGTAATTTGTGACACCTTTAAAAAATATTAGCTGCATAGGAGAAAGGGTTTAGAATGTAAGTTACTTGTATATCGAACAACATTACAAATACACATCACATAAAAATTAATTTTAAAAAACATAGCTGCTCCCATTCCTACAATATGGTATAGAGCACATCATAGGAATGGCTTTTTTTTTGTTTTAGTAACCAGTCAACTACAAGTACAGTAAAATCTCAGTTTAGCAGACACTCCAAAAAGCGGGCAGCGCTTTATAAAGGACAGGTTCGAAATTAACTTTCTAATCTAAATGTATTTTAGTAGACATGACTTACCCATTAGCAGTTTTTCTGGGAAACCTGTCACTGACAGCTCACAGAGCAAAAAGTATGACCTTTTTTTATCTATACCTGACAGATCCTTCAAACCATAATTACTGTAATGTTTATCACAATCCTGCAAACTGTAATTACTGTAATGCTTATCACAGTAGTAAATTACAGTGGGCGTCAAGACTGTGTCATATATCCTTTCATCAAACTGCATTAAATATTTATATTTCCTGTAATTGGTTTTCTTACTGCACAGCCCGAGTTCAATTAAGACAGTATGCTTTTGGTACAGTATGAGGATCAGTTGAAAAGTTCGTGGAGTGACATCTAAAATCAGTCAGTAAGTTAGTGATTGAGTGAGTAATCTCAGTGGTAGAACTAAAATCTTTCGTGTGCTGCAAGATGTCTATTTCACGTGAACACCTGTTAATTTCCAGATATATCTGTCAAATTATTCATTTTTTACGAGCTGTGTGAAATTTTCCTGTTACGTGTGTTTTTAAAATGCACAAAATCAAACATCGTGTTGTGATGACTTCTCTGTTATAAATGTTTTAGCACCAATGGAAAATCAAAATGAAATTGTAAATGTGTTAGGAGATGCTGCACCTTCAGAAACAACAGTAAGTGGTGCACACTCAAGTTTAAACATGGTCATACAAGAGCTGAAGACGATCCCAGCAGTGGATGTCCAAAAAATGCAACAAACATTGACATTATTGAAAAAATTTCATAGGCTGTTGGAAGACCGCAGATTGAGGAGTTGATGACGTTGCTGAAATCCTAGGCATCTCGTATGAGCATGTGCAACATACTTTAACTCAAGAACTTGGTGTGAAAAACCGTTGTGCAAGATGGCTGCTGCATCTGGAATTGTTGAATTTTTTGGCGTCCAGTGTGAAGGAGATCATCTTCAATGCTCATACAACCACATTTAAAGTCAAGTGCCTACTTACAAACCATTGGTTTTGAAGTCGCAGCATCTTACACATTCACAATTCGTTCTGAATTTCCATTGGCGCTAAACAATTTTTAACAAAGAATCACACCACGATGTAACACACATGACATGTCAATTTTAAACAGTTTTTAAACAATGAATAAACTGACAGATTGATTTGGAAATTAACAGGAGTTCACATAACATACACATCTTGCACCATACGAAAAAGTTTAGTTTTAACGGTAAGCTTTTCAACTGACCCTCGTACATAGTTTGTCACTTGTTACTATCAGTAAACAGTTTGGATATATTCTGTTACAGTATGGTAGTTTCAAAAATGTTCTAGAAACAGAAACGTTTAACAGTAAAAGAAAAATTTTACATTATTTAAGAGTGTGAAAAAATAATTTTGAGTTTTGAGATACAGTAACCAATATTGGTGTTGTTAGAACACAAATAAGGAAATTTTGAAGTCCAAAAGAGAACTGTGGAACAGGTGATTGGAAATTGGAAATGAAGTTCCCCAAAACTGAGGAGCTAGTAATGTATGAAATTACATACGAATGACTGTGCACCCTTTGTAGTGTATGATGTTCCCAAAATTGTGAATTCTACATATTCCAGATTGGGTATTCTACATAGGCCAGACAGGAAGATCTTTTTCATCCAGATTTTCTGAACACACCAAAGCACTAACCAATAATAACATACAGTCCATATTTGCCACACACATCCAGACAGAAAACCACAGTTACACCAATATAAAAAACAACCCTGAAATTTTACACTACCTACCCAAAAGTCGTAAACTTAACACCACAGAACAATCTGAAATATACAAACACAACCAAACAACATACTCAATGACCATTTACAATTTAAATCAAACACACTATTTGACACAATAATAAACAACACATACAACAATTAAAACTCCTGCGCCAATCCCCTCCACCTCCACCCCCACACACAACCTGTTAACTAAAAACCGTTACACATAAAATTACCGACAACTTGGCACATTCCGTATCCAAACTCACTGAAGAAGGAGAACACCACTCCGAAACGTCGTCTGAGTGAATAAAACAAGTAAGTTTATAGTGAAAGTAACGCCAATATTAATAATTATTATGTGTGTAAACAAAGAAGTGATGAACATTCAAAATAGTATATATTTTATGTCTAAATTAACATAAACTTGATGAAATTTAAACGTTGTTACATACAAAACAAAAATTTTGTATGTTATGATACAATTCAAAACATTCGAGTGCACAATCCTCTATACTACTATATATATTAGGGTTGCTACAGATAGTGCCGTCTCCCTTCCTTCAACCTGGCTTTCCAATTCTCCCGATGTTTCCATTGTCTTTCCACAAGTCCTATACGTTGCATAGATTCATCCACTTCGTCCCTACAAGACCTTCTTGGTCTTCCCCTTTTTCTCCTTCCTAATGGACTCCATTCTGTCACTTTGTTGATCCACCTATTTTGGGCTCTCCGGACATGACCGTACCATACCAATCTTTTTTCTTCAATGTAGTCAATTACACTTCTTTCCGTTTCCATTCTTCTTCTGATCTCCTCGTTTGTTATTCGGTCTGCTCTCGTTATTCCACAGCACCTCCTCCAATATTCCATCTCCGTTGCAAGAAGCTTTCTTTCATTCTTTTTGTTAATAACCCATACTTCCGCTGCATACATCATAATGCTTTGGACTATGGTCTGATATATCATTTTTTTTGTGCTTTTTCTAATCTTTTTGTCCCATATAACACTGTGTAATTGTCTAATCCCTGTTCTAGTCTGCCCTAATCTACTTTTTTATTTCCTCTTCCATTGTGCCTTGTTTACTCAGTGTGAATCCTAGGTACTTGAATTTGTCTGTTCCTCTAATTTTAACATTTTTGTCTACTTCTAAATCTGTTGTTTCTTCATCTCTAATTGCCAAGTATTCAGTCTTTTTTATGTTTATTTCCAATCCCATCTTTGTGTATTCTTCATTCAGCTTTCTGACCATGTAGCTTAGATCTTCTTCATCCTGGGCTATAACTACCTGGTCATCGGCGAAGCATAGTGTGTACAGGTGTTAATTTCGTATCGGTATTCCCATTCCATGGCATTTCTGTTTCCACATGGTTAATGCATATTCTAAAAATATCTTAAACAGCATGGGCGATGTTGGGCAGCCTTGCAATAACCCTTTGGATGTTTTAAACCTACATACAATTTTGTTACCTACTTTAATTTGTATGTTGTTGTTTTTATTTAGATTTTTTACTGCTTGCGTGAGGACTTTCGGTATTTCCAATTGTAATGAGAGCTTTAAACATTTCTTGTCTGGGTACTGTATCATATGCTTTTCTAAGGTCGATAAACGCTAGATGTACTTCCCTTCGCTTTTTTCTTTTCTATGATCTGTTAGATTGTATATATCTGGTCTACGCATGATCTCCCGGCTGTAAAACCTGGTTGTTGTTCTCCAATCTTTCCCTCTATATTTTCCTCGATTTTATTTCTTAGCACCCTACCATACAACCTTCCCATTATTGCTATGACACTTATGCGTCTATAGTTTTCGCAGTCTTTTCTATTGCCCTTTTTAAATATCGATGTAATTCGTGCCTCTTTCCATTCCGCCGGTAAATCTTCTCCATGTGTAACCTTCTCAAACATTCTTCCTATCATTCTCATAAGTTTTTCAGTTCCGTACTTTATTAGTTCCGCTACTAACCCTCTTGGGCCTGATGCTTTGTTGTTTTTCATTTAGTTTACTGCTTTCCTTATTTCTGCTGCCGTTATAGTAATTCTATTTTCTGTTTTTGTCTATTTCTTCTTCATCGTTATTGAGGAATTCTTGTCTACACTCCGTAAGTAGGTTTTTATAGTGTGTCTCCCACTCATTGTCTTGTATGTATTGAATATAGGTTTTATCCTTCCTATTCATTCGTAATGATTTAATTACATTCCATGCTTCTGAACTCCTAGCTCCTCCTATGTATTGGTCTATATTTCTGCACTGTTTTCCCATGCTTCATTTTTCTCTTTGCTGACCATTTCCTTCACTTCCTTGTTCTTCTCTCTGTAGTTTCTGTAATCTTCTTTTTTTTTCATGGACATCCATTTGTTATATAATTTTTTCTTTGCTTTTGTTTCTTTTATCGTCTCTTCCTTCATGTCCCATTTGTATGTATTATTTCCCTGTTCAGTCTCTCCTAGGGCTTCTAGTGCTGCTTGCAGCATAGCTTCTTTCATGTGTTCATATGTGGTGTTTACGTCTTCATCATACCTAAATTCTATTAACTTTTGATCTAGACGTTGCTGGTCGATAGGTTCCTTATCGATTCGTCCTGTAATAATTGAATTTTGAATTTTGTTTGCTTACTTATTTGTGTTGCCGTAATTGTCTCTTCTGTCTTTGTTGGCATTTTGGCTCCTGTCCATGGGAATTTCATTTTTGCTATCAGTAGTTTATGGTCTATTCCACACTCCGCTCCTCTCTGAACTCTGACATCTTTTATTATAATTGTTGTTCTGTTCCTTATTATTACATAGTCAATAATCGACCTCAGCTTTCTTGTTTCCTGTGTCAATTATATTTATGTATGTTTTTGTGTTCAAAGAATCCGTTTGTAATTTTTAAGTCATTTAGTCACATAGATCTATTAGCCTTTCTCCATTATCATTCAATATCTGTTCTCCAAATCTTCCTACTGTTTTGTCATTTTCTCTCTTCCCGACTATTTCATTAAGATCACGACCTATTATGATTTCGTAGTTTTGTTTTATTTTTGTAATTTCATCTTGTAGCGTATTCATAAAGGTTAAAGACGGCTCCCATCGAAAACAATCGACACTGGCTGTGTTGATCGATTTCAAGGCTGCGTACGACAAAGTTTGGCGCGCACTACTTCTATACAAACTCAGAGAGCTCGGAGTGAAGAACAACATGCTCACATGGATAAAAAACTTTCTAACCGAACGCTACATCAGAACTAAATTCGTTAATACCACTTCTAAGTACAAATTACAGCGACAAGGACTACCCCAAGGCGCAGTAATCAGCTGTCTGCTCTTCAACATTATGATCAATGACTTAACAACAGCAATCAATAAGATACCTGGAATATCCTGTCTTCTATACGCAGATGATGTCGTCCTGTGGGCAACTACAAGCAGCACCTCCCACCTTGAATCAGTAGTCAACTCTGTTTTAAAAAACGTCGCAACCTGGGCAGACAGCAACAAAATGGTAATAAGTCCTGATAAAACGGTTTTTCAACTTTTTACCCTCTCTACTAAACCTCCAAAAATCGAACTTCAGTATAAAGGAACTAACCTGCCTGAAACTTCGATTGCGAAATACCTGGGCGTCAAGCTAGACACAAAACTGACATTCAACAGCCACATCCAGGAAACCGCTGAGCGAGGAGGGAAGCGCATAAGCTTATTGAAACGGCTAGCAGCGACAAAATGGGGATGTACCCAAGATGTGCTAGCAACCGCATACAAATCATACGTGAGACCCACCATGGACTACGCCAGCGAAGTAACCTCCCTTACAAGCTCCAATAACCTGAAGAGGCTCGACAAAGTCCAGAACGACGCGCTCAGAATCATCACAGGTGGCGCTTTCTCAACACCAATTCAAGCGATGGAAATTCAAACCATCATAGAGCGACTCACTTTAAGAAGAGAAAAATTAACACTCAAATTCTGGGAAAGATCTAGACGAGTTGACCACAAACACTGGAACGGTTTTACGCCAGCAAACCATAGATTAAAAACACAAACTACCCCTGAGAAACTCAGAGACAAATACAAGGTCAATACGGGAAACCCTACACCCCTGCAATTATACAACACTGTTTTTGATGCAACGCCGGTGAAAAGACTAACTCTGGTTGACCAGTCAGCGCCAAAATACCTTACAGATCCACATGAACTCAAAAAATCCGCTATAGAAACAATCCACACCCTCTATCCTGAAAAGGAATGGTTACATATTTTTACTGATGGATCAATGTTATCCAACCGTGGAACTGGTGCTGGAGAATATTCTCAAATTTTCCAAATAAGCTGTGCTGTGGGACTGCACTCCAGCAACTACGACGGCGAAGTCAAAGCTATCCAAATGGCCGCAGAACAACTAGCTAAAAGCCAAAGTATCCAACTAAAGCGAGTCGTCTTCTTTATCGATTCTCAAGCCGCCATTGTCGCACTAGCTGAAAACAGTCCCACGGACTGCATCTTGATGCTCCGTACACGTGAAGTTCGCACTACCCTCATACATGGCAACTGGGTTGTCCACCTACAATGGATCCCCAGCCATGTTGGTGTTAACGGAAATGAAGAAGCAGACAAGCTTGCAAAAAATGGAGCCCTAATGCAGCAATCTGACACCCCCACTAGCCTATCATCGTCGAAATATCAGATTGACATGGCCGTAAAGAACTACCTGAAACAAATACGTACAGAAGCCGGCAGAGGCAAAAAGTGGGAGTCACTTCTTACAACACAAATTTCACGAACCCTCAAGAGATCGACCGCAGCCGCGGAGTTCAGACTATGCACTGGCCATGACTACCTCCAAGCCCATTTACACCGATTCGGCCTGGTGAATTCCAACATCTGCCCGCTGTGCAATGGAGGAATGATGGATGGACAACACCTACTTGTCTGTCCTGAACTGGCGAACCTGCAAACGCGAACTTTATCCTGTTTGTACTGGGAGGCTCGCCGCCGAATGGCTAAACTGCCGAGAGCGGGGATTGGATAAAGTAAAGTAAAAAAAGTAAATTAAGTATTCATAAAGTACTCTTTTTCTGCAGCAGAGCTGTCATCCGTTGGACCATAAACAGCTAGTATTGTTATTTCTCTACCATACAAAGTCAGGTTTAGTTTTATTATTCTTTCGTTCACTGGTTCCCATGATTTTATATTTCTTCTGTACCTTTTCTTGATAAGTATTCCTACGCCGGATGTTGCCCTCTGATCTTTATTTACTCCACTCCACTCTATATTACTTTCTTCACATTTGTTGGTGTCATATGTGATATCTGTATTAGAATCATCAATTTCTGAATCATACTGATTACGATTCTCATTTCAGCAGCAGTTTATAATGAAAGTGCAATGATTGACGAAATGGTGAGAATGGAATTAGATAATGGATGAAAGATATGTAAAAATGCATGACAAGTATGGAGTGTGTAACCGTTTCTCGTTAGTGATAATTTTATCTTATGGTTTAAAATTTACTGATGGTTTAAAATTTCATTACTTTTTTGTGAATTTCCTGAAATGACAAGAATTGTGTGTAATTGTGTCAGTCGTTTAATGTATCAAAGCTTATTAACATAGTGGATTCCAAAAGTGATTTCTAAAGTGCACAAAAACATACAACTAGGCAGTGCTTTAACTTGTAGCACATGATACAGTAATGAAAATGATGATTTTTATCTGTCCGAGTCAACAAGACATGGATGGATTAAAATAGTCCACGGAGTTGAGGTACAACATATCTGAAGTTTTGGTGTTATTTCTTTTCACAACATTAAATGTTGCATTGTTTTGTGAAGAAATTGTCTCCTATATGAAAGCTCTCGCACCATATGTGACTCCAGACAGATGAATCATGCCCCAAACAGCTGATTCTTTGTATCTTTTTTGACTGTCACATATTTCTGCATTTGAATGGATTTTCTGCAATTCAGTGCTATGACAATGTCAGAAAAGCTAAGTATACTCGCTGATTTCACAGGTAGGTTCATTGGTGGATGCAAATTTGGTTTGCACTACAACAAACTGTCTATTATTGATAGAAGCTATAAAAAAAATTTAATGTATGACTTCTTTTATAATATTGATTAACAATACATTTTATGTTTCACATTCATAATGTTACGACGGTCTCTTTGATCGTTGTATGGTACAGTCAACGAATCTCGCACATAACACTTCGCCACAATACTTCGAACCCCACTGGAATAAACCACAACTCAAACTGAACTAAGCGTCGCTGAAGTCTTGCATTTATACCCTGCTGAGATTCCATAATATGCGTCTACTAGAAAACACTAGAGCATAATTTATTGCGGCCTTGAACACAGCGTGCATGGACCGGTATGGTCTGGAAAAGTCTCTTTGCGGACAAGTGTCATGTAATTGTCCTTCATCTCAAAGTAGCAGCAATATGTACGCACACACACATTACAGCCGGGCTCCGGTGGAATAGCCAAGAAACACGTAGCATGTTCTGAAATTTTGTAACAGTATATTTTCATATATAATAGATTTATATAGTGCATAGTAAGTAACCTTCAGGTATTACAAGGGTTTTTCTGTTTTGAGAGGAACTGCAAGCGCTTCAATCTGCTCATTCATTTTCTAATCTCTTTAGCCAAGAGGTTGTCGCTCTCATTTCATTTGTTTACATGTATTAGTGTATGATGTAGATATAAATGCTGATGTAAAGTAAAATATCAGTAGGTAAACTATTTTTTTCCTTTAGTTCATTTTTATTCTAATTATTTTATCTTGCCTGTTTCAAAATTGTATATGAATGTTGTGAATTACACGCTCTAAGCTTTAAAAAATGGGTAAAATTATATATTTTTATTTCATTTTAACAGAATCTGTTTCTAAACGAACATAATTCAGAAACATAAAAAATTATAGAAATGTTACATACAGTTTAAAAGTAAAATAATGACAATTCAGAAGATGTGATAAACTAATTAATACAGGTATGGATGTACCTGAACACCAAATATGCAAATTTCAGAAAAAGTGGCCGCCACAGGAGAAGACAAGACTTAGAGCCTGTACCCAAAGGGTTATTTATAAATTATAAAAAGTAATTTTAAAGATTCAAACATGTAAAGTAAGTTTATTTTGTAGTTGTTATGCAGCTTTTGTGTGTGTGTGTGTGTGAGAGAAATAGTTTGTACAGTAGAACCTGGCTAATTCGAACGTGCATAATTCGAATTCATGGATAATTCGAACTTTTACCGTGGTCCCTTGAATATCCTATGTAAAACCGTGCAAAAACATCGTCTGTAATTCGAACTTTTTTTGGTTAATTCGAAATAAAAATTTTGCTCAAACTACAAAAAATCGCCTGCAGTATGCGCTAGACCACGTAACAATAGAGACACGACTGGAAACAGACAAGCAGGCATCGCCCTTTGTGAACAGACACTTGTCCTTTGTGTAAAATTCGTGGAATTGGTGCCAGTATCTCGTGATGACACGGAACTGGCTCGTGTAACGGTACCGTCCGCCATTGTCCCTTGTTCCACGTCTCGTCAGTCAGCCACCCTCACTGTTGCTTTCAGTTCAGTCTGCCTGCATTCGTGGAAGGGTTAAGTCTTTTTGAGTTTCTACTGTGCGAGCTGTGTCCTGTAGTGAGAGACCGTTCCTTTCTTTATACAGTACTCTATATACAGACTGGTGTGTTTTAGTAACGCTTATTGTGTTCATCATGGCCCTTTCAAAACCAACACAGACCCAATACAAATCATTGACATTTGCCGAAAAAGTTGCCGTTATTCGGGAAGTGAAAAAGGGACAAAAGAAGAAATCTGAAATTGCTAAGGAATTCGGGATACCGCCAAATACACTGTCAACGTATCTAAAAAATAAAGAGAAGATTTTGAATAGTGTGTGTAAAGCCAGCGACAAAGATAGGAAAAGAGCGCGAGGACCAGAAAATCCTGACGTGGATGAATGTGTAGTGAAGTGGTTTAAGCAAGCAAGGGACAAAAAAATGCCAGTCAGTGGGCCCTTCGTCAGAGCCAAAGCTGAGGAATTCGCATCTAGCTTAGGGAAAAATGATTTTAAGGCCAGCACTGGTTGGCTCGATGGCATGTCTTTCAAAACTGTTTGTGGGGAAAGTGGGTCTGTTAACGTTGAAGCTGCAAATTCATGGAAAGACGATTTGTTGCAAATGGTTTCTGATAGAGATGCTAAAGACATTTTTAACGTAGATGAGACGGGCTTATTCTTCAAATGCACCCCCGACAAAACACTTGCTTTTAAAGGAGAAAGTTCTAGTGGCAGCAAACACAGCAAGGAGCACATAACACTTTTAGTCGGAGCAAACATGGATGGCTCGGAAAAACTGCCTTTGCTAATGATAGGGAAGTCAGCCAACCCATGTTGTTTCAAAAATGTAAAAACAAAACCAGTTGAATATGAATCAAACAATAAAGCTTGGATGACAGGTGACATTTCGAAAGATGGCTTTTGAAAATCAACAGGAAATTTCGGAATCAAAACAGAAGAATCGTCTTGTTTATTGACAACTGTACAGCGCACAACACTATTCCTGTGATGGAAAATGTAAAGGTTGTGTTTTCTCCCCAAACATGACTTCAGTAGTTCAACCTATTAGCCTTGGTGTAATAAAAAATGTTAAGCATTTTTACAGACGGCTTGTGGTCCAAAACATTCTGTCAGGTGCTTATTTAGATGAGTACGAAAATACTATCAAGATTAACATCCTTCAAGCTGCCCGCATGTGCAACAGTGCTTGGGACCAAGTTACGCAAAAAACAATTGCTAATTGCTTTCGTAAAGGTGGTTTCTGCCACATTGAAGGTGAAGAGGAGAATAAACTTGCTAGAGAAGTCGTACCCACTGCGAATAACTGGGAAGATGTTGGACATGACGCAGGCATTCATTACGAAGAGTTTGTAAACATGGATGAAGACTTGGCGGTGTTCGGTGAGCAGACAGATGCGGAGATCGTGGCTGATGTTATGAACAAAAGAAATGATTGTGCATCTTCAGATGAAGAAGGAGACCAGCTAGAACTTCCAGAGATACCGATTCCAACGGCTTCACAGGCATCAAATTACATTCAAGACTTGAGACTGCTTGTTGAAGGACAGCAGAACGTAAGTAACGCTATTTTCCAAGCATTTAATAAACTTGAAGAGTTTACTACAACTCAGTGTATTAACTGCAAAATGGAATCAAAAGTTTCTAGCTTTTTTAAAAAACTGTAAATGGTATATTTTGTACTGAAACGTGTTTATACGTTTGTAATACATATGTATAAGGAAATTTTTTTATAAAATAACATATTTGCTTTACTGAATTTTGGTTTTTGATTTGATTTCTCTACCCTTATTAAAACTTTCCTAATTCGAATTTTTGGATAATTCGAATTTTTTACTGGTCCCTTCAGCTTCGAATTAGCCAAGTTCTACTGTATATACAGGTGTAACATAAAACGGGGCTCTGACTATACACATTCAGCTTCTTTGCATCAATGTAAGAAAAAGGTTTCAATAAACATAGGTCTAGAAAATTTTTATGAAAAAAGTATGTCTCAAGAAGGAGTTGAGATATCTTAATGAAATTTGATATATGTGTATGCATTAATCATTTTTTAATAATTAAAATCATGGTTGTTTTATGATTTCAAGTTTCAAGATGGCCTCTGTAAATTTAACGCTTTAACAACCATGGTAAAATTCATTTTTCTTCCCAGAGGACCAAGCCTATTTGTCAACTGCATCAGCCTTGTAATCAAGTAAAAAATAGTAATCAGCCATTCATTTTCTTTTTTGAGTCTAATAATATAAGAAAACATGAAGTGGTCGTATATGCTCGCTGTGATCCCGCATAGGGGGTTGATATAACTTTTGCTGTGAATGGACCACAACGGGCGTATATGACCGCTTTGTTTGTGTACGACATCAATATCAATTGACAACAACAAGCTACCCAAGCTCTTGCCCACTCGTGGGAACCTACAGAAGGAATATGCAGTGACTAACATTTGATTATGCATAGCTTCCTGTATGTGTTTGTGTACGACGTCAATATCCATTGACAACAACAAGCTACCCAAGCCCTTGCCCAGTCGTGGGAACCTACTGAAGGAATATGCAGTGACTAACATTTGATTATGCATAGCTTCCTGTATGTGTTTGATATTTGCCTTATGGTTACCCTTTTGAAAAACATAAGAAGCGGATACCTCCCAATATCATTATGTAATATCAGTGTCATGCAAGTCTATTGACAAGAATCTGATTCAGATTGCGGTAAAAAAAAAAAGAAATAGCACAGTAATTTCCTCTTTCATGTTTCATTCATGTTTCCTTTTTTCGCTTTTTGAATGTTGCCGCGTTCACTTAACTATGCAAAAAGAAAGTGTTCACTTAGTCAATGGACTGCAGTTATTAGATCATAGTTCAAAACTGTCAAACATTTTACTTCATTATAGTTCGTTGTTTGCCTACTTTTGTTTTATAAAAAAACTGACGAACTAATCTTCTCGTTCTCAAAGGCTGATATATCTGGCATTCAGAAAACGAAATCACCTTTAATTCCAAGCGAAGCTATTACCTTATTTATGACTTTAAAACTTATAGCGATATAACTTGATCATTATACTTAAAGATATAAAGACATGACCATTATACTTAAAGATATTTATAATGAGAGGCAAAAAAAAATAATATTCAAAAACGAAAAACAACCTGTCCCAACAAACATCTAGAATAAAAGACCGAAAATGTGATCCCAAATACATTTTTGTGTTCACAGTGACTATAGTAGTCGTGTCATACAGAAAAATTTACCAAGAAGCAGTCGACTGGGCTACAGAGACAATTTTTCTGTATAACGTTAGAGAGGTCGTATATGTCCACTGCAGTCCCTACGGAGAGATGAGAAGTGGGCGAACCGTGGTTGTTAAAGTGTTAATTTTATAAAATTATGTTTTATTAAATAAAACGGGCATTTTATTGTGAATACAACAGCACCTGGTTTGTTAAAATCTGATAAAATGAACAGAGTTTGAAGGAAAACACCGTACCCATAAATTATGGGTACTTTTTTTTTTTGCCAGATGTCACTTCCTCCGGTATAGGAAAAATTTATTTAAAGCTACTTTTTTTTACTAACAGTAATTTATAACAAAAAAGGATAGATTTTTAAATACAATTAATAATTTTAACAACTTAAAGTACAACTGTTTACACATCATAATTTAAATAATAATAATTAAAACTGTTTGGAATTAATAAATATCGGTATGGAGAACCATACATGACTTCCATGTTCTAAGATTTATATTTAAAATCATTTTAGAAATAAAATATTTCCACAGAAATTACTTCTCTCATCAGCCTTAACCACAGTACTGTGGTCCATAACAAATACCACCTCCAGTTAGCGCATTCGATTTTCACTGATGATGGCAGGCGATGGGACTGCTGAAACGTCTGGTTTTTCATAAAACATTGGACCTTGGTCAAACAGCCTGCGAAGGAATTTTAACAACAAACTACTTCTTTGTTGTCAATAATGTAGTATATAAAAATATGCATAAAATTAATGGCTTGGTAAAGTTAATGTTTGATCTCCATTAAGTAGAGCTCAAGTTTCCAAAGTTTTAATATTATGATGTCCTTAATCAAAACATCAGAGCAGGTTTTAGTGTGTATGAGGGTACACCATATAACTTTGAAATTAAAATATATGCTAGGACATACCTTACTTACCCTGGATTCTGACAAACTTACCACGACTTGCCTTATTATAAAAACCAGAAGATCCCAAATTGTACAAGGTCACCATGATATTTTGAGGTTCAATATTGAAACCATAACAGTCTTCCCCTTAAATAATTTAGATATTAATTTCCCTTGATTCAAAAATTCTCACAGGTTCGTTAAGGCGTAATAATTACTCTAATACATGGTTATTGTAGCACAGAAATCTATTTTATTTTCTTTGTATGCAAATTAAAAATTACTAATCAAATTCATTTTTTAACAAGTTACTCAACATTGAGAACACGTACAAATTATTCAGGCAAAACTATAAAGGACTAATTATAATGGCGCAAACCAGTACTTTCCACACACACACACACACACACACTCTCTCTCTCTCTCTCTCTCTCTCTCTCTCTCTCTCTCTCTCTCTCTCTCTCTCTCTCTCTCTCTCTCTCTCTCTCTCTCTCTCTCTCTCTCTCTCTCTCTCTCTTTCTCACACACACACACACACACACACACACACATTATTTCGAATATTAAGGTTTTATTATATAATCTTTATTTCACTTTTGGCCAATTGAATTTATTTTTGCACTGTACTTATCTGCCGACGATATTCCAACTGTTGTGTATTATGTCGATCAATCTTTTATCACTCACTCCCCATCACAAACGTTTTCAAACGGTTCACTTATGTTCACTGTTTTTAATTGATGCTTTTCAACTGCTGTATTATATCTGTCTACTCTTTGGTAGGCCTACTGTACTTATTTCGGCCTACCAAAAAAACGCCCGAGGCTACTACGGTATTACGTCCTTACGATCTCAAGGTGGGCTGCAGACTGCCGTGATCTGTGTTGGCGTGGGCACGCTATCCTTGTTTCAAACGGATGTCTGCCCGTGTCCTGCCTTCAAGCATCGAAGCTTCTAAACATTTCTCGTACCCGGAAGTTCGTTGTAACATCGAAAACACGCGGTGTTCTGATGACGCCATAAGCCACGTGCGTATTCTGTGATTCACCTAAGCTTTGTTATGTCTTCCAACACACCTCTAACAGTGGGTTTTATAAAATTATTACATACATTGGGAATTACTGAAAATTATTAAACAAAAATGGTTCTGCCAATTTTGTCCCGTTACAACCGTTGACAAAAATTTTCAACATTCCCTGTGTTGGTCAGAGTAAAGCTGCGAATCTACCGTACAGTGTACGTTTCACAGAACAAACACGCGGGAAAGAAGGAGCGTTCCGAAATCTCATGGACCCTGAGGATCTTGCAGAGGGTTCATTCCCTAAAGACGAAAAGTCTCTATGAACCGTTTCTCTGTAAACACGTGCAGTTAACACTGGCCAGCGATCCACAGGAAGCAAATCGCTGTCCACGCTGGACACCTTTTCAGCTTGCACGCGTTGTGTTGGTGTGGGTTTCGGCACTTTCCATTTAAAAAGCTTGCAAACGTAAGGAAATAAATATGAGTGAGGCCAGTAATAACGCGAACTCTGTGTGTGTGTGTGTGTGTGTGTGTGTGTGTGTGTGTGTGTGTGTGTGTGTGTGTGTCCTGCGTGCCTTTTTATTGCAGTAATCATAAAATAAAATTTGGAAACGTAAACATTACATAATTGAGATATGCTTGCCTGTCAGGAACGATATATTTTCAATCATACATGATTTAAATTAAAATTAAAAAATTATAATTTTATTGCCTGGCAACAAAATTATTTTATTTTTAACAATTACCATTGTTTGAAAAAGTTTAAATGAATTTTCAAGTACTTTTATTCTTGTTAAAACATAAAAGGTTGCAGGTAAACTACCCTTTCTCCGTAACCGATCTTCACCAAAATCAATAGGCCTTGAGTCCTCTACAACTGAGGCACATGTGCAAAAAATTATTTGATTGTGTTTGAATTTGCGGCAGTTATCATTCGTCATAGAAAAAATTACCCTTGTTAAAACATAAAATATTGCAGGTAAACAACCCCTTTCTCTTAACCGATCTTCACCAAAATCAAAAGATCTTGAGATCTCTACAATTCAGGGATGGATGCAAAAAATTATTTGATTCTGTTTGGCTTTACGGCAGTTATAGTTCGTCATAGAAAAAATTCTACACAGACAGACAGACACACGCACAGACACTTTTCGAAAAATGACTTTTCTTTATGTTTTGAGGGTAGTACAATCAGAAACAGCCTTTATCTAGAACACGATTTTTTTCGCCATGACCATACTTCCATTTCCTTATGGAACATGGAAGTAAAAAACAACAATGCATGTTCTGATTTTATAAATCATCTGTTTGGTTTAGTGATTTTAGTTATATCACGTGTAGTTCAACTAAATAATATCATCAGTTACTTTTCTTAAATAAAATTCTTAAATTTATTTGCTTGTGTTTCTTTCCTCATTGTTTATCGTGTAATTGTGGAGAATGGCTTAAAAAACACAAAATGATTACTGTACAAAAATGGGACGTTTCTATACCTATGTTTATAGGAACCTTTTTTTTTATTGATGTGTAGAATCCAGATGTGTATAGCAAGAACAACTTTTACATTAAACTCTGTATAGTGATGATTATACAAATATCTGCTGATTTTGACACCTACTAATGATGATTCATTTGACTTCATTTTTGTAATTCTAGACTTGTATTTTATTTAATTAAAAGTGAACGTATATTCATTACCACATGCCTTATTTATATAGTATTGGAAAAATTGTATTAATAACACCTAATATCAAAGTTTAATACTTTGTTGAAATAGTGATAATAAATTTTCAGTTGCATGTTGCTGTCCATAGATATATTTGTTCAAAAATTATAGTTTTGTTTGTTATAAACCTGTTCTTGCCTTTCATTTTATAGGGCCAGAAGCTTCTGAGTCTGGGCGACAGTCAGGTGATATAATTATTTTGAGCACTCCAGAACGGCAGTCACCACCAATTCCACCATTACCACAGATATTACCGCTACCTGCGTCACCACAGATACCACCACTGCCACAAATACTGCGTGTATCACCGCAACCACCACCACCTCCACAGTCCCCAGTTGAACACAATACACTGCTTTCCACAAATGAACGGTATACACCTCCACAATCACCTTCTTATCGGAGCTCACAATCAACAGTTACTTCAGGAGAACAATGCCCACTTGCGCAGTCGTTAGCTCATCAAGTGATGACGTCAACTGAACCATGTATGTCAGCCACACAAAGTCAACGGTCATTGACAGCTACAGTTAACCGATATTTGCCTCCCAACTCTAGTGCAAATTTGCTTCCATCATCAAGTGGGACATCAGAACAGAAGTAATTTTAGTATATTTTATTTATCTTGTACTTTCTTTTGTACATTTTATTTAAAAGACTTAAAAACTTGTATTGAATTTTATTAACCACTGATTATTGCAACTTTGGATGTTTGTAACTTTGTAAAATGCTTATACTAAGTTTATGAAAAAACGTAACTCATAAATACTGCTGGAATAATTTTTCTTCAGCCTCTTCAACTTGTCACTGTAGAGTTGAATCTCTTCTGCTGTGTCAGATTGTTTACCCTTAGCTCCATTTTCACTCTCGGAAATGAAAAGAAGTTGCAAGGGTGACGTCTAGTGACTAAGATGTGTGGGGAATAGTACACATGTTGTAGAAGTTAAAAACTGACACACAGTGATGACACAACGTTACCCATGTTTGGTTAGCTCACGTCTCAGATGTACATGTCAGTCTTGTTCTAAACAAATTGCCTCAAAACGTCTCAGTAGAATTTCCCATTCACCATTTAGCCCTGTGAAACTGATTCTTTGCAGGTATTGTCTTAGTTGTTGTACAAGCAAATCAACATTGACTTCATGTTGATTCAAACTTGGTATATTTTTATCATTATCAGTGAACTTGATGATTTCCATTGAGATGATTGCTATTTTGTTTCTAGGTCATACCGACAAACCTGTGTTTTATCACCATTAATAATCTATGGTATGAAATTTTCAGAGGGTGCCCTTCACGTTTGTCATCTTCAATGAATGTTTTACCATTTTTGGAAAGCTTAAACCACTGATAACATTTGAGTCTGGCTCATATCTTCACCACAAAATTTTGTTTGAACATTTGGTTTTATCTCTGCTGCTGTTTTATCACGATCAAAAAAAAATTGAATACAAACTCTTTCTTCATTGAAGTCAGTCATGTCAGCAATCACAAACTTAACCTCACAAAAGTGCACAATGTGAACAAATTCTTTGATTGATAAAAATATTATATGGTTCCTTAATGATTCTGGTTGAGACACCTAGGTAGCACAATTAATTCTGTACCAAACTCTTTTTAAAGCAGGACATTTCCATTTCAAGTTTTGGCTAACGCCTTATGTATTTTCCATAATATCATTGTTATCATATTCATTTTTCTTCAGCAAGGATTAAACTAAAAATGGTTTGTCCCAGTCCGAAGCAGATAGACTAAAGCTAATCACACTCCAGTGCTTCTTCTGATGTCTCACACCTCTATATTTTCAGCTTATAATTCAATAGTTGTGTGATGATGCAGCAGTCATCCATTCGGTTAAAATGGTCCAACAGTTTTAGCCGATATTGGGCAATTCTAACAAGTATACTCGTAATATTCAGTTCCTGCCATACATTGACATTTATTTTGTGATCTTGAAGAGTATACCCTGTCACCTGCCTGCAAAATTTCATTTTGGTTGCTTGAATACGCAATGGCCAAGGTTGTGCAAGGTGATGGGCATGCCTGTTGCCTGTTATAATGCTGCGTCCAAGCTTCTTATAGAGCTCCCACCGCGGAGGACCAGAAGAAGACTCATTTAATTTAGATGTGGTCTGTTACCAGCGGTAAACTTGAATATGCCTGGCCTGGGATTTTGTTAAAGTCCAATTCTCAGACCCATAGAGTAGTGTTGGGAGGGCTGTCACTTTGTAGTCACGAGTTTTTCTTTACTTATTGCCACACATATGACATAGTTGACCTTGTGCAACTTCTTCACCATATAATTGTTCGTAATGTAAGACACATTACAGCCCAGATATTCAAAGTATACATTGTCACCATTATGTTCTAATAAATGTTTAAAGCCTTCTTTGATGTTATTGAAAATATTCTATATAGAATCATTTTCTTACAAAAATGCTTAAGTAAAAGTGTAAAAATTAACAATCCTCCTTTCTTTAGATTGTGTATGTTTTTAATTGTATATGATTTTATTCAGTTAATTTACAAATTAATTAAACTGAAGAAGTATTTGGTGATATAGAAGCTTGATTCGAAAAGTAGACAGACTACTATGAACTCTGTGTAACGTTTTTGGAAATTTCTAAAATATAAGATTTCTGTGATGAAGTCACAGAATAAATACAATTTTTTATTATCTACACAAGACTGGATACTGATTACCGTGAATCAAAAATTCTGAAATTTGTTTGTTGTAGGGATGAAGTAAAAGACAGTAATGTAAGCAATTTCCAGGAGTTAAATCACAATCTGGTGTCTCTTTTGGAATGTCCTGTGTGTCTGGATTATATGGTACCACCAATATATCAGTGCAGTAAAGGACATATCGTGTGTGTAACATGCCGACCAAAACTCATCTTGTGCCCTACATGCAGATCAAGATTTGCTGATCGTAATCTTGCAATGGAAAAGGTATTGTTGTCTTAACCAAAGGAGTGCCTGAAATTTTTGATGTAACATACATTTAAGTGTGAGATATATATTTAGAAGGTAAGAATCAAATGCAGATATTACTGCAGGAAGATTGAGGTTATGATATCAAATGCTAACCTTCGTCAATCAGCAGTCCACAGATATCATTATGAAATAGCAGATTGTGTTTTATGTTTTACTTCTGTGGATTTAAAATGCTCAAGGTGATCTAATAAAAACTACGAAATGCCCACAAGCATTGATAATGAACGCCACATTGACTGTAAAACGTGTTTTTTTTCTGTATATTTGAGTGGAAGAAATGTAAAAGGAACTGACAATACATTACCAGAAATATGAAGGCTACAGACAGAAAAGTTGAACTAAGAGCATGAGAACATACTTGTTGAGACAGAATTCTTGGTCATCTGCAGTCAGTAATAATTTGACACAAATCAGCTGTAAATGTTTAAATTATTTTAAATTTGAACTTGAGAATTTTGATCATATGGGGTGCTGACAATGCTGTCTACTAAAAGTTAGGTGCCAGTGCTTTTTTATGCTGTAATGTACTGACATTGTACCACATTATTTGAAAATCAAAACTACATATATTGATCGAATTGACACACCCTACTCCAGTAAAGTAATTTTAATGATGGGAGTTTCAATTCACAGTTACTAAGCAGGAAAAGACCAGTTTTTCAAGACAGGCAAGCAGTTTTACATGTTGAGTTCAGGAATAAATGTAGCCTTGTATGTGAACCTGGAAAACTGTGTTGTGAGACCGATAATATAGCATGCTTTCTGGTGTAACTTGTTAATCCATAACAAGTTTTCATCACATTGTTTGGATGGGAATAACTTGATCACTTCCCTCCCCTTCTTATTTTAAAAAGGTCCTTAGTTGCCTTTCCAATAACAGATATTTTAAAAAAGCAACACGTAAGTAGCTGCTTTTTTCTGTGATTCAAGAGTACAGAATGAGTTATCTTATTTTGATATTCTAAATGTTGTTGGAATTTGTGTATTTTGATATTCTGTGTATAAATTTGTCAGCTATGACACATCTGATCGTGTGTTAATTTATATTTAGTTTATTTTATATATTTCCAAATTTTC
The DNA here is from genome assembly GCA_034769895.1 of Magicicada septendecula. Taxonomy (NCBI): domain Eukaryota; kingdom Metazoa; phylum Arthropoda; class Insecta; order Hemiptera; family Cicadidae; genus Magicicada; species Magicicada septendecula. The sequence goes on along the minus strand of CM068368.1, from coordinate 743,178,491 downwards.
CCAAGGAGTTATATTTTGACCTTTGGATATATGTTTTAAAGCAAAATTACTTTATGTTTTTGTACAGGTAGCAGAAAAATTGATGTATCCATGCAAGAACGTAGTTACCGGTTGTACTGTGACACTTCATCTGAAAGATAAGGTAGCGCATGAAGAAAGCTGTGGTTTTCGTCATTACCAATGTATTTCTTCCCATTGCCAGTGGAAGGGCTACAAACCTGAACTAGTTGTCCACATGACACAGTCTCATAGTGATAAAATTATTATTGGTATTAATCAGGTATGTATGCTGACTGTGTGTGTGTGTGTGTGTGTGTGTGAGTGAGAGAGAGAGAGAGAGCTCGCGCGCGCTCATGTACATTGTAACTAAAGGGAAAATACAACTAAATGTTTTAATGTTATATAGATAGACTCCTGGTTGTTTTAAATAATTGGTACTTTGTTTTTTTACACTAAACATTACTTTTTGCTCGTCGCCATTGTTTTCGGCATCATTTCATTTCTTTGCTAGTATTTGAATTTTCACTTTTTAACCTGTTAAGTGGCAATCGTGTGTGCGTGCGCGCGCACGCGCACGTGTGTGTGTGTGTGTGTGTGTGACTTTTTGCTGCAGTCTGTTTCTTGATGCTTAATAATTTATTTAATATTTATAATTTCTTTACCTCAAGATGTTTTTTCCCTTATTTAGTACATGTTTCGGGCAGTGTATTGTTCCCATCCTCAGCCTTCCTGATTTTATATCTTGTGGAGTATTTGTGTTTTGGTTGGTTGTTGTTATGGTTTCCTGTTGGTTTTTGGTATTTTATACTGGTATTATTGTGTGCGATTGTGGTGTATATATTAGCTTTTTGAGTATTTTTGATGTTGAGTGCTTTGAAAATAGTGTCATGTTTTGTATTGATTTGTATTTGTTCAGGCATTAGTTTGTTTGTGTTTTCTGTTTGTATATTTGTAAATTTTCCCATATGTTCATTATGGTTCCTTTGTGTGGTATGTGTTTTATTAGTGTCATGTTGGTTATGTCTGGTGGGAATTCATGTCCTGTGATTGCATGTGTGGCCAAATTAGACTTATATATTTCTGGTTTTTTGTAGGCATTTAGATGTTCAAAATAACGTTTTTTAGTTGTTGTTTTTTTGCCCTGTGCAATCTTGTCATTCAATTTTGTATATACCATTGGTTGGTGTATTAACTTTTTTGTGTGGGTTATTTAGTTTTTGTAAATTATTTTTATTATTTATGTATGGGCATGTGGCCCATTTTTTATTGTTGTTATTATTTTATGTGTTGTTCATTTTGATAATTTCTTAAATGTTCAGTTTGTATTTTATATTTGATTTTGTTTTCTATTTTGTTTATAGTATTTTTATTGTATCCGTTTTCATATGCTATTTGATAAAATATATTTCTTTCTTTCCTTGTTTGCTGTTCGTTAGGGGTAATTTGTACATTCTGTTAAACAGTGAATAGAATGCTGCCATTTTATGTTGTGGTGGGTAGTCAGAATGGTTAGGTATAATGATGTGAGTGGAAGTTGGTTTTCTGTATATTGCATATTGTAGGTTGTTGTTGTTTCTTGTGATGGTTATGTCTAAATAGTTGATTTTGTTGTGTTTTTCTTTTTCTTCTGTGAATTGTATTTTTGGATGTATGTTATTGATTCGTTGTAATATGTTATCTGCATTTGTGTTTTTGTTATTAGATACATATAGCCCATTCTATTCATTATTTAAATAATAATAAATATAATTTCAGAATAAATTAAAATTTACACAATTTTCAAAGCTCTCAACATCGAAAATACACAAAAAATAGTAATATATACACCACAGTCACACACAATAATACTAATTTAAAATACTAAAAACCAACAGGAAACCATAACAACAAGCAACCATAACCATAACCATAACCAACACACAAGTACTCCACAAGATTCAAAATTAAGAAGGCTGAGGATGGGAACACCAAGTGTCCCGAAACATGTTTCAAATAAGGAAAAAAACATCTTGAGGTAAAGTTATTATAAATATTAAATATACTCTGTGTGTGTGTGCGCGCGCGTATGTGTGTATGTGTGTGTGCTTCCTTGTGAGCTCCCAGTGCAATAACATATATTGAAACTTTACATTTAATTACATTATAATTATCTCTTACCTTCGGGTTTTTATTCCAAGGGTCGTTCGGACGAAACTGCTGCAAAAAGGATTATTTGGATTTGATATGGGCAAAGATCAAATACACCGGTTGTGCTAAAACAAATTGCCTCTGATTTATTATTCAAAATAATTACTTCGTCTCTCTTTCATGACATTTAGAGCAAATACTTGTAGAAGGAGCAACAATTTGTGAAATCAAACATAGTAATAAAATATTTCTTAATTAACTAGCTTATGACAACTATGGTATACCCCAACTATTTACTATTTGCCATGAACCAATACGTGCTTTAGCTACACACTCACACACATTCGTTCTTTGATTTTATCGTTCTATTAAACCCCACTTTGAGATCTCTGATGTACATTTTAGATTTACAATTTATTTATGTTGACTTATACTCTGTGGAAAAGGAGAAAATAATCTTGTTTAAAACTCAGTTAATACTTAACGTCTGAAGAACTCCGCTGTTTTACACCTCTGCTGTGAATGCACTGTTTAACACACCATGATTTAGTTTTTCACTGTTTAACCGCGGTACTGTTATTGCTTATTTCAAATTAAGTTGATGCGCCACTATTACTTTAATCCATTTTAAAATAGCATTCCGTTTTGTTTGGTCGGCCGACATAAATTTTCGAACACTTAGCTCGCTTGGGCTGGCCGCACGTTATACTGTTTTTATACTAGTTTTAGTATTTTAAAAGATAGGCCTACTCTTAACTACGGCCTATCTTACACCCGAGGCCACTATGTAATTTTTATCTGCCACTTTACCGTCTGAATGCTGCTTACTACTGTGCGTTGTGCACTATCTGATGACACACAGCAGACTGGAGACTGTGTCACAAGGCTGCTGCTGGCGGTTACGCAATGCGTCTGGCAATTGTTTTGGCTGACTGTATGTATGTTGCATTGCTGTACTGGGGCTCCTTACAGGTGAAAGTCTGGCAATTTGGAAAGTGCTTAAAATGATGATTTAAATTAATATAAAATTCAACTGGGGTAGCTCACAATTCTGTACCGTTACAATATGTAGGTTTTCAAATTTCTTGTTGGAAAACGTTTTAAGTTTTCAGGAGCAGCACAGTAATGGTACATTTGGTTTAGTTCTGAGCTTTTGTGTGTTGCCATTCATCGGAGGCATTTTAAAACTGTCCTACATAAGTTTTGTTGAATCTTTTTCTAACTAATATAATCAAGACAACATGTTGAAAACAGGCGATGTGGGCTACCTTCCAGTTTTGTTTAAGTGATTGTTGGTGCTGTGTTGCGTGTTTGTTATTTACTTATTCTACATTTTTGAAACATTTTATGTGAAGAAATATATAAATCTGTGTAAGTTTTATTGGACCATGGATAAGTGTTTAATGATGGAAAAATAATAACTGAAGAAAGTGTTCTTAAAACTTTTATTGAATGAATGGTCAGACTTATCTGAAAGTAGGGGTGAGTGTGTTGATGTTACAGATGACAAAAGTGATAGTAGGGATGAAGAAATATTTGTATGAAGTAAATATGAAATAACATATAATACAGTATTACTGTTATCATTTATGAGAAATAACTTGCCCCTACAAATGCATGCACTCCTTGATTTAACCTGCTAATGAATAGGGTAATTGGGGTATAAATAAAATATAAAGATACATGTAAGGTTTTATTTTGTAATTTTAGGTGGTATCACTGTCATTATGTCCTATTGGTGTGCACTTCGACTGGATTCTTTCTGCATTGAATGAAGTGTTTCAAGTTTCGTTCCTTACAGATATTTCAGAAAAATTACTAATAGGGTATGTACAAAAGTATGTTTACTATTGATGTATGATGTAAAATATATATAAATAATTAAGTAAAATACTGCTGTTACATATAGTGTTCAGTTTTGTAAAATTTGAAGTGGTAACCAGTCTTAACTGGAAAAATTAATTTAAAAAGCTTGATATGAAATAATTAATGATTTATTTATTTCCTAATTTAATAATATAATTAAGTACTAGTTATTAATTTAAAAAGCTTGATAAAATGTTATAGTTAAATTGTGGATATATTGGCACTGTGTGAACTGCTGAAGGATGTATTTTAATAATAGCAATATGTGGTTCTTACCTCAACAGAAAATGAAAGTAAATTATTAACACTACTTCTTTTAACTTTTACTAAACAATCCCAGAGAAACTGTTTTAATATAAAATAATTAATATTTGAGGAGTGTAGATGCAAAACTCGCCTTATCCATTTTTCCTAATTTTGAGAAAAACAATAAAAATTACTCATTTGTTTCCAAAGCAGGAAACGGTGTTTTTTTTTTGTTTCCACATGTTAAGTATATTGAAGAGACATTATTCAGAGACTTGGAGAAATTTTCGTCTATTACATTGGCGGAAATGTAACATTTAAATTTGGATAAGGCCAGTTTTGCTGCCAAACGGTGGATAAGACGAGTTTTGCAACAAACATCGTAGGATTAGACCAGTTTTGGCACAAAATGTGTAATAAATAAGAAACGTACGTTCAGTTGTACTTTTTCATTTATTATAATCACTGAAATTTAAATTAATGTGATTACAGAAGCCGAGAACATTACAATTTTAATGGTCACAAAAAATTACAATTTTGTTTATTCTTATCTTATTTTTTTGAGGAATAAACATTTTTCAGGTAATTCTTACACTTCTTCTTAAACTCTTAATTCTGAAATTGCGTTATTCTCGAACAAATATTCTTCATCTTCACCTAGAATATCATCTGCGTTGTCATCTACTACATTTTGTTGGGCCTCCAAAACATCTTTATAGAATTGCAAAGAGGGGTCATCTTTCCATAAATCACAAAAATGTTTTGTCAACAATTTGTTAACATCGTCAGCTTTTTTCTGATTAAGTGGACATGAGCCTATCTTTATTTCTGGTGGTTTTGTAAATGAAAAATTTTGACCTTTCTTACAAATACCTTTGAAGGCACCTAAGTCAGAGCGATAATTCGCTTCTCCTCTCACTAAAATACTGCCAGTTTTGGATTTTTTCAAAGAGAGCCGTTTACTGGGTTGGAACTGAAAATGCCAACTACCTGGTTTTTTAACAGTCGCAGTTGCTGCTGATTTCCAATCGAAAACCTTAACATTATCCTGTCCTAATTGAAAAACTGTGCCTGCTTTTAAAAATATATCTCTGTATTTTTCAGGGCGAATGATTGTATCCTTTTTTTTAACAACTTGTTCGATGCGGCCAAAAACTCGGTCCGCAGGCAAAAAGGAATGACCTACTATCGGAAAGATGATATCTACACGTTGAATATTATTGGGGGCCTCATTGGCTAGCCAATAACCTAGCATTACTAACATAGAACTATTTTTATTCTGACTCGCAGCCCCATCAGCAAACAACTTAACAAATGAATAGTTTGACAAATCATAGCAGTTTAATCTATGGTAAACTGCGGACACTATTTCGTTTGAACTTTTACGAAACTCAGTTTCTAACCAATTGTAAATAAATACAGTAGTCTCATTCTGGGGAGATTTTGAATTGCCTTGACAGATTGTAAAGTTGTAGGAGTAGAATTGCCGACTATAATAGGCTGCCTGATCGGGTACTCTGGGTAACACCATGTTCTTCTGACAATCAAAAGACAAAATAAAATTTTCATCATTTTCCTGCTTTAATAAAGAGTAAAACGCTTCAGCTTTCAGCTTGTGCACATGGTACTCAGCTTTGAGATCTTCTTTCTTTTTGTTATCAGTAGCCAGTTTTATTTTTTCAAGATAAGAAATGCACGTAGAGCATGCATCAGTTGCTGGAGTTTTAAAGCTTAGATTAAAGTTCCTGACAAAGATGTCGCAAAAATAATGATATTTAACCTGCAGAGAAAGATTGTGTTCCTTGTTGTAAGCTAGCCACATTTTGCGAATACTAAGGTCACTTGGCAAATATTTTCTGACACTTTTACCCCTACAGTAGTGTGATTCACATGGCTTAAATTTTCTAATGTAGTTTTTAACCGCATCACATTTATCCAAATATTTTTTTGAAATACGATCCCCTCCTCTGCGCTCACTTGGAGAAGAGCCTGAATGCATGTGACTTTTATTGACCCTTTAAACACGATCCTTTGAAATGTCCAGAATGTATAAGAATGTCTTCTGACAAACCTGCAAGATGGAAGACCCTGATTGTTGACGGGTACGTTTGACGTAGTATTTAACAGCGATCGACTTGCTGGAGCTTCCCTTTTTTGTTGAACGCCGACGTTGGGGAGTTGCACCGGAAGAGTATTTCAAGATGATATTGTCTTGCTTTATCTTATCACACTCTGCATAGAATGCTTGATGGAACCGTCGAACATCTTGTATGCTCAGTTGGTGACATTGATACGTCTTGCTCTTACATTCTTTGTCCACATGTTTGCAACAAAGGGGCCACCTAGGCGGCCTGGCAGCCGAATGTCTGTAAAAAAAAACACACAAGTGTGTTGAAATAAAAGTGCAAGTGAGGAGACTTAAAAATTTTAAGCCTCCTCACTTCCACTTCAATAAATTTATTGAACAGTAACATTATAATAAGTTCAGGGTTCATCATTGTATTAATATTTTTGTCCGTGAGTGCACAATATTTGAGAGCACAGGAGAGAGGGATAATTATTGAAAACAAGAAGTGTAACTTACCTCTGTCTTTTCGCCACCGATCGTTTCCACAGCCTGTACTGTATCCTTTTCTTTCGAACTTCATTTTGCGGCACTTCTTCTATTTCCATAATTAACTATTCAATACTTAAGTGTTAAAACAAGAGGCAGTTTGTCACGACACTTGACAGTGAAATCAGCATTAGATAACCTCTCACAGAACATAAACAAAATCTATCATTCATAGCTGCCAACTTTAGATTATTGTTGCTAATAATTAATATAATAAATAATATTATGCAATGAAACAAACGACTTACAGTACTTTTTGTTTCGAAATGTTGGAGTCTTTTACAAGGTACGCCGAATGTCTGTATTTAGCGAGTTTTGAAACCAAACATCTTTGTTGGCCACCCTGCATTGCAGGATAAGGCGAGTTTTGCTACGAAATTCGAGAGGCGGATAAGACGAGTTTTGCTGCACACATTGCTCAGGATTAGACCAGTTTTGTTGCCAACCATGATTTTCCCCACCCTTTTAACAGCGGATAGGGCAAGTTTTTACACAAAATATTGAGTTCCCCAGATGTATTGGAGCATGGAGAATCCATTTCCGCCGCGATCTTGATTTTCATAAAATGTGGATAAGGCGAGTTTTGCATCTACACTCCACATTTCTTGAATGCAAGGTATGGCAGATGTAACTCACAAGTTTTAAAAGTAAATTAAAAAATGAAAAAAATGAAAGAACAATTTTAATTTTGTTCGAAACAGTTTTTTACTTTGTTTTAAAAATTATGTCATTTTGATACCTACCATCATTGTCTATACAATTTCCAAGCCTCATCCTTAATTCCACATTACTCGCCTGGTCATTTATGGAGGTATTGCTGCAGTTTAGTGTAACGTAGCGGCTTTCAGTTTGTCGGTTGTCTAGGTTTTTGTTTGTATACGTCATCCTTAAAAAAAAAAATAGAAGTCACATGGTGAGATCAGAGGTTAGACCACCTGGAAACACATCCTTTAAGAGTTCTGTGAATCCTCTTGTATGAGCAGTTGTATCATCTTGTGGGAACCACAGAGCTGCTTTTACAAACTCAAAGTGGTTTGACTGCAGGAAATGAGTAACATCTGTACATAATACTCCAAGTTGTTGAAACTGTTTGCTTTTTCTCCACGAAAATGTACAGGCCTATAATACCAAAATCTGATACAGGATACAAAACACTAAAACATTGGCTGTGGAAAGGTTGCTCATAAAAGGTGTCATAGATTCTATTCATCCAATACCTAAACGTTTATTTTTTTTGGTAACTGCCTGACAAATAAACGTGGGCGTTGTCACTTGACTGCACAACATTGATTGCCAGAACATTTTGAAGGGCAGCTGACAAAATATACTGTGGTTGATAGAGTTGTGTTCATTAAATGGCTGTACTACCATAATTTTGTATGTATGAAACTGAAGATATTCATATAAAATTATTTTCATAGTGCAATCAGGCGTTCCCATGGAACAGCTTGTGATCTGAACATTGTGAAAATTGTATAATAGCCTACCTCACAGCTCTGGCCTTCAAACTCTGAAATCTGCAACCCATAACAAAATGGTCTACAGAGGAGGAACTGTTGTATTTCAGCCTAGTCTGAAATGCGTACATAATAATCATTGTTTTTATTGCAGAATTGGTATTTTTTTAAGTTTAATCATAAATGCACAATATTCACAACTCCATGAATGTAACTGAGATGGTAAGGGTGTTGCTACGTAACAGAACAATGCAGACCCGCAATCCAGCACTAGACTCGGGAGCATGATTAAAGGTGACAGACAGAGATCTTACTACACAGAGAGAGACAGAGGAATTTTACTGTGATTTTGCCAGACTGTTTCGTCAGCTGTCACTTTCTTCTACCGCTAGGTGCTTCTCGCCTGGCATTTAGCAACGCTGGAACAAGCTCCGGTTTCTGACTCCGCCCCTAGCTTGAAGGACTGATACACACTAAATAGAATTTCCCAAGCTTGTTTGTACAACATGTAACTTTACAATATAAATACACAAGAATACTTACCCCGTTTACTGTGATCTTTTTATCGACTTACCTTAAAAGAAAATTTCCAATACCATAAATCCAGGGCCGCCAATACATTTTGAGGAGGAAATGTATAAACCAATTACACTCTTCCTAAAAGAAATAATTTAGATAATTTAAAGCCCTTATATAAAAAAACTCGTCCAAGTTCGTTTAGGCGAGCTTTTGGTACAGAATAGGTTATGGTATACAGGCGTAATAATTACACTAACACATGGTTATATCCAAAACAAATCTTATTTATTTTAATCAAAAAACTATTAATCTCTTTCTTTTTTCTTTTTATATGACACTACAAAAAGTTATAAAACACAAAAATTCTATATGCAAAGTTTCATGATCAAATCAGTACTTTCTCTTTTACTCTTTCTCTTACCCCCCTTTTATGTCTCACATGCTCTCTCACTCTTTCTCTCTCTATTTCTCTTTACCCCCCTTTTATTGAGATCTCATTTTTCTATTATTGTTTTACTATATAAACTTTTGGCCAATTAATTTGCTTTTGCACTGTACTTATCTGCACGTGTTCTCAGATGTTGCGCACTATGTTGGTCGAGCCTTTTTCACTGAACTACCACAATACTCGTTTTAAAAACTGTTCACTGTTGTTAACTTAAAACTGTTTACTGCTGTATTACATTTCAATACACTCTTTGGTAGGCCTACTGTAACATTTTCGGCCTACCAAAAACGCCCGAGGCCACTATTGTGTTACGTCCGGTCTGATGATGTGTGCTGGGGCAGGATTAGCTGGTGTGGTTATGCTAGCCCCGTTTTTCCAACGCCTTTCAAACTGGTTTGAAGCGGATTTCCCCCCGCGTACTGCCCTGGAGCATGGAAACTCCTCGTGGTTATTCGTCATCTGCAAATGACTAACCGGTGACATAAACTCGATGTCCAGAATTCCTTGCCTTATACGGTCTGTCTACATTGTGCTGTATTGTATGCGTTATACACGCTTTGTCATAACTTCCAACACTTCCACCTCTCTACCTAGGTCTGTTCCCATGATTTTTATTATAAATTATTATAAATCATTACGACACTGAAAATTATTGAAAATTACTACAAATTTTGCCCCGTTGCAAACACTTGGGCATGTTTTCTCTTTGTCAGCCACATCTAGCAATAAACTAACTAATTAAATTCACAACACTAAAGCAAAAACACTAAAAAATAGTCAGAAAATATCGCTAACGCGGCACGAAGTGCACTAACACAGCAGAAACGAATGACTGACACCTACTGGCTCATACAATCACGTGATACTGTGTTGCTGGCGCGCAGCCGACCCTCATCGCCTTCCTTCATGCTCCAGAGTCTAGTGTCTCAGCAGTGGTAGTTACAAATTAAGGAGTTATGTCTGCCTTTGCCTCACCCTGTACATGTGTGTACCCTATGGAATGTGGACTTATAATGTTATTTGTTTGCAGGACTGTCTATTATGTTGGACCACCTGAGAAAGCATCAAAATTTTATTATACTTTTTGTATAAGGCATCATACGGATCCATACAATTCTATTGAGTACACTCACCGAACTCACATCGATACATTGAAAGCTTCGTCACTGGTTTCTTCACATGATTGTTTCAGTATTACTTTGGATGTGGCAAGAACATACCGTGCCTCAAGGAGCAGTAATTTACTTCCAATAGTAGTCAGTGTTCATGCAACACCATAGAGACATTAAATAAACTATAATCTATATGATGTATTTTTTATTAACATGTATTTTTGAGTTATGGAAACTTTAAGCATGTTATGGTTTATTTTAAAAGACGACTTAAGTCATAGAAAGAATTTTATAAATATTATTAAAACGGATTTGAAATTTTATACTTTTAACTACTTGGCTAAATTAGATTAGTAATGTTGTGTATTCAAAAAATAACTTTATTGTTGTGTTCATGGAAAAGATCATGATGTCATTAAAAGAAGGTACATGTAGTGAAGGCGTAAATCTGTTCTGATTCTAATAAAGCAATATAATTTTATTTTTCATAAAAATAATAAATCATGTAGATTAATTTTATTTATGTTTCCCCTTCCTAATAATAGTTACTGACGTTCTTTTACTAAAATTGTGCAAATAAAAAAGATGCAGTAGCAAGAGTGAAATTAACAAGAGATCTGGTAAAAAAAAAGAATTTATTGAAAAGTTCAAAATATGAATCACATGTGTCACTTGATTTTAAAGATTCTTAGTTGTTGGCATTTCTCTAGAGTGTGTATTTTTTCGTAGTTATTGTGTTAATAAATGTGTTAACATTGTTATTTCTACATAAAACCCATATAAAATGGCACTTTTCTAACGTTAACTCATTATCAGGTAAATTATTTTGCTGATTACCTCTACTATGTCTTTTATTATTGTTGCACTCTTTTATTTTAGTGAATGATAAAATGTTACTATACGACAATGGTCTGAAAAGAAAAGTTCTCGACCTCGATCATACGAGGCAAGACTATTGTGATTTTTTTTCATATGTTGGTACTACATCTATTGTTAGCATGCGTGTGCAATTTGTGGTCATTCTACTAAATAATTTGTATTATACAGCTGTTTGAAACAGAAGTGTTGTCTGCATTCCTTAAAATGGAGAAAATTGAGTATCGTGTGGTCATAACGTTCTTTGTGAAACAAGGTTTTACACCAAGCGAAATTTATTTAAGGTTCTTTAAAGTATATGGGGAGTCTTCTCCTTCATTTTGAACAGTTAAATAAATGGGCTGCCGAGTTTAAACATGGTTGTACCTGTTGGAAGCCGATTCACGTGAAGGATGTCTAAAAACAGCAACAACACCAGAAACCATAGAAAAAGTGCTCATATGGTTTTCGACGATCAACAGATTAAAGTGCATGAAACTGTTGAGACTATAGGGATTTCGAAAAAACTCGGACATACTTTATTATATGAGGAATTACAAATGAAAAAGCTTTGTGCTAGGTGGGTGCCACGCTTGCTCACAGCAGATCAAAAATGCATGCGCATGAAAATATTTGAACAGTGCTTGGAGCTTTTTAATAAGAGCAAAGCAGATTTTGTGTGTCAGTTTATTACAATGGATGAAACTTGCATCCACCACTACACACCAGATTCCAAACAACAGTCCAGTCCAGTCAAAGCAGTAGACAGAAGCTGGTTGTTAAGCGCCAAAGAAGACAAAATCAATTCCATCAGCAGGAAAATTCGTGGCGTCATTGTTTTGGGATTCTAAAGGTGTTTGTACACCTTGAAAAGGGTGCAACAATAACCGGGAAATATTATGCCATCCGTCTATTGAAACTAGGCTAAATAATTCATAAAAAAAGACCCGGTTTCCAGAAAAAAAATTTTTCATTAAGACAATGCACCTGCCTACAAAAGTGTAATGGGCAAATTAAGAGAGCTCCACTATGAATTGTTGGAACCTCTTCTCTATTCCCCTGATTTGGCCCCCTCAGACTTCCATCCTTTCCCAAAACTCAAACTCTTTTTTGCTGGTAAGCTTTTTCATTGGATCAAGAGGTGATTTCAACTGTATAGAGGTTTTTTGCAGACCTTACAGAAAACCACTTCCAGGACGGAATGGAACATCACTGGAATAAATGTGTTATACAAAAAGAAAACTATGCTGAAAAATAAAAATATTTTTGAAATTATAAATTTGTTTTTTCATGGTTAGGCCAAGAACTTTTAAGACTGCCATTGTATTATATGCAGTTATTGTACAGTTTAAGACTATTTAAAGTTCCTGGCGCACATGTTCAAATATATGCAGGCATTTCTTTCTTTTTTTTTTTTTTGATACAGTGTAGTTGTAAAATTAAATAAGTCTGCTAGTTAAATTTTTTTACTGCATGTTTACTTGTAAAAGCAATTTTCCTCCTTTATCTAGCCCTTTGACCTCTCAGCATCAGGTTGTAGGGAGCCTCTGTCCATCGTCTCCATCTATTCCTGTCCATATACATAGCCTTCATTTCCCGTAAACTCTTCCCACGTTCCTGTCCCAATCTCTCAATATGTTACGCCTTCCTTTTGGTCTGACAATTCAGCTGTATTTCAAGCTACTGTTTTATTTTTCTTGCTTCATCTGCCCTACTTGCATGTCCCAACCACTTCAATAGCCTCACTTCCAGCAAATTCATCAGGGGCTTTATTCCCAAATTTTATCTGATCATCTCATTTCAAAATGTGATTTTCCGTGTTCTTCCTCTATTTGATTTGCCTGAGAAACCTTATCTCTGTTGATGTTTTCTACTCCCATGTATGTCAAGGATAACGACCTTTCTGCTCCCACACATTTTTGATGGTAGGTAGGCCTATACAGATTTAAATATTCGAATGTGACAGAAGGAGGAAGGACCAAAAAAGCGAATAAGCGAATAAGCCCAATATAAAGTTACCCTTAATAAAATAATTCACCTATTTATAAAATAAATAAAATAGAAAATGACCACAATGTCTAATAAAGAAGTACCATGCAAAGTATAATCATAATTAATGTATGTAACTAATGAACAAAGTATCTGTCAGTGTACCTAAGTGAAAGGACTATCAGTTGTGCTAAGACACAGAATGGATAATAACTTATTCACAGGAATAAGAATCCTATTATTAATGTGTAATCATAGTAAAGAACAGTTCATAATAGACTGACACTAGAAAAAATCTTAGTATTAAGTATTAGACAATTGTTGGAAGTCTAATTTTGTTGTTTAATGTTAATTAGAGTTTTAGGCATAAGGGCATAATATTGTTTTAATATGTTTGTTTTATTTTTTATTTCATGGAATAATTATAATTAATCAAAATTTATTAAGCCAACAGGCTACATAACATTTATAAATTGGAACATTGTACAAAGGAAGTACCAAGATGTAGGCCAATATCAACATAATATTATTGGAAACTATCAAATTACTGTAAATCAGTAAGAAATAGTAAAATTACTAAGATAGGCCCTGTTTTTATAGTGGTAACATTTTAAATAGATTAATGAATTGTAATATAATTTTGTTAATGTCAAACTGCTTGAAGACCTATAAAACAGAATTTTGTAAAGATGAAAAAATACCTATTAGGACACTCGCACATATCAAGTGAGATATCAAAATGCTTGTCTTCCTATCAGGAAGATCACTTTGTAAATCAATTTAAGTCCAGTTAAGTACTAAATAGGGAGTAATTTGGAGTATAAAATGTAAAAACTATGTATTCTAAATAATCAGGGTCACATGACCACTGAACCCAACGGCATTGACCAGTAGGAATTTTGGTCAAGCCAGTTGAAAGAAAAAGAAAAACTCAACATTCTATTGTTAGACACGAAAGTATTCAGAACACCTCTGTGCAGCTACAAAGTATAACGAAGAATCCAATCTAAGTGGAAGAAAACAAGTAAAAATGTTATAAAACATAGAATCAAAATCAGAAGGAAGAAATGAAGATAATATAAAATAATAATAAATAAAAGAAGAACAAGTAAAAAAATAATATATTAAAAAAGAAAACAAACAGTGAATAAATATCTCTACAAGTTGGTGAGACTTAACCTTTTTATAATACCACTTTTACAACTACACGGCAACAAGATTAACTCAACTAACACTGTTTTCAACAGAACACTGGTGGAAAGAAAAATAAAACTAAATTAAACACAATGAACATTTTGTGTAATTTATTTTATTTGAAAAAACTGGTGGTGAATACATTTCACACAGAATTAATTGGATAACAAGCTCCCATCTTGAATGTTACTATGAATGCTGGGAAGAACCATAATGCATTGCATTGGCAATTGAATTGAATTATTATTTTGTCACACTTTATTAAAATTAAATTTGTTTGTATTAGTCAATAAGAATTAAATAGTTGTAATGTATTGTACTTCTTGTGGACATTTTCGAACTTTTTAATAGCAGTCTAAAGAACCCGAAAGATTAATATAATAAATAAAGGTAAGAAAGAAATTGAATTGAGAAGAAGAGTCAATACAGGCAATTAACAACTTCGACCTTAGAGTCTTTAAACTGAATTCATGAAAATAAATGTTAATAATTATTCTCAATTAATGGTAAATGTGTTTTATTTATAGAGTAAAATATAATTACAGAGTTTTTGTTTGATAAAACAAGAGTAAAACATTTTCGGTGATTTGAACTTCATCATAAAGAAAAGATCACGAAAATAACCTCCAATAGGCAACTCGATACTACAATCGAATGCAAACATTGACAACCCTAGTCCTGCCATACAAATGAAATAATTATTAATTTTTTTTACTAAGCCATTAGACAAATAATAATTTTTTTTTCTTTAATAAAATCAAAATAAGAAGGAAGAATTCAGGCTTACAATCGCATTATTATGCTACGGTAATTAAAAGCATTGATCGAAGTGAACCCTATAACTCGCTAACTCATCGAGGTTAATAATTTTAATTTATAATAAAATAAATATTTTAAATAAACAAAATACAAACAACTAATAAATATTATAAGAAAACGAAAACATAAAGTTACAAAATGTGTACAAAATGCTTTCCTCAAATAATTTTATATTTCCTAATCTATTCTCCCCCCCCCCCCATCAGAACATCAGAAATGATACCCAAGTACTATTACGCTTCTTGATATTCAGTCACAAGCCTTTTCTTCCTAATGCCTCTTTCCATTCTACCATGTCCTCTTGAAGTTTATCCCTTGAGTACTGTCTCATGTACATACGAGGGGGTACCCAAAAATAACCAAAATTTTTTTTTAAAGCTATGTATTTAATTTTTTTATAAAACAACCTTATCACCTTCAAAGTACTCTCCATTACACTTAATACATTTGTCCAATCTGCGATCCCATTCCTGGAAACATTTTTCAAACTCGTCTGTTGTGATGGCTGACAGCTCCTGCCTCGGTTTTTTCTTCACTGCTTCCACGTCGTCCAAACGTTGTCGTTTCATGTCCCTCTTCATTCGTGGAAACAAGAAGAAATCGCACGGAGCGAGGTCAGGTGAGTAAGGGGCGTGGGGCAAGGGAGTCATGTTGTTTTTTGCTAAAAACTGGCACACTGAAATGGCTGCGTGAGCAGGTGCACTGTCATGGTGGAAAAACCAGTCCCTCGTCTGCCACAAATCGGGCCTTTTTTGTCGCACATTGTTACGCAAACTTTTTAAAACCTCCAAGTAGAAAGCTTGATTAACAGTCTGACCTGGTGGGACGAATTCAGAATGCAACTACCCCTCTCACATCGAAAAAACAAATGGGCATCGTCTTGATGTTTGATTTCACCATGACGAACTTTTTTTGGGCGAGGCGACAATGAAGTTTTCCACTGGCTTGACTGTTGTTTAGTTTCGGGGTGGTAATCATAGCACCATGACTCGTCACCAGTAATGACCTTGGAAAAAATCTGGATCGGTTCGGAGCTGGTCTTTCAATGCACGGCATGTTTCAACTCGATTCTCTTTTTGCTGTTCAGTCAGGACCCGAGGCACAAATTTTGCAGTGACCCTTCTCATCCCCAAATCTTCTGACAAAATTCACTGAACCGAGCTCCAAGTTATTCCAGATAACTTACTACTAATCTCTTCAATGGTCCGTCGTCGGTCTTCAAGCACTATTGCATGAACGTTTTCAACATTTTCGTCAATTCTGGAAGTTGACGGACGTCCAGAATGAGGTTTGTCATCAATTGACATTTCACCTTCTTTGAAACGAGAAAACCATTGGTACACTTGAGTTTTTCCTATAGCACTATCCTTGTAAGCTGTTTTCAACATCACAACAGTTTCTGCGGCATTTTTCCCAAGCAGGAAGCAAAATTTCACAGCAGCGCGCTGTTCACTTAAATCCGCCATGACAAAAAACGAGGAGCAAGCGTAACTGCTTTTACAAAACGAATTACTGTGACCGGACACAACCTTCCCAGGTGACAACAATGACGGCACTGAACTCGGAACGAGTTGCACTACGCTCGCCTAGCGGGAGAAATGCATACTACGTAAGCTCCGCCAATCGCAGCACTATTCCGGTTATTTTTGGGTACCCCCTCGTATAGCAATGCCTGGGCCAAAGTCCATCTTAACCTCCAATATCCTATTGTGACTCTATTTGTTTATCTCTTGTAAATTTTGTGCGTTTCATCCATAATATGTATACAAATTTTTTTATAGTTTATAAATAGTAAAGGACTCGAGCTATCACCTTGTTTGATACCGTTCTTGATTTCAAAATACTGAAGACTTCTCCCCATCAGTCTATTTGGAACCTGCTTTGCTTTTGAAGCATTCTATATTTTACTTTCTAAGGGCTGAATCAAATGCTGCCCTCAGACCCATGAATGCCAGAAACAAGTCACGACCTCTGTCTAGATTTTCTCTATGATTATACTGAGATTTGAAAATGTGATCACGGCTTTGCCTGCCTAGTTGAAAGGCAGCTTATTTCTCTTTAATGAAGTCTTCTACAGCAGTCCTCAACCTTCGTTTGAAGAATCTATATATTTATAGAGAATATAAATATATCTATTTATATAGAGAGAAGGAATATATCTTTATATATTCCTTACATTCTTCACTTTTGTCTCCCATAGACCTTTCACCATTCTCCAGAAATTGTTTGTTACCTCTGAAATTCTCTTCAATACTTTGTCCAAATTTTTCCCCATGCTTCCAAATTTCTGCTTCCCTTACAGTTTGCTTTACCAAATTTCACCAGTCTACATAATTATTTTTATCGTATCCTCTTTGGTTATTAGTAAATTTATCGTCAGAGTCTTCGTCTGACAAAGCTTATAATAAGTGAAAACTGGTTCAGGCTATAAAAAAAATTTTACATTTTTACCAATAAAAAACTTTGTGTTCCGAGTCAGTAGTGTTATAATTAGTCCATCATAGACAACAAAATCCAAAAATAATATTTTAATTATTGAAAAGGTCAACAGGACAATACAGCAGAAAATGCTACGATATCAGTATAATGTATACTATCTGTTTATTTGAAAATTCTTTTTCATTCACAACCCCGTTTCCATTCTATTATTATTGTTGTGTAATGTTTTGTGTTTTACACTTTAGTTATTTATAACCCGTAAAGTAAGAGAAATGCTGCCATTCTTAGGTTTTACTGTTGTCATAAATATGAATAGGTTCTTAACCCCACACCAATACACTTCTGGGCAATTGCCGGTCCCTCTAATGTGAACACTGGAATTTTATGTAGATTGCAAAAGATACAGTTAATAAATTGTCAATTACATTATATGATTGAATAAAGTATAACACATACCTTGTGTCGGTAGAGTTTCTTTTAAATGCTGAACTCACGTACACGCAGTATGTTGCCTGAGGTCGTGATGCTGGATGATGAGATGAAAGGGGTTAGGGGTGTTGTTAGGGAAGGCTTTCCCAAAGGGATGCTATGGATGTTGCTGCAGATCCTTTACTAACGAGGCCACTAGATGTATTATAAAACACTGAATTGACATGTACGATTTGTACTCATGAAATGTTCACGCGCACTGTTGTCGGCGAACTGAAGTTAATTGAATGTAAAAAAAAAAATATTAAATGAAAACGTGAAGTAGGGTGATGCCACAAAATTTTTGTATAGGCATACTTTGACCTAACAACCTCCACACGAGATGTGAGTAAGTACTGATTTGAATTGCTCTGTCCTGTAGACTTTGGTTAGCCCCCACTAATGGGGTGATTGTTTTGACCAATCAGGATTCATAAATTTAATTGTAAATTAAAATCATGTTCAAACAATGTCTTGTTACATTAATAATAGTAAATAAAAATATGATTATATATACATGACGTAAACTAAAATAAGTACTGTCCATCCCGGCCCCCATGAATCCTCCGCGATTCACTAGAAAAACAAGAAGTAAATAATAAAATAAAAACAAGCTTTGTAACATTAAAACAAAGAAAAGAATAATATTTGCAGTATGTATGGATAAATAGAAAGTTGTACAATACATGATATCAATACTCTTGTTTTGGTAAAGGAGAAACCTTGACGATAGGTCGTATGAGGTTCCCTTTAGCAGTTTTGACTTCTACAACCCGCACTACTCCATCCTTACCTAGGAACGTCTTTACTATTCTGCCTAAACACCATGACTGTGGGGGGTGTATTAGGTATATGTATGATAACTAAGTCTCCAACAGACAAATTTGTCTTGTCTTTTGTCCATTTGGACCTCTGTTGAAGGGTATGTAGATATTCAGTCTGCCATCGCGTCCGTATATTTTGAGACATGGCTTGTATTCTTTGCCATCGCTTAAGGCGCCCAACGGGTATATTTTCTGACTGAGTTTCTGGCATTGATACCAATGGTCTTCCAATGAGTAAGAAACGTCCTGGAGTAAGTACATCGAGTTCCATAGGATCAGTTGATAAGCTCGTTAATGGTCGAGAATTCAATATTGCTTCTATTCGACAAGTGAGAGTTTGAAGCTCCTCTAGTGTTAATATTTGATTCCCAGTTACTCTTTTTAAATGTGTTTTAGCACTTTTTACAGCACTTTCCCACAAACCACCTATATGAGGTGCTGCGGGTGGGATGAAATGAAATTTAATTGCATTGTGAATTGAAAATTCATTTAATTTATTTTTTGTATCCCCTTGATGCAAAAGATGCTCAATGATCTTATCTATTTTATTTTGTGCACCAACAAAATTGGTCGCATTATCTAGATACAGATCGGAAGGAAGTCCTCTACGAGATATAAAGCGTGATAGTGCTGCTATAAAAGTTTCTGTTGAGAGATCGATCACAATCTTGATATGGACTGCCTTTGTTGTAAAACAAACGAATGTGCAAAGATAAGCCTTGACGACTTGTGCTCTTCTCAGTGTATGTACCTTTATTTCCATGGGATTGCCATTTTGGAAATACGGTGGTTGGTTTGGCTCGAAAACATTGCATACATTTGTGAATACATGATCGTATAAGGCTCCTGGCAGATAAGATCCAGTATTGTTTGCTGAGTAGCGACTGAAGCAGTTGTGGTCCTGCATGAAGATACTTTAAATGATAGTAATCAACAAGATCTGTAACAAAATGTTTTTTTGGAAGTAAAATAGGATGTTTCGCATCCTCCTACCCTTATCAATCCATCATTTCCAATGATTGCGAATAAATGCTGTAATTTAAGACTGCATTGCTGTCCACTCTTGATGTTGTTAACATCTGAAAGGAATTCAGATTGTTGTACTAAACGACAAATCTGATATGTTGCTTATTGAATCTCATGTGCCGTTAGATTTCCTGTATATTTAATTTTGGAAGTTAAATTGTTCCAAAATCACAAGAGATATGAGATTATTCTCTGAAGTTTACTCCATGAGGAATATTGTGCAAGATGTCAGACATAGATTGTGTCTCCTTCACAGATATAAAAACATTTAAATGTGTATTTTTAATTTCTGGAAGCTGATCAAAAACTGATATATCTTCTGGTTTCTTTGGCCATTTAGTAATATCTGCACTTAGCCATGAGGGACCTCTCCACCAAACATCATGATGAATAAGTTGCTGTGGTTGCAAGCCTCTAGAGACACAATCAGCAGGGTTTTGCGTAGATTGTACATGAGACCAGAAAGTAGATATTCCTGAATTTGAGTTACACGGTTCGCTACAAATGTTTTTAGCTTGTATGGTGATGTTGATATCCAACACAATACTATTTTAGAATCAGTCCATGCATGGACAGAATTGATAGAAGTTGTTTTGGAAAGAATACTTATAGAATATTTCATAAGTTGTGCTAGTAGGTATGCGCCACATAACTCCAATCTGGGTAATGAAATGTTCTTTAGGGGTGCTACCTTGGATTTTGCTAAAATGAGAGTGATTTTGATGTTATTTAAACTGTCACACATACGTAAATACACACAACCTGAATAACCATGCTCAGAAGCATCACAAAAACCATGTAGTTGTATGTTTGTTGCCTCAGAGACACCTATATGATGAGGTATTGATAATTTCTCCAAAACAGGCAACTCTTGTAGAAAAGTATTCCATTTGTTGGCAATCTCTTTAGGAAGGGGTGTGTCCCATTCACAACCTAAAGTCCACAAGAGTTGTATAAAAGATTTAGCAGTAAATATGACTGGTGAC
Source organism: Magicicada septendecula (assembly GCA_034769895.1). Lineage (NCBI taxonomy): Eukaryota > Metazoa > Arthropoda > Insecta > Hemiptera > Cicadidae > Magicicada > Magicicada septendecula. The sequence goes on along the minus strand of CM068368.1, from coordinate 743,157,502 downwards.
AAAAAACCACATGGGTCATATAACCTAGCAATTGTAGATAGAACTGTTCTTTTGGTTTCAATTGAATTGTCAGTTATGCTAATTTTGTAGGTAAAACAATCTGTGTTTGGTAACCATTGTAAACCTAATATGCTTATTAGTGGGTGACCTGGATCACGAAAGTAGATAGGGGTTTCTTGATGTTCTGCTGGAATATCACACAGTAATTTTGGATTTAGCTGTCCATTTTCTTAAGTGAAAGTTATCACTTTGAAGTAGTTGAATGACATCATGTTGTAACGTTAAAGCTTCTTCAAGATTGTCATGTCTCAGTGCTAAGTCGTCTAACATAAATTTGGCCCTTTGAGGTTGTAGAAGCCAAAGGATGGTTGTGTTCTTCATCTTCCGTGAGTTGTTGTATTACCTTATTAGCTAAATATGGACTTGAAGCCATGCCATACATAACAGTGTTGAGTTGGTAAACCAGTAGTTGGCTTTGTGGATTGTCACGCCAAAAGATTAGTTGGTAACATCTATCCTGCTCGTCAAGGTCGATAGAGCAGAACATCTGCTTTACGTCGGAAGTGAATACATATTTATAATGCCTGAAATTTACTATGATAGTAGCTATGTCATTATGTAATTTAGGACCAACATGAAGTAACTGATTAAGCGATACATTATTACTCGTCTTGCAGCTTGCATCAAAAACAACTCGAAGACATGTAGTGGTGCTGTTATGTTTAAAAACACCATGATGAGGTAAAAAATAGTGTGGTTTGTCTGTAACTACATTGGTACACAGTTTCATGTGTCCTGTATTTAAATAATCATTCATAAAATCACAGTATAATTCTTTCAGCCCAGGTTGAGAGTGAAGTTTCTTTTCTACCACAAAAAATCTTCTTTTAGCAATGCTTGATGAGTCACCAAGAAAGTTCTGAACTTTGTTTGAATGGGAGTCTGACAGTATACTTCCCAGTGACAGGACATCTAGAGTGTGTTTTTTGAAAATGGTTTTCACATTCAACTTCATCAGGTGTAAAATGGTCTACTTCAGGTGGTTGTTCTACTTGCCAGAATTGAGTCATAAGTTTGTGAAGAGGATCTTCATGAACTTTGAATAGTGTAGTAATGTTACTGTCACAATGGTCATAGTTGTCTGTGCTGATGATTAAGGCTTTACCTATTATGATGAAACCAAACTCTGTATCCAAAGCATAGGGCATGTTTTCACCTAAACTGTATTTTGAGGTTTAATCACCTGCATTAGAATGTCTGCACCTATAAGCATTTGAATAGGACCCTTCTTATCAAAAGTGGGATCAGCTAATTTAAAATGAAGTAGTTTCTCCTTGATTTCTGAAGATATGGTGCAAGAGGGCAGTTCCCCAGTGATTTTGTCCAATATTGTAATACAACTGGTTGTATGCTTTTAAATTATTAGTACTTAAATTGTACTTACTTTGTCGTTCGTAATTAGTAATGAGTCGTTTATTAGAAATACTTACGAAGTCGACCGTATGCTCGCCGTTCAGTTTGAATTCTCCGCCTCGCCGTCTGATTGGTTATCACTGTTTGGCAAAGTCGAATTCGTCAACTAATGTATTTTTATTTTTTATTTACCCCGAACTTTTATATTAATCCTTGAATAAATCAAACATACAGTTGTTGATAGGTACGAGGATTTATTAACAATTTCATATAATTTGGTCAATTACAATTTCTGAAATAAAACATAACATTTATCATTGCGCCGGCATGTAGTTGGCTAAAAATAAAATAAAACATAAAATTTATCATTTTTATGTAGTTGGCTGTCTGCTCAGTTCGACGTGTAGACTTTACAATGGCGGATGGTTCTTCGTTTGTTAATTATATTAATATCTCAGGGAAAAGTTCTTTGGACTACAGAATATTGGTTTACAGACTAATAAATGCACAACATTTTATAATATACCTTATAGCTAATACATAATATGTGATATCTTTAAGTATGGAAAGTAAGTTACTGCAAATGAGAATTAGTGCTCACTAGGTTAATGTTTACTTAGCAAGTTTACGTTTTTTAAAACATATTAATACAAAATCAAAATTCAGTGATATTTTGTTTTATCAGAGGTGATTATTCAATAAAGTTCAGTTCTAAAAGTTAGTTAAGTGGCTGGTGAAGTGAAATAAAATTGTTCAGTTACTGTTGATTATTTAAAGTTTTAATTATGGTGAAGCATTTAAATTATACTCAACACTCCCTTAATGCTGCTTCTCTTGGGCGATCCTCTTCTTCTGGAATACTTCTAATGGTCCCTTCTTGTATGGTTTAGTGAGATCCAGGTTCAAATAATCTAATTTCGGTGTTCAGCTTCCATCAGTCTTCCAGGTTCAGATGTATCCACAGGTTTAGTTAGGTTTCTTCTGTTCTTCCTTCATTAGTTGGTTATTGATGAAGTTGGTCCGCTTCTTCCAAGTTTTTTATATAATATTTATTATATAATTGGTTGAGTTATTGGATATCTCTTCGGTAGTTAATTTAGGATTGATTCTTGTATCTTCTTAATCACAAATTGGTAAAATTTATTGATTTTATTACTTATTTGTCTTCATGGGCTACATACGTCCACCCTCTATGCTAGTCAATAATGGAATAATAATTTTTCAACGGTTAAACATGTAACAAGCTTTTGTTGTCATGGCAACTCTTTAAGATACTCTAATTCCCATTGGCTAATACCTTATAACATTGTTATATTCTAACGTTTTTTTTCTGTTCAAAATTTATAAAAATCCTTTAAATTATTATAACTTTCTTATGCTAACTGTAATATTAATTACACAACACCATGGTTTTGCTTTTTTCTTAAAGATTATTCTGATATCACTTATAGTTGCATTTGGTTCATTTATAACATATTTCTTATTTTTCCAATTGATATTTCTTTATTTAATTATCTTTAAACTAAACATTATGTATCCATTTTTGTACCTTATATTTTTACTTTAATACCTAAACATATTATATAGGTACTTTAATTGACTTTTTGCTATTGCTTTATCTTGAAACTTACAAAATTCATTTCATCCATGCTAGGCCTAATGCCTAGGTTTCATAATATTTCTATTCAATATTCTTTACAATCTTTTATATTTATTAATTCTATTTATTTGGTTATTGAACATTTACTAAGGAAACAAACTAACTTAATAAAAAACATTTGTGTTTTTAAACATCACACATTTCGTATAATTAACTTATTTTTCTTTACAGGTCCATTCCTGACACTAAGCTTTCTAACTATTATTGTTTTCTGACTTTAACATTACTTGTCATTTAAATTTACTAATACTATTTGGTTCATTTACCAACAAAACTATTATAACAAATTTTTTTTTTAACAATACTCTAATTACTATTACTCCCATACACACTCCTTTACTAAGATCTAGTGTCTCTTTCTCCCAATTTCACTCTACTATATAACTTTTATCTTATTTCTAAGTATTTATTATTTACTATTACTTAACGTTCCTTACATTAATAATACAACAAGTCTTATATACTACTTATTAACTAACATTCTGGTCTAACGTGGTTTGATATATTATTAATAGTTTGTTGCGAATCGCATCTTACCATTGAGTCACTTACACTTCACTTTTCATTTCACATAGTGTTTATTTATTTAATATAATCATCACTTTGTATGCTATGTTATTTACATAGTTCGTGGTCATTAGTTTCTACTTATTCTGTTCTACACTTCACCTTTCATAAAATAGTGTTTATGTTTTTTAACTAATTATCACTGGGTTGCTATCTGTCATTAACAGTTTCTTTATTATTATTTTTCCCTTGTCACCTTTGTATTCATATTTACAATTGCTAAGCTTGATTTTATTCTACTTGTTTTTGGCTAACTTATTACTTAATAGGGTATTTTTATTCCTATCTTGGGTTTATACATTTATCTTTCTTTTCTTTTCTTTTCTTTTAAATCACGTAATATATCTATTTTACATTTATTTTTCATATAGTTTGCATCTCAATTATGCCCTATCTGATTTTGTACATTTATTTTACATTTTAGGCTATATTGATTGTAGTCATATTTTGGGTTGTATCATGGTTTCTTGTTCTCTCACCTTATCCAAGCTATTGGGTTAAGTCTTTGTCAGTGTCTTAGTCAATCGTTATTTAGTAGTGTTGGGCTATCGATCTTCAGGTTATAAGTTTTTATTTTTCTTTCTACCTTCAGGTTTTCTTTCATTAATTATTAGTGATTTTTTGGTGCTTTCTTATGTCATGTTACATAATGCATCGCCGCAAAAATTGATTATTTCTAAAAATAAAAATTGTTTTTCTGAAATCATCAATTACCTTTTCTTCTTGTTTACATAGTTTATTAGATAAAGTTGTTATTATTGTGGAATTCATCAATCATCATATTTTAGTTTATCTTTATTGATTCCATGGTTCATGATTCTGGATATGATATTATTCTCCTCTTCTATTCTTTTATAATGAGTGTTGTATCCCTTGAAAGTTTTATCTCCCTAAAATTTTCTTCTCTTCTATTCATATAAACTGGTACTAGTCAGAGGGCACGTGTGGCTCTATTACTCTGCTATCCATTTATACATATTTTGAGGTCAGAGGTCATGCCTATCTGCTCAATAAAATAAAATGATTGTTGGACTTATCTCAACATAAAATCACCATTTAATAATAATAATAATAATCGTCTATTTTTGACTCATATAATATAAATATAATAAAACACTCTTGGGATTAATTATTCTGTTTTTATTCACATCATGACCTTCTCTTCCCATCGATTTATTTGGATTCCTTCTCTATGTTTGTGGCGATGTCCTTAACATATATTTTGTATTATTTCCTTAACTTACTTCATATGATAGTTGTTTTACTTCTCTTCTCATTTATAATTAATGTTTAAATTGTAGCTGTTTTTAGGGTTACTTATTCAATTCTTCTTATCATTGATAGTCCGTTTAGCAGTTCATTGTCCTCCTTTATTTGATTGTCGTGTCGGTTCTTTTTAAAATGTTATTTCTTTGTAATCCCCTTTTGCAATTGGGTTATTTAATTATTTTATGTAATGTCATCACTTTTGTTAAAATTTTAGTATTTGATGTCAGTTTTTTATGATGCTTCATTATATTTTTTCTTCAAAATTAAATTGTTTCACTTACTTTGTTTCACACACTTACTTGTAAGTTGTTCTTACTTTTATTTTTGGATTTTGGTAATTTTTTTTATTCTCAAAATTCTTTTTTCATAAATAAATCGCTTCCAATATTTTGGTGTAAGTTGTTCTTACTTTTATTTGGAATTTTGTTATTCATTATTTCTTCTAACAGTCTTATACCGCCTCATAATATTTCTTCAAAGAAGACTGGGTGTAAGTCCGCTTGATTCTTTTGGTAGCTATCTCACTTATTACATATGTGTTATTTTGGTTATTCTTAACAATTACATAGGGGCCGTTATAAAGTAGTAATAGCTTCTTCGTGATACCTTCTCTGGAACTGGCTAACTCTCTATTCCGTATCAGTACCTTTTCTCCCTCTTGGTATTGGATCATTTTAGGTTGGATCCTCCGATACCTGTCCTTTCTCTTCTCCACTTGTTCAGCTATCTTGCTATAGAATCTTGCGTCATCAAATTTATACTCAGGGTTGGTGGGGAAATTAATCAGTTCTTCAATTGCTCGAGGTGGTGGCCTTCCATACATTATGGTGTAAGGGGTATCCCTGATAGAGTCATGGTAGTTCCGACCCTCGAATATAAATGCTACATACTTTCGACTGGCTGGGTCCCCGAAACCACCCACTTGCCACTCTACTTGCCAGTACCCGCAAACTGTATCCCAGGTATTGATAAACTGGGTACCATGAAACTTTTTTAGGATCTCCTCAATCTCTCCAGGAGATGTCCTGTCGTTTATTAAAATCTTGTTTATCTCTCTTGCGTCGTCGAGACACAGCTGTACCTTCCCGTCCTTTTTTGTAATAGCCACTATGGGACTGGTGTACTGCGAACAACTGTACTCGATGATGTCTTCTTCCAGCATTTTGTTGATCTCAATTCTTACTGCTTCCTTCGCTGCGTACGCAATTGGATATGACTTTTTGTTGAAATTAACGGTTTCTTTGAATCTCAACTAGCATTGATAACCCCTTACTTTTTCTGGTCGGTCAGAAAATACATGACGGTATTTTTTGTATATGGTGATTAAATTTTCCACCTCTTTTGTGGTTAAGTGATTTCCGTATTGAGTACCTCGAAATTGTCTGATATCTTCCAACTTTTGGTTCCATAAAAGGTCATTACTCACTTGGTCTTCGGTTTTTTCTTCCAATATATTGTCTGGTGAATAACGGACTGTTCTAATATTATACACATTGTTAACTGGGACTACTCCCTTGCTTCCAGTTAGTTCAGCTATCCATTCTTTATTTTCGGACTTCATTGTTACTCTTGATTGTCTCATGTCAATAACGGCGGATATTTTCTTAAAATGTTGCAACTCACAGGTAAAGTCGGTAAGCTGATCTTACTCTCTTTTTGAATTTTGTTGTAAGTGGTGATGTCAATTATGGACACATTTGCACCTGTATCAATCATAAACTTGGTAGGCATTCCATATATGCTGGCTATAATGTAGGCTATTTCATTGTCTGAATTGTCAATTGGTGTTGAATTCTCTTCAAGCAGTTTGTCTCGAATGTTTTTTAAATAATGGTTCTGTATGATCGTTATCGTCTGGTCATTCAGTTTAGTTACGTACCCAATAGATCGGTTCAGTGATGGGTCCTTATGGATTCTCACTGCCGCTGCTCGTTTAAATGTGGGTTGGTTCCTTCGGCACAGTCCTCTGGTCTGTTAGGTTGGTTACCGTCCATTGTCTCCATTATTTCAACCGGGTTGTTAGTGAAGGTTACCCGACCCCTGCTTCTTCTGTATTCTTCGGCGCTCCTACTCCTCGGTCCTCGGTAATACCGCCTTCCATCATTTCTATTTTCTGCGCTTATGTAATTGACCCGTCGCCTGTATGTTTGATTTTGGCCGTTGTTGTTATTATTATTATACTGGTGGTTGGGTCTATTGTAATTTCCACTATTATTGTTATTTCCTCGGTTGTAATTGTGATTGTTATTACCATTATTATGATAGTAATTTTGATTGTTAGTATGTGGATAATTGTTGTTGTTATTATTATTGAAGTTACGATAATTATTGGGATTGTTCGGTGGGTTATTCACCGGTGCATTATTTCCATGGGGCCCATTTTGGTGGTTTCGTACATCATAGTTTCGGTTATTTGGGCTGTTCTTCTGCCGATTTTGTAGGTAATGTTTTTCTCGCTCATACTCCCCCAATAAAGCGGCCATATCCTGGATTGTCTTGATCCGCCCGCTCAGTCTACTCTTCGTGATCTCCCCATCATAATGGTATGCCAGCTGTGTTACTAAGCATTCTTCAGGGATGTTCGGCTCCAAATTCCTCGCTACGCTGACTATACCCAAAAAATAGGCTGAGGGAGATTGTCCTAAGTACGGGTCGAATCTGCCATTGCTAATGTTTTTCGTACTACATGTTGTGTAGCCTCGGACCAGTATTTATTTTTGAAAAGATCTTTAAATTCAGTAAAGTTGTGGATGTCCGGTCATACTGCCGTCCACCAATTGTCGTGGACCTCCTTGAACATCTCATCCAGCATGCCCTTAATAACTGTCCATCGTGTCTCGCGGGTTCTGGCTAGACTCTCTTCCACTCGCTCTAGGAATTCTATGGGGTTACGCTTATAGTTTTTGAAATTAACTATTTCCCTGTTTTCACTGCATGAGACATGTGAACTCATAAGTGGTCTATCCTTCAGTGCGTTGATTTCTTCTTGGAGGCGCAACTCTCGTACTCGGGATCCTTCTATTTTTCCTTCATGGGCTGTTGTGGTACCCTTAACTTCCCTTACGGACACATCTAAATGGTTGTATCTCTCTTCAACTCTTGTTTGTACTTGCTCGAACTTCTCCGTTGTTTCCTGCTGGAGTCCTTCAATCCTCCTTTTGCTTTCATCCTCAGCTTCGTTTACTTTGTTTAATATTTCCTCCCGGACTTGTATCACTGTTTCATGGGTCCTTCTATTTTCTCTTCGGTCTCCATTACGGTCTGCTTTATTTCTTCACGATATTCTATTAATTGTTGTTGCAATGTTTCTTGGTTATATTCGATTTTTCGTTCAAGTAGGTAATGTTTTTCTCGCTCATACTCCCCTAATAAAGCAGCCATATCCTGGATTGTCTTGATCCGCCCGCTCAGTCTACTCTTCGTGATCTCCCCGTCATAATGGTATGCCAGCTGTGTTACTAAGCATTCTTCAGGGATGTTCGGCTCCAAATTCCTCGCTACGCTGACTTTACCCAAAAAATAGGCTGTGGGAGATTGTCCTAAGTACGGGTCGAATCTGCCATTGCTAATGTTGTTTCATACTACATGTTGTGTTGAAACCCCTCTTTCAATTTTCCCCTTTTTTTTCATATATAAAAAAATATAAATTCTTTTTTTGAAAGAGAGGCCACTAGTTATTTAGAACTAGGCAAGAGCCTAGAGAAGCCAAAAATGCGCTGGGTCCAGTATGACGGGACTTGCAAATGAAACTCTGCTATAAGACAACAATAACAAGATTTATTAGAGTTATGTTTTTTTGTACAATCAATTCCCCAGTATATGATATATGCGCCTTTGAATAATTAAAGTTAATCTTGCACAATCCATAGAATAGATCAAATTCATGAATAGAGTTCAATATTATACATATGCACATATTTGCATCTTCGTACAATTAAATTAGGATTACAAGTGCTTTCACTTCATAAGAATAGCTCAAATTGTTGTTATAATTCAACACTAAACATAGGCATTGCCAAATAATTGACCTTGATATCACTGAGCAGCATACAGTTACTTCTAAATAATGTAAGAACGGCGCATAGTATCGACCCTCCCAGTAAGCCACATAAACCATAAACATGATATATATATATATATATATATATATATATATGCATAACAACGTATAAACAATCTAACAATCAAATAAAGGCATGACACACAACATATAATTAACATAGATACACATCTACATATAAATACCACACACCATGTCCACCTGGTTAACAGCATATATATTGTCATCGTAACACCCTCAAACCACCTTAATCAGATCAAGTACCCGGCCCACTTTAAAGCTTCTCAATTAACAAACCCAAAACCAAATAATAAGTCACAAAAGACCAGAGTTGAAACACCCCAAAAATTCTAAGTATGTGAAAGGCCAAAGTCAAATTGGCAAAATAGTCAGAATGGCACTCAATTACCAAGCATAAAAGGTAAATATCAATTTCGTACCCCAAATAATAATAAATGTGCCATCACGATGTCAACATGGCTGCCCGGTTGCATGAACTGCATATTCTCATTTCTTTTATTTTCTTACCAAAAAAAAAAACAAATTTTCAAGCAAGATCAGTGGAACGCAACCACCCAAAAATAGCTTAGAACTGGTATTGATTTGTTTTACATTCTTTAACATTTATCCATGAAGTATTATTATGTATTGTTAAAAAAAGAAAACTTAACAATTCTTGTGCTGGCTATGGCAAAAGTGGTGGTTACAAAATTATTTAAACAGTTGAGATGAATTTCATAAAGCAGAATCTATGGATTTAATTTAATAAAACATACTAGAGGTGTTCATAAAGAACCCACTTTACCCCATGCACGGTCATGCGCCCGGACTAGATCCAACAAACTGTGGATCCTATTCCCCTACAAGGTACCGAGGCACCCGTGCATGCATACTTAACGCTAATATCACTTAGTGACAGTCAGTGCCGCCCATATTTACAGTAAGAAACTAACATCAATTCGGGTGATGCATGACCCTGGCTGAGTTTACAAATTCTCTGAGGCGTAAGCATTAGTAAAAAGGAAAAGATAATATGTAACCCCAAATGTCCCGTTGGACTTGTGCGCAACAAAGTTCTAAACTGGAGCATTTCCAAAATATCTCAATGTACGGTGTAGCGGCCACAAACATTCTTTTAAAAAGGCATAAATGTCACCTGGTTAACAGCACAAGGTTTGAGGATCCTGTCGTGTGTGTGTCCGTCCATTCGTCCTGACAGCTAGACGGAAAGTGATTGGATTTACTTCATGGAAGGCAGGTGATCGGCCATCCGCTGGAGCGAGACAGATTGACGACTAATTCGGGAACCCTGCACAATTATATGGGTAATTACTCACAGGTTCAATAAATCACAATACCCCATTCACCCAGCTGAACCCACACTTCACGACATGCCCAGTTTAAAATCTTCAGAAAATTTACTTATGCATTGAAACCCTATTGAATTAAATAAATCATTTCAAATATAACACCTTTAAATAATATAAAATATAATATATTCAAATATATTCATTCAACATAATAAATTATTTCAATTAAATAGTTATTCATAACTTTTCGTCAATCACTTAATCACTTTCAACATGAGCTAGCAAACTTTAACAGGTTCGTGAGGTACGTTCGTTTCACCAAAATCACAAAATAATTAACTTACGCCCCATTCTAATATAATGAATTAAATAAACAGGCACAAAAACTGTAAAACACTATCTGTTAGCCAGCGTTAACATTTGAAACATGAATAAACAGAAATTAGCCTGATGCACGCCACGTGCTGACTCTATGCAAATATATCGCCTGGCATCAGCATTGATATTAAGTAAAATACAATTTAGTTTTATTAAATAGTAAGTGATATACCTTAAGCACACTTACCGGAGAGTCGCGTAGTCGTTTATCTAGGCATAGTTATATATAGTAGGTAAAATTCCAAGTCGGAGCTGCCAGGCGAATACAGACGAGCTACTACGTTGAACGCTGAGAGTGAACTGGTTATTACAACCACTGAAAAATTTTTACGAAGCTACAGACCCAGAGCGCACGCGGATCGGCACGGCGGAAGCATAACGAGACGGGCGCCGATAACACTTAATTAATTAATTCGACGCTGCCCGTTCTCGTTAACATAAAAAAAAACAGCTGAGTTTTTTTTTTCAAAACTCGGCACACCCCCACCCCAAAAGGGCAACTTGGTTGCCTCACACTTAAACTCAGGGAGGGTACCCTGCAGTGTATCCCCTTCCAAAACGATGCTAGGGGACTTAGTGATCATGGCGGCCCAGCAGCGCTTGCTCTCAGGAGAACAGAGGCTCAGAAGGAAAACGAAAGAGATGAAAGAAGACGTGTAAGTGTGCGGGTGCTGCGCGCTGACCTGATCAGTGCCAGCCCACAGCAAGAAGGGACAGAGAAGAAAAGACGAAAGAAAAGTTCGGGAGCTCCCTGAGTTCTGACCTCCTGAGGCTTGTCCACTCAAGCCTGAACACAAACGCCACCTTAACAGGGCCACATGCCCTATATTCATATGGGGGGGATTCCCTAATAACGAAACCCATTTTCAACAATACCGTCAACTCACAGGGCAAGGGGGGAAGGGGAAATGATGATCTCCATGAAACTATAATCCAAAGGTGTGCCCAAAACTTATCGTGTTGACGAAGTTCACAACCGACCTCGTCAACGCGACAAGTCTCGCTCCTCTCTCTAACTCCTTTTTTTTTTGATTTTATTGCTTTTCTAATTTTTTTTAATTTTTTATTTTTTTTATGTTTTTTAAGGGGAAGGTTAGGAAATCGGGAAAAGGGCAAGGATGATTGAAAGGTCATGGGCTGGGACTAAAGGTAAGGACATGGCTCCCTCCGGAAATAAGGACGAATGGAGAAAGCCAAGGCTCGCGCAGGCAGGGGCGCATCCCTGAAGTAGACGAACACCACTGGGACTGTGGGGAACATCTACCCGCTACCCTAGCATTCTCGACAACACCCCCGGAGCACACCCTTTCAAAATGACAAAATCCCTACTCACACAGAGACCACCACCTATCGTTCCCCCCCTTGTCAGCCTGTTTACCCTTTTCTACATAGTTTCAATTTGGAGATATGCGTGGTAATCTCCTTCGAATTACCACCCGGCTCTTCCAACCGAGCCGTCACCGGTGACGCGAACTCCAGGATACGATATGGCCCCGACCAACGATAGCATAACTTAGTGGCTCTTTTATCGGCAGCTGAGCTGATCGGGTGGCTCTGGCAGTACACCAAATCTCCTACTTTAAAGGGATTTGGAATTCGCCCCTGATTGTACCGACTACGGACGTGCTCGTGCGCTCTCAGCAAATTCCTCCGAGCCTCCTTCCATCTCTCTGCAGTTCCATTATCTGGCTCCCGTGGCAGAAGATCATCAATGTTCCACAAGTTAGTCAACGGGAGTGCGGGCGAGAATCCAAACATGATCTCAAAGGGGACGGCCTTATGACTGTCATGCAGGGCCGTGTTAAAGGCTAGCTGTAACCACTTCAGATTCTGGTCCCAGGTTGTCTGTTGCTCCGCATGATAAGCAATGAGTGCGGACCTGAGATTCCTATTGAATCACTCCGCATGGGACGGCTGTGGGTAAATTGGAGAAGTGGTTACATGTCTGATTACGCTGGCGAAACACATCCGCCGGAACTCACCCGAAACGAACTGGGGACCATTGTCGGAGACAATGATGGTCGGAAGACCGAAATGCTGAAAAATGTGGTTCTGAAGCGCGCTTATGGTCAAACGAGCTGTTGCCTGCCGTAAGGGCAGTAGCCAGGCAAACTTCGAAAAAGCATCCACACAAACAAGTAGGTAAGAATTACCTGACTTGCTACGCGGGAAGGGTCCCACATAGTCGATGAATAACTTCTCCATCGGTCTGCTCGCCACGTCCGATGACAACAACCCTAACTTAGTGTTCTGGGCAGGTTCACTCAAGCCGCATAGATGACAGCTCTTGACCCTCGTAGCGGTGTCCCTATCCATGCCCTTCCAGATGAAATGTCTCCTGATACTGGAAATGGTCTTCGAAATTCCCTTGTGGCCTACTACTGGGGAATTATGATAGTAACTGAAGACCATAGGCACTAACTTGCTAGGCAGCACGATCTTAGGGGCACGTCCCTTTCTTTCTCTACAACACAGGACGCCCTTGGGCAAGAAGTAAGGGGCCTGTACGTTACCCTCCTTTATATTCTGGATGATAGGACCCAGCTCTTCATCATTCAACTGATGGGGTAACACATCAGTGAAGGCTAACGGAAAGTCTAGTAGAACAGAACAGGGTTGCTCAGATTGGACTTCACTGGGCTGGGAAAACATTCGTGACAAAGCATCTGCAACTACATTTTGAGTTCCCCTAATGTGTTGCACCTTGAACTTAAAGGATGAGATCTTGACCACCCATCTACCAATTTTACCCAGTTGCCGGGGATGAGCAAGAAGCCAAGAGAGAGCCTGATTGTCGGTCTCGAGCAGGAACTCAGCGTGTTCCAGAAAACGCCTGAACTTATCTAGAGCGTATACCAACAGCTAAACACTCTAGGTCATACACTGAAGACTTTTGTTCTTGCTGGGTCAACGTTCGGGAAATGAAAGCCACAGGCTGCCTAGCACCATCAACGACTTGGGACAGAACCGCCCCGAGCGCAATCGAACTCGCACCGTCTCTGGAGTATGAACGGCTTCGAGAAGTCTGGCATTCTCAGTACTGGAGGGGAAATGATGGCTTCCTTCAGGGTCTCGAAAGCCTTCTGTTGTTTTTCCCCCCATACAAATTTGGCACCCTTTTTCCGGAGTTCATTCAGAGGTGCCGCAATCTCCCCCGCGTTTGGAATAAAACGCCGATAGAAATTGACCATCCCCACAAATCTCGCGATGCCTTTGGCATCCTTTGGTGGGGGAAAGTCCCTGATTCCCTGTGTTCGCTCAGGATCCACAGTGACACCTCTATGGGAAATCAGGTGGCCCAGGAAAGAAATTTGTGTCTGGGCAAATTTCACCTTTTCGGGATTGACAGTGAGGCCAGCACCCCTCAACCTGCACATCACCTCTTCGAGATGACCCATATGCTCCTCGTACCCCTTGCTGTACACCAGCAAGTCGTCAAGATAATTGAAGACATACTTGAACTTGACATCGTGAAAGACGGTGTCAAGTAAACGGGTGAGAGTTTGGGCCCCTACCGCTAGACCCATGGGAACCCTAGTGTACTGATAGAGGTTCCACGGAACACAGAATGCCGTGTAGGGCCTACTTTCTTTCGTCAATGGAATCTGGTGATATGCCGAGTTGAGGTCAGTGATGGTAAAATACCTCGCCTCACTGAACCAATCAAACGCGGAATGAAGATCAGGAAGTGGGACCGAATCTACCTCAATGTTGGCGTTGAGCTTGCGGTAGTCGATGACCATCCTATGCTTACCTCCAGGCTTGGGCACTAGGAACGCTGGACTGGCATAACTGGACTGAGAAGGTTCAATCACCCCTTGATCTAACAACTCTTGAACCTTCTCCCTCAAGATGCTCATCTTTGGAGGGGCAAACTTATAAGGGTGGGAGCGCACCACCTTGGAGTCCGTTAGGCGGATTTTATACTCCAAGAGATGTGTGAGCCCAAGGGCCGGAGTTAACACCGTGGGGAAACGCTAACACAACTGATCTAATGCGGACCGCTGGGACTGGGAGAGGTGGCCTCTAGATGTGTCGGGGCACTTAACCTCTTGGATATCTTGCCTGGTCCCCTGATATCCAAGGAAAGGGATTACAACTCCCCGATTAAATTTAAAATAACATTGGTGCTCTTGGATGTCAATAACGAGACCACTCTTGCAGATGAAATCGGCACCAATAATGCATTCAACTCCCAGAGCAGGAGAAACCAGAAAGCTCCACACCCAAGAAAATCCCTCGATCTTAAATTTAAATGAAACTACCCGGGAAATGGGCAGAATTTCCTGGGATGCCATCCAGCACACCACGGAAGACTGTTCTGACCTTTTAATTAAACCCTGTCGTTCAAGGTCCTCGCACACTTTGG
Organism: Magicicada septendecula; assembly: GCA_034769895.1. NCBI lineage: Eukaryota > Metazoa > Arthropoda > Insecta > Hemiptera > Cicadidae > Magicicada > Magicicada septendecula. The sequence continues at coordinate 743,142,476 of CM068368.1, read as the reverse complement.
ATGAAATGATAGATCTTGCTGATCCGGAGTCAACTAATGCTCTGAGTTGACTCCTTTTCAACTCCGACAGCAAGAAGGGGCATACGGAAGTGGGCCTAGAGATGGTTTGGAGGACCTTGATGCCCAAAGAACTGGGACCTACAACTGGCCTGGAGGCGCATACCTTAGAAGACCCGCGACAGGTAGGAGAAGACCTCCGACATATCTTCTCCTTATTGACCCTTTTCTGAATGGCCTTGGGCGCCTTGGGGAGGGACGTTGGACTCGACCCAGCCCCGGTACAAAATCGTCTAATGTGGCTCAATCTACCACACCTAAAACAAGTCACATTAGGTGAACGACGGCGCCTCTCGATACAAGAATTTATAATTTTAATCTCAGCACCGTGTGATGATGGAACAATTCGCCCTCCATGCGCCTCGTGTCTTACCTTATCATTTGCTACTTGCTCACGGGACTCGTCAATCTCCTGGACCGTTCTGGAAACCACACACAGCCGTTCAAGGTCCGCAAAACAACGTGGACGGTCCGTGAACACCAAGCGGGATCTCTCTTGGGGCGTCACCCCTTCTAAAATAATTCGAACGATATCCTTCTCGGGCAACCCCAACCTCAAAATCCCGGCAATTTTACGAATATCCTGCACAAAGTCCCCCAACGCCTCCCCATTGGCCTGTGCACGATAGAACCGATTACATTTCAAATGCTCACGTTGCCGATGGGGTATGAAAGAGTCCAACACCTCCCCATGGAGAGAGTCGATACTGCCACCACGACGCAGGGTGTTGGTCACCAGCTCAGCCAATGAACCCCGGCAATACGGATGTATAACGGACAAGAGGACATCATCGGACAGCCCCGGAAAATCCGCCAACTGCAGGACGATGTCCAGGAAAACCAACAATTTGCCCTCATCTTCTCCATCCACCACCGGAAGTCTCTGGAGGATGCCGGAAATAGGGTTGGGTAGTCTCTGGTAACCTACCCCCGCCAGAATCACACAATACACCAAACATAAATTCCCACGAAAGACCTAACACAAAACATGACTTACAAAAGGAAAAACTTGAGTACTCTCTCTTCCATCAAGTGGACCCCCCGGGTTCCCTAGCGCTGCGAAAACCTGACCCACTCCAGAACTAACTCTCCGTCAGTCGCCAGACTCAAAGGAAGAAACGACATCAGACACTAACACCAACATACAATCCACACCACCGAACACCTACCACAACATATAACATTTCAATCAAGACATTAGCACAAATTTCAGTCGGACGGTACCGACTTCCAGTCGGGCCATACCGCATTCCGCTAACCGCACGCGCTATTACTTCCATACAATAAACAAGGGAGCCCATCCCCACGCGATCTCCGGTAAGGTCCAGTTTCAAAAGCAACAAAACCCAACTACAACACATGCCCCGTGGCGGCACCAGGTTTACAATTCAAATCACATAGCAATAATTCATACATAATACATATATACATACATACGATATCAACCCTGCCATTGCATCTATCTATTTTCATTTTCAAATATTTCTGAAGTTGATGTTTTTTCCAAACTATTTCCGAGTTTGCAAGCCCCATCACACCAAAGGACCCAAGGGTTCAACCCTAGAATGAACCACGCTCTCTGCTACCATTTGTAACCCCTCTTTCAATTTTCCCCTTTTTTTTCATATATAAAAAAATATAAATTCTTTTTTTGAAAGAGAGGCCACTAGTTATTTAGAACTAGGCAAGAGCCTAGAGAAGCCAAAAATGTGCTGGGTCCAGTATGACGGGACTTGCAAATGAAACTCTGCTATAAGACAACACAATAACAAGATTTATTAGAGTTATGTTTTTTTGTACAATCAATTCCCCAGTATATGATATACGTGCCTTCGAATAATTAAAGTTAATCTTGCACAATCCATAGAATAGATCAAATTCATGAATAGATTTCAATATTATACATATGCACATATTTGCATCTTCGTACAATTAAATTAGGATTACAAGTGCTTTCACTTCATAAGAATAGCTCAAATTGTTGTTATAATTCAACACTAAACATAGGCATTGCCAAATAATTGACCTTGATATCACTGAGCAGCATACAGTTACTTCTAAATAATGTAAGAACGGCGCATAGTATCGACCCTCCCAGTAAGCCACATAAACCATAAACATGATATATATATACATATATATATATATATATATATATATATGCATAACAACGTATAAACAATCTAACAATCAAATAAAGGCATGACACACAACATATAATTAACATAGATACACATCTACATATAAATACCACACACCATGTCCACCTGGTTAACAGCATATCTATTGTCATCGTAACACCCTCAAACCACCTTAATCAGATCAAGTACCCGGCCCACTTTAAAGCTTCTCAATTAACAAACCCAAAACCAAATAATAAGTCACAAAAGACCAGAGTTGAAACACCCCAAAAATTCTAAGTATGTGAAAGGCCAAAGTCAAATTGGCAAAATAGTCAGAACGGCACTCAAGTACCAAGCATAAAAGGTAAATATCAATTTCGTACCCCAAATAATAATAAATGTGCCATCACGAGGTCAACATGGCTGCCCGGTTGCATAAACTGCATATTCTCATTTCTTTTATTTTCTTACAAAAAAAAAAAAAACAAATTTTCAAGCAAGATCAGTGGAACGCAACCACCCAAAAATAGCTTAGAACTGGTATTGATTTGTTTTACAATCTGTAACATTTATCCATGAAGTATTATTATGTATTATTAAAAAAAGAAAACTTAACAATTCTTGTGCTGGCTATGGCAAACGTTGGTGGTTACAAAATTATTTAAACAGTTGAGATGAATTTCATAAAGCAGAATCTATGGATTTAATTTAATAAAACATACTAGAGGTGTTCATAAAGAACCCACTTTACCCCAGGCACGGTCATGCGCCCGGACTAGATCCAACAAACTGTGACATGTTATGGACCTGTGGATAACGGCACCAACAGGTGTCGTCCACAGGTTAAAGCACCTCCCCCAAACCCTTAATTAATAACCAAATCAAAACCCAATTAAATGATAATGTATATAACCACGAAAATTCCCCTACAAGGTACCGAGGCACCCGTGCATGCATACTTAACGCTAATATCACTTAGTGACAGTCAGTGCCGCCCATATTTACAGTAAAAAACTAACATCAATTCGGGTGATGCATGACCCTGGCTGAGTTTACAAATTCTCTGAGGCGTAAGCATTAGTAAAAAGGAAAAGATAATATGTAACCCCAAATGTCCCGTTGGACTTGTGCGCAACAAAGTTCTAAACTGGAGCATTTCCAAAATATCTCAATGTAAGGTGTAGCGGCCACAAACATTCTTTTAAAAAGGCATAAATGTCACCTGGTTAACAGCATAAGGTTTGAGGATCTTGTCGTGTGTGTCCGTCCATTCGTCCTGACAGCTAGACGGAAAGTGATTGGATTTACTTCATGGAAGGCAGGTGATCGGCCAACTGCTGGAGCGAGACAGATTGACGACTAATTCGGGAACCCTGCACAATTATATGGGTAATTACTCACAGGTTCAATAAATCACAATACCCCATTCACCCAGCTGAACCCACACTTCATGACATGCCCAGTTTAAAATCTTCAGAAAATTTACTTATGCATTGAAACCCTATTGAATTAAATAAATCATTTCAAATATAACACCTTTAAATAATATAAAATATAATATATTCAAATATATTCATTCAACATAATAAATTATTTCAAATAAATAGTTATTCATAACTTTTCGTCAATCACTTAATCACTTTCAACATGAGCTAGCAAACTTTAACAGGTTCGTGAGGTACATTCGTTTCACCAAAATCACAAAATAATTAACTTACGCCCCATTCTAATATAATGAATTAAATAAACAGGCACAAAAACTGTAAAACACTATCTGTTAGCCAGCGTTAACATTTGAAACATGAATAAACAGAAATTAGCCTGATGCACGCCACGTGCTGACTCTATGCAAATATATCGCCCGGCATCAGCGTTGATATTAAGTAAAATACAATTTAGTTTTATTAAATAGTAAGTGATATACCTTAAGCACACTTATCGGAGAGTCGCGTAGTCGTTTATCTAGGCATAGTTATATATAGTAGGTAAAATTCCAAGTCGGAGCTGCCAGGCGAATACAGACGAGCTACTACGTTGAACGCTGAGAGTGAACTGGTTATTACAACCACTGAAAAATTTTTACGAAGCTACAGACCCAGAGCACGCGCGGATCGGCACGGCGGAAGCATAACGAGACGGGCGCCGATAACACTTAATTAATTAATTCGACGCTGCCCGTTCTCGTTAACATAAAAAAAAACAGCCGTTTTTTTTTTTCAAAACTCGGCACAGTGTAGCCTCAGACTAGTATTTATTTTTGAAGAGATATTTAAATTCAGTAAAGTTGTGGATGTCCGGTCGTACTGCCGTCCACCAATTGTCGTGGACCTCCTTGAACATCTCATCCAGCATGCCCTTAATAACTGTCCATCGTGTCTCCCGGGTTCTGGCTAGACTCTCTTCCACTCACTCTAGGAATTCTATGGGGTTACGCTTATAGTTTTTGAAATTAACTATTTCCCTGTTTTCACTGCATGAGACATGTGAACTCATAAGTGGTCTATCCTTCAGTGCGTTGATTTCTTCTTGGAGGCACAACTCTCGTACTCGGGATTCTTCTATTTTTCCTTCATGGGCTGTTGTGGTACCCTTAACTTCGCTTACGGACACATCTAATTGGTTGTATCTCTCTTCAACTCTTGTTTGTACTTGCTCGAACTTCTCCGTTGTTTCCTGCTGGAGTCCTTCAATCCTCCTTTTGCTTTCATCTTCAGCTTCGTTTACTTTGTTTAATATTTCCTCCCGGACTTATATCACTGTTTCATGGGTCCTTTCTATTTTCTCTTCGGTCTCCATTACGGTCTGCTTTATTTCTTCACGATATTCTATTAATTGTTGTTGCAATGTTTCTTGGTTATATTCGATTTTATCGTTCAATGTTTCAATATCTTCTTTCACCTGCTTCAAGGTTTCGCTGGTTTTCTCATTACTTTTCTCTATTTTTTCGCTTATCAGTTTATTCTCCTCTTTCATTTCCTGTTTTAATGTTTCCATATTCTTTTTATTACTCTCCTCATTCCGGTTGAATTTTTCATTCATTTGTTTCTTCAACTCCTCACTATTTTTGTTCAATTTTTCTTCTATTTTCTCCTCCTGTTTCTTATTATCCTCCTTCATTTGTCCGAATTGCTCCATCATTATTCTCATTATATTATCCAACTTTGTTTCTTCCGTAGTTCTAGTTGGTTCGGCCGGGGTTAATATTTCTTCCACATCTTCAACCGATGTTACTTCCCTTTCTTCCATTCTGACTTCTTTCTCGGTCTCCTTTTCTAACATGTTTGCTTCCTTTTCAGCCTCCTTTTCGCGTTGTTTAGACATGCCTCTTGTGTTGTGCATTTTCTGTTTCTGTTTTCTGCACTCGCCGCTAGAATCTATTTAATTTAGTTATAAGAATTGTTAATTAATTCTAGCCCTACTAGTTGGTGCGCCACTTTGTAATAAAACTGGTTGTATGCTTTTAAATTATTAGTACATAAATTGTACTTACTTTGTCGTTCGTAATTAGTAACGAGTCGTTTATTAGAAATACTTACGAAGTCGACCGTATGCTCGCCGTTCAGTTTGAATTCTCCGCCTCGCCGTCTGATTGGTTATCACTGTTTGGCGAAGTCGAATTCGTCAACTAATGTATTTTTATTTTTTTTTTCCCCCTAACTTTTATATTAATCCTTGAATAAATCAAACATACAGTTGTTGATAGGTACGATGATTTATTAACAATTTCATATAATTTGGTCAATTACAATTTCTGAAATAAAACATAACATTTATCATTGCGCCAGCATGTTTACTTTTTACGTAGTTGGCTGTCTGCTCAGTTCGATGTGTAGACTCTACAATGACGGACGGTTCTTCGTTTGTTAATTATATTAATATCTCAGGGAAAAGTTCTTTGGACTACAGAATATTGGTTTACAGACTAACAAATGCACAGCATTTTATAATATACCTTATAAGTAATACATAATAATATGTGATATCTTTAAGTATGGAAAGTAAGTTACTGCAAATGAGAATTAGTGCTCACTAGGTTAATGTTTACTTAGCAAGTTTACGTTTTTTAAAACATATTAATACAAAATCAAAATTCAGTGATATTTTGTTTTATCAGAGGTGATTATTCAATAAAGTTCAGTTCTAAAAGTTAGTTAAGTGGCTGGCTGGTGAAGTGAAATAAAATTGTTCAGTTACTGTTGATTATTTAAAGTTTTAATTTTGGTGAAGCATTTAAATTATACTCAACACTCCCTTAATGCTGCTTCTCTTGGGCGATCCTCTTCTTCTGGAATACTTCTAATGGCCCCTTCTTGTATGGTTTAGTGAGATCCAGGTTCAAATAATCTAATTTCGGTGTTCAGCTTCTATCAGTCTTGCAGGTTCAGATGTATCCACAGGTTTAGTTAGGTTTCTTCTGTTCTTCCTTCATTAGTTGGTTATTGATGAAGTTGGTCCGCTTCTTCCAAGTTTTTTATATAATATTTATTATACAATTGGTTGAGTTATTGGATATCTCTTCAGTAGTTAATTTAGGATTTATTCTTGTATCTTCTTAATCACAAATTGGTAAAATTTATTGATTTTATTACTTATTTGTCTTCATGGGCTACATACGTCCACCCTCTATGCTAGTCAATAATGGAATAATAATTTTTCAACGGTTAAACATGTAACAAGCTTTTGTTGTCATGGCAACTCTTTAAGATACTCTAATTCCCATTAGCTAATACCTTATAATATTGTTATATTCTAACGTTTTTTTTCTGTTCAAAATTTATAAAAATCCTTTAACTTATAACTTTCTTATGCTAACTGTAATATTAATTACACTAACACCATGGTTTTGCTTTTTTCTTAAAGATTATTTTGATATCACTTATAGTTACATTTGTTTCATTTATAACATATTTCTTATTTTTCCAATTGATATTTCTTTATTTAATTATCTTTAAACTAAACATTATGTATCCATTTTTGTACCTTATATTTTTACTTTAATACCTAAACATATTATATAGGTACTTTAATTGACTTTTTGCGTTTGCTTTATCTTGAAACTTACAAAATTCATTTCATCCATGCTAGGCCTAATGCCTAGGTTTCATAATATTTCTATTCAATATTCTTTACAATCTTTTATATTTATTAATTCTATTTATCTGGTTATTGAACATTTACTAAGGAAACAAACTAACTTAATAAAAAACATTTGTGTTTTTAAACATCACACATTTCATATAATTAACTTATTTTTCTTTACAGGTCCACTCCTGAAACTAAGCTTTCTAACTATTGTTTTCTGACTTTAACATTACTTGTCATTTAAATTTACTAATACTATTTGGTTCACTTACCAACAAAACTCTTATAACAATTTTTTTTTTAACATTACTCTAATTACTATTACTCCCATACACACTCCTTTACTAAGATCTAGTGTCTCTTTCTCCCAATTTCACTCTACTATATAACTTTTATCTTATTTCTAAGTATTTATTATTTACTATTACTTAACGTTCCTTACATTAATAATACAACAAGTCTTATATACTACTTATTAACTAACATTCTGCTCTAACATGGTTTGATATATTATTAATAGTTTGTTGTGAATAGTATCTTACCATAGAGTCACTTACACTTCACTTTTCATTTCACATAGTGTTTATTTATTTAATATAATCATCACTTTGTATGCTATGTTATTTACATAGTTCGTGGTCATTAGTTTCTACTTATTCTGTTCTACACTTCACCTTTCATAAAATAGTGTTTATGTTTTTTAACTAATTATCACTGGGTTGCTATCTGTCATTAACAGTTTCTTTACTATTATTTTTCCCTCGTCACCTTTGTATTCATATTTACAACTGCTAAGCTTGATTTTATGCTACTTGCTTTTGGCTAACTTATTACTTAGTAGGGTATTTTTATTCCTATCTTCCTATGTTGGGTTTATACATTTATCTTTCTTTTCTTTTCTTTTAAATCACATAATATATCTATTTTACATTTATTTTTTATATAGTTTGCATCTCAATTATGCCCTATCTGATTTTGTACATTTATTTTACATTTTAGGCTATATTGATTGTAGTCATATTTTGGGTTGTAACATGGTTTCTTGTTCTCTCACCTTATCCAATCTATTGGGTTAAGTCTTTGTCAGTGTCTTAGTCAATCGTTATTTAGTAGTGTTGGACTATCAATCTTCAGGTTATAAGTTTTTATTTTTCTTTCTACCTTCAGGTTTTCTTTCATTAATTATTAGTGATTTTTTGGTGCTTTCTTATGTCATGTTACATAATGCATCGCCGCAAAAATTGATTATTTCTAAAAATAAAAATTGTTTTTCTGAAATCATCAATTACCTTTTCTTCTTGTTTACATTGTTTATTAGATAAAGTTGTTATTATTGTGGAATTCATCAATCATCATATTTTAGTTTATCTTTATTGATTCCATGGTTCATAATTCTGGATATGATATTATTCTCCTCTTCTATTCTTTTATAATGAGTGTTGTATCCCTTGAAAGTTTTATCTCCCTAAAATTTTCTTCTCTTCTATTCATATAAACTGGTACTAGTCAGAGGGCACGTGTGGCTCTATTACTCTGCTATCCATTTATACATATTTTGAGGTCAGAGGTCATGCCTATCTGCTCAATAAAATAAAATGATTGTTGGACTTATCTCAACATAAAATCACCATTTAATAATAATAATAATAATAATAATAATCGTCTATTTTCGACTCATATAATATAAATATAATAAAACACTCTTGGGATTAATTATTCTGTTTTTATTCACATCATGACCTTCTCTTCCCATCGATTTATTTGGATTCCTTCTCTATGTTTGTGGCGATGTTCTTAACATATATTTTGTATTATTTCCTTAACTTACTTCATATGATAGTTGTTTTACTTCTCTTCTCATTTATAATTAATGTTTAAATTGTAGCTGTTTTTAGGGTTACTTATTCAATTCTTCTTATCATTGATAGTCCGTTTAGCAGTTCATTGTCCTCCTTTATTTGATTGTCTTGTCGGTTCTTTTTAAAATGTTATTTCTTTGTAATCCCCTTTTGCAATTGGGTTATTTAATTATTTTATGTAATGTCATCACTTTTGTTAAAATTTTAGTATTTGATGTCAGTTTTTTATGATGCTTCATTATATTTTTTCTTCAAAATTAAATTGTTTCACTTACTTTGTTTCACACACTTACTTGTAAGTTGTTCTTACTTTTATTTTTGGATTTTGGTAATTTTTTTGTATTCTCAAAATTCTTTTTTCATAAATAAATCGCTTCCAATATTTTGGTGTAAATTGTTCTTACTTTTATTTTGAATGTAGGTAATTTTTTTTTCTCAAAATTCTTTTTTCATAAATAAATCGCTTCCAATATTTTGGTGTAAGTTGTTCTTACGTTTATTTGGAATTTTGTTATTCATTATTTCTTCTAACAGTCTTATACCGCCTCATAATATTTCTTCAAAGAAGACTGGTTGTAAGTCCGCTTGATTCTTTTGGTAGCTATCTCACTTATTACATATGTGTTATTTTGGTTATTCTTAACAATTACATAGGGGCCGTTATAAAGTAGTAATAGCTTCTTCATGATACCTTTTCTGGAACTGGCTAACTCTCTATTCCGTATCAGTACCTTTTCTCCCTCTTGGTATTGGATCATTTTAGGTTGGATCCTCCGATACCTGTCCTTTCTCTTCTCCACTTGTTCAGCTATCTTGCTATAGAATCTTGCGTCATCAAATTTATACTCAGGGTTGGTGGGGAAATTAATCAGTTCTTCAATTGCTCGAGGTGGTGGCCTTCCATACATTATGGTGTAAGGGGTATCCCTGATAGAGTCATGGTATGCGAGGTTAATAAAATTTTCTGTTGCATTGATATAGTCATTCCATTTCCGTTGTTGATCGTGGCAGTAAGTTCGAAGGATTCTTCCGACTTCACGAAGTACTTATTCTACTCTGACACAATGCTCTTCCCAGTTGGATGAAGTGACTAGTAAATCGTCAACATACACAGTGGTATAATGCATGGTTTCTGGACCCACTATTTGGTCCATACAGCGGACGAATATTGCCACGGAATTTACCAGCACAAAAGGTAATCGCTTGAACTGGTAGTTCCGACCCTCAAATATAAATGCTACATACTTTCGACTGGCTGGGTCCAACTCTACTTGCCAGTACCCGCAAACTGTATCCCAGGTATTGATAAAGTGGGTACCATGAAACTTTTTTAGGATCACCTCAATCTCTCCAGGAGATGTCGTGTCGTTTATTAAAATCTTGTTTATCTCTCTTGCGTCGTCGAGACACAGCTGTACCTTCCCGTCCTTTTTTGTAATAGCCACTATGGGACTGGTGTACTGCGAACAACTGTACTCGATGATGTCTTCTTCCACCATTCTGTTGATCTCAATTCTTACTGCTTCCTTCGATGCGTACGCAATTGGATATGACTTTTTGTTGAAATTAACGGTTTCTTTGAATCTCAACTAGCATTGATAACCCCTTACTTTTTCTGGTCGGTCAGAAAATACATGACGGTATTTGTTGTATATGGTGATTAAATTTTCCACCTCTTGTGTGGTTAAGTGATTTCCGTACTGAGTACCTCGAAATTGTCTGATATCTTCCAACTTTTGGTTCCATAAAAGGTCATTACTCACTTGGTCTTCAGTTTTTTCTTCCAATATATTGTCTGGTGAATAACGGACTGTTCTAATATTATACACATTGTTAACTGGGACTACTCCCTTGCTTCCAGTTAGTTCAGCTATCCATTCTTAATTTTCGGACTTCATTGTTACTCTTGATTGTCTCATGTCAATAACGGCGGAATATTTTCTTAAAATGTCGCAACCAATAAATATTTCAAACAGTAAACTGTGTGCGATTAAAAAGATCATTGATAGGGTTGTATTGTTACTTGTCACCTCCAATGACACTTGTCTCTTGATCGTCTTGTTTTGCCTTCCAGTGGCTCCAATTAAAATAATATTACTCACAGGTAAAGTCGGTAAGCTGATCTTACTCTCTTTTTGAATTTTGTTGTAAGTGGTGATGTCAATTATGGACACATTTGCACCTGTATCAATCATAAACTTGGTAGGCATTCCATATACGCTGGCTATAATGTAGGCTATTTCATTGTCTGAATTGTCAATTGGTGTTGAATTCTCTTCAAGCAGTTTGTCTCGAATGTTTTTTAAATAATGGTTCTGTATGATCGTTATCGTCTGGTCATTCAGTTTAGTTACGTACCCAATAGATCAGTTCAGTGATGGGTCCTTATGGATTCTCACTGCCGCTGCTCGTTTAAATGTGGGTTGGTTCCTTTGGCACAGTCCTCTGGTCTATTAGGTTGGTTACCGTCCATTGTCTCCATTATTTCAACCGGGTTGTTAGTGAAGGTTACCCGATCCCTGCTTCTTCTGTATTCTTCGGCGCTCCTACTCCTCGGTCCTCGGTAATACCGCTTTCCATCATTTCTATTTTCTGCGCTTATGTAATTGACCTGTCGCCTGTATGTTTGATTTTGGCCGTTGTTGTTATTATTATTATACTGGTGGTTGGGTCTATTGTAATTTCCACCATTATTGTTATTTCCTCGGTTGTAATTGTTATTGTTATTACCATTATTATGATAGTAATTTTGATTGTTAGTACGTGGATAATTGCTGTTGTTATTATGATTGAAGTTACGATAATTATTGGGATTGTTCGGTGGGTTATTCACCGGTGCATTATTTCCATGGGGCCCATTTTGGTGGTTTCGTACATCATAGTTTCGGTTATTTGGGCTGTTCTTCTGCTGATTTTGTAGGTAATGTTTTTCTCACTCATACTCCCCCAATAAAGCGGTCATATCCTGGATTGTCTTGATCCGCCCGCTCAGTCTACTCTTCGTGATCTCCCCATCATAATGGTATGCCAGCTGTGTTACTAAGCATTCTTCAGGGATGTTCGGCTCCAAATTCCTCGCTACGCTGACTTTACCCAAAAAATAGGCTGTGGGAGATTGTCCTAAGTACGGGTCGAATGTGCCGTTGCTAATGTTGTTTCGTACTACATGTTGTGTAGCCTCGGACCAGTATTTATTTTTGAAAAGATCTTTAAATTCAGTAAAGTTGTGGATGTTCAGTCGTACTGCCGTCCACCAATTGTCGTGGACCTCCTTGAACATCTCATCCAGCATGCCCTTAATAACTGTCCATCGTATCTCCCGGGTTCTGGCTAGACTCTCTTCCACTCGCTCTAGGAATTCTATGGGGTTACGCTTATAGTTTTTGAAATTAACTATTTCCCTGTTTTCACTGCATGCGACATGTGAACTCATAAGTGGTCTATCCTTCAGTGCGTTGATTTCTTCTTGGAGGTGCAACTCTTGTACTCAGGATTCTTCTATTTTTCCTTCATGGGCTGTTGTGATACCCTTAACTTTGCTTACGGACACATCTAATTAGTTGTATCTCTCTTCAACTCTTGTTTGTACTTGCTCGAACTTCTCCGTTGTTTCCTGCTGGAGTCCTTCAATCCTCCTTTTGCTTTCATCTTCAGCTTTGTTTAATATTTCCTCCCGGACTTGTATCACCGTTTCATGGATCCTTTCTATTTTCTCTTCGGTCTCCATTACGGTCTGCTTTATTTCTTCATGATATTCTATTAATTGTTGTTGCAGTGTTTCTTGGTTATATTCGATTTTATCGTTCAAGTAGGTAATGTTTTTCTCGCTCATACTCCCCCAATAAAGCGGCCATATCCTGGATTGTCTTGATCCGCCAGCTCAGTCTACTCTTCGTGATCTCCCCGTCATAATGGTATGCCAGCTGTGTTACTAAGCATTCTTCAGGGATGTTCGGCTCCAAATTCCTCGCTACGCTGACTTTACCCAAAAAATAGGCTGTGGGAGATTGTCCTAAGTACGGGTCGAATCTGCCGTTGCTAATGTTGTTTCATACTACATGTTGTGTAGCCTCGAACCAGTATTTATTTTAGAAAAGATCTTTAAATTCAGTAAAGTTGTGGATGTCCGGTTGTACTGCCGTCCACCAATTGTCGTGGACCTCCTTGAACATCTCATCCAGCATGCCCTTAATAACTGTCCATCGTGTCTCCCGGGTTCTGGCTAGACTCTCTTCCACTCGATCTAGGAATTCTATGGGGTTACGCTTATAGTTTTTGAAATTAACTATTTCCCTGTTTTCACTGCATGAGACATGTGAACTCATAAGTGGTCTATCCTTCAGTGCGTTGATTTCTTCTTGGAGGCGCAACTCTCGTACTCGGGATTCTTCTATTTTTCCTTCATGGGCTGTTGTGGTACCCTTAACTTCACTTACGGACACATCTAATTGGTTGAATCTCTCTTCAACTCTTGTTTGTACTTGCTTGAACTTCTCCGTTGTTTCCTGCTGGAGTCCTTCAATCCTCCTTTTGCTTTCATCTTCAGCTTCGTTTACTTTGTTTAATATTTCCTCCCGGACTTATATCACTGTTTCATGGGTCCTTTCTATTTTCTCTTCGGTCTCCATTATGGTCTGCTTTATTTCTTCACGATATTCTATTAATTGTTGTTGCAATGTTTCTTGGTTATATTCGATTTTATCGTTCAATGTTTCAATATCTTCTTTCACCTGCTTCAAGGTTTCGCTGGTTTTCTCATTACTTTTCTCTATTTTTTCGCTTATCAGTTTATTCTCCTCTTTCATTTCCTGTTTTAATGTTTCCATATTCTTTTTATTACTCTCCTCATTCCGGTTGAATTTTTCATTCATTTGTTTCTTCAACTCCTCACTATTTTTGTTCAATTTTTCTTCTATTTTCTCCTCCTGTTTCTTATTATCCTCCTTCATTTGTCCGAATTGCTCCATCATTATTCTCATTATATTATCCAACTTTGTTTCTTCCGTAGTTCTAGTTGGTTCGGCCGGGGTTAATATTTCTTCCACATCTTCAACCGATGTTACTTCCCTTTCTTCCATTCTGACTTCTTTCTCGGTCTCCTTTTCTAACATTTTTGCTTCCTTTTCAGCCTCCTTTTCGCGTTGTTTAGACATGCCTCTTGTGTTGTGCATTTTCTGTTTCTGTTTTCTGCACTCGCCGCTAGAATCTATTTAATTTAGTTACAAGAATTGTTAATTAATTCTAGCCCTACTAGTTGGTGCGCCACTTTGTAATAAAACTGGTTGTATGCTTTTAAATTATTAGTATTTAAGTTGTACTTACTTTGTCGTTCGTAATTAGTAACGAGTCGTTTATTAGAAATACTTATGAAGTCGACCGTATGCTCGCCGTTCAGTTTGAATTCTCCGCCTCGCCGTCTGATTGGTTATCACTGTTTGGCGAAGTCGAATTCGTCAACTAATGTATTTTTATTTTTTATTTACCCCGAACTTTTATATTAATCCTTGAATAAATCAAACATACAGTTGTTGATAGGTACGAGGATTTATTAACAATTTCATATAATTTGGTCAATTACAATTTCTGAAATAAAACATAACATTTATCATTGCGCCAGCATGTTTACTTTTTACGTAGTTGGCTGTCTGCTCAGTTCGACGTGTAGACTCTACAATGGCGGATGGTTCTTCGTTTGTTAATTATATTAATATCTCAGGGAAAAGTTCTTTGGACTACAGAATATTGGTTTACAGACTAATAAATGCACAACATTTTATAATATACCTTATAACTAATACATAATATGTGATATCTTTAAGTATGGAAAGTAAGTTACTGCAAATGAGAATTAGTGCTCACTAGGTTAATGTTTACTTAGCAAGTTTACGGTTTTTAAAACATATTAATACAAAATCAAAATTCAGTGATATTTTGTTTTATCAGAGGTAATCGATTATTCAATAAAGTTCAGTTCTAAAAGTTAGTTAAGTGGCTGGTGAAGTGAAATAAAATTGTTCAGTTACTGTTGATTATTTAAAGTTTTAATTTTGGTGAAGCATTTAAATTATACTCAACACTCCCTTAATGCTGCTTCTCTTGGGCGATCCTCTTCTTCTGGAATACTTCTAATGGTCCCTTCTTGTATGGTTTAGTGAGATCCAGGTTCAAATAATCTAATTTCGGTGTTCAGCTTCCATCGGTCTTGCAGGTTCAGATGTATCCACAGGTTTAGTTAGGTTTCTTCTGTTCTTCCTTCATTAGTTGTTTATTGATGAAGTTGGTCCGCTTCTTCCAAGTTTTTTATATAATATTTATTATACAATTGGTTGAGTTATTGGATATCTCTTCAGTAGTTAATTTAGGATTGATTCTTGTATCTTCTTAATCACAAATTGGTAAAATTTATTGATTTTATTACTTATTTGTGTTCATGGGCTACATACGTCCACCCTCTATGCTAGTCAATAATGGAATAATAATTTTTCAACGGTTAAACATGTAACAAGCTTTTGTTGTCATGGCAACTCTTTAAGATACTCTAATTCCCATTAGCTAATACCTTATAATATTGTTATATTCTAACGTTTTTTTTTCTGTTCAAAATTTATAAAAATCCTTTAACTTATAACTTTCTTATGCTAACTGTAATATTAATTACACTAACACCATGGTTTTGCTTTTTTCTTAAAGATTATTTTGATATCACTTATAGTTACATTTGGTTCATTTATAACATATTTCCTATTTTTCCAATTGATATTTCTTTATTTAATTATCTTTAAACTAAACATTATGTATCCATTTTTGTACCTTATATTTTTACTTTAATACCTAAACATATTATATAGGTACTTTAATTGACTTTTTGCTATTGCTTTATCTTGAAACTTACAAAATTCATTTCATCCATGCTAGGCCTAATGCCTAGGTTTCATAATATTTCTATTCAATATTCTTTACAATCTTTTATATTTATTAATTCTATTTATCTGGTTATTGAACATTTACTAAGGAAACAAACTAACTTAATAAAAAACATTTGTGTTTTTAAACATCACACATTTCATATAATTAACTTATTTTTCTTTACAGGTCCATTCCTGAAACTAAGCTTTCTAACTATTGTTTTCTGACTTTAACATTACTTGTCATTTAAATTTACTAATACTATTTGGTTCACTTACCAACAAAACTCTTATAACAATTTTTTTTTAACATTACTCTAATTACTATTACTCCCATACACACTCCTTTACTAAGATCTAGTGTCTCTTTCTCCCAATTTCACTCTACTATATAACTTTTATCTTATTTCTAAGTATTTATTATTTACTATTACTTAACGTTCCTTACATTAATAATACAACAAGTCTTATATACTACTTATTAACTAACATTCTGCTCTAACATGGTTTGATATATTATTAATAGTTTGTTGAGAATAGTATCTTACCATAGAGTCACTTACACTTCACTTTTCATTTCACATAGTGTTTATTTATTTAATATAATCATCACTTTGTATGCTATGTTATTTACATAGTTCGTGGTCATTAGTTTCTACTTATTCTGTTCTACACTTCACCTTTCATAAAATAGTGTTTATGTTTTTTAACTAATTATCACTGGGTTGCTGTCTGTCATTAACAGTTTCTTTATTATTATTTTTCCCTTGTCACCTTTGTATTCATATTTACAACTGCTAAGCTTGATTTTATTCTACTTGCTTTTGGCTAACTTATTACTTAATACGGTATTTTTATTCCTATCTTCCTATGTTGGGTTTATACATTTATCTTTCTTTTCTTTTCTTTTAAATCACATAATATATCTATTTTACATTTATTTTTCATATAGTTTGCATCTCAATTGTGCCCTATCTGATTTTGTACATTTATTTTAGTTACATTTTAGGCTATATTGATTGTAGTCATATTTTGGGTTGTATCATGGTTTCTTGTTGTCTCACCTTATCCAAGCTATTGGGTTAAGTCTTTGTCAGTGTCTTAGTCAATCGTTATTTAGTAGTGTTGGGCTATCAATCTTCAGGTTATAAGTTTTTATTTTTCTTTCTATCTTCAGCTTTTCTTTCATTAATTATTAGTGATTTTTTGGTGCTATCTTATGTCATGTTACAATACGAGGACTGGAAGAGACGTGCATATTTGTTTGTTGTCAAGAGTGAGTAAATCAATGTGTTTTACCCTTAGTTTTAACAGAAGCACCCGAAGTTCCATTGACGTTACAAACTTGGTTAGAGAACTCACATTTTATTTTGAGTTTATTAGCTATATCCTCATTTATGAAGGAACAACTAGAAGCCGAATCAATAAGAGCTCTTGCTATAACAGTATTGTTGTTTGAAGGCATTAATTTTACAAGAGTTGTGCCCAAAAGGGTGATGTATTTGTTATAACTAGGGTTCTTCATTGCTTGAACAGAGTGCAATGTTGTGTGTGAATCAGCTGTTTGTGATACGGCAACCGGCAATGTTGACTGTGACGTCACACTATTATCGTTACATACTGAGTTCGCTGTTTTTTTTTGTAAAATGTAATAGCGTATTATGACGTTTGTTACACTGGCGGCATGTACTCTTACATTTGCAATCTTGATAAGTATGGTCACTTAAACAGTTTATACTCAAACTACTTGTTTTAATATAAGTAAACCTTTGCTCAGGTTTTAATTTGAGAAAATTAGGGCACTGAAAAATTAAATGTTCTCCCTTGCAATACGAAAATTCTAATTTACTAGTTTGTACTGTAAGTGTTGCATTTGTATTTTTAACATTTGTTGATTTAAAAACATTGTTAACAGGTTGTCTTTGAAAATTTGGTTTTGGCACTTGTGTTAAACACGCATTCTCCATATGGGAGCACTTGTCTTCTAAAAATTTAATGAATTCCTTTGGTGTTGATAACACATGTGAATTGTTTCACTTAGACTCGAAGCGTGTGCGCAGTGAGAAGTCGAACTTTCATAAAAGTATTGTTGGACTTTCATAACTTTCATTGGACTGTTGTCTTGGACATCCGATCTTAAGCTATTTAGAGCTGTTGCATGTTCGTTAAATTGGCATATGAAAGCTCACAAGTTTTTTGCATTAACCTCGTGATAAGTAGGCAAGTCAATTAAATGATTTAAATGCAATGATTGTAATATTCGTGGATTGTGGTATCTCTTAACTAGAATATCATATGCAATAAGATAGTTCTCATTAGTAAGAGGTAATGATTTTATTAAATTCAACAGCTCATGTTGAAGTGAAGAAAGCAAAAACTGAAATTTCTCAGTGTTGGCTAAACTTTGATTTTATGCACAGTTGTGTCAAACAAATTAAAAAAGGCAATGCACTGGGAGCTATCACCATTAAACGTTTTCAGTTGTATTTTAGGTAATCTGATACCGCTTCCGGAAAACGTGTTTGAGTGTGTTGTGGTTGTTTTGTTCGTTGGATGGTAAAATTGGACGTAATTTACTGCTTATTTCGATAAATAGATCATTGATTTGATTGCTTAAATCTTGTACATCCGATTCTTCTGTTCCATCGAGCACAGTAGCGTCGCTAAATAATCTCTCTAAGTTTTTCTCAAAATTTTTATGTTTTTCACAAGTTTCCTCATATAGGGATAGCGCCCTTTGTTTATCTGATTCTGTTAATTTGTAAATGTCAATTAATGTCTGTGTATGTTGAGATATTTTACTAAAGCGATTAAGGAGTAATTTACCTTGTCGAGAGAAACTAGTGTATTTCATTTTGATTTACTGAACTGTTCGGTATAGAGATTGAATTGTTAAATAAATATAATAAAATTATGCTTCACTGATTATAATGTTTACTTATTGAAATGAATAGCCTAACAATGTTATCAAGACAAGGAAACAACGCTTGCACTGTCTAGCGCACAGGTCCAGTTTTGTTCAAAACACAATAGATATTTGTTTCCAACGTGCACTCTATGTAACGTGTTCAGTATTGCTTATAATCAACGTAACGGTCTCAAATTAACTGTCTTTTAAGCATGTCCAGTATTGCTCACAGCAGAGAAATCCGGCCCGGAGGACCATACATATGTTGCGTAATGTTTTGTGTTTTACACTTTAGTTATTTATAACCCGTAAAGTAAGAGAAATACTGCCATTCTTAGGTTTTACTGTTGTTATAAATATGAATAGGTTCTTAACCCCACAGCAATACACTTCTGGGGCAATTGCCAGTCCCTCTAATGTGAACACTGGAATTTTATGTAGATTGCAAAAGATACAGTTAATAAATTGTCAATTACATTATATGATTGAATAAAGTATAACACATACCTTGTGTCGGTAGAGTTTCTTTTAAATGCTGAACTGACGTACACGCAGTATGTTGCCTGAGGTCGTGATGCTGGATGATGAGATGAAAGGGGTTAGGGGCGTTGTTAGGGAAGGCTTTCCCAAAGGGATGCTGTGGATGTTGCTGCAGATCCTTTACTAATGAGGCCACTAGATGTATTATAAAACACTGAATTGACATGTACGATTTGTACTCATGAAATGTTCACGCGCACTGTTGTCGGCGAAAAGTTGATTGAATGTAAAAAAAAATATTAAATGAAAACGTGAAGTAAGGTGATGCCACAAATGTATTGTATATGCATACTTTGACCTAACAACATCCACGCATGAGATGTAAGTACTGATTTGAATTGCTCTGTCCTGTAGACTTTGCTTAGCCCCCACTAATGGGGTGATTGGTTTTGACAAATCAGGATGCATAAATTTAATTGTAAATTAAAATCATGTTCAAACAATGTCTTGTTACATTAATAATAGTAAATAAAAATATGATTATATATATACAGGGTCCGCCAGTGAAGCGGGAAATTTTGAAAGTCCAATAGTTCATTTTCTGCTCACGAGAGGGCGTGGAGGTTTTCGATTGTTGTTTTACATTTAATGCCATTTGTTAAACATGGAGCAGTGGTCCGGTGCACAGCGTGCTTTCTGCATAAAATCGTTTTATAAGAATAGTGACTGTGTGACTTCTGTACAACGATTGTTTTGTAATCATTTCAATATTCCACGACATGGAAGAGTGCCGTCCGCTCATGCAATTCATGGGTGAAAAAGTTTGAAGAAACTGGTTCCACATTAAACTTAAAGCATAGAGGAGCAACAAGGTCTATAAGAACAGAGGAAAACATTGAAAGAGTTCGAGTAGCATTGACGCGTAGTTCACAACGTTCTGCAATGAAACATGCATCCGCACTAAACATTAGTGACACATGGTTACGACAAATTTTGCATAAAGACTTATCTTTTCATCCTTACAAAATTCAAGTAATCCAGGAGTTGAAAGATGGCGATATGCTGGCTTGCAGGATTTTCAGCGAAGAAATATTGCGACGTGTAGATGATGATGAAAACTTTATTCACCGCATGTTTATGTCAGATGAAGCACATTTTCATTTGAATGGATATGTAAACAAATAAAATAGTCGATATTGGAATGATGAAAACCCAGGTGAGTTGCATGAAAAGCCATTACATAGTCCGAAAGTTACGGTGTGGTGTGCAGTTTCATCATCTGGCATTATTGGGCCATATTTTTTCCAAGACGATAGAGGAAACACTACAACTGTCAATGCAGACCACTACACACACATGGTCAGAACATTTTTGATGCAACAGCTCCCTAGGTTTCCGGAAATTAATTTTTTCCAGCAGGATGGTGCCACAAGTCATACTGCTCGTGTGTCCATGGCTGCTTTAAGGGAACTCTTCCCGGTCGGACTCATATCCAGATATGGCGACATCTCGTGGCCTGCAAGATCCCCAGATTTGTCCGCATGCGACTTTTTTCTTTGGGGATTTCTGAAGAGCAGGGTGTACATTGATAGACCGCACACCATACCAGAATTAAAAACGAATATCAGACAAGAAATTGCACGGATTCAACCTGACCTGCTTCGTCGGTGATGGAAAATTTTCGGTCAAGATTAGAAGAATGTTTACACAGAAATGGCTCTCACTTGAGCGGCGTTATTTTTAAAAAGTAAAATAATGGCATACTTTACTCAACTCAAATCTGTAAAAAAAAATTCTGATAATAAATGTTACATGAAAAAATTGGTTACTTTTAATTTTTCCGCTTCACTGGCGGACCCTGTATATGACGCAAACTAAAATAAGTACTGTCCAATTATTTTAAGTTCAAGTAAGTATTATAGTGAAAAAATTATTTTCCTACCTTCACTGTCAGCCAAACTAGCGACAATTTTTCAAACAACTGCTATTTTGAAATTAGCCACCCAAAATGCATTCTTTTAAAGCTTAAAAGATCAAGAAAGCTCAGTTTTTAAATATACTTTAATGGCAATTTTTTTATATCATTACATAAATTATGGAATGTTGACTTTGTACCAACAAACAGGCTAAAAAACTGGTGTGAATGTTATACATAGTCTGTCATAATTTGTACAGATTTATTTCAGACATATAAGACCTTCAACATACAGAAAATACTGAGCTTTAATTTGATGTAAAGCTCAGTATTTTCCCTAAAGTTATACTAATTTTATAACTCTGCAAATGGACACAGACTTTCTTTTATAGCTTAGACTTTTTAGTTATATTCATCTCACCTGTGAAAAGTAATACTGTCAGGACGTTTCCTGATATTTTACAAAATGCAATGCAATTGGGCATGGTTTATAAACGCCACAGAGCAAGGTGAACTGACGCATGATAAGGCAGAAGTAGTGTTGTCTGAGTGCAACTGACATGGGGCCAAGGCATACAGCACTTGATGACTTGGTTGTTCAATCTGGCTTCAGTACAGATAGTCACTCTATATTATTCTGTGCTTGGTGCTTCAAACCTATCTTTGGAAGTGATGGTGCTTGTCACTAATACTAACTAAATAATATATTAAACCCCATTCTGTGTATGTATTTTAGTTATATTGTATTCCAATAATAGAAGTATTCTTGAAAAATGGGAGAAATCTTCATTAATCTTTTCTGCTATTTTTACTGGTAGAGACCAACTCAACAAATATCTGTAGGTAAAAGTTTATTTATTATTTCAGGGAACCTCTAAATTAAAATTTAACACTATAAAACTTGCTTGTTTTCTATATGTTGTAATGTAACAAAATAGGAAGGCTAAATAAATATAAAAACTCAAAAATAAAAAGACCTATAAAAAAATAATTGAAACTAAAACAATAATCAATGACAATGAAGTACAATGCATTTAGTAAATGGAGTAATGTACAATAATATATAAGATTAAATGATAAGAGTGCAGTGACAACAAGCATAAACCAGTGAATAATAAGGAGTGATAATCAATCAAACAGGATTGAGAAAATTAGTGTCAGTGTTTAGGTGAGTTGATAAGTCATCACCATAAAATCACCACAAATATGTGGTGAAAGCTCATAGTAAACTAAGTGTTATACAAACAACGATCACAAATCAAATGATAATATTATGTGTATGAATAACAAAGTTAATAATAATTGTTTATGTTCCCAATTCCTTACTACTATAGTAACAGGACTATAATTAAGTGAAACAGCAACCGTTAATTATCATACAAAAAGAGTGATCAATAAATAAAACACAGCAAAGTGGGCCGAAAGGAGACATGGTTACTATGTGTAGAACCATTATATAGTTTAATTGGGAAAAAAATAGTTTAGTTGTGCAAATGTTCATTAGGATCATAGCCACATGGGCATGACAGTAAGTTAATATAATAATATATCTTTTGTTTGTTAGAATAAGAGTACATCTTTTGTTTGTTAAAATATGGTTATAGGGATGTAATGAAGAGTATAGCTTAAAGAATTCACCAGAAGGTAACAAAGTAATAAAAAACAATACAGTTGGTAGAGTTAAAGCAGTATACCAAGCAATAGGCCAATACTAGTGTTTTAGGATTGGTCATATAACTAATTATGGTAAACTGCAGAAATAAGAAAATGTTATGGTATGTTAAACAGTATTTATAGTTTAAAGTTAATTTAAATGTTGAAAATTTGTTAGAATACCAGTCATGGAAACATGACATGAATTTAAATGTTTATAAAGTTTGTTAATGAAGAAATAGAATAAGGGTGTAATAAATTTTAATACAATATAGTAGAATTACAGAGAAAATGTGTAATTAATCATAAGACTTTAAATTAACAGGACAAATAATGATTGTAAAAGAACAAAACAAGGAATTAAAGAAACAACAGGGCCTAGGCAGATGTTAAACATTAAAAGTAGTATCAAAATTAGTTAACAAAAAGTCAAACCACTGTGAATTAGTGAAAGTAAGCCAGAATTGTTAAATAGATTTTCTTTTATATAGTAATCATAATGTAGTAATTAGTTTAAGGAATTATAACATGATTTTGTGAAAGTCAAATGACTAAATGGCCTCTAAAACATGATTTTGTAAATCACAAAAAATACTTATTAGGTCACACACACGGGTCATATCAGGTATCAAATTGTTTGTAATAAAATAAGGAAAACCATTATGTAAATTAAAATAAGTAAAATTAGGTAATAGTTAGGGAGTAATTTATACTGGAAGGTGAAAAACACATTTATTTGTAATAATACTAGTCATGTGACCCAGAGTTCAGCTGAACTGACCAATGAGGAATTAGCAAAATTTGGTCAAGACTGTTTGAAAGAGTAAGAAAACGATTTATTCTATTGTTAGGAAGCAAAACGTACAGGTCAACTCTGTGAAGCCAGGAGCCATAGAGTAACAAAGGATCAATTCTGAGAGTGAAAATTAAGAAAATAATATCTAAAACTAAACTAAATTAAAAAATGAAGATAAAGCAAATCTAATGAGTATAAAGCAAGAAAGGAATAAGTAAAATATAAAACTACAAGAAATACAAAAGTGAAAGAAATATTCATACTCGATATGGTAAGAATATAACCTTATACTAAAAGCACAGTTTAATACTACACAACACCAAGAATAACTTCACCAACACTTATTAACTACACAATAGTGAAGGAAAACAGAGAATTAACTATAATTACAGTGAAAACTTCAAATAAAATCATTTATTTTAAACGAAACAGTGAAATGAAACTTTCGTAGTCTTTGAGGCGTAATCTATTAACTTGTCTTCAACTCAAAATCTAAGCAGCCATGTTTGTTGACTTTGGACGTGTGAAGTACATAATTATTATTCAAATACTTAAA
Source organism: Magicicada septendecula (assembly GCA_034769895.1). Classification (NCBI taxonomy): domain Eukaryota; kingdom Metazoa; phylum Arthropoda; class Insecta; order Hemiptera; family Cicadidae; genus Magicicada; species Magicicada septendecula. The sequence continues at coordinate 743,118,142 of CM068368.1, read as the reverse complement.
TAAAACTAACTTTATGTATAATAGGAAGTAAGATTTTATAAACATTGTAAGTATTGTACTTCATAATAGCATTTCTGACTTTGGGTAGCAGTTTAAAAGAATCCTATAATCAATATTATAAAATAAGAAAAATTAATTTTGTTACTATCGACCCGAGATAGAGAGTCGAGCCGGGAAATGAATATTTTCGATCTGTGAATCGTACTACTAATTTTCAAAACAATAATAACCAATAAAATACAATTAATGGATTGTAAAGGGAGTTTTATTTATTAAAATAAAAATAGAATAGAAGTTTTTTAAGTAGGAAAGGAAGAGTGAATACATTTGTAAGTGGAACGTCATCAAAAGGAAGTGAACCAGCAGATAACCTATATGCGACGATTCGATTTTACAATCGAACGGAATTGACACAAAACATTTCTTTTAATAAGATTTTACCAAAACGGATGAAGAACAAATACACATTGATTAATATTTCTTAACCGTTTAAATATAGAATCAAATAATTTGAATAACGGGATAAATTAAACTAAAAATAAAATAAAAACAATTACACGAGATTTAAGAAAAAAAAAATAATTTTTTTATTTTTTATTTTTTGTATAAATAAAAATAGCACAAGATAATTATAAAGAGAGATAAGAGACGAATTAAGTTGTGTTATATTACAATGTGTGCAAAATAAATAATTAATGCTGAAGAACAAATACTGGAAAAATGTTACAGTTATTATTATTTGTAAGACCCTGAAGAAACGTTAGCGTTATTTATTACTGTTAACTTGACATACAGGTAAACAATGGCATTTATTATTTTGACATGAACAATTTTCATTAAAGTCTGATTTCAAATGTGGTCAGCGTGTACTCAGAATTCCAATATTCAAATGAAACTCGTTTATGTAAACAACATTTATTCATACATTACATATGTAACAACTATGTTAAGGAATGGTTAGTTTCCCACTGTTAATCTGGCAAGTAAAAAATAAATTTTACATGTACACACACACACACACACACACACACCCATACAACAAATTTCTTAGAAATCCACAACAGAACAATGACTTAACTAGTGGCATCTTTCCTAAACATGTTGGCACTTACTACATGCTCAATTAAAACTGAAACTTAAATCACTTGGTAACTCCTGGCAAAGAATGAGTATGCTGTATACTTTTGTGCTAAACTTAATCATAATTTTATATATACTTTTGTTCCAGTTTGTACAACAGAAACTCTAAAATTTTTCACACAAATATAAAATGAAGTTAACAAATATTCAAGTGCCCTAAAAAAAATATTTTCTCTTAGCGTATCTCTATATTATGGGAGACTATTAAGAATTGTCATGTAAACAGTTATTATCTCTTAGAATTGAATTAATGACCATTACATCAAATAATGCTGTACCAATATTGTCAATTCAAAAGAATCTTACTATGATTTCACACCTGAAAACTCATACTTTATGCATGAACTTTCTTCGCCCTATTCATTAATATACACCCAACCACTCCTATAGAAAATGAAGTTTTAGTATAACAAATGTTTTAATCTTGCAACCCTCTGATCCTAAATAGCTTTCAACAAAGTAACGATAATTTTTACAAACTTTTTTAAAAAGTCAAGCTATTTCACAAGATTAACAAGTACACTTATATCCAATAGCCACAGTTGTTTGACAAGAATGATAACACCATCTAGAAACATGTCTATACCCACAATTCCCAACAAGTGTATTGCAAACTCCCACAATGTTTTCATGAAATTTTTGAATGTGTGTGTGTGTGTGTGTAAAACACTTTTTTCATTTATAAAGGCCTTGCAGAAACCATAATTAACCAAAACTACAATCAAATTTCGACCATGTTATAATCTGCCACATAAATGTTCGATTTGGTTATTTCAAGTACAAAGTGTCTACAGACATCCACACCAGTGGCAGATTCATGAGTTTTTATATTTGTGACTGAATTTATATGGTTTATATTAGTGACCAGTAATAATAATATTAACAATAATACCAAAACAATAATAACCACAATTCAATTAAATTAACGAGTCATAAGGCTATGAATTTTAAAATTTAAATTAAGGAAAGTTATAGAGTTCCTGCACCGAATGATAACAGCAATCCATTAAGAAATAGCTACTCAATGTTATAATTTTTAAAAATGTATACAGAAATTACACACATTTAACAAAAACTACATTTTAGTTGACACATACCTGATCATAAGAAACATTACATATGAAAAAAATTGTTATAATTTAAGACTTATACCACTCAATACTACCTTCATATGTCCTATTATTATTCACACATTAATATTAGACCTTATTAAATTTTTATGTATTATTTTTTTGTCTTAAACTTTTTGTACTTGAAATATGTGGTGTTGTACAGTACTGACAAATTGTCTGCATTTTGTCAGATTAAAAAAATGTCATCCAAAAGTTGTTACTTTTAATACACTGACTAAATAGTTTACATGCATTCACACACTCATAATTTGCAAAGTAACAAATTACTTTATTATGTGCTGTGTATATTTTGTCTGCTTAATATAGTGGAACCTCGACAACGCGGATGTCAAGGGGATTACAAAAAATTCGTGTTATCGAGGAATTCGTTAAAGCTAGGTTCGTGTTATCAAGGTTAAGATAAAAAAAGTTCGTGTTATCAAGTATATGCTTCATAACATTCAGGTTACTGAGTTCGCTGCCATGGGTAATTCATCTTATAGAGGTCAAATTCTTGCTATAGAGCTTCTGTTGAGTAAAATTTTGTGTTATAAAGGTTAATTAGTACCTATTTTGATCACAAATCAACAAAAATTCAGCTTATCAAGGTTTTTAACTCAGGAATTTTGGGTTATAGAGGTATTTTTAACATTGAGTGTTATGGGACATTCAAAGGGGTTGAAAAATAAAAGTTTGTGTTATTGAGGTTCATGGTATCGAGGTGCCACTGTATGTAGCTACGCTGTCTATTGATGTATTAATTCAGCAATTTTATTGAATCATGACTTAGACAAAAAACTTCAAATTGGTCAAAAAGTGATGTTTTATAGCCACGTAATTGAATGTCATCACCTACCTAAATACAGTTTGTAACTCTATGAGTAAGTGCCAAGTCAGATTGGACACACTGATGAAAAAATTCAGTTCTATTCTGTAATTTTGACCATTAAAATTCACTTATACATTACACTATGAACAACATGAATGTTAAAACGCATTCTGTGTACTTGGCCCTGTTAGCATACAGAGATAGCTGATTCACAGATAATACCCAATGCAATAGCCTACTTGTTCTTAACAATAACTTTAGTATTAACAGGATTGCCATCAGCTAAAAATGGAACTCAACAGACAACTGTATTCAAAAACTAGGTCAATTCCAACATGAATCCTGTACATCAGGAACAACAAACACTTTCATGTCATTACCATATCATTCATAATAAAAACATTATATTGTAAACAAAATAAAAAATGACTTTTTTTTGTTTTAACAAAATTCACTTTATGCAATCCATTTAAAATTTATGAATACAAAATATACATATGTACAGTATGCGTTATGTACTATAGAATGGTGCATTTGCTTAATGGAAATGAAATTTTAATTAAATAGGAAACACTTACAACTAAAGGTCTTTCTAAATTTCTTGATTTAAATTGAGATTATTTTAAGTTAAACAAAAAATCACAGCTAATAAATACTTGTTAACTTAGTGTAATCGATACCCAACATAGCAAACATGCTTCTTGAAATCAGCGTTATTGTCTGTTGTTTGAAGATTCATAAAATCCCAGGTTTGGGCAAAAATCCCCCCCCCCTAGATGTCCCCTCTCAAAAAGAAGAATTTCGACGAAACCGAAACATCGAAGGATGATGATGTTTTTAGGCTTTTGAAACATATAATGTGCATTAACTGCAGACTCTCCTGTTCAGGGAGCTTCTATGTTGATATTTACTACATAACAAACATTATCATGTTAAAACGACAGAGACCGAAGATTTCTAGACCGTGGGGAATCGAAAGTGTGGAAAAAATATAGTGTTCACATCACCTGGAGCATTACATTTTTCGATGACGTTACACATTTTGCATCACGCATTTTGTGGAATGACCCCCAGCCTAAAAACACTATCATGTTAAAAAAAGAACACGTATGGGAAAATCTGAATAGATGGCAACCCTCATATTAAATACATATCTTACGTCCTAGAATGTGATCAGTCTCTTGCTGCCTATTACAAAGTTCACCAGCATATCTTACAAAATAAATACATAACAAACAAGATTAAAAACATACAAAAACTTACATATGAACAAAAATATATTTTTCTACAGTCTTTTAAAATTATTGTATATTAATTTACTGGAAAACAAAGAGTAAAGCTAATGTATAGTAGATAACAACAGATCATAATTAATTCACAAGACTTCTAACATGACAAGTCTATAACAATACTTACTTAATTTTCTCAAATATATAGTTCGTATCTGCAATGTAGTTGTGTTTGTTTCCTGTTAGCAACATGCCATTTTTGTGCATACCACTACTTTCAAAACAGCTGTACAGAAAAATTAATCCACAGTTTTCAATTTGCTGTGTTAGTTCCATTATTGCTGCTATGACACTAACAATAATGATTCTGCTTTCTGTCTGTACCAAAGAATACTTTCAGGAACCCAACTGGGGTCGTCTGAACAGACAGGGAAAAACCTTTCATATACTTTCAATAAAAGTATAAACAGCATCCTACTACAACAGAGTGTCTATAACTGGATTAAAAAATTCAAAAACGGTTGCATGCAATTAAGCACAACGGCGCTGACCCCCAACCATAATCATAACTTATAACAATTACAAGATTATGAAATGAGTAACTATTTTATGCAGTTGTAAATCATTTGCAAATTAGGTCCTGCCTAACTACATTGGTAAATCAATTACAACAGATTTGCTTTCTTAAAGTCTGTTTAAAATGGGCCTCAAAACGAACTTACATCAAGAACTGACAAAGTGGTACATGTGAGACTTGCTGGTCCCTTGAAAAATTTTTCCTGAGAGCTTACAGAAGCTTGTGAATTGAAGGAACACAACAAGTTGGTTGTAAAACAAGGGAATTTTAAATTACGTATTTTAAGTTATGTCTCTACTTATTAACTAAATATAAACTATGTTTATATTTACTAAAATAAAGTTTTTAGCTGTATTATTGAATTACTCTTGTAATCTTCAAAACCTGAAGAAACATAAGTACAGAATCTTACAAAATATGTCAGATATGAGGTCCATTAACAATGAGTATTAAAAACTTGTATTTATACGTTGCAATATTTATGTGAATAGTATTTTTTGTGTCCCAAAGAATTAAACAACAACCTTGGAAAGACTGTTCGAAAATAACCTACAACAAAAGGGAAAAGGTGAATGAATAACACAACCTGTAGAGGCAAAAATGTTATACTTTTGGTGGTATACTGAACTTTAGTGATACTTTGTGCATTACTTTTGAAAACGACAAGATGAACCTGAATATGGGGAAAACAATTTGTGAGAAACCATTAAGAACTACAAATGTGAAAAATTTTTACTCACCTTTGACAATAACTAGACATCAATAAATTGCATGAACTTTAAAATACAGTGGAACCATTAATTTGTCACCCTCCCAAACTTTTTTTTTCTTTTTCTTTATAACAAGCAAGTAACTTATACGTTCTATTTGTAGCCGAGGTAAATCAGAAACGTGCTGTTTGTGGCTGGGGTTCTAGTAATACCCAGGACAATGGATTGCGGAAGGTATTGGTTCTGAGAATGGGTATTTGGTGTACTTGTGTACATGGCAAACTAAGTGTTGTGTTGTGTTGTTACAGTTTAATACATTTCTGAAAATTCAGTCTTGCCGAGGCCTTGTGCTGATTCCAAGAATTTGTTGTGTATGTTTCTGATCAGTTTTCAAGTAGGGCTGCTCACGGTCAGTCATGTCTACTAACCATACTCATTTAAAAGTCTTGATTTACCAACAAAAATATAAAATTCTCCAGCACCTTCGGAAGGTGAAAGTGCGACTAGACTGTCAGAAAATTATGGTGTTCCACATACTACAATAAACGACATCAAGAAGAATGGTGATAGAATTGAAGAGTTTATGTGCAAAACTGAAGTTGTGGAAGGGAGTGTGTTGAAAAGAAAAAGATTAATGACAAACACTCTAGAAAAAATGGATGAAGCCACGTTCATAAGGTTCACTTAGCAGCACTCCCAAGGAATTCCATTAAGTGGGCTAATTATCACTGAAAATATTTAAATGAATCAAAAACTTAATGGTGATCCAAATTTTAAAGCAAGTCAGGGTTGGCTCCATAGGTTCAAGGAGAGGCATGGTGCTTCTCCCCCTGAAGTGGAGAAGCTCAGTACAAACAGTGAAACAGCGTCACCATATCGGGAAAAATTAAGTGCTCATGTTAATAAGCTGAGTTTGTGCACATAACAAGTATATAGTTGTGGTTAGACAAGATTCAGATCCTGGATATAAGGTGAGAAAAAACTGCATTACAATTCTTGTTTGCTCCAATGCAAGTGGGGATCAAAATGCTGTTAGCTGTCATCGGTAAGGCAAAAAAACCACGAGCTTTTAAAAATATAAATTATAATTTACTGTCCATGAAATATTATGCCCAAAATAACTCATGGATGAACAAAGAAATTTTCCAGCAATGGCTGAAAGAGGAATTTTGTCCTTAGGTACTGTTACTTAAGAAAAAATCTGAAATCTGCCAGAAAAGGCTCTATTAATCTGGATAATGCATGAGGGGAGGTATTCATTGCATGAGGAAAGTAATGACAATGGAATTTTATTGTGTCAATTTGCAGCCAGAAATAATGTTATAATCAAAAGTAAAGCGATTCACCTGGGAACGTGGAAATCTGGTGTCCAGGGAGTGGTGAATCAAATTGATCATAGTGAATAATCGATACTCCTCTTCAATAACTGATGTACGAAGCTGTAGAGGGCCAAACTGTGACTCACATCACTACATGGTAAGGGCAGTTGTAGTTGAAAAACTGGCCGTGGTAAGAAGGGATGAAGTGAGAAAAAGAATATGGTGGAACACAGATAGGTTGAAGAATTTGGAGGTGGTGCAGGACTACCAGATGGAATTAGAAAACAAACTGGGAGAAGATGAGGTACAGGGGGGAATTGATGACAGATGGGCACGAGTGGAGAGAGTGATAATGGAGACAGCAGAGAAATCCACTGGAGTGAAGAAAGAGCAGAGGAATGAATGGTTCGATGATGACTGCAGATTAGCAATAGAAGAAAAGAACACTGCGAGGAATAAAATGCTCCAAAGGGAGACTCGAAGTAATTTTGAAAGGTATGTTGAACTACGAACGAGGGCACACAAGTATGTAAAAAAAAGAAGAGGGACTGGATTCGAACGCAATTTCAAGAAATAGAGAGTTAAACCAGAAAAATGAAGCCAAGAAGTTCTATCGTGCCATTGATAAGATGAAGAAAAATTTTCAACCAAAAATATTTGCCTGCAAGAACAAAGAAGGAAATATGATAACAGAGGAGCAGATGGTACTACAAAGATGGCATGAATATTTTGAGGAGATGTTGAATAATGACATGAGACGAGAAAGAAGAGAGGTTACAAGAGAAACCCCAGGCAGAGAGGAGGATATTGAAGTACCAACAGTAGAGGAAGTGGAGGATGTGGTGTGTAAAATGAAAAATAATTGTGCTCCGGGGGAAGACAATATTGCAGCTGAGCTATTCAAATATGGAGGACACTCTGTAATAACGGAAATACATAAACTAATAACAGAAATATGGGAAACTGAAAGCATGCCAGAGAAATGGAAAACAGGAATAATATGCCCTATCTACAAAAAAGGAGATAAAATGAGGTGTGAAAATTATAGAGGAATAACATTACTCAACGTTGGCTACAAGATATTTTCGGGTGTACTGAATGAGAGATTACAGAGATGTGCTGAAGAGATTATTGGAGAGTACCAGTACGGATTCAGATGAAAGAGAAGTACAGTGGACCAATTGTTTGCTATCAAGCAGATGATGGAAAGGTTTTATGAACATGACACGGACCTGCATTTCTTATTTGTCGATTTCAAGCAGGCGTTCGACAACGTGAATAGGCAAGAATTATATAGAGTAATGAGGGAATTCGGCATAGTTAACAAACTAATAAGATTAGTCGAAATGACAAGGGCAAAGGTTAAAGTGATTAATAGGATGACTAAAAGCTTCAGTTTCAGTAATGGAGTAAAACAGGGTGATGGTCTTTCTGCGGTACTGTTTAATTTGGTGTTACACAGTGTTTTAAAAATGGTTGATCAAAAAGGGACAATATTTACAAAATCTAGCGAAATATTCAGCTATGCGGATGATATCGCAATTGTTGCAAGAAATGCAAACAAAGTTAGGGAGGTATATGAAGTGATGGAAGTAGAAGCAACAAAAATTGGGCTAACTGTGAATGAGAGCAAGACAAAGTATATGATAATGTCGAAGTCTGGGGATAGAAGAAAACCTCGTGACCTGGAAATAAATGGGAAGCGCTTTGGAGGCATGTCAGGCTTTGAATATTTGGGCACTACAATATCGAATGATAATGACATAAAAAAATGCATTAAAGAGAGGATAAGGTATGCAAATAGAGCGTATTTTGCAAATATAAATATCTTTAGAAATAAAAATATAAGGAGAGAAACCAAGCTAAAAATATATCATTCACTCATATAACCTATTGTTGCCTATGGCTCAGAGGTGTGGACGATGGCAGTGGAGGATGAAAAAAGTTTAAGAATTTTTGAACGCAATATCCTACGAAAAATATATGGACCAGTGAGGGAAGGCGAGAATTGGAGAATACGAAGTAATGCAGAATTGCAACAACTGATACATGAGAGGGACCTTGTAAAATTTATCAAGTCACAGAGGATAAGATGGTTGGGGCATGTGGAGAGAATGGAAGAGGATAGAATGAATAAGAGAATGATGCAGGGAAGACTCTATTGCGGAAGACGAAGGGGACGGCCAAGGATGAGATGGTTGGATGAGGTGTTGAAGGATCTGATGAAGTTGGGAGTTCGAGGATGGAGAGAGAGAGTGGCGGATAGAGATGACTGGAGGCGGATTGTTGAGAAGGCCAAGGCCCACCAAGGGCTGTAGAGCCGGAGAAGAAGAAGAAGAAGAAGAAGAAGAAGAAGAAGAAGAAGAAGAAGAAGAAGAAGAAGAAGAAGAAGAAGAAGAAGAAGAAGAAGAAGAAGAAGAAGAAGAAGAAGAAGAAGAAGAAGAATCTGGATAATGCTCCTCTCCATCATCTTAATGATTTAGAAGAACGTTCATCTGATTCAAATGACATCTAATATATGTTTCTTCCTGCTAACACAAAAAGCTTACTACATCCAATGGACCAAGGTGTCAACAAGAGGCGGCACAGAAAATGCTTTTTAGAAAATTTGGCACTCTGTGAAAACGATGTGGACATTGAACAATTTTTGGAAGGCATATACTATAAAGGATGCAATATATAATGCAGCTGATGCCTGGCAAAGTATTCCAAAAAACACTCTGACATCTGCCTGGAATAAGTTTCGGCCATCTGAACTACAACCAGCATCTACAGAACCAGGCCTTGAACACACATCGCAATTATTAGATATCTGCCTATCCCTACCAGCATTTAACAGTTTGAATGAAGATGACATCAAAAACTGGTGTGAAACAAACTTACAAAGTTTCATGGATGTAGGCTATGAAATGTTTAACATGATGAAATTGTTACATACCTATCCACAGAACCTACAGAAGCTAATGATGAAGAAGATGACCAGCCAATAAAACCTGAAATCTCTCATAAGGAGGCCATTCAATCACTGACTATAGCAATCAAGTGGTATGAAGGCCGAGATGAAGTAGAACTGCCTAAAATAATTTTACTGCACCAAATACACAATTTGGCTCTTGAAAAGTAAGGTCGACAGAAAAAAAGAAGAAAATTACAAATTTTTTTTACAATCATTAAACAATTTTTTTTTTTTGCAATTGCAGTGCTTAACTTGTTTGAGTTTGAAAATTTCCAGCAATAAATATGTTCAAGCACAACACTAGTACTGTACATTGCTAGTGTTGTAATAAAACATTTTATATTGTTTTTAATGGGCTTATTTCTTACTCCTTCACTAATTCGTCACCCCTATGGTCTCATAGGTGACAAATTAGTGAGGTTCTACTGTACATAAAAAAGTGTAAATGTCTACACATTTCCTATAACTCCTAAAATTTTAAAGTACTCATGTAAAGTTTTATGTTTTAAGCATATTAAAAAGATAAGAAATATATAATTTCAATTCAGACATTAGTTTAAGATAAAAAAAAGAGTACCTGTATATAGCAGGGAACAAAGCACGAAGGACATCACACAGCAGACAATTAGGGAACAATTAAGTTAATTATCAGCTCTACTATTAGCTGAAACATCACATTATCTCCCTCTATGGAGTGGAGTGCTCTTGAGTAAACCAGAAGATTAATGAATATTCCTAGTGAAGGCCAGCAGTACTACTAAGTTAACACATACTAAGTGATCTTTGACTAGTTTTTCTTTTGTTTGGCTATTGCTAGTAGTACTCAAATTTTGATTCACATATGTGATACTGTGACAAATGTAAATAAATCAATGAACTGAGGTTTCATATAAAATGGAAAAAGATAACTTCTCAAAAGCTACCTGAGCAGCTCCCTACACTATCTTGGTAGAAACACTGCCTAGGCATAAGTGGGTGGTTTGCAAATTGGTGCCAGGACAGTAGACAGTTGTTACAATATGAGAGTTAGATGAAAACTTCGTGGCACGACATCTATAGCTAAGTGGTAGAACTAAATTTGTTTTGTGTTATAAGATTCATATCTCATGAAAGCACCTGTTAATTTCCTATCTGGCAATTTATTCACTTTTTAACAGCTGTTCAAAATTTACATGTGCCATGAGTTTTTGAAAAATGACTGCTGTTTGCAAAATCAAACATCCTGCTGTGGTTGACTGCTTTCTTAAAAATAGTCTAGCACCAATGGAAATTCATAGTGAAATGGTAAATGTGTAAAGAGATACTTCACCTTGAAAAACCAACAGTTTTTAAGTGGGGATTTATATTTCAATATGCTCATACAAGCATTGAAGACGTCCCCGTAGGTAACACCCAAAAGGTGCAACAACTCTAGATATCAATAAAAAATTATATACACAGTGTTGGAAAATCAGAAATTGAGAGTGGATGGCATTGCTGAGATCACACACATTTCATATGAGCATGTGTATACAAGCCGGTACCAATTTGAAAGCTTGACCTTGAAACAGTTCCGACAGCCGGGGTAAGGAAGGACGGGTTGTATGCAATTGGAACTGAAAACATCCGCTGTCAATGGCTTGCAAATGAATGGATGCTCTGGTTACATCCTTGACCTTGATATCTCGAAACTTTTCCTAAACACTTTCTCGGATTGTGATCTTAAAATTTTAGTTGGTCATTCAGAAAATGGTTAAGCAAAAAAAAAAGTATAGGTCATCACTTTGGAAAAAAAGTTCCCTGCTGGATGAAAAAAATGCTTACGCTCACGTACTTATTCGATGCCTGTTTGAAGAAATTTACAATTACATTAATAATTTACAGCTTTAGTATTCAACTACTTCTCAGAAAATATATAAATTTTAAGTATACCAAAGATTTGTTATAAATGAGAGCAAACTATTAAAATATGAATGCAAATAGTCACCTATAGAGTAACGGCATGATATTTTTAAGTAGAGTATTAGCTGTTGTCCTTGCCAGCTGTTGTCAAGGTCAAGCTTTCAGATTGGTACCAGCATGTATACCATATTTTAACTCAAGAGCCTGGTGTGAAAAAACTTTGTGTAAGGTGGGTGGCACATTTGGAGTTGTTGCAATTTTATGTATCCACTGCAAGGGTCATCTTCAATACCTCTATGACAACAGTATTATAAACTCAAGTGCTTGCTTACAAACTATTGTTTTTGAAGGCACAGCATCTCCTAACACATTTGCACTTTGTTGTTAATTTTCATTGGTGCTAGACCTTTTTTAACAAAGAATCACAGCACTTCAACATTTCAATTTCAAAACATGTATGACGTATAAATTTTAAACCCTAGTAAACAGTGACTAAATTGACAGATAGATTTAGAAAATAACAAATGTGTACATGAAATCTGAAACTCAGAACACATGAAAAATGTTAGTTCTACTAGTAAGCAATAGACAACTCTGCAAACTTTTCAACTAGTTCTCATATATTCAGAGACATGTACGTAGTACTTGAATTCAACAGTTTAACAGGCATGTACACGAAAATGACAAACTACAATATGCTGATACAGCTACTGTTCAAAATTATGATGTTGCAGCCTTCTTATCAGACACTGTTGCACACAGATACCTTGTACTTATACAAATAAAGTTAAAATTTGATGGATTAAAGAAATAGAGTTACCATGCCATATTGAATGAGTGTGTGCGTGTGTGTAATTATGATTTCAAACTGAATACAGATATTCTTTATGCTGAATATTTATATATGCCTTTTCAATTAAACACACCTATTTCTGTACACAGTAACGATGATGCAAAGTTATCTCTTTACTGCTCCAGACTTGACTACTCATTTTGTGTGGATACAGTGCTTCTGTTACAACATCAGCACTCTACCATGTACAGTGTTTATATTCACAAAACAAATTCATGTTGGACAAATACCTAAAAGATGTGTACTGTTGTAACAGCCATCACTGAACATTTGTAGCAAAGAAGATGAAGAAACAAATTTAATAAAACCTCAATAATTTGTCATTCATCTGGTCAACTTATATGTTTTACATTTTAGATCTGCTGTAACTACAATACTGAGCATAACGCCAAATAATGACATAAGTTAGTTATTATTTATTTTATTATAAGATAGTTACTCAGAGTTTACAAATTCTGAAGCATGCCAAATAATAACAAAAGATAGAAAATGCACTGTTTTTTACATCTTCTATGTTATTCCACTCAGTAAAACTTCTTTTGCAAAAACCTTTTTAATGGCATTGTAACGGGACAAATTTGAGGGGTTTTCTTTATTGCAATTATAAATATAACACAAGGTTTACCCAAACAGGGCCTCAGTTTTAAACAATAAGCATTCTTTGTCGGGGCACCAAGACGCACATTTTGTCAGCGCCCTGCAATAAGCACTGTTTCTTGAGACGTTGGAATGCGAACCTGTGCACGGATGATTGCGCCTCCATTGGTGAAAAGAACGAATTTTTTAGCGAGCCTCTGGATTATAATACATCGGCCAGACTCGCTTCAGAAAGGAAACTGGAGTTTAACTAATGACCATGTCACGCAAGTATACTGACGAATCACAGAGCAAGCTGGTGAACATGGAGCGGAAGTGGCCGTGAGTGACGCCGCTGTTAGCGTCATTTGTCTGTTACCACACCGAGAGCCGGCCGGCTGTCTATTAGTCTCGTGCACCGAAAGAAAATCTTTTTATTGTAAAATGTGAACTTAGAAACCGGAAAACAGTGCTACATGGAACTTCATGGAACTGAGTGAAATCAAGTGAACCTTTTTTCAAAATTAAAGAATAACCTTTTTTTGGACATCGTGTAGGGAAAATTCAGGACGCAGCACGTGGTCAGCAGTGACGACGCTTCCGAATGTAATTGTATTACATCGAATCTATTATCCAAATTTCACAATAAAGATCTCTTGTTTTAAATCAATGGGGTAAAAGGATGAATGAATGAGTGCGTGAGCAAGCTGGGTTGTTTTATAATTAAAAGTATTTAGATAGTTATTAGCATGAGTAAGTCACCATGTTGTTTTTCTTTCTTGTGCCTTTATGAAAAGAAATTCTAAAAGATCAATAATAGTTTTAAAAAAGAAATGACAAGTAATTAAAATTAAGAAGGATATGAAGAAATGTTAAATAAAAATGAGTTAAATTGACAATGCAAATGAGAGTTGAGTACTTTAATGATATAACCCTAAGTCATGCTTAGCATTCACAGGTTCATGTGACGGACTCCTGGCCATGCAAGGTAAGCTATGAATTTCGTTATAATTTAAAAAGGTGGTAGAGTCATTAAATAATACTACAATTGGCGCCCGAACAGGGACAAGTTTTTATAAATTAAATTTTGGTATAAAAACCGCACCTACAGGTGAATGTAAGCGTGATTTGGGAGTGCGTAAAAAATTACGAAAAACGAGGTTATACGTAAGTAATACTTAATGTATGTAAGATAAGAATTGTTAAAATATAATATAATAAAATAAATGGTAATTGCATAATTTAAAAATGGTAGGAAATAATGAAAATGAGATAGAGGAAATAATTAATTTTAACGAATCAGCTGTCATGAGTAACCTGGGGGTTCATTCAACTCCGAATGTGGGTCAAGACAAAATAGTTGAATTAAATGTAACAGATCAAACAAATGTGAGAGAGGATTCGGGGGTTCAGTTAACTCCAACCTCAACAAAATGTAATAGTAAATTTGATAATGACATAAGTATTTTACTAAATCAATTCAAGGAATTGAAAGAACACAATAAAGAAATAAAGAGTCGTTTTGATAGGAGTGATGAAAAATTCGATAAAATAGATTGTCGTTTTGACGTTCAAAATTGTAATTTTAATGAGAAATTGAATGAACAAAATAATAAATTTGACGCTAGATTTGATGAACAGAATGATAAAATTAAAAATAATTTTAATGAAAAGTTGAATGAGATCAGAGATGAAATTAAACAACAAAATTTTAATTTTAGTAAACAAGTGAATGAAATTGATATGCGTTGCAATAGTATGACAGAACAGATATTAGAATCGATGTTACAATTGCAAGGAAAAAATTAACGAAATGAATAAAAGGTTAGACAGGAAAATAAATCAGATAATGAATAAAAAGGTAAGTGACAGTGGTAATATGACGAAAAATAATGAAGTAACTGAGAACAAGGTAAGTGGTAATTACGGTAGTGAATCTGATAGTGAAGAAAAAACTGAGAATTATAATGATATGATTAAAAACATGGTAATAGAGAATAAGGTAGTTAATGTTGAGAGTGATAATGAAGATTGTGGTGAGGTAGAGTTGTTAACGAGTGCTGATGAGGTTGAGAGAGAGTGTGATGAAAGGTTAGGTGGGCAAAGGGCAAATTTTCCCCAAGTATATGGTGAAACAGAGGTTTCACAAGTGTTGTATGAGGACCGAGTTTCCTCCAGTAGTTGTGTGGAAGACGAGGTGTCTTCAAATAGTCCCTTAATTTGTTGTAATATTCTTGGAAGAGCCAAGAAATATAGTAAGTTTGTAGTGCCCTTTGTGTGGTATGAAATAGGTCAGTGGGGTGTGACAGGGGTTACGATAATGAGAGATATTTAGAGAGAGAGTTGTGTGTAGAGGAGGAAATAGAGTTATTTACGTTAAGTATGAGTTATCAAGAGTTGAAAGAGAGGTTAGAATTGAAGGAAATAGGCGATATAAAATACTTACCTTGTGAAATAAAGATTGATGATTATTTTGATGATGTTGTAGATGATAAACACTTACCTGATGATGTAATTGATATAGTGGAGGAGTATAATGATAAAATAACTTACCTTATGTTAACCAAAAATACTGACGGAAACAGAACTAAAATTACCAATGTAGACGGGCTTTATGAAATAATGGGAGACAAATATGTAGTTAATTACTGTGTCAATATAATTAACGAAAGTAGTCATTACAATAATAATTATAATGTAATGTGTGTCGATAAGAATGAGTTATGTTATAAATACATCAGGTTAATATATGATGATGGGGGTTAAATAAAAAAATCAGTGAATGGACATTTTAAATATTTTAGTTTATGGTTATGACCTTGCTAACTTATGAAATGAGGTGTGGTAAACAGAAAAATAAGGATAAGAAATTGTAAATAAATTTATAGTGAAATTAATTGTGTTTGTGTTGTAAAATGTATTTGATGTAAACGATGTGTGTATGTAGTAGAAATTGATGTAACAATAATAATAATATATTGGCAGACTAAATAAATAATGAGAGTTTGTAATAAACGAATTGTAATTGTTTTGGAAGAAGGTAATTAAAATAACTTGTGTTTTAAATAACTGATAGAATTAAAATAAATTGTAGATGAATTAATTGATTTAAATGTTGTATAATTGAATTTTGCTAATGAATTTAAATGATTTTATGAGATTGGAACTTGATACTAAACAGTAAATGAATAAATGTAAAATGTATTTAGTTGTGGAATCACATGATTGTTATAATGTTTCAGAAGGTACATATGGTTGTACGTGATATTGGTGGTGATAAATGTTTATAATTTTTGTGTCAATAACAGGAATCATGTGTTTTGAGTGATGTACTGTAAGTATAAAGTTTGTAATGCAACTTAACTAAAGTAAAATGTTTAATGTTTGAATAATAAATTTTAAGTGAGTTTCAAAAGTTCAAATTAAATGATGAAACTAATTTGAGGTAATTATGAGTTTTCTAATGTAATTATCAATGGTTAACTTAATGAAAAATGTTGTTAAAAATAGAGTTTGGGTGACAATAATTATATAAGTAAGGCATTTGAGGCAGTCGGAGTTAACTTTAATGGGTGTTAGAGAGAATAAGAATTTTGGGAGTAAAAGTAACACAGAAACAGGGTAGTAGTAGGGACACAGTGGAGTGATTATATGTAGAGTAATGAGAGTGATGTAATTGGAGAGTAATTAGATGATGGAAGAATTTTGTAAAGGGGGTGGTGTGATAAGAAGTCCTCAACGAAAGGCGTTGTGGCGGGAGGTGAACCGTATGTGCGTTGGCGGGGTTACCTGGGGGGAGGGACCAGGAACTAATAAGGGAATGAACATAGGGAGGGAACACACATCTTAAGTACAAAGAGGGTATGTTGTTATAAGGGTAGAATGATTCAAGGTGAGCTAGAGTAGTAAGTTAGTGGAGATAAATGTTTTGAGAGATTGGTGTCATCCTATGTAAATCTGTTAGTGAGTGTTAGAGTCAGAAGGGGGGTAAGATTATATTTTAATGCCTTTTCAGTGAATTAGATTATTGTGAATAATTGGGAATCAGCCAAACCAATTGAGGATAAAAATGACTAATAGAAATTCATAACGGAAATGTAATAGTAAAATGTAACTAAATAAAGAGTTAATAGAATTTGAAACTAAACCCAAAATTTTGTAAATTTTATTCAGATGCAGAGGAGATGTTTTTGGTAATGAAATGAGTTTTTTATGTTTTGTTTTATTGTGTTATTATGTTGGAGGGTACGGATTATAAACAGGTGTTATGTATTTGACATTGTATTATTTGTATGTAGTGTGCCTATAGAAAGGTCATTCACCTGTTGGTAAGACATCAGCTGATGACTGGTATGAACTGTATAATGGTCAATGTAACCAATTCCTATGTTCTTTTAATAATTAATATAAGTTCAAGTTGTATTTTCTTTTATAATTTTCTTTTATTGTCAGAATAGAGGTTTAATAAAACATTATTACATTTTATTACATAAAAAAAAATTTAAAATTTAAAATTTGTATTTTGCTTGAAGTACAGATTGTGTTTTGATGTTCAGTTATATTGTTGACTATGTGTATTGCAATTGTATTAATCGATTTATATTGTGTTGTAGACAAAGGTAGTGATAAGGGAGTTTATGATAGACTGGTGTTCGTTGTATTTTGTTTATTATGATTGCTGGCAGCTAGGGAAGAAGAATTGTAAATTCATTTAAAAGATTTTGGGATTTTGATCAAATTAATGGTAATATGAAATTTTGATATGGAACTTAGATTAATTCCTTTAGGTGAACAAAATTTAAATGATTTAGTTTGATTTGTTTGATTTATTTTTTATGTGACATAAATTGCCATTTATGTGAAACAGTAATGTCAAACCGATAAAATAGTGAGAAAAGGAATTGAAGTTAAAATATAAAATATTTTATGAATGTTAGATCAGTAAGTAGGACATAGATGTTGTGTTCAGTATAATAATGAGTATGAGTCCGCACCCAGTACTTGCTAAAGGCAACCTAGTATGCATGTAAGGGGGAACATATTGGTTGAGGATCCGGTATGGTATAAGGCCAGTTTCTGATTTGTTGGTGGAATGATAAAAGGTTAGGTGGTATTATGGTGAGTACCTGTCTGATTTTATGGTGTTGGGATCTCGCCCAGAGAAGTCCAGTAATCTCGTTCAGGTGCAGCCATAGTCGCCGAGCTAGGGGGGTAGTTTACCCATGATGTGTTAAGGATTAAAAAGGGGTTGTTGGCGCCATATCCTCACTGATCCTCTTAGGGTTTAGCAATGAGAGTTTTTCTATTTCGACAGAAAACCTCTCATTGGGGGGTATTGTAACGGGACAAATTTGAGGGGTTTTCTTTATTACAATTATAAATATAACACAAGGTTTACCCAAACAGGGCCTCAGTTTTAAACAATAAGCATTCTTTGTCGGGGCACCAAGACGCACATTTTGTCAGCGCCCTGCAATAAGCACTGTTTCTTGAGACGTTGGAATGCGAACCTGTGCGTGGATGATTGCGCCTCCATTGGTGAAAAGCACAAATTTTTTAGCGAGCCTCTGGACTATAACTAATGACCATGTCACGCGAGTATATTGACGAATCACAGAGCAAGCTGGTGAACATGGAGCGGAAGTGGCCGTGAGTGACGCCGCTGTTAGCGTCATTTGTCTGTTACCACACCGAGAGCCGGCCGGCTGTCTATTAGTCTCATGCGCCGAAAGAAAATCTTTTTATTGTAAAATGTGAACTTAGAAACCGGAAAACAGTGCTACATGGAACTTCATGGAACCGAGTGAAATCAAGTGAACCTTTCTTCAAAATTAAAACAATAACCTTTTTTTGGACACTGTGTAGGGAAAATTCAGGACGCAGCACGTGGTCAGCAGTGACGACGCTTCCGAACGTAATTGTATTACATCGAATCTATTATCCATTTTCACAATAAAGATCTCTTGTTTTAAATCAATGGGGTAAAAGCATGAATGAATGAGTGCGTGAGCAAGCTGGGTTGCTTTATAATTAAAAGTATTTAGATAGTTATTAGCATGAGTAAGTCACCATGTTGTTTTTCTTTCTTGTGCCTTTATGAAAAGAAATTATAAAAGATCAATAATAGTTTTAAAAAATAAATGACAAGTAATTAAAATTAAGAAGGATATGAAGAAATGTTAAATAAAAATGAGTTAAATTGACAATGCAAATGAGAGTTGAGTACTTTAATGATATAACCCTAAGTCACGCTTAGCATTCACAGGTTCGTGTGATGAACTCCTGGCCACGCAAGGTAAGCTATGAATTTTGTTATAATTTAAAAAGGTGGTAGAGTCATTAAATAATACTACAGCATGTGCAAGACAAAAGGTTGAACAACTAGTAAAAACAAATTAGTGTTTAATTAAAGGTTTGATTAGTTGAATAATTTGTATTTCTTCAATTGTACGTACTGTTCTGAATTTGCAAAAACTGTTCAAGGTTGAAAAAAAATGGAAAAGTCTAAATCATGGTCTTCTATACCTCACACTACATAAGTGTATTTTAATAGTAAGACAATGTCCTACATATGAAGAATAGTACCCCTTGTTATATTACAAAATTTACAGTAACTGGTTTGTCTATAATAAAAATGGTAGTTTGCAGTTATGACTTCCATAATACATTGCTATATCCAATTTATTCCAGTTGTGACAAATTATTTAAATTTTTCGTATTGTTTAAATTAGCAGCCATCCTTACTATTTCTTTTATGAATTTGCTAACTGCTATAATTTTTTATTGTTCGACTAAGCTTTTCGTCATTACTGACATCTTCAGGTCTTAAACAACCAAGACCTGAAGTTGTTTAAGACCTGAAGATGTCAGTAATGACGAAAAGTTTAGTCGAACAATAAAAAATTATAGCAGTTAGCAAATTCATAAAAGAAATATTTAAATTTTGTCAGCGACAACTTAGGTAATGTCTGAAGTGCACATTTACATTGAAACATTGAAAATAAAACTAACTACTATAAAAATAAAATAATATAAAAATATAAAATATATACTTTATCTCAAAAGAAAAAATTAGTAAAATACAAATAATAATACATTACACATTAACGACAGCCTGATACATCTCACACTTTTGTTTCTGGTCTTTAATTAAAGATATAATTCTGTTCAAAATTGGTGTTTTTTTGTGTTTGTATAGGTTGCTAAAAATATCTTACTTTAAATTTTACACAGTCTAACACTCAGACATATGCTTTTAAAATGCCTCTGTAACAATTTTTTATCTACAAGGTTTGATCATACATTGACTAAACTAGTCAAGTATCTTGGTACATAGTAAATTACAATAAATATGAAACAGGATGGAAAGTTTATCAATTAAATTTTCCACCTGATTCAATTCACAAATTTACAACTGGAATACAGCTCCTTTAGAAAAACAACAGGTTAACTAACAGGTTAAATCTAACAAATGACACTTATTTCTTAAGAATGTATAGACACAATATCAGGTTGTAATTTGAATGAACCATTGTCAGGGTCATGTACAATGCCACCTGGATTTAAACCAGTTCCTGTTTCTTCTAATTCACTTTCTTCTAATAAGGGAACACCTGAAACATAGTTTTAATTGGTTATATTTTAATACTATAATAAAGTGTAAACAGAACTAGAAATATTGGAAAGACGAATTATTAGGAAAATATAAGGCTCATGTAAAACTTCAGAAGGTTGGAAATTAATAAGTAATGTTGAAATATATCAAACTATAGAAAATATAACAGAAACAATGGGGAACAGACGACTATTATTTTTTGGACATTTATATAGAATGGACGACGATAAGTTGACAAAGCAAATCTTCAAATATCTGTGGGGGAAGAAGTCAACATCAAGTTGGATTAAAGAAGTCCAAAAGGATTTAGAAAAAAAATAATATACATGCAGAAGAAGCAACTGAAGGAGAAGTTCTTCAGGCAAAATTGTTAAAAATGGAGGGTGTCCAGGGTAGGAGAGAGAAAACCGCAGGTTCAAAGTAGACTGAAGACAGGAAGAAGAGACACAGTGAGAATATGAAGGAATACTGGAAAAAAAAGAAAGACCAAAGAGTAAAGAATTGAAATTGGCATGTGGTCCTTAGATGGCAGATACGAAAAGAAAAAAAAGTGTAAACAGGACAATGCATCTTTTAATCTTTACATATAAGTGAACAGGGAACATTTTTATATTACAAATACCTATAATTTAGTGTAAACATTGAATAATAATAAAATAAAAGTTCCTTTTTGTACCCTCAAAGTAGTTTAGGAGTTAGGCAGGGTAGGCTACCTTATCTGAGTTGTTTAAAGTTCAAGGAAGATTCAGTGGCCACCACTACATTTCAGTCACTCGTTATTATCCCAGGTACTCATTTCTACATGATGAATTGACCTGGGGGATGAAAAATGTGTCTTAATTTTATGGTATACTCAGAAATCAAATCTGGGATCTACAGATTTCAGGTGCTACTACACCCACTGGTCTAGTACGTCCCTGTTCATTACATTTTTATTTTCAAAAAATTTATAATTTAAACAATAAGAATTTGACACAAAACTTTACAAATAGGCATTCATTACAAATTAGACCATGATATAATACACAAGTATATGAATATGTATATTATAAATTACAAAATCTTACTTGCTCTCAGTTTCTATATTTCTATGTATTACCTTCTGTGTTCAAAACAGAGCTGGTGTCAAAAGAAGCTAAGCTGCCACATATCGCTCTGCAAGACGCTGTCTGTGATCCACTGCTGCATGTGTGAGATGATACTGTATCTAATGTTACATTTGTAGACACCTCACTGACTGTCATTGTATCTGTTGATCCCATACTATCCCCAGCACTGTAACCATAATTGAAACAACATTCAACAGACTGTTATAATAACAAAACTGTTGTACATAGAAATTAAACGACTAATCTGTCAACATGAATACAGTGAAACCTTGATATAACACTCTTCTGCAGTCCGGCCAAAAATCGCTTTATATCGAAGGTCACTTTATATAAAGGTCCCAAGGTTAACTATTTAATTTGCCGGTACCATGAAAAATGAGTGTTACATCAAGGGTCGCATTATATCACAGGGGTGTTATATCGAGGTTCCACTGTATATGTATCCTTTTGCAGTCACTGCATAAAACAAGGTGGTGGTATCAAGAAGTTTCAAGACAACGTCTGTATACAACAAAGTACATAGTTTAAGTCTGGTCACTTTCAAAGTAGTCCCCTGCACATTTACCACTTCTGGAATTTCTGTTCTAGAGGCACAACGATCATCACCCATGAATAGTGCTATCAAATGACACATGGTGACTTGTCTAATCCTTTTTTGATCTTGGAGATGCTGGGCTCTTCCACTGCAAAAAGTGTTGTTTGATCTCTGGATTGTAACTACAAACCCAAGTCTCATTCCCATTGATGACTCTTGACATGAGTGTTGGGGTTTTCCAAGAGGACCTGCTGACAAAAATGTTCACAAAGTTTGACATAATGAGCTTTCTATACTGAAGTCTGAATCTTTAGGCATAAACTTTGCAGCAATGCGATGCATATTCAAATCAATGTAAGGACTGCCAGACCTGTTCTGTATGACACATTGATGATATCAGCAGTGCACAGACTGTTCATACAATCAACAATTTTCATGCACAAGCTGTCTAATTTTGACAACATTTTTGTGTGCTCATGGAAGGTTGCCCTGACACCTCTTCATCTTCCAGTTCTTGAAATGTGAGTACCATTCCAAACACCTCACATGGCTCATTGTTTCATTGCCATAAGCTTCCTGGATCATTTGAAATGTCTCAGATCCAGTTTTTTTCAAATTTGATCCAGAATTTGATTTTAGTTCTCCCATTTTAGTTCTTCAGTCCATTCTGAAATCCCAAACATGACCCTACACATGATCACAAAAACTCATGTAGCACAGCTCACGAGGTTCACAGACCATGTCTTTGGATTTTGTATAATTATATTTTTTACATGTAAAAGCGAGGAGGGGGCATCAATGAAAAAAGTAAAATAGCTTTTTGATTAATAAAGTTGTGTCAGTGGTTATAACCACAATCAGTACGCTGTTGCACACCACTATAGAAAAAATCGGTATGGAGAACCATACATGACTTCCATGTCCTAAAATTTATATTTAAAATCATTTAAATAAGTGGATGCTTGAGTTCTGAAAAAATTATGTATCAGCTAAAATGGTACCACCATGTCAGGTGGATTAAGACTATCCTCAACCTTCGTGAGGAAGGACTGTAGTTTTGGATAAAATGTCTGTAGGTCGAACGAAGAGCTAGCTAAAGGTAGCTGCGATCTGATTCCTGTAATGAAATTGGACTCTCGCTGCGAGAGGCCGAGGGATGTCTATAGTGTTATCAAAGTCTTTCCTGTCAATACTATACTAGTCATTTTTCTTTTTTAAAATCAAGTCTTGATTTCTTTCTTTCCATTTGTCGTCTGATTTCCTGAACGACTATTCTGTTCACCCGTATAATTATAAATTTATCAGCAAAACATTTCTTCCTTAATACGTTTGTGTCTCCTGTTTAACACCCACCATTCTGATCCATGTCATAACACTATATTCTACACAGGCTAGTAAATAACTAGCCATCAGGGAGGTCAAAATATTTTCAAGGAGGGGCAAACAATTTTCCAAAGGAGAAAAATATTTATATATTTTTTATACACACACACATGCACATATTAGTTTATAATTCTCATATCATAATAGAAATAAGTACACAGATTGTATTAATTGCTTTAATACAACACTGCCCAGCGATCCACAGGAAGCAAATCGATGTCCATCTTTTCGGCTTGCACGCATTGTGTTGGTGTGGGTTTCGGCACTTTCCATTTAAAAAGCATGCAAACATAAGAAAATAAACATGAGTGAGGCCAGAAATAATGTGAATGTTGTATGTGTGTGTGTGTGTGTGTGTGTCCTGCCGGCATTTTTATTGCGGTAATCACAATAATAAAACTTTGGAAAAGTACATAATTGAGATATGCTTGCTTGTCAAGAACGATATATTTTCACTCATACATGATTTAAATTAAAATGAAAAATATAGAATTTTGTTAAAGTGAAATGAAATGTTTCCATAGAAATTACTTCTTTGTTGTCAATAACGTATTACACATACAAAACTTATAAAATTTACTTTCTCCATCATCAAGTACCATTTTAATTTATAGAAAATTACCCCCTTCCTCTTCAACTACCCTTTTCATTTATAGATATTTCATCTACCTTTCTACAGTGGATTATTATGACCTTCTTTTAAGGATACTTTATTTATCAAAATTCCTTGGGAGTCATAATGTGAACCAATTTCTTATAATCGCAACACCAGTCAAAAGACGTGTTGAAGGCATCTATTTTGCCGAAATATACTGAAGGGTCAAGAAAATTAACCAATCAGCGATTAGCATCGAGCATTAGATGCCAGATTCGTAAACCGAAGAGGACACAGTACATCACAGTACTTCGACGGAGAGACCACGCCACTCCGGGGACAAAATTTTAAGAAATTAACCTAAATCAGCTGACAGAAATCGATAACCTCAAAAAAGTGAAAGTTAGGTTAGGCCGAAAGTAAACAATGTTGAGGTACCCTTATATCAGTGTCTAATTGCGGAGTATGTGCACATAGGAAGTGAACTAAATATTAATAAAAAGGAAAAGTGCAATTACGAAAAAGGAAATACAAGCAAGTATAGTGACAATTAAACTATACTTAGAGCAATTAAGACTTGCCATAATAAAAAATTTTTATTGAATATAATTAATACTTATCGAATAAATCGAAAGATAATTAAATACGAAAACCTAAGGAATATGGGACTTTATCAATTTAAGTAATTAATGAATTGCTAATGGAGTTAGTGACAGTTGATTTTATTTATAAAAGTTTTTCAATTATTTAATAGACTTCATCAAAAGAGATGAAGGAAACATTTTCATAGGGACACTAAGGGTGCAATGAACTTTATGATTTCAATTAACATATTAACAATTTAAGAAGTGTGACGAAAGCTAATGATAAATTTAGTAATTGCCCACAGACATGATAAACTTTAATTATCAGAGATAATAAAATAAAATAATGTATAATGAACTTTAAGAAAGAGTTAAACAGTAGTGTATTAATCAATTTGTTCCTAATTAAAAGAATATAATAGTAAGCTGAACATGCTTACCAGAGTTATTTGTTTACCTAATCCAATTCATCCAATATGAAGAATAAGAGAAAGAGAATCTTCTATGAACACTGAAGAGTTTTATAACTTTATTAAACTGATAATTTTAATTGTTGTTGAAAAAATATTATTAATTTTAAGGTTCACTGACCACAGTTCAGTGTGCCAAATTAACCTTCAATGTTGACACAACGTGTCTGTGAATTTTATGTTATTAGTTAAGATGTATTTATTGATGTAATCACTCTCCTACTACTCGATGTTTATAGTAGTATAAAGATTCAATTAGATACAATTTTGTTTTTTTTGTATCTTGCAGTCTAAAAGGACCTACACTTTAGATAAACTTTTAACCAAAAAATAACGTTTTATGTTGTGAATACAAAGAGTCAGAATAACCAACCCTGAGATAAAAGATTTTCATAAAGCCAATTATTATTGTAAAAAATGGACAAAAATGTCAAATTTAATTATTCTTTAAAGTAAATTCACGAGCATTATCAATCAATAAACAACTTTTTACCCAATAAAAGGAGTTAACAAATTTATTTCAGTAGACTAGACAATTACAGGTTAGGTGGACAGCGCGCAACAGTTGGTACTATTGGTAGTGGCAATTGAGATAGTTAAAATTATTTAAAATTTAAATTACCATCTCAACTCTGTCTAATTAACAGGATTTCACTTCAAGTAAGTACACCACTAGTAAATTAAATCTACCGTCAGTGAGAAGTCAACTTAGCCGATTCGTCTCATCAACTGAAGAACGTCGAATTACAAAAAAGCTACGAATCAAACCACAATTAAACCATTCAAGATAAATAAAACAAATAATAAATTAATTAACAAAATAAAAGGGTATAACTTCGGATAGTTACAATATTAATCCACTGTAAAATGATAAATCAGATATCTATAAATGGAGAGGGTAGTTGAAGGGGAGGGGGTGATTTTTTTGAAAATTACTTTGCTGATATCAAGTAAAGTACAAGTATTTAATTTTTAAGGATAAGATACCTTAGCAATTACATATGATAAAAATATTACTCTATGAAAGTGTAAATATCATTAATGGTGGGGACTTGTTGCGGAGGAAGGATGATTATCTGCAAAGTTCAGTTTCTTTATAAGAATAAAGTACCTAATTTTTATAGATACAGTGACTCAAAACTAACATTATATTAAATGACTACCCCATAATAACGAAAATATCTAAAATTAGTGAAAATAGTTTGAGGGTGTGGGACGTGTTTTTACAAATTATCGAACCAAATTCAAGTAAATGATTTTAAATATAAATCTTAGAACATGGAAGTCGTGTATGGTTCTCCACAATGATATTTTGCTTTTAAAATATGAAGTTACTAACTGTCCCTCAATCTTTTCAAATGGATGCAGTCCTGTTTACTTCGAGCCATCTGCATTATATTCTTACAGACAGGCTGTAACTGATGGTACACTTCAAATACTGAAGATAATATGTACAATAATAAATAAAAACTCGTATAAATTACTTCTTTTTTTTCTTCTCATATCCTGATGCACTGTGTAAAGTTGACTTTTCTGGTAACTGATTCTCTTACATACACTTCCTTCACCATGTCCTGACACCTACAATTAATCTTAATTACTTCAGTGAATTCTATATGATTAATGGTGTACGACTTTGTACATAATGCAACATAAATGCTGCTTTCTGTACAAAACCAGAAATAATTTAAAATTATAAAATTAAAGTAAAACAAGATGGACCACATTTATATATTTGCTGTCTCAACAAAAAGTCTGAAGGTTACTGCTGATCATACTAAACACTGTTAAGACACTGATTGGCGGTGCAAGAAGGAAGTTGTAGTCCTTTCCCTGCAATGCCTACCAAATGTAACTAACAATGAATTTTTACTTTCATGTTCCATAAGGAAATGGAAGTATGGTGATGGCAAAAAAAAATCGTGTTCGAGATAATTGCAGATTCTAATTGTACTACCCTCAAAATATGAAAAAGTCATTTTTCAAAAAACGTGTGTGTGTGTGTGTGTGTGTGTGTGTGTGTGTGTGTGTGTGTGTGTAGATTTTTTCTATGGCAAACGATAACAGCCGCAAATTCAAACAGAATCAAATAATGTTTTGCATACAGACCTGCATTCTAGAGTTCTCAAGACCTATTATTTTTGGTGAAGATCGGTTAAGGGAAAGGAGTAGTTTACCTGCAACATTTTATGTTTTAACAAGGGTAATTTTTTCTATGATGAACGATAACTGCCGCATATTCAAAGAGAATCAAATAATGTTTTGCATGTATCCCTGAATTGTAGAGGACTCAAGACCTATTGATTTTGGTGAAGATCAGTTAAGAGAAAGGGGTAGTTTACCTGCAACATTTTATATGATAACAAGGTTAATTTTTTCTATGACGAACGATAACTGCCGTAAATTCAAACATAATCAAACACGTTTTTGCATACATCCCTAAATTGTAGAGAACTCAAGGCCTGTTGATTATGGTGAAGATCGGTTAAGGGAAAAGGGTAGTTTACCAGCAACATTTTATGTTGTACCAAGAGAAATTTTTTCATGACGAACAATAACTGCCGTAAATTCAAACAGAATCAAATAATTTTTTACATATGTGCCTGAGTTGTAGAAGACTCAAGGCCATAAAATCAATAGATTTTGGTGAAGATCGGTTACGGGGAAAGGGTAGTTTACCAGAAACATTTTTGTTGTAACAAGAGTAAATTACTTAATTTTGATAAATAAAGCATCCTGATAAGAAGATCTTAATAATCCACTGTAGAAACGTAGATGAAATATCTATAAATGAAGAGGCTAGTTGAACGGGGTGGGGGTAATTTTCTATAAATGAAAATTATAGTTGAAGGGGGAGGGGATAATTTTTTATATATGTATGTTATTGGCAACAAAGTAGTAGTTTTTGTTAAAATTCCTTCCTGGGCTGTTTGGCCGTAGTCCAATGTTTTCTGCAAAACCAGACGTTTTGGCAGTGCCATCGACTGCCATCATCAGTGAAAATCGAGTGCGATAACGTGTGGTGGTATACGTTAGTGACCACAGTACTGTGGTTAAGGCTGAAGCAATAAGTGGAAAGAAGTAGTTTCTATGGAAACATTTCATTTCGTAAATGATTTTAAATATAAATCTTAGAACATGGAAGTCATGTATGGTTCTCCATACCGATATTTTAATATTTTGAATGGTCTGAGAAAAATCCTAATTTGTTTGGCCTATACATAATGTTAACAGTGACAAAGAAACTCCTAAAATAATAATAATAATAATAATAATAATAACAACAATAATAATAATAATAATAATACCTTAATGATATATGTTTCATATAGTAATAGGTAATAGGTAGAAGTATGTGCAGAGAATAATAATATAACAGGAATAAAAATAAATAAACCTCTATTCAACAGTCTGTAAAGGACTAAGGCATACCGCACAGCTTTTATGTATAATGGGACAGTTGCATGGCTATTACAACGTGTAGCCAGCCGCTAGTTGCGGAATTCACAGCCATAGAACACGAATAAATACACTTATTTATAATAAACGTATATAATTACATAATACTAAACTATTATAAACTATTCAGAATAATAAAAATAAATTGCAAGTACTCTGATATAAATTAACACTTGTTTTTCAAACCGTTCAATTATTATTCATAGTTTTTTACTACAGAAATCTATTGCTGATGACTTTTCATTCTCCATTTGAGGTTATGGTGTTGCCTTTTCCATGTTTCTGACTTTTATTGTAATACTGTAGGTTTGGTTTTTTTAAAAGTTAAAAATTATTTGAATAGATTTTATTAAAAAAATAATGTGACAATAAATTACCATTATAAACATTGGACACTGATGACTTGATATGCCAAAATCACAGTCTAACAGAAGACAAGAAAAAAATATATAAAACAACACCACAACCTATAAAAGACACATAAAAACACTGATATGTACAACAAAATGTTAACAAACTACATTCAAATAATATCGAACAGTCTGAACAAAATAATGTATTCAACAGTAGTATAACTCTAAACAGTATTGCAGTTTGATAAAATAACTGTGTTTGTAAACTGAATATATTTTTATTTACTGATGACTCTGACATAATAAATTTTTTTTAAAGCTCAACGTGCTTGTTCACTTAGGACCACTTTTTGTATAGCTAATGCACACTACAATCACTGGCCACTGTTGTTGCACACGACAGTCACTGGAGCGGATTACTCCAGCCACAGCACAAATTTTGTCAATACAAGCCAAGATGATGATAATTGAGGATTGTGAAATGTTGTTGATTTTAATATTTAGGAGAAAAGAATAAGCAACACTGAATAGTTCTCTAAAATGTTTAATTGAGAAGAAGAGAAGATCATCAAAAGTTCTTTACCATATGCTATACAAAGATCTGAGGCAACAAGGCAAAATGTTCGTTACTTTGGGATGTCTAAAATTCATGTGATTAACTTTTAGACAATATTAAGTGCAATATCATGAAGTCACAAAATCCGCTCCAGTATATTTTTTGTGACTTTTAACAGAAGCCATTTATAGTTCTACAGCAACTCAACAGGCCAGCTAGTAGCTATAGCCAGAGGCTGTGGTGCTGTCCAATTGCACCTATACAAAACAAGAGTTCACTTGATCAGTAGGGCGATTAGTAGTGCAGGTGAGCCACTACCTAATGTTAGTGGCACCAATTTTGCCTAGCATCAGTGAGCCTATATTGCTGTGGCACTATCTGAACTCTCCTATTTTATCACTGATCTTATCAAAAGCAGCCAGTGGCACACTTCCATGACTAAAAGTAGCCCCATATGATTAGGTTGTAATGCTATAAATTGTAACTATTTATTTATTGAGTCTACAATCTGAAATAAAACCCATTAATCTGTTTAAATGATTGAGTACCATAATTTCCTTTGTTTCAGAAGCCAGTTTAAATAGAACCCCGTTCACATGACACTACACTGGAGAAAATACACTATGCTTAGCGTTTTACTAGTTTATGATGTTTACCACCTTCAAACACACCTGGATGTTTGTCGACTAATGTGGTTATTGTCCCTGTTACTTCTACGACCTGAGGCACCCAACATTGTCCAATGTGGACGATGCAATCTATAATTTAGTACTCCTCCACTTCCTGCAACACCACTTCTAACTGCTTCTTCATAGCTTGGCAGTACAGACTGTTAACATTAAGTGATATTAGCTAGGCAAATATATAGTCTTAACACTTTAAGACTTAATGTAAAACTATTAATTTTAATCAGACTCTGCAAAGTACATATTATACTAATGTATATGCACAGTATACACGCGCGTACACACACACACACACACACACACACACACACACAAAATTGTTGTATTTCTGTGTTTATATATACAATTAAGAAAAAATAGTTGTAACAATGAATAATCATTAGACACTGTCATTTGAGCAATACGTGTAACACAAATAAGAGAGTAACTGCTTTGTCTATATTTTCATTATATTGAAACATATTAAGTAAAAAGTTTGGCAAGTTCACTGTCTAATTTTAGTATTCACTGGATTCTAATCAAAGATTTATTGGCATCCAAAACTTTTCCTGGTGGGGCTGAATTTTAACCGCTACATGTTCATGTGTTCTTATAAAAGGAGGATGCACAAACATGCAGATAATGCAGAACAAATCATTTTACAGCGTCAATCACAAAATTTTATTTTATTTGAGTTGTTTTAAAACTTACAACAGTTTTCAGTATGTATCATCTAAAAATCACTAATATCTAATATTGTGGCATCAGTCGCAAAAAAATGTACACCTGTACATACTCACCTGTACACCATCAGCAAAAGCAATCAGAGCAACCCGATCAGGATCAGGAGGTGGAGGCACCAGAGCAGGCTGTGTTGTTCCTCCATGATGATTGTGATGAGAATGGTGGTGATGTCGACACATAACAACCATACACACAGACAACAGAATAAATAAAACACTAGCAACAGTTACCATTGATATCAACAATGACGTGTTCCAAGTGAGGTATTCACTCCATGCACTTGTGTTTACTGAAACAATAATATACTCCTTAAGCCACACGTGTTTTGGGGTACACATGCTGATTATTTATATCAGATAATATTACACCACAAAAAGAGAAACATATACAGTTTAATAAAAGTTTATATTCAACGCTATGTGTGATTTTCTTTGCTTTTCTTAGTTTTACTGTATAATAATTTTGGATGAAGCAACAGGCAACTGAATTTAGATAACAAATTTCTGATTTTATGCTTCAAAAATTAAAACTTTGTAAGAGATTTTCCATATCTGCATGCACAGATATCTAGTACATGATACATATTATATGTTTTTGTTTGCCTTAGGAATAGATAGTATAATAAATACATATGTAACTGAAAAACTATAACTAATGGTTCAGTTTAAGTCTGATGAATAAACAAAGATATGATATTCTTGAAAACTTTTTTTTTCAAAGCAACTTATTACTGTCAACTGACAATGGAACTCCAGAATCTAGAAAATAAAGAACCCTATACATACAGAAAGTGCTTCCAAAGATTAGACGTTAACAATGTTTCATTTCAAACAGCTTTGCATGACTTTATTCAGGATAATAAAAACTGAAAGAGTGTGTATGTGTTTGAGATAATCAGGAAGCAGAACATTAATATATGCACTCTGACTAACTGTGCAGGCTACAGTATGAATATAAGTATGAGTGTAAATTTTGAAGACTGATTACAAAGTTACTGCTAAAACACACACACACACACACACACACACACACACATACACACACACACACACACACACACACATTGTGTGTTATTTATAAGTAAATAATGAACTCGCATTTACATGTACTTACTGTAGAAATGAGATGTAGGATGACACACAGGCAGAATTTCTGGGTCCCAGCAGCCATCACTTTGACAAGTAAACACAGCATCACCAACTAAGTCATATCCAGGTGTACAACTGTATGCCACTTGAGAGCCTAATGCATAATGATTGTGTGTCTGTAGGCCTACTCTAAGGACTGTTGCATGTGGAATACTCAAAGGATACATACAGCCTTCAACTGCAACTACATAAGAAAAGCTCATTTCACTTTTGCAGAGAAGCTTCAACATAATTAGAATATTATTTATTATGGACAATACCTGAAGGATTCTACTTGTGTATTATTACAAAAGAAATAGAGATAAAAGTGCAGAAAGTCATAGGTGTCAGATAGTTATAGGTCTAATACCATAGGAGGCATTAAAACACAATGGGGCAACATTTATTTATGCAGCAAGATTTTAAAGGTCTTTTTAAAAATAATCCCAAGTTTGTGAGGACCAATCCTACATTCTCTTCACCATGAATCTATTCATCAACTGACACTCACATGCAGATCAGGTTCTCTACTTTGAAGATGTCTTTATCTGTTACTTAGGGAATTAGGCCCTGGTCAAAAGGGACACTGAAGATTCAAGCACTATCACTATGTTTTGCAAAAAGTAATTTCTTACAAACTCTTTATCCAATGGCTCCAACATTTACTATGTTTGTTACAATAAAATCAGTAAGATTCTCTTAACAGTTTGATTCCAATGGTAATCAGTTGAAGTCCTTTGAAAATTGAGAATGCTGACAGATGTCAATTTACATCCCACACTGTCACTATGTTTCTCCATGGTGTTTTGTGTACAAATACTTTCATTTAGAAATAAAATCTGTTCTTATAGCACTCAAATCTATAGCACTAGATTGTATATGCATTTACTTTGATCAAAACAGCTGATGAAAACTCATATGCAATGTATGTGTTAAATTGCTGTATTAGTTTGTTCTATGTTACATGTACAAATGCATTGCGCTTAAAGCCTGATTATTATAAACCTGATTATAGCAGGCACATTATATAAAATATTGTTTAATTACATTCCATTAATTAGCGTTATAGCCTGTTGATAGCCAAGGCCCTGTTGACTACTTGTCTCTGTCAATGCCAACAGACACACAGAAACATCCAGTTTCAGATCCCAGCAAACACAGGTCAGTGTTGACATCATCCAGCCATCACTGCATAGGGCATCCTACAGAGTGGCTCTCCTTTGACTTCATGCTCATCACTTGTTTTGGTACTCAATGAGTCTCCATCCTCTCCATGTGCTTGAGCTATCTTAGTCTATGCTTTTATATGTTGCTAACGATTGCCGGGGCATTGTATTTCTAACTTGGCACTGGTCCGTATCCTTCACTCATTATTCACACATACAGCTCTGAAGATCTTGTAGAGAACATTCCATTCCCAAGTGTTAAGAGGCTTTCATTTTTTTGTCAAGGTCAATGTTTTAGAACCATACATAACCACCAGTTTGACAACTATTTTATTTAATTAGTTACAACAAATAATAATACCCCACATTTTTTGTAACTAATTGTGTCTTCAATTTTTTATTTTTCCCAAAACATTGATCGTTTGAAAAGCAATTAGAAGCAACAAACATATCTAAATCATCTACAGCATACCACATTTAAATAGGACATTTAGGTCTTTATAAAATATATGTAACACATATTGTTTCTATATGGTTTACAAGCTATAGCATTTTAAATAAATGTAAAAAAGAGTGAAGGATGGCTAGTTTAAGAGCTCAGTGTCAAAGACTTAAAACATAATAATAGGTACTATTATTGCCAACAGCTTTGCTAACATGGAAGGAATACCATCTCGTTTTCACATCTGATATCTCCCACTTCTCTTTATATGAACCAAACACCTCAATTATCACCAAGATTATATATGCCAAATGACTCACCGACATTTACACCAAATGCCTCATGAAATAATTAAAATCTTCTTACAAAAAATATCGGTATGGAGAACCATACATGACTTCCATGTTCTAAGATTTATATTTAACAGCATATTCAAAATGAAATATTTCCATAGAAACTACTTCTTACTATTGCTTCAGCCTTAACCACAGTACTGTGGTCACTAACGTATACCACCACACGTTTTCGCACTCGATTTTCACTGATGATGGCAGTCGATGACACTGCCGAAACATCTGGTTTTGTAGAAAACACTGGACTATGGCTAAACAGCCCGGGAAGGAATTTTAACAAAAAAACTACTCCTTTGTTGCTGATAACGTGTACACATATAAAAAATTCTCGCCTCCCTCTTCAACTATAATTTTCATTAATAGAAAATTTCCCCCACCCTGTTCAACTAGCCTCTTCATTTATAGACATTTCATTTACGTTTCTACAGTGGATTATTATGAGCTTCTTATCAGGATAC
The DNA here is from genome assembly GCA_034769895.1 of Magicicada septendecula. Taxonomy (NCBI): domain Eukaryota; kingdom Metazoa; phylum Arthropoda; class Insecta; order Hemiptera; family Cicadidae; genus Magicicada; species Magicicada septendecula. The sequence goes on along the minus strand of CM068368.1, from coordinate 743,083,346 downwards.
TTTGTTTATCAAAATTAAATACTTTACTCTTGTTAAAACATAAAACATTGTACGAAAACTACCCCTTTCTGTTAACCGATCTTCACCAAAATCAATAGGCCTTCAGTCCTCTACAATTCAGGGACGGATGCAAAAAATATTTTATTCTGTTTGAATGTGGGTCAGTTATCGTTCGTCATGAAAACATTTCTCTTGTTACAACATAAAATGTTGCAGGTAAACTACTCCTTTCCCTTAACCGATCTTCACCAAGATCAACAGGCCTTGAGTTATCTACAATTCAGGCATACATGCAAAACATTATTTGATTCTGTTTGACTGTGCGGCAGTTATCGTTCATCATAGAAACAATTAATCTTGTTAAAACATGAAAAGTGGCAGGTAAACTACCCCTTTCCCTTAACCGATCTTCACCAAAATCAACAGGCCTTCACTTCTTTACAATTCAGGACGGTGTGCAAAAAATTATTTGATACTCTTTGAATTTACGGCAGTTATCGTACGTCAAAAAAATAATTACCCTTGTTAAAACATAAAACGTTTCTGGTAAACTACCCCTTCCCTTAACCAATCTTCAACAAAATCAATAGACCTTGACTTCTCTTTAATTCAAAAAGGTATGCAAAAACGTAGTTGATTCTGTTTGAATTTGCGGCAGTTATTGTTCGTCAAAAAAAAATTACCCTTGTCAAAACATAAAATGTTGCAGGTAAACTACCCCTTTCCCTTAACCGATCTTCAACAACACCAATAGGTCTTGAGAACTCTACAATTCAGGGCTGTTTGCAAAACATTATTTGATTCTGTTTGAATTTGCGGCTGTTATCGTTTGCCATATAAAATATCGGTATGGAGAACCATACATGACTTCCATGTTCTAAGATTTATATTTAAAATCATTTTAAAACATAAAACGTTGCAGGTAAACTACCCCTTTCCCTTAACCGATCTTCACTAAAAACAATAGGTCTTGAGAACTTTACAATTCAGAGCTGTATGCAAAAGAGTAGTTGATTCTGTTTGAATTTGCGGCTGTTATCGTTTGCCATAGAAAAAATATGGAAGTAAAAATTACCCTTGAAAAAAAAGTCGTTGCAGGTAAACTACCCCTTTCCCTTAACTGATCTTCACCAAAAACAATAGGTCTTGAGTACTCTACAAACCAGGCCTGTATGCAAAAAATTATTTGATTCTGTTTGAATTTGCAGCTGTTATCGTTTGCCATAGAAAAAAATCTACAGACACACAGACACTTTTCGAAAAATGACTTTTTTCATGTTTTGAGTGTAGTACAATCAGAATCTGCAATAATGTCGAACTCGATTTTTTTTGCCATCACCATACTTCCATTTCCTTAAAGAACATGGAAGTAAATATCGGTATGGAGAACCATACATGACTTCCATGTCCTAAGATTTATATTTAAAATCATATTTTAAATATGATTTTATTGAAATGAAATATTTCCTTAGAAACAACGTCTTTCTACTTATTGCTTCAGCATTAACCACAGAACTGTGGTCACTAATGTATACCACCTCACGTTTTCGCACTCGATTTTCACTGATGATGGCAGTCGATGGCACTGCCGAAAAGTCTGGTTTTGCAGAAAACATTGGACTACGGCTAAACAGCCCGGGAAGCAATTTTAACAAAAAACTACTTCTTTGTTGCCGATAACGTAGTACACGTATAAAAAATTCTGCCCTCCACCATCAACTATAATTTTTAATAATAGAAAATTACCCCCACCCCGTTCACCTAACCTCTTCATTTATAGATATTTCATCTACGTTTCTACAGTGGATTACTATGAGCTTCTTATCAGGATACTTTATTTATAAAAATTAAGTACTTTACTCTTGTTAAATCATAAAATATTTCAGGTAAACTACCCCTTTCTCTTAACCGATCTTCTCCAAAATCAATAGACCTTCAGTCCTCTACAATTCAGGGATGCATGTAAAAAAATATTTGATTCTGTTTGAATGTGCGGCAGTTATCGTTCGTCATGGAAACATTTCTCTTGATACAACTTAAAATGTTGCATGTAAACTACTCCTTTCCCTTAACCGATCTTCACCGAAATCCACAGACCTTGAGCTCTCTACAACTCAGGCAAGTGTGCAAAAAATTATTTGATTCTCTTTAAATTTTCGGCAGTTATCATTCGTCATAAAAAAATTACCCTTTTTAAAACATAAAACTTTGGTGATAAACTACCCCTTTCCCTTAACCGATCTTCAACCAAATCAACATACCTTGAGTCCTCTTTAATTCAAAAAGGTATGCACAAACGTAGTTGATTCTGTTTGAATTTACGGCAGTTATCGTTCGTCATATAAAAAATAACCCTTGTTAAAACATAAAATGTTGCTGGTAAACTTCCCCTTTCCCTTAACCGATCTTCACCAACAACAGTGGGTATTGAGAACTCTACAATACACGGCTGTATGGAAAACATCATTTGATTCTGTTTGAATTTGTGGCTGTTATCGTTTACCATAGAAAAAAATTACCCTTGATAAAAAACCGTTGAAGGTAAACTACCCCTTTACCTTAACCGATCTTTACCAAAATTAACAGATCTTGAGGACTCTACAATTCAGGGCTGTATGCGAAACATTATTTGATTCTGTTTGAATTTGCGGCTGTTATCGTTTGCCACAGAAAAAAAATCTACAGACACACAGCAGACAGACAGACACACAGACAGTTTTTGAAAAACGACTTTTTTTCATGTTTTGAGTGTAGTACAATCAGAATCTGCAATAATCTCGAACACGATTTTTTTTGCCATCACCATACTTCCATTTCCTTAAGGAACATGGAAGTAAAAACGTTGCAGGTAAACTACCCTTTTCCCTTAACCGATCTTCACCAAAACAATAGGTCTTGAGTACTCTACAAATCAGGGCTGTATGCAAATAATTAGTTGATTCTGTTTGAATTTGCGGCTGTTATCGTTTGCCATAGAAAAAAAATCTAGAGACAGACACACAGACAGACATACATACAGACACTTTTCGAAAAACGACTTTTTTCATATGTTTTGAGTGTAGTACAATCAGAATCTACAATAATCTCGAACACGATTTTATTTGCCATCACCATACTTCCATTTCTTTAAGGAACATGGAAGTAAATATCGGTATGGAGAACCATACATGACTTCCATGTTCTAAGATTTATATTTAACATCATATTTGAAATGAAATATTTCCATAGAAACTACGTCTTTCTACTTATTGCTTCAGCATTAACCACAGTACTGTGTTCACTAACGTATACCACCTCACATTTTCGCACTCGATTTTCACCGATGATGGCAGTCGATGGCACTGCCGAAAAGTCTGGTTTTGCAGAAAACATTGGACTACGGCTAAAGAGCCCGGGAAGCAATTTTAACAAAAAAACTACTTCTTTGTTGCCGATAACGTAGTACACATATAAAAAATTCTCCCCTCCACCTTCAACTATAATTTTTAATAATAGAAAATTACCCCCACCCCGTTCACCTAACTTCTTCATTTATAGATATTTCATCTACGTTTCTACAGTGGATTACTATGAGCTTCTTATCAGGATACTTTATTTATAAAAATTAAGTACTTTACTCTTGTTAAATCATAAAATGTTTCAGGTAAACTACCCCTTTCTCTTAACCGATCTTCTCCAAAATCAACAGACTTTCCGTCCTCTACAATTCAGGGAAGCATGGAAAAAAATGTTTGATTTTGTTTGAATGTGCGGCAGTTATCGTTCGTCATGGAAACATTTCTCTTGTTACAACATAAAATGTTGCAGGTAAACTACCCCTTTCCCTTAACCAATCTTCACCAAAATCAATAGACCTTGAGCTCTCTATAACTCAGGAAAGGGTGCAAAAAATTATTTGATTCTCATTGAATTTTCGGCAGTTATCGTTCGTCATAAAAAAATTACCCTTTTTAAAACATAAAACGTTTCTGATAAACTACCCCTTCCCTTAACCGATCTTCAACAAAATCAACAGACCTTGAGTTCTCTTTAGTTCAAAAAGGTATAAAAAAACCTAGTTGATTCTGTTTGAATTTACGGCAGTTATCGTTCGTCATATAAAAAATTACCCTTGTTAAAACATAAAATGTTGCTGGTAAACTACCCCTTTCCCTTAACCGATCTTCACCAACACCAATAGGTATTGAGAACTCTACAATACAGGGCTGTATGCAAAACATCATTTGATTCTGTTTGAATTTGCGGCTGTTATCGTTTACAAAAAAAAAAAAATTACCCTTGATAAAAAACCGTTGCAGGTAAACTACCCCTTCCCCTTAACCGATCTTCACCAAAAATGACAGGTCTTGGGTACTCTACAATTCAGGCCTGTATGCAAACAATTTTTTGATTATGTTTGATTTTGCGGCTGTTATCGTTTGCCATAGAAAACACCCTTGATAAAACATAAAACGTTGCTGGTAAACTACCCTATTCCATTAAACGATCTTCACCAAAAACAATAGGTCTTGAGAACTCTACAATTCAGGGCTGTATGCAAAACATTAGTTGATTCTCTTTGAATTTACGGCAGTTATCGTTCATCATAGAAAAAATACCCTTGTTAAAACATAAAACGTTGCAGGTAAACTACCCCTTTCCCTTAACTGATCTTCAACAAAATCAACAGACCTTGAGTTCTGAATAATTCAAAAAGGTATGCAGAAGAGTAGTTGATTTTGTTTTAATGTACGGCAGTTATCGTTCGTAAAAAAAAAAAGTTACCCTTGATAAAACATAAAATGTTGCAGGTAAACTACCACTTTCCCTTAACCGATCTTCACCAAAACCAACACGTCTTGAGAACTCTACATTTCAGGGCTGTATGCAAAATATTATATGATTCTGTTTGAATTTGCGGCTGTTATCGTTTGCCATATAAAATACCCTTGATAAAACAATAAACGTGTCAGGTAAACTACCCCTTTCCCTTAACCGATCTTAACCAAAAAAAATAGGTCTTTAGTACTCGACAAAACAGGGCTGTATGCAAAAACGTATTTGATTCTGTTTGAATTTGCGGTTCTTATCGTTTGCCATAGAAAATACCCTTTTGAAACATAAAACGTTGCAGGTAAACTACTCCTTTCCCTTAACCGATCTTCACCAACACAAATAGGTATTGAGAACTCTACAATACAGGGCTGTATGCAAAACATCATTTTTTTTTTGAATTTGCGGCTGTTATCGTTTACCATAGAAAAAAATTACCCTTTATAAAAAACCGTTGCAGGTAAACTACCGCTTTCCCTTAACCGATCTTCACTAAAAACGACAGGTCTCGAGAACTCTACAATTCACAGCTGTATGCAAAATATTATATGATTTTGTATGAATTTGCAGCTGTTACCGTTTGCCATACAAAATACCCTTGATAAAACAAAAAATGTGGCGGGTAAACTACCCGTTTCCCTTAACCGATCTTCACCAAAAACAATAGATCTTTAGTACTCAAGAAAACAGGGCTGTATGCAAAAACTTAATTGATTCTGTTTGAATTTGCAGCTGTTATCGTTTGCCATAGAAAATACCCTTGTTAAAACATAAAACGTTGCAGGTAAACTACCCCTTTCCCTTAACCGATCTTCACCAAAATCAATAGGACTTGAGAAGTCTACAATTCAGGGCTGTATGCAAAATATTATTTGATTGTGTTTGAATTTGCGGCTGTTATCGTTTACCATAGAAAAAAATTACCCTTGATAAAAAACCGTTACAGGTAAACTACCCCTTTCCCTTAACCGATGTTCACGAAAACCAACAGGTCTTGTGAACTCTACAATTCAGGGCTGTATGCAAAAAATTATTTGATTCTGTTTGAATTTGCGGCTGTTATCGTTTGCCATAGAAAAAAAATCTAAAGACACACAGACAGACAGTAGACACACAGAGACTTTTCGAAAAACGACTTTTTTTCATGTTTTGAGTGTAGTACAATCAGAATCTGCAATAATCTCGAACACGAATTTTTTTGCCATCACCATACTTCCATTTCCTTAAGGAACATGGAAGTAAAAATGTTGCAGGTAAACTACCCTTTTCCCTTAACCAATCTTCACCAAAACAATAGGTCTTGAGTACTCTACAAATCAGGGCTGTGTGCAAAAAATTATTTGATTCTGTTTGAGTTTGCGGCTGTTATCGTTTGCCATAGAAAAAAAACTACAGACAGACATACATACAGACACTTTTCGAAAAACGACTTTTTTCATGTTTTGAGTGTAGTACAATCAGAATCTGCAATAATCTCGAACACGATTTTTTTTGCCATCACCATACTTCCATTTCCTTAAGGAACATGAAAGTAAAAAAATTACCCTTGATAAAAAACCGTTGCAGGTAAACTACCCCTTTCCCTTAACCGATCTTTACCAAAATCAACAGATCTGGAGAACTCTACAATTCACGGTTGTATGCGAAACATTATTTGATTCTGTTTGAATTTGCGGCTGTTACCGTTTGCCATACAAAATACCCTTGATAAAACAAAAAACGTGGCGGGTAAACTACCCGTTCCCCTTAACCGATCTTCACCAAAAACGTCAGGTCTTGAGAACTCTACAATTCAGGGCTGTATGCAAAATATTATATGATTCTGTTAAAATTTGCGGCTGTTATCGTTTGCCATACAAAATACCCTTGATAAAACAAAAAACGTGACAGGTAAACTACCCCTTCCCCTTAACCGATCTTTACCAAAATCAACAGATCTGGATAAAACTACAATTCACGGTTGTATGCGAAATATTATTTGATTCTGTTTGAATTTGCGGCTGTTATCGTTTACCATAGAAAAAAATTACCCTTGATAAAAAACCGTTGCAGGTAAACTACCACTTTCCCTTAACCGATCTTCACCAAAAACGTCAGGTCTTGAGAACTCTACAATTCAGGCAGTATGCAAAATATTATATGATTTTGTTTGAATTTGCGGCTGTTATCGTTTGCCATACAAAATACCCTTGATAAAACAAAAAACGTGATAGGTAAACTACCCCTTTCCCTTAACCGATCTTCACCAAAAACAATAGGTCTTTAGTACTCAACAAATCAGGCCTGTGTGCAAAAACTTATTTGATTCTGTTTGAATTTGCGGCTCTTATCGTTTGCCATTAGAAAATACCCTTTTAAAACATAAAACCTTGCAGGTAAACTGCCCCTTTCCCTTAACCGATCTTCACCAAAAACTATAGGTCTTGAGAACTCTAGAATTCAGGGCAGTATGCAAAAACTTACTTGATTATGTTTGAATTTGCAGCTGTTATCGTTTGCCATAAAAAATACCCTTGTTAAAACGTAAAACGTTGCCAGTAAACTACCCCTTTCCCTTAACCGATCTTTACCAAAATCAACAGATCTTGAGAACTCTACAATTCAGGGCTGTATGCGAAACATTATTTGATTCTGTTTGAATTTGCAGCTGTTATCGTTTGCCAAACAAACAAAATTACCCTTGATAAAAAAAAACCTTTGCAGGTAAACTACCCTTTTACCTCAACCGATCTTCACCAAAAACAATAGGTCGTGAGTACTCTACAAATCAGGGCTGTATGCAAAAAATTATTTGATTCTGTTTGAATTTGCGGCTGTTATCGTTTGCCATAGAAAAAAAACTACAGACACTTTTCGAAAAACGACTTTTTTTCATGTTTTGAGTGTAGTACAACCAGAATCTGCAATAATCTCGAACACGATTTTTTTGCCATCACCATACTACCATTTCCTTAAGGAACATGGAAGTAAAAACGTTGCAGGTAAACTACCCTTTTCCCTTAACCAATCTTCACCGAAACAATAGGTCTTGAGAACTCTACAATTCAGGGCTGTATGCAAAATATTATTTGATTGTGTTTGAATTTGCGGCTGTTATTGTTTGCCATAGAAACAAATTACCCTTGATTTAAAAAAAAGTTGCAGGTAAACTACCCTTTTCCCTTAACCGATCTTCACCAAAAACAATAGGTCTTGAGTATTCTACAAATCAGGGCTGTATGCAAAAAATTATTTGATTCTGTTTTAATTTGCGGCTGTTATCGTTTGCCATAGAAAAAAATCTATAGATAGACAGACAGACACTTTTCGAAAAATTACTTTTTTTCATGTTTTGAAATGTTCATGTTCTGATTGTAGTACAATCAGAATCTGCAATAATCTCAAACACGATTTTTTTTGCCATTTCCTTAAGGAACATGGAAGTAAAAATAACTTTATTTAAATTCTTTAACCTGTCCAAAAAATATCCTTCCACTACCTGGTGAACCATGTCCTTGCAATTTTTAAAGAAAATAGGTTGGCAACCCTGACACTAGCAAGAATTGGACAGAGTGCCACCTTGCACACCATGTGTTTGTAGTGAAAACATATTTTTAAAATGGTGATTCAATTGTGATCATGCATAGATGTGTGAAAGGCCTATTTACAGTTGCAGGGACTATTGGCATTTCAATATTCCACGTCATGCTATTCGAAGCTGCAGTATGATAAACTTATAGATAAAGAACTTATGATTTGCTGCTTCTGCAATAAAAAATAAACCACCACGTCCTGTGCACACCATGAGAACTTCTCCAAACAGTGACAGCTAGACAGGCAATGACAGAGCTCAACCAGAAAGCATGGTGCAAGCCTTTCATTTATCTCACAGCAGTGTCAGAAGAATCCTGCATAAGGATTTGAACTTCCGTCCACATAAAATGGTAGTGGTGCAAAAGGTAAGTGACCACTGACCCGTAACAAAGCAAATTACGCAATATTCTGTGAGAATTTTCTAATCTACTTACCAATGAAATAGTTCTGTTAACGAGTTAAAAAGTATATATTTTCATTTATCTAGCACAGAGAGTAAACAACATTCTTATTATTACATTCTGTTAGCAACATTCTTATTCTGATTCGGCCCCAAGCATCTTCATATGCATTCTCTTCACAGTTCATGTGTAACTGTATGGTGTCTATGACAACGTTTGGAATCTAAGGCCTTCTTTTGTTGAAGAGAGCAGTCTCTTCTCTTCAGTACACAGTATTTTACAGGACTTCCTTGCTATCAAACTGCATTGTCATGAGAACAATCTAAATGTAATGTGGTTCCAGTAGCATAGGGATAGGGCAACAGCCTATACTGCCAGAACACTCATGGCAGTGGTCTGAAGCCACATGATTTCCAGAGGAAGAGGTATTCCATGTCAGCATATTCTCCATACCTGTCAGTATACGACTATTTGCTCTGGGATTATCTCAAGTCTAGAGTATATATTAATAAAACTGGGACATTAATCAAACCAAGACTACCATACAGAAATCATATATATATACGGATCAATGTGAAACCTGCACAACAGATTACAGCAGTGCACTTGTTAAATGATGGGAAACATATGGCAGATATGCTATTTATAAAAATGAGTGATACGAAGGTAAGCCCTCAAATGAGGTTTGATGTAATTACATAACAAGAAAAAAAATTTAAAAATTGTCAGGTCTCCATACTTTTTCATACTTTCTCCTACCCTGTTGTCATATTTAACTGATAAATAACGGAAGGTATGAGGGTCACCCAGAAAGTTAACAACACTTTATTATGAAAAACTCAAAAGAGGGTAATTAACCAAATTTAATCTGACTCTTACACTACTAATTTGAAGTCTTACACTACTTTTCTACACAGTCTCTACAAAAATTGAAACACTTATAATAGCATGGTTCAAGATTTTCTATTCTTCATTACACTCTGCTGCCACCAAGTTGTTGAACCAATCAGTAACAACTTCATTCAGCTTGTCATCATTTTTGAAGTAATGGCCACCTAAAAAGTGTTTTAGTTTAGGAAACACATGAAGATCACTAGGTTCTAAGTTCTAGGGATAAACAGCAGATGTTGGGAAACTTCTCAACCAAAAATGTTGAAGCCGTATTTGCATTGTTACAGCCAAGTGTGGACGAGCATTGTCACGAATCAAAACAATACCACTAGATAACAAGCCATGTCGTTTGTTGTTGACGGCACTTCATAGCCAGTGAAGTGTCTGACAGTAAGCCTCTGACACTTCCCTCTTCACATAAAATCAATCAAAGGATACTCTTTTGGTCCAAAACATGATTACCATCATCTTCATGTGCTGAGTGTTGGTTTCTTTTTTTGTTTTTGACTTGATGGTGATTGGGAAAGAAGCAATTCCACTGACTGGTGCTTGGTTCTACAATTTTATGCAAGACCCGTGTCATAATCATCGATTATAATCTGGTCCAAAAATGTGTCTCCATTTTGTTACATTGAGTGAGAAAAATCAAGGCAGCTTCCAATCTTGTTTTCTTATGATTCTCAGACAGAATGCAAGGGACCCATATGGCACACATTTTTTTATATCCAAGACGATATGTAACAAGTTTTATGCAGAAGGTTCCTTGAAATTTCAAGAAAAAGAACATGCTGACTGGCCAAGGTGAAAAGTCTGTCCTCCTGAATTTGTTTGTCAATTTTTGTCTTAAGTTCTTCAGTGACACGAAAGGGTTGACCAGAATATTGTTCATCATGAACACTTGACCTCCACCCACTAAACATGATACATCACTTTCTTTCAGGCTCTTCGTTTATAATATTATCACCAATCAGTTCCATTTTTTATCAATGAATTTTGATACCATTTTTGCATTAAAAAAAGTGTATTGAACACAGTGAGCCTCACAATTCGCAGGCTTTTGTAGTTGTCGTACACTTAAAGCCATACAAAAAATAGACAAACATTAAAATGGCTCACTGCTTGGCTGATACCGAGCTAGTAGAAGGGAACGTTCAATGCCACAGCAGCAGTGGTAGTGGGAGCCTGTGTTGTCTGCCAAGGTCGAATGTTTTTTACTTTCTCAACAACCCTCATATATGAGTATTCCAAAAAACAAAATTTTCTTATAAGTATTTCTTATATTACTTTTTTATACTCTGTTGTATAAGTTTGTGTAAATATCTCGTAGTTTTGTTGACTTATAACTGCAAAATTCTGAAGTTCCTATAGAGCTTGTGCACATAACCAACATAAATAATCCTGCTCTTATTTAACATGTTAATGTAGCATGCATGTTTTCAATGGTATCCAAGTCACTTGTATGAATAGTGTAAGTAAACTAGATTATGGCTGTTTAAAAAGTTTTATAAATGTTTAAAATGTAGTATTGAAAATCAAAGTTAAGTTACAAGTTAAAGTCGATTATGATGAATAAAAGTTATAACTAATTTACAAGAACTCTTTTTTAAAATAATTGCAGTAATACTGTTTGAATAGTAATGTTGCTCAATTTAGTGAATAAAGCGTACTCGCTGGTCGACTGATGGTCGACTGGCGATACATTACTATGAATAATCCTTACTTTCTAATTACATTTTGTTTATCCTATTCAACTCTACGATACCCATTAATAATGGAGTGGTTACATTCATAATATATTAATAATATTCACTGTTACATTTGGTATAATGATTGTTCAGTATATTTTATTTACACTAGTAGTCCTTTCTACTTATCAATACACTGGCAATCGTTTGTTTAGGCGTAGCCTAGGCATACCTTTCACATCGGGTTATGCCTTAATAATGGTCATTAGTTACATTTGGTACATTGAGGAAGTAACTTATTCATATAAGGTTTCCTCTTACAAGTATCCTTACTTCTTAAGATTACATTTGGGATTGTAATATAAGTTTTAATTTTACATTGTGGCCATAGCTAGTCTTAGTCATAGGCATTGTTATTTACTGGTCATTGTTTATTTATTTTCAGCCAAATGCTGTTGCTGATATTATATTATTCTTGTCATTCTTTAATTACTTTTATAAACATGTGATTTTACATTTAAGTCATTGACTGGCTTTCTTGACAGCTTATAGTGAACTTGGCTTGTCCATTAGTTAGAGTCAGTCATAGTATTTGTTGTAGTGTCATGCAGTGTATTCCTTACTGCTTCTTGTGGTACTTCTTCTTCTTTCTTCTTCGTTGGTCCTTCTCTTCTTCGCTACTTTCGTCATTATTTATTCACTTATATTACTTTCGTGTACTTATTGATTCTATTGGTACATGTCTAGGTTATGTAACACTTGGTCATGTTACAATAGATATACTAACCTTTTCAATCTACCTTGTGATTTCTTTTTTACAATTAATGATGCATTTCAAAGAATATGCTTCATTACCAGAAAATTAAAAAATCCTTGATAAGATGGCATCGCTGGTTAAAATTCCAATACTGCATTTGCACTACACGTGTCAGGAGGTCACACCAAACATGAGTGATCGACACCTACTAACATATGCAGTGCAAATGTAATGTTAGTATTTTAACCAGTGACAACTCCGTATGAGGAATTTAAATATCTGATGATGAAGATATACTATGAAATGCGTCATCAATTGTAAATCAAGAAGTCATAAGGCGGATTGAAAGGTTAAGTTTATCTCACGACTAAAGTAATCCACTGAAGTTCTCTTAAAAAGTTCATAAAACAAAATAAATATAGTCAACAATCAACTAGTCACACAATATTTGCACTTTTACCTTACATGTGTAGGTATATGTTTTCTGTGTTTTATATAACTATACAGCCAACCTGCAACAAAATACTAGAAACTGTACTTGAGGGGAAGCATAAAACCTGGGAATGAAATATTAACTTTGATACAAATAAAACTTGCAAAAACTTAGATCAGAAATAATATTGTAAGAGGATTCAGAGTGTACTCATTCTCAGAATGTTAAGACAACTAATAACATTATCTCAGAGACAAGTCTTGTTATAACTTCTCACTCGTTGTTTCACATTTATACAAACATACCAGAGTTGAAAACCAGAATGTCACTGAATTAATACGTTTCAATTTTCAAACTATCCCTTCCAACAACGTAAATTTGAAATTGTTACACTTTAAATTGTAATGATACATATTGTAGTTGTTAAATAAGCACTTTTATTTAACCACAAAAGATCCCGACAGAGAATGATGTAAACTTACCACATGTAGGCATACGTCCTTCCCAGGTACCTTCAACACAACGAAGTATCTGAGGTACACAAGGAGAATGTTCATCACGATAGCCATTAGCACATTTTGCTTCAAGAGTAGTTCCCGCTAGAGCAGTGTTTGTACTCTGTAAACCTCGCAGTGTAGTCAACACAACATGAGGTGACAAAGGTGGCAGTTGACACATTAAGCTCTCTTCTAAAAAATTAAATTAAAAATGTAAGTAATACAGTTACACCACTTTGTAGCCAAACAATTCTTTATAGCAAGTCATACACATACCCAACTAGATGATTCTAATGGGACAAAGTATTTACAAATATAACATCTCCAATATTATGTACACAAAAATCATAAGAGACAAGTGACTTACAGTTACTTTTAATTACACTGTACTTTAAATATATTTATCAGTGGTGCAGAGAAGATTGTGTCTCTTACTCTTGTATTGATATCCCCTGGTGGTATACTTTTCCATATTTTTTTTTTAATGGCTAATTATTACTGGCTAATTAATTACTGTTTCCTAACAACACTTACTTTCTATATTGAAATTACTGATATATTTTGTTTACTGATTTGCACCTAAGTTGTTCCCATCCAGTTGCTACAGTAGATTATTTACTTTAACTTAAAAAATTAGACCTTTACTGTTAAAAAAATGCAATTGTCAAGTCACTCATGACTGACATCAGGGCCGTCCCTGGGGGGGGGGGGAGCTGCCCCGGGCGCTGCGTCAGGGGGGGGGCCACAAGTCGGAGAAATTTGTATTTCGCATATATCGTCGTTATGCCATATAATATACTGGCTTGTAATAGTACCAGTACCAAACGCTTCCAATTACTAGAATCGAATGTTAATCTCTGCTGCCCGCCGCGGTCCCCACTACGTTTGCACGACGCTTCGTCTATTCATGCCCCGTGGCCGATTTTACACTGTTTCCTTTGTGAAATTTTGGTAGGTTGACAGCTGACAGTACTCGATGTTGTTTACGTCAAATTTTCAGTAAATCTTTCGTGTTTTGAAGTTTATAAAATTTATTTATTCTATCCAGTTTGTATAAATATTGTTTATTACTTTGTATTTTGTTAGTGTATTATAGTGAATATTAATGTTTATACTGTGTATAATGTGGATGTTTATAGTGTGTATACATAATCTAGAAAGGTAAGTTAGGCCTACGTGATACATTTAGGCCTACTAAATATTTTTCTCATTATTATAATTATGCATATTGACTATTGTATATTCCTAAGCATTTCTAGAATAAAAATATGTCCTAGTAAATAAACAGAAGGAAACCAATGAGTTTCCAGTTATTACATTAGCCTACATTTTTTATTTTTATATTATTATATATTTCTAAGAAATGCTTTCTTTACTGTCGTCTTATATTAGATGATCATCACTCTACACTATAGGTTTTAGTAAAATTTCGTGTATATAGTGTATGTTATAAAAATGAGCGTGTAGTGTATATTGTTTTTGTGTTCGTGCGTGTACATAATATAATGTGTATTTATATAATAATTTTAGTGTGCGAGATGCAGGTGAAATAATAGTGAATGCTCAATATTCTCTTTTTAATCGAGTATTTTAAAAATTATTGATATAACATGCAATTAATCATTTTTAAAGTGCGCTCTGATAAAGTAATGATTAAAAAAGTGCGCATCGATAAAATAATTGTAAAAAAGAATTAAACGTGAAAATAACACTTTTTTAAAAGTGCGTTTCGATTTAAATTTAAAAAGAATTAAACGTAGATTTAATACTTTTCAAAAGTATTAAATAGAAGGTAAAATCTTTTTTGCGTAATAAAGCGCTCTTTTGGGTTGAGAGCTCATTTTGGAAATTGTATCATTGTTTAACTATAAATAAGAATTAACTCTGTTTTTTTTTAACTGAAAATTATTATGTTAGGCCTAATTATTTTTTGTACTGCCAACTATGAAAGTCCTTAACCTATGCAATAAGGATTGTGACATTTTTTTCTTTTCGAGTTATTAAAATAAAATGAAGATCTTACACTATTGACTGAATTTTGGTTGAACAATATATCCCAAGATTTCAAATAAGAAAAATGTCCTCAAAGCAATCAGGGGCTCAAAGGCGGAAAATGGGAAGGGAAGCTGAAGCAGCTCATGAAGTACTGCTTAGTAAAGTTCCTAAATTAACAAGTTTTTTTATGCCCACCTCGTCTTCATCTGTAGCTCTGCCAAATGACGAACTGCATTGTAATTCAACTAATAATGTAGAATCTCACCATTCCAAAAATTTCAGTACAAACAAGACGCTCAAGATAATCCACTGACAGCTAAACATGAAACTACCCATACTTTTGAGGTAGACGATGTTTTCACTGATTGTGAATCTGAATCTATTACTAGTAGTTCTGAGCGTCAATTATCCAATGACCCATCAACTTGGCCTGAGCACCTATCAGTGAGAGAAAGAGACTTATTGCAATGATGGAGCCAATACCTTTTTTGGCAAATGATAAAGAGTACCCACAGATTGACAAACGCCATTTTTCCAATGAATTTCAATACAGAATTGCAGAAAATGGTGAAAGAATTAAACGTAGGTGGCTTGTGTACTCTCGAATGGCAGACGCAGCTTTTTGCTTGCCTTGTCGTTTATTTGAACCTTCCATTCAATCTTTTTTGGAAAGAAAGAGGGATTTAACAAATAGAGAAAATTTTGTGAACGAGCAAAATCGCACGAGATATCACCTGGACATTTTCTTAACACTCAAAAGTGGATTGATGCCGAGAAAAGGTTGAAGGGAGATAAAGCTATTGATCAACAGCTAATAGACCAAATAAATGTTGAAACAGAAAGATGGAAAAGTATTTTAAAACGAGTTGTATCAGTAATAATGTTTCTGGCCGAAAATAATATAGCTTTTAGAGGATATTCAACAAAGCTTTTCACACAGAATAATGGCAATTTTCTTGGCCTCATCCAGTTGCTGGGGCAGTTTGACCCGACAATGAAAGAACACTTACGACAGATCGAAGCTAAAGAACAGCGGGTCCAAATGTTAAGCGTTAAAATCCAAAATGAAATTATTAACCTACTTGCTCAGCATGTCAAGGAAGACATCATCAAAAAAATACATTCTGCAAAATACTTTTCTGTGATCATGGATTGTACGCCAGATGTCAGTCACAAGGAACAAACATCACTAACAATTCGTTATGTTCATGAAGAAAATGAAACTAATGGTGAAATAGTCGTCCAAGAAAGCTTCATAGGTTATACTGTTGCTGAAGAGTTGACAGGTGAAGCTCTCTCAAATCTTTTGAATCAAGAAACTGAATCTTGTGGACTTGATCTCAAAAACTGCCGAGGACAAGGGTACGATAATGGGGCCAAAATGGCTTGAATACAAAAAGGTGTTCAAGGTAGGATATTGTCAAACTACCCGTTAGCCTTCTATACGCCTTGCGGGTGTCATAGTCTCAACTTAGTTGTCTCTGATGGAGCAAAGACATCGGTAAAATCTACACTACTATTCGTTGTTTTGCAACGAATATACACAATATTTGCAGGATCCCCAAAGCATTGGTAAGCGAGCATGTTCAAGGCTTCACGCTGAAGCAAGTATGTGAAACCAGATGGGAAGCACGGATTAATTCTGTCTCTGCCGTTCTTTACCAGTATGGCAGTGTTATAAAATCACTAGAACAGCTAAGTGAAGACTCAAATGACGCTACAATATCATCAGAAGGAAAGTCTTTGCAGATTCACATGGAAGACTTTTCTTTTCTGGTGTGCTTAGTCATACAGCATGATTTACTGTTTCAAATAAACATTGTAAGCAAAACACTCCAGAACAAAAGTGCTGACATTGCTATGGCCACAAACCAGTTAAAGGCTTGCACGGATTTTGTAAAGCAGTTCCGAGAAAGTGGATTGAATGATTCTATAGCAAAAGCAAAAGAAATAGCCAAAGACCTTGACATTGATTCTACATTTCAGACAAAACGACCAAGGATGAAGAAAAACATGTTTTCTTATGAAAGTAAAGATGAATACAACCCAACCCCTGAGGATATGTTTAAAAGAGATGTTTTTTTGCCACTGGTAGACACAATGCTGACGTCTTTAAAAGATAGGATGGATAAGTTTTCTATCCACAAATCAAAATGGGGATTTTTATTTGATTTGAAGCATTTGCCAGAAAAGACAGAACTTGAAGAACTTTGCATCAGCTTGCAAGATCACCTTACTGTAAATAATGTTTCTGACATAAGTGGCAAGGACCTTTACAATTAACTTTCACATGTAAAGGCTCTGACAAATGAAACCCCAAATGAAAAGCAAATGTCTCCTCTGGAAGCCTTAAGAATTATAAAGAAAACTGATCGAAGAGACCTATTCACTAACCTGTGGATTTCCCTCCGTATTCTCCTCACTATTCCAGTTTCAGTGGCAACCTGTGAGCGTAGCTTCAGCAAATTAAAACTAATAAAAACTTACTTGCGTTCATCAATGATGCAAGAACGATTATCCTCGCTCGCAATACTTGCCATCGACAATGAAGTCACCAAACAACTCAACATGGATGACATTATTGCCAATTTTGCAAAAATGAAAGCAAGAAGAATTCCAATTTAAAGTATATAGCAATACTAGTAAAGGCGTAATATTGTTCTCGTACTAATTTAAAATGCTTTGATTTAATCTCCATTTTGAATGTAATTTTGTTTTAAAGTGCAATTTGACATATAACACAATATACTATATATCTTTTAAGCCCTTTCTGTATATAGGCCTACTCAATAATTAACAAATTATAAAAAACTCAATTTCTTTACTTTTAGCTATAAATAATTAAATACAATCACGTTCTATGAAATATCTTTTATTGTTTCTGTTCTTATTTACCTAACATTCATGACTACTAGTCAGTATATTTTTATAAAAACCAGTCTAGATTGGCATGGTCAGGACACAGACAAGAGAACTTCTCTTCTCTGTGGTCAGGACGATTTCAACTGCGGCGGGAGGGGGGCGCCCAACGTAAGCTTGCCCCAGGCGCCTAGACCCCTAGGGACGGCCCTGACTGACATTCATAATCTGAAGATACTAATCTACCTATTTTACCTACAATACCTACTTTGTTAATTAATATTTTTGTTTCACATGCCTCTTCAACATTACATTACAATTTGGTTGCTTAAAATATAAAAAAGTGATACATGACATTAACTCACAGTTAAAGTAATACTGACAATATCAGAAATCAACATGTCAACAACTATTACATGTTAACAACTCTGCTAATATCTACAAATGGACAAACTGTACATTATATATTTTTGTCTTGTTGCCATTGTTGTGCTGCTATATCTCTTGAGTAAATAACAGATGGAATAACTCTAGGCACATTCAACTGTATATTAAAAATCGATATGAATGCACAATTTGTTAAGACTCACAGCAAACAAATGAGATTTCTGTAGGTATGTCCCAATATCAAATTATTGTAAATTACAAAAATAGCTGACTCACTGTGAACCGTGAAATACAAATACAAAAGGTGTATATATACCTTGATATCAAAAGGAACTGATGCAGAACAAAAGACCATTTCCAGCATATCTACATGTTAACTACACATGTAAATACTTTTTGTTTACACATAATTCTTGTCAGATTTAAAATTTAAAATACAGATATTATATATTATCTGGAGAATATTTTAATACCTTGAGGAATGCGTAAACACTGAGGAAATATCTGATGCGACCATTTACCACTTGAACAGTAGATTGCAGCTGGACCTTGCAGTATAAATCCAACATCACAAGTATAATGAAGAGTAGTACCCTCGTTATAGTGAGCATTTATAGATGTTTTGGGGTCAAAATAACCGTTTAACAAAATGGGCGGACTCAAACAGCCTTTTGGACCTACAAAATTATTACACACTTATTGACAAAAAATATAGGCACTATAAACTAATAATCCTAAATACTATTATATGCTAAAGTACAAATACATACACATGTTGTTTTTACTTGTCTGTGTACGAGAAATCTGTCAACAGAATGAAAACAGAATCAAGGGATACCGAATTATGAAATTGTCTATATTTAGTATACTCACGACAATTAACTTCAGTTCCATTCCATTGTCCTTTCAGGCAAATTCTGTGCTTAAGAGGTGGGGTTAGTTGAAATCCATCCATGCACTGATATTCTGCTACTATTCCCTCCGCATACAGTTCTCCTTCTTTGTAACCTTCTATTTTTACCTCCCCATTGGCAAGCATTGGTGGATCCATGCATCCTCCAACTGTTCATTGAAGAACAAAACAATTGTTAAAGCACAAATATTCATGTACGTATGCAAGAGTAGAATGAAAAGAATGAGATTATGGAGGAAGAAGGAAATAATTTATTCTGATGAGAAAATAAGAGGTACTTATTAAATAAATTACTTTTTTAATAATTAAATTAAATATACTAAATACTGTGTAATACAAGTTAAGTTTAGCAATACTTAAACACACATACATGTGTACAAATAGCCTGTAACAAATATTTATACAAACCTTTAACGCATGTTGGCTTAGGCAGATTCTCCCACTGACCATCATTACAGAATACTTTAGGTCGGCCATTTAGTGCAAAACCAGGAAGACATGTAAAGTGAAGTGTACGAAAATTATTGTTATCTATTACTGTAACATTACCGTTTTCTAACTCGCCATCATCAAAACACCCTATATCCCAACCTGAAAAAATTAAATAAAATTTATGCATTGTTTACATTTAAAAATTATACAAATTATCAAATACTACATACTAAAAATAACTACAAATTAACTTACAGACAAAATGACTTTACATGGCACCTTGAGAAACAATTCCAATAAATAATGTACTTGTAAAAATTGCACAAAAATACTTTATGTAGACTTCAAAATAGATTTGGTTTCTGATATAATCGCAAACTAAAATAATTACTAACGTCCTGCTGAGTAGAGGCAAGATGTCTTCAACTGTAAAATCAGGTGTGTGTTCACTTGAGTACCCTCATTCTTTTGTCCTCTCTATATATAACTGTTTCAACTTTTCCATATTACAGTACTAATTATTTTCAAATGTTAAAACTCTAAATTGTGACATCATTCTTAATATTTTACAAACAAAATGAGACATTTTTCTAATTTTGGCAGTACTCTGGACACAGTATATCAATATGAATATATCCATTTAACTTATGGCAATAATCTTGCTACTGATAATCACTTGCAACAATAAGTCATGAAAGTAATTGGTGAATATGGCTGTAAAATGGAACACAGCTGAAAACCTCAAGTGAGAAAACTGTTAACAGAAAAATACATGTTTCACTATTATATTATTATGTTACGTGAAATATAACGAATCTTTAACCAATCAAATATTATTTTTGTTTCTTATATACTCTGTTCAATGAAAGGAAAGTTCTAACTACCTAAATCCAAATGAAGAAAAATTACATCTAATGAACACTGTAAGACAAAAACTCTAATTTATCATTAGAGGTTTTTATTTGCAAATGCTTTGTCATGAATAAGTTAAAACCCAAGTACTGTAAGAAATAAATGAAAACTGATTTTCCTAAATAAAATGAAATGAACAGCTTTCTATTGTATTAAGGTGAAAATGAAAAACCTTAAGATAAAATTCCAAAGAAGAGCAGGAACATATAAAGATAATACACATACAGTTGAATTCCTTAAAAAGTGGAAAGTTTTAAATACCATACTTTAGCAATTGTGGAACTCCAGCAAACAAAATTACAAAGCAAAGTTTTGTACTATTTCAAGATCAACCATACAGTTCAAAGTCTAGGAAGATTCTTGAAAGGATGAAATAAAATTATCATCATTACAATAACTTGACAGTGGAAATGTTTTTAACTTTTGCAGAGATGTGTTTCATGACATTTGTCATGCTGTTAGTGTGAAACTGGTCTGATGTCTGCTGTGCTCCTAGTGTTGGTGATGGGGATAGCATTGTTATATAATTTTTTGTGTAGTGTTCAAATAGTAGGTTCGATTGGAAATGTATTTGATCATTTACAATTTGTTGTAGTTGGTTTATATAATTTTGTAATGGGTGTGTAAATTTCAAATTGTTAGGTGTGTTTAGTTTTTTGGTGTTGTTCATAGTGAGTAGTAAGTTTATGTTTATATCTATGTAGTATACAGTGTGTTTTGTATGTGCGTGGCAAAACTGGAATTTGGATGTAGGTTTTTAATGACTTGATATGTTTAATAAAATGTGTGTGGAAGTTCTGACCTATCTGATACAGAACTTGCAAATGAGTTTGCAGATACCACAAACAGGGGTGCTGATCCCCCCCCCAACCCCTATGACGCTTCCCCCCCAATTTTATACAAAAATCCCCTCCTATTTTTCTGATAAGACCTTTTCTCTCTTTTACAGTAAAATTTCTTACCTAATCGAGCAAAGGTCGGGCTTTCTAACTCAAAACTATTACAAAATGTTACCTTTTACCGAAATGATATACAGTAGGACCTCCGTATATCGAATTTGATAGTTCCTAAGAAAAAATTCGATATATAGAAATTTCGATATTCAGAAACCTGTTTCTTATTATTATTCGTAGGTTAGGAAAAGCACTAGAATTTGTTAAAAAAATCATGTATAGGCCTCCATACTATTAAAACGACATTTTGGTAATAAATAAATGAAAACCATAAGCATTTATTTAATAAAAATTATTGTATTTATTTAATAAAAAGTATTTAGTGTACAGTATTTATTTATTTACTTTAAAAAATTGTTTGTATTTAAAAAAGTAGGAACTTACGTGGTAAATAAGTAATACTGTATTTTATTAATAGGTCGTAAAATAATTTCGAATGTCTTTCTGAACCAAATTTGATGCAGATTCCTCATAAAAGTGTTCACATTTGTTGAGCGACTGGAAAATATCATCAGGCACATATTCTTCCGATTGAAGACCTCGACGGATTGTTTCAAATGCTGCCATCATTTCTTTCTTAGAAGGTTTAGGAACTTCAATTTCTTCTGCCTCATTGTCTTCACCTAAATCTTCAGTATCTTTTAATGAACTTAAAATGTTATCGTCCGTTGGATATTCTGCAACAATAACGTCTTCGTCGACGCTTAAAAATTCATCGAGTGATATGTCTTGATCTATTGCGCCAGTTGACTGTAACTGGTTCCAACAATCCTCAAGTTGTGGCAGTGCAGTAACTTCTTCCACAACAGTATTTTGAGAGAAGCCAGCTTTTATAAAACAATTCTGTATTGTTGATTCTGCTACATAACTTTGCCACACCTTTGCTACCTCTGATATACACAGTCTGAGATTAATCACATCATCAATAGGTTTGTTGTTTTCCAATGCAAAAATGAGCCTCTTGAGGATCTGTTTTCGGTAAACCATTTTCAGATTTTTTATTACTCCCTGGTCCATAGGTTGTAGTTTAGATGTGGTGTTTGGAGGGAAAAAAACCAGCTTCACGTTTGTTAACTTTTTTGCCACAAAAGGAGGGTGTGCTGGACAATTGTCAACAAAAAGAACCACTTTTCTTTTTTGTCTTATCAGTTTTTTGTCAAAGTTTACTATCCATTTCTCAAAAATCTCACTCGTCATCCATGACTTTTTATTGTATTCGTAGTCGGTTTCTAAAGACTTCACTCCTTTGAAACATCTTGGTTGCTTGCTTTTTCCGATCACCAACAGTTTATTTTTTTCTTTTCCGGACATATTGGCACACACGACAACAGTTATTCGTTCTTTACTATGTTTACCTCCGAAGCATTTATCGTCTTTAAAGGTTAGAGTCTTATTTGGTGAACATCTGAAAAAAAGTCCGGTTTCATCCATGTTAAAAACATTATCTGGTTCATACTCTTCTAAAATTAACCTTAAAGTTGTAGTTTTCCACTGGTTACAGTCTGCTTCAGATACACTTCCACTTTCTCCCGAGATAACTTTTTCTTTAATGCTGTGACGTTTCTTAAATTTGTCCAACCATCCAGAACTTGCTTGAAACTCTTCGTACCCCAACACTTTAGCATACTCTACCGCCTTTTCCTTTATAAGCGGTCCTGAGACAGGCATGTTTTTATCTCGCACCATTGTCACCCATTTAAGAACTGCTTCGTCCACGTCATCATATTTGCACATTTTAGACCGTTTTCTATCTGCTCCTACATTTTCATGAGTTTTTAAAACAGATTCTCGATTCTTTATTATGGTTGACACTGTACTCGGTGGAATCAAAAACTTTATCGCAACGTCTTTTTTTCGCATTCCACTATCCACATCTTTTAATAATGCCACCTTTTCTGCAACACTCAAAGATTTTCTTTTTGACATTACAGCATTTACGTTCTCGTGAACTCAAGAAAAAATAAAAAATAAACTCAAAACAAAAATAAAGACTGACTAAAACTGAGTTAACCTTACTCCTTAATAACGTACAGTACTACCGAATGATGAGATACTGTAATGCGCGGGAACGATTTTTGTAGATTGAGGGAGGAAATCTAACAGGTTTCATTTTTAGTCAATGTGGAATCACAGATAATTTTCCCCTCATTTCTGAAGTTACAAAGTTCGATATATAGAAATTTTTTTCGATATATGGAAATTATTTTATATTGAAATTTCATGGGACTTAAAAAAAATTCGATAAATGGAGATTTTCAATATAAAGAAGTTCGATATACAAAGGTCCTACTGTATTGATTATAGGTAGTTATAAACTAAAAAAATTAGGATTTCTAATAATAAATCACAAATTAATATTTTCAGTAAAACATGATACCAGTAGGCTACTCTATGACTTTACTGAAAAGAAGATACTTAGTTTTGCAACTTGAACGTCTCACTTGAATCTGTTTTTATCGACAAAATGCTAAAAAATTTCAGTCTGTTTTTGGACCTTTTCGTAGTGTACTAAAATGTAGCTGAAAGCAAGATAAATAAAACATATAAACACAAAGTTCTATTGCACACTGTACTTTATTAATACAGTACATAAAACATAAAATGTATTTCAAAATTACATTATCACAATATGAACAATGTTAATATTTTAAGCTTACAATCACAATATTTGTAGTATCTGAAGTTGAAACATATCTTATAAGTAAGCAAAAAATAATAATAATAATAATAATAATAATAATAATAATAATAATAATAATAATAAGTAAGTGTTTCTAGCTATTACAAAAAAAATCCCTCCAAAAAATTTCTAAATGTCGCCAATGGGCACCCCTGACCACAGAGCGTTTGATGTTGAGTGTGGTTATGTTTTATTAATGTTTTTTTGAATTCATTGGGAAGTTTAAACGTAACTGTATAACTAAACTAGCAAATTTTATTGATTAAGAGTTATAGGAGGTTAGTAGTATGTGTTGTTTGTTTTGTTCAGATTGTGACGTGACACCTTTAGTATGTGAGGTGGTTTGTTGGTGTCATAAAACAAGTCTGTGTCTAACTTAAAAACATTTCATTTGTCAAATTATTATAATAGTCATAGCGATAACAGTACAATCAAGACTTGGCAATAACACATAATCTGAAATAAAATTCTCTGCAGTACTGCCAGAAGCAATGTTATTTTGGAGAAATTATGTGGACCTGCTTATTGATGATTCACCTTATTCTGACAAAATGTTGGTTAATATTTCCAGACATAACTTTTTTGTAATTCCATTTTCACATATAATATAGGTCAGTACAGAAATCTGTAATTACAGAAATATTATTCGGGTACTTACATTTAATCTCTGAAATAATTATACTACATATGTGCCAAAAATAATGCTACATAAGAATCATAAGTATTCTATTAACCTGAAATTTCTGATAACTGGCACGTTGCCGGTCCACATATCTAAGCTTCCATATGTACACTGAAGAACTGAGCTGAATAAAGAAAGATGATTTCTGGCAACAATTGCTGATGACACTGTATCACTCAGTGGAGGTAATAAAGAAGCAACTGAAAGCTCTAACCAACAATGAGTCAACTGTGAACCAAAAGTGAAGTCAATATGTGGACAAAACACTGGCTAATCAAGCTGAGACTAACTCAGTATACAAAATGTTTACAAACAGAAGAGTACAATACACAGTACTAATGCTCAATGCCAATCTCGTCCCATACTGAAATATTGTAAAACATCTAGGCAGAACATTAAATAACAAATTCATAGGGAAGATGCGTGTTAAGAAAAAAGCATGACGAACTCGGCTTAAAATATTGCAAGTTGTACAGACTCATGTAATGTAACTCAGCTTTACCAACATACAACAAAAAATATTTCTTCATAAGCAAATTCTTAAATCCGTATGGGACCTATGGAATCCAACTAAGAGGCTGTAAAAACCCACATAATGTACAAAGTAACCAATGTTTCCAAAATTCAGTGCTGTGAAATATCATAAGTGTGACAAAGTACAACTCCAAATGCTGACCTCCATCATGAGCTGAGGTCGGAGCTGATAAACAGGGAAATAGAAAACATTGCCAGGAAAGATGAAGACAGACTATACCAAAATCCAGAACCTTCAGTTTCAAGATCCTGAATAAGGCTTAAGTAAATCAAGTCATCTAAATGAGTGATGTAAACAGTAAGTAGAAGCATAAACATGATGATAAGTGTAAACAGTTGGGGAAAGTGTGAAAATGTATGCAGTTTACCACAATAAATAGTGGAAATATAGAAGCAATCAAAAACAGTTTGATCCAATGGTTGATTTTTTTACGATAGATATTTTTGGTAATTTAATTCAATTTGAGTAACAATTTGTTGAAGTTCAATTATGTTTTTTATATACATTTTTTAACACATTAATAAAAGTTAAAACCCTGATATTTATTACACATGGACACAAATAACAGTACAGCAAATTTAGGAATTTATGTTTTAACTATGGTCATGAGCATCCTTCATTATATTTGTACACATCTGTCTTTTTACAAACTGTAGTATTTCCACAAATTGATACAAAAGCAAGAATAACTAGCCAAACCAATATAGGCCTACTTAACCTTTCTTGGTGTTTACCTACAAATATTTTATTGAAAATTAAGAAGGAAATTTGAAAACTATTTATACTAATAATTCGAAATCTTTTCACTTCCTGTCAACACTTCTTTTATTGAGGCAGTAACCTCCACCAAAATAGCGATTAAAGATAGTTATTGGTTATGTCACCGCATATAGAGTGAGGATTAATTAATAATAGTGTAGTTTTGGTGTATTCAGGATAAACCAATTTAAATATCTACATTAAGAAAATGAACAAGCATTGGTTATTGAAAGTGCTTTAAAAATTATATTCTATAATACCAAGTCAGGCCTTCACATACTATGTTACTACTCTAACAGTAGTAATTTAGGGTATATTAATGAAGATAAGCTAATTACATTAATACAGGCTAGTGGTCAATATTAATACAAATGGTCTCAAGGATGTATTGGTACCAAATTTTATTGTTAATTAACTTAAAACTCATTAACTAATTCTTTATTAACTTACCTAACTTGATTCCTTAAATTAGTTCATTAACCCCTTATTTAATTGAAACATTAATATTACTAAAGTATACTAATTTTGTGACACTTCTTAATTTTGGGGCAAACAGTGTAGCAACTACAAATCTGACTCACAAGAAATACTTCCTAAGAGAAATGTGAATAGAACATTTCACTATTGTTAAAAGGTATTTTTCAAAATATAATTATACACTTACCTTCAGATACATTTTTGTTTCCTAAATCTATAACTGCACCACTCGCATAACATACAAACATTAAAATTATAACAATACACTTCATACCACTATTACTGTTTTGGAAGCTCAAGGTTAACATTATGGTACGTTCCTGTTTTTATTTTACATTATAAATACTGACTTAAATTTAAAAATATGACAACGATTTTTCACTTTTGACATTATTAACAAAATTAAGTTCTCCTAACACTCGATAGTGTGTTCACCTACTTTCCTTAATATTATCCTTATAAACTAAGGTTATATTGTAATCAACTTGTTATTGTTTTCATAACATTTGACACTGCTTTCTAAATTACTATCTATACTAATAACAGTTGCTTTTTGTATTTTACCCTTAACGAATTCATTATTTTTAAAAATAAATAAGTATTTTGTGGAATTTAAACATGAAAATAATTGTTCTATCGGTTTCAAAAAATAAAATACATGTGTACATGCCGAATACACTGGAATGTTTCGATATTTTACAGAAATATATACTACTAAATTAATTTCGATATAACTAAATAGATAATTTCGATTCACTATAGCTATATAAATATATTCATATATAGCTATATAAAATAGAAACATTTAATATAAAATATTAAGGCAAGCTACACTAATTGACCTGAGAAGCAACACGAAAACTACAAAATTTACTTCAATTTCGCTCTGGTCTACATCTAACAAGCAAAAAGAAAAAAACTTAACAGATTTGTTTAAGACGATTAGTTTGATGAGGTTGTGAAGTTGAAAGTGTGAAGATGGTAGACCTGATGGTATCGTTACACAGTTGATACAAAAAGCAACATTCCAGAGTTTTTGTATAATAATACGTAAAACTTTATACTTAAACACTTCAGATATTTAAGTTTCAATATTAATTTAATATAAGGTGAATTCTAAAATGTGACTGACAAATTAAAAGCTATCGAAACAAATAAGGTACAGAATACAAGTGTTTTAAAGCGCCACCAAGAATCTAGCCTACTGGTGCCACCTGAGTTTGTGCCCGTGACATATCTAAAACGCAAATAGTTAAACTATAATTGTAGTTACTCAGTTACCACATTAATAATTTTTTAACGTTTATTTGTGAATCCCTTAATACATAACAATAAGCACATAAAAACTGCCTAGTGATGCATATACTGTCCAAGTGTTGATATGATGTCCAGTATGCCATTTTTTTTTTTTTTTAAGTTGTTTACTTAACTCTAACAACCATTTGATGGTTGATTGATCCCTCTTATACGTGCTTTTTAATAGTTTACAGTGTAGGGGAATACCTGTACTAGAGGTAGGCTAGGGGAACTTGAACTAGAGATAATTCAGTGGTCTCTCAGCACACTCTAGCGAAATCACCCACTGTTACGGGTGCACACCCCTCCCCATTCTTCCTCTTCTATAACAGGCTTTCGCTAACTCCAGCGATTCTGTGGTACTTTCCCAATAACTATACCTGCACTACATTTTTAATTCAGTGTTTTGGGTACGCGATATATTGAGATTTTTGCTCGGGATTGCAAGTGCGCAGGTTGCGATTTTTGGGAATCGTTTGGTATTATGTCAGGACCAATCATTTTCGTCTGATCCCAAAGGACAGTTTTTACTTTTACTACAGTATTTACAAATATTTTTCTAGAAGTACACGGTAGGTATCACGCGCATATCCACCCCCCCCCCCTCCAATCACGCTCTTAGAGGCGTAATCTGGTGCTCTAATGTCTCACCGACCACTTCATTCAATGCAAATGTTATATAATTTAACATTTATATAACACGTAAATCATAAAGAAATTATATGCGTTATTATTTATATTTAATTAATTATTTATTATTGAATGCACATAAAAATTGTATTTATTGTTGTAAGATATAAGTACTTTATAAGTTGTAAGTATTATGCAACATTAAATTATGACCTCAATGCAATATTTGTTAATTGTAAAAATACTGGTGTGGAAAATTTTACTGTTATGTTTGTCACAATTAAAAGAATAGAGCAGTTTCTGTGTGTGTGTGTGTGTGTGTGTGTGTGTGTGCACGCGCGTGCGCCCCCTCCCCATGTTAAAAGTGTATGTGTGCGGGATATGAAGCTAAATACCAGTACAAGCGCGCGCCTTCCATCGTCCCTAACTTCGCAACCTCTCATGCATACACGAATACACGACAGAACGTACCAGTGACAAAACGTACCACCCGACAAAACGTACCGTCTAACCGGCCGGCTACCTGCGACGGGTCTGCTAATTACATCAAAATATTTTGGATGCGACAAAACGTACTCCGCAACTTGTTTCGTTCACTTATAGTGTATCTAATAGTCAGTTAAGTGCTGTTAGTCAGTAACAAGTGTAAACAATTTATTTATATAAAAATGATATAAATGTAAACTTCGAGTCCCCCACGTAGTGGGAGGGCTTCGCCCCCCCTGCGACCCCCTGCGTATTATTATTTCTAACCTAACCTACCTACAGTACTTGTTTGTGTCAAACTCTTTTCTTTTTACAATTCGAATAAATAAATATAAACAAGTGTTAACAATTGATTTATATAAAAACTAGCAAAATACCCGTGCTTCACTACGGAGTTTCACGTTGTACGTAATTGTACAATTATTGCTCGCTTAATAGTATAGGATTAGATAGATTGTACAAATTCTCAACTCTTAGTTCGTTTATTTACATTCATAGCAACAGCTATTTATTATTTATTTCGGGAAAATCGTTAGAGCCGTTTCCGAGAAAAAAAAGGACATACATTTATTAATTAATTGAACTTCGAAATTTTCTCGACTATAAGAACTTGCAAACAACGAAGTTTTTTTCAATTTAAAACAATGATTAAAAACTCAGGACTAAATGTATTCGGGGTTTCCAGTAAACTGAGATGTCAACCACTTCATTTACAAAGTATGCAATTTCCGCGATAAATTTCAGTATTTGGTTTTTTGCCCCTTAGGAGTGAAATTTTTTAAAACCGTTTCTTAGTGAGCACCTAAGACCTATGATGAAGCTATGTTCAAAGTTTCATTGATATCCACTCAGTGGTTTCAGAGATATCGTGATCAGTGAGTCAGTCAGTGGTATTTGGCTTATATAGATATCTATATCTAGCCGATTTATCCAGCGTTGCTCGGTTTCATAATTTATTCATAGGCTCATAGGCACCTATTCTTGTTCTAAAGTTATATTACTTGTATATTGTATAATCTTCCTTATATTGTTACGTTCGCATTCTCACTGGGGGAATACTCTGTAGCGCACCTGTTTATGAACATGTCATAAACTGTATTCTTATATCTGGAGAAGAATTCTGTTGCGCGTGATGCTCCTGCTCGATTTCTAACTCTGGGAGAGGGCGAACAGCTAAATTAGTTTTCAATAAAATGTCTACAGTACTTGCACGCGCTGCGTATTTAACTGTCGTTTTATAATTCATTGTGTTAATGTTGAAATAAGGCATTTGTTAAATTGGTGTCTCATAAACTTATTCTAACAATACAATACCTCTATAAATTTCAGCTTATCAATTTTTAAATTCAAACTGAAGCAAGTGCATTTATATTGTCTGAACACTATGATCTGAATACATTCGCTATCAAAACTTTGTTTTTTGTACTCGCTTATAACTTACTTCGATCTTAACTTATCCACTTTTAAATTCAAACTGAAACAACTCTGAATTCACACACTATTAAGAAGTTTCTTAAGATGCATACACCACCTTTGATATCATAACCTATATCTTTATTTATAAGAACCGTGGACTCTGGCCCCGCCGTCTTTCGCGGGATCCGACCTAAGACTCCTCGGGTTCCGTGGATGAACTCCGGGGAAGGTGCGTCGGACGACTCCCGCGCTATTTCCTACGCGGGAGACTTCCACCGATGCTATGGTAACCAGAATCTATTCTATTGGGTTGCCATAGTAACCAGATCTAATAGTTTTTAAGACCCAAAGGACCCCCCAAAGGATCGTATCGAAAAAACACCTATCCTATGTTGGTTCTCCCGTTGCGTAAAATATTTGTGCCAAGTTTAATTGAAATCGGTCCAGTGGTTTAGGAGGAGATGTGGAAGACCCCAAAGAACCCCCCAAAGGACCCCATCGAAAAAAACACCTATCCTATGTTGGTTCTCCCGTTGCGTAAAATATGTGTGCCAAGTTTGGTTTAAATCGGTCCAGTGGTTTAGGAGGAGATGTGGAAGACCCCAAGGAACCCCCCAAAGGACCCCATCGAAAAAACACCTATCCTATGTTGGTTCTCCCGTCGCGTAAAATATTTGTGCCAAGTTTGGATGAAATCGGTCCAGTGGTTTAGGAGGAGATGTGGAACATACATACAAGGGGGGGGGGGTTTGCCCCTTAGGAGTGAAAGTTTTTAAAACCGTTTCTTAGTGAGCATCTACGACCCCATAATAATATACTGTACCTTCAAATTTTGAGATCATTATCTTCAGTAGTTTTTGCTCTACGTTGATTCTCTCTGTCAGGACAAAGCCGCTTATATAGAGATGATATAAATGTAAACTTCGAGTCCCTCACGGTTCTGATTCCCATCACACTTTATCCAGGCTTTGGACTGGCAAAGTCATTTTGGCGTGTTTAAAATCAGCTGTGGTTAAGCTCTCGTTATTTTTGGATTTTTTTAATTTATATTTTTTTTATTATTTTTGTTTTGTTTTTTGGTTTTTTGTATTTTTAAGTTTCATTCCAAGTTCTGCGAATATGAAAGAGCTCTCAAGCAGGATCTTAGGTTTCCATTTGCTTCATACCGCTTCAGTAGTGTCATCCAGCCGGTTCGCACCGGTTCGGCCGAACCGGTTGTTAAATTTAGGATAGTTCGGCGAACCGGTTGTTACTTGTCACGAACTGTAATTAGAGTTTTAGTAGTGAATCGCTGAATCACGGAAAATGGCCGACGATTTCGGCAACATATGATTTCAGCGCTGAGCAGTTTCGATGTTGTGGTGTTCCGTCGTTCTGCGACAATATCGATGTTCGCAACTTTCGAGACACTTGCCGTTACGCGCCAGTGCCAGTGACCTTCACGCCATGTTTGGAAGTTTTTAGGTTGTGTTTGAATTGTTTTTTTTTTGTGGTGTACACCGTGTACTGTACTGATTAGTGTAGTTTTGAATTCTGTGTTTGTTTATAACTCGAGTCTTTTAAAACATTCAGTCAACATTTTATTATGAAACGACAGTCAAACTTGATTAGTTTTTTCAGTAGGCCTGTTTGTTCCAGCCAAAAACAGCCTAAACTTGTTTGTGTTTGTGATGACAGCACTGAAGATTCAGAGACTTCGCTATCGCTACCATCTGATGACAGGGCTGTTTCTAATTTGCTGATATGGTCAGAAAAGCAGCGTGAATATTTTATGAGTAAGTACTCATGGCTTAATATTACTGAAAAAAAACAGTGTAGGATGCAAAGTATGTTCCCAAATAAATTCTTTAAATGTTGAAAGTGCTAAACACATTCACATTTCAACTGAATGGAAAAATTCAAAAATCGTCCCAAATGGATCAACAAAGGAAATACAACAGGCATCTATCCGCAAAAAACTTAATGAGCATGCATGTTCTGAATCGCACAATAAAGCAATTCAAATAATTGAAGAGTCTAAACAAAACAAAATTGTTGCATCTGTTGATAAATTCCATGAAAAGCAATTACTTTTCACCAGTCATGTATTTACTACAGTGTACAGTCTAGTAAAACATAACAGACCCATGCAAGATATTGAGGCAGAAATAGAATTACAAGAAAAAAATGGCATAGACCTTGGAGTTTCTTTACACTCAAGGCAAACTGCAATGGCCATTGCCCAACATATATCTGTTGAGTTAAGGAATCAGATTTTTTCTAAAATTATTGAACAAAATTCCAAAATTTGTATTGTAATTGATGAAGTACCAAAAAAAAGTGCATTGGTAGTTATATTGAGATGCGATATTTTAGGCTCAGATGAGCCAATAAACATATTTGTTGATTTAAAAGAACTGGACTCTACAAATGCAGAGACGATTTCTCATATTTTACTTCTTACATTAGAAAGTTATGGCTTTAATGATCCCTATCTAAAGAAAAATTTGATTGGATTTTGCTCTGATGGTGCCAGTACTATGTTAGGTTGTAAGTCAGGAGTTTCAGTTAGATTATTAAGTAAATACCCTGGTATAATAATTTGGCATTGTTTAAGCCACCGAGTACAACTGGCTCTTGACGACGCTATCAAATCTATTTCACAAGTTAATAATTTCAAAGCATTTCTTGAGAAGATCTATTGCTTCTACCACACATCAAACAAAAATCAAATGGAGTTAAACAATATAGCCAATGATTTGGAATTGGAAATCATAAAAATTGGTCGTGTTTTAGGCCCTAAGTGGGTAGCGTGCAGTGTAAGAGCAACAAAAGCTGGATGGAAGGCCTATCCAGCCCTATATAACAATTTTTCTCAATCAAATCAGACAGGTTTGAAACTGCGAATGGAAAATTTGAATTTCATAGGGGACCTTGCTCTAATGACTGATCTACTAGAAGAACTGTCCCTCTTATCTCTTGCATTGCAAAGCCAGGATGTAACTGTAGTGAAAGCAGATCGACTGATCAAGAGATGCATAAGAGCATTAAGTATATTAAAAGACAGCAAAGGAAAATATGAAAGTCTTGTACCTACAACGATAAAATCAGATACCCATAAACATATTCCATTCAGTAGAAATAACAAAATTGTAAAATTACCAAGAAATCAACTGATACAAAGTGCCATAGATAACATGACAAACAGATTAGGGAGTGAAGAGAATGAGACATATAAAAATATGTTGTCTCTATTTACCCTACTGGACTCTACCACCTGGCCAAGTGAAGTCACACTTTCTCCCTGGTATGACGGAGAAAAAAATTTTTATAAATTAAGCAATCTTATAAAGTTTGACATTTCGGTAAATGATTTTAGAGACCTAATTGATGACAGAGACATGCCTAACAAAACACAACCTGGAAGAATATTACAAGCTAAGAAAATCATGAAGGTGATTGCTGTAAGCTCAGCAGAAGCAGAGCGCGCTTTCAGTTTGATGAATATAATAGCTACTGATCAGAGGAATGCTCTTCTTGTCAGCAACATCTCCCACTTGATGACCATAAAGCTTATAGGGAAACCTATATCAGACTGGGATCCAGCCTCGTTTGTGAAATTGTGGCTACGACAGGGGCACCACACGGCAACCGATACGAGAGTGAGAAGGAAAGTGAAGCAAGATTTTTCGAAAAACCAAAGTACCATTTGGAGCCTTCTGTAACACCTACCTACAGTACAGACATTTTGGCTATAAACTGAAGATTAGAAATTGTTTTTTGTTTCAGAATATAAAACAAATTTAATGTAGCTTAAGTAAGAATATATCATATTTTCTTTCTGTGTATTTCATATTACATCTTTCTTTCCCTTTCCCATAATACAGTTCACATCCAACTCGGTCTACAGAACCGGTTGTTAAATTTTTAGGGTGACGCCACTGTACCACTTCATTATTCTTTCAAGTCGTCCGTCATACTTGATGTACTTTTTCCTTCTTTTTGAACCTTCAATGTTCAGTTCGTACTTCATAAAAGCGCAGTTGGTCTTCTCTCCTTCTCCTTTCAAACACATCACCACATCTTTTATTCTAGGGTTTGGCCTTTCTAAGAGCGTGTTCAAACGGTTGTTCCACCCTTCGACAGAATTTGTTGTCCGATGACGCCTTTGGTAACAGCTCCACAATTTTATTGGAAACTCCGGGTTCTCCAACCAATTTTCAACAAAGTAATCAAAAAACAGACTTAGCTTGGGAGACTCTGGGGCTTGGGAGTGAATCTCGATCCAGCCGTCCTGCACTTCCTCTGGTTTTAAGAAAGCACACATGCGGATGTGGAGTCGGATATCCTCATTTTCATGGTACTCAGTTGAGAGTCCTAGTTCTTGTACTTTGCGCCAAAGGCATTTTTTCATATGAAAAAAGCATCCTCTTATATGTGCTGAAGGCAGTACTTCTCGAATATCAGATACAGCCGCCATTTCGAAATCCACGTTCACTGTTTCTGGATTCCACTCTGGAACAGCTTTACGGATCAATTGAAACAATCGAATGTAGGTTTCCTTCTTCTTGTTGGGCAATAGGGCAAAAACAATAGGATTTACGTTAGTTTCTTCATCCGTGCTTTCAAAATCTGCATGAATACTGTATATCTGTGTAAACTGTTTACTAGAGCACTTAAATGTACCATCCAAGAAAAAGTTTTTGAAGCATTTTAAACTGTCTTTGCCTTTTTCACCGCTAAAAACTATAATTCTATCTTCTTCGCCATCATCGGCCAGCAGAAAAGAAGTTCCGTCGAACATTTTCAGCGTTTCTTCATCGAGAACCACTTCTATTGCAGTTGCTCGGCTCTTGGGTGTTGCCTTACGCCTTACATCTCTGCCACTGTAAGGTTCTTCTGATAGACTGTTCACGCGGCATTTCAGCAACAAAGTTATACCCTGTAAAAAATAGAATTAGAATACCCCTTATAAATAGAATACCCCTTTAGAAATAGAAAGTTATACCCCTTAGAATTAGAATAGAAACAATAAATTATCAATTTGTAAACTTTAATAACACTTACCTCTATCGTGGAGATCGCCCAAAGTGTCTGTGTGAATTTTAGTAAGTGGTGTTTCTTCTTCCCGCGCCCTCTTCTTGGCGCTTTGCGTGCGTTTAATAACTTCTAACTGAGTATCGTTCAGAGGTCCACACACATGATTGGCTAAAGGCCCACTGACAACTTCACCTCCTCTTGATTTCATAATTACACAACACTTTTCACTTTGTTGCCTTTGACAAATCCAAGTTATCGTATCGTCCTTCCCCTGCCGTTTCTTCCTATAACTATACCCCTCGAAGTGCAAACACAACCCACCTTTTTTAGTCGTAGTCAGCTCCATTCCAAAAAATGTTAAAACCCGCACAGTGTGAATGTTATGGTAGTAATAAGGATACTTCGCGGCCGTCCGTGCCCCATGCCAAACTTGACAAACACAGGTCAACGACTCGAGGGGTATTTAACAGTTACGCGGAAGCCGTTTGAATTTGACAAACACAGGTAACAGGTACGTTTTGTCACGGTGTAAATTATTTAGGGATTACAAGGAGACACTTCGCAGATAGATATCGACCTAAGTGGTACGTTATGTCGCGAAAAGTCAAGTGATACGTTCTGTCGGGACACCTGCATACACATGTATAACTTGCGTCCCCCTCCTATGGTGTGTGTATACCGCACGTTACATGTACATTTAGTTTATTTAATTTCTTGGCCTTTTTACTTCCATGTTCCATAAGGAAATGGAAGTATGGTGATGGCAAAAAAAAATCGTGTTCGAGATAATTGCAGATTCTGATTGTACTATCCTCAAAACACGAAAAAAGTCATTTTTCGAAAAGTGTCTGTGTGTCAATCTGTACATTTTTTTTTCTATGGCAAACGATAACGGCCGCAAATTCAAACAGAAACAAATAATTTTTTGCATACAGCCCTGAATTGTAGAGTACTCAAGATATTGTTTTTGGTGAAGACCGGTTAAGGGAAAGGGGTAGTTTATGTGCAACGTTTTATGTTTTAACAAGGCAAAAGCTATCAGCCGCAACTTAAAACATAATCAAATAATTTCTTGCATGCAACTCTAAATAGTAGAGTTCTCAAGATCTATTGTTTTTGGTGAAGATCGGTTAAGGGAAAGGGGTAGTTTATCAGCAACGTTTTTTGTTTTAACAAGGATATTTTACTAAATATCACTATAATATTGACGACTCGGAACACTAAGTTTTTTATAAGTAAAAACGTAAAGTTTTACCTTACAGCCTAAACCGGCTTTCACCTATAGAAGGCTTCATCAGAGGCTGTCGTTAGTAGTGCTGTTCATCTTGTTGTTGGCGACGAGATAGTGTTTCGAAAGATCGAAGCTGTGTGTGTGTGGTGAGATGTGTTCGAATAATGCGTGCGATTTGAATTGTGTCTGTTCGTTTAGGATGTCGTTTTTATTGTAACGGATGTAACTTAAGTATCGTAACTTAAGTAACGGACACGTCATGGACAACGAAATCCAAGAAGGATATTTTCTATGGCAAACGATATCAGCCGCAAATTCAAACAGAATCAAATAATGTTTTGCATACAGCCCTGAATTGTAGTGTTCTCAAGACCTGTCGTTTTTGTTGAAGATCGGTTTAGGGAAAGGGGTAGTTTACCGGCAACATTTTATGTTTTAACAACGGTAATTATGATTTTACGAACGACAACTGCCGCACATTCAAACAGAATCAAATATTATTTTGCATACGTTCATCAATTGTAAAAGACTGAAGGCCTGTTGATGTTGGTGAAAATCGGTTAAGGAAAAGGGGTAGTTTACCTGCCACCTTTAATGTTTTAACAAGAGTAAAAGTTTCTATGACGAACTATAACTACCGCACATTAAAACAGAATCAAATAATGTTTTGCATGCATCACTGAATTGTAGAGGACTCAAGACCTATTGATTTTGGCGAAGATCAGTTAAGAGAAAGGGGTAGTTTACCTGAAACGTTTGTGTTATAACAAGGGTAATTTTTTCTATGAGGAAAGATAACTGCCGTAAATTCCAACATAATCAAATAAGTTTTTCCATACGTCATTAAATTGTAGAGAACTCAAGGCCTATTGATTTTGGTGAAGATCGGTTTCGGGAAAAAGGGCAGTTTACCAGATACATTTTTTGTTGTAACAAGAGTAAAGTACTTGATAAATAAAGTATCCTGATAAGAAGATCTTAATAATCCACTGTAGAAACGTAGATGAAATATCTATAAATGTAGAGGCCACTTGAACGGGGTGGGGGTAATTTTCTATAAATGAAAATTATAGTTGAAGGGGTAGGGGATAATGTTTATATGTGTACTACGTTATCGGCAACATAGTAGTTGTTTATTGTTAAAATTCCTTCCCGGGCTGTTTGGCCGTAGTCCAATGTTTTCTGCAAAACCAGACGTTTCGGCAGTGCTGTCAACTGCCATCATAAGTGAAAATCGAGTGCGATGACGTGTGGTGGTATACGTTAGTGACCACAGTACTGTGGTTAAGGCTGAAGCAATAAGTGGAAAGAAGTAGTTCCTATGGGAACATTTCATTTCATAAATGATTTTAAATATAAATCTTAGAACATGGAAGTCATGTATAGTTCTCCATATCGATATTTTTTTCTATGGCAAACGACAACAGCCGCAACTTCAAACAGAATCAAATAATGTTTAGTATACAGCCCTGAATTGTAGAGTTCTCAAGACTTTTTGTCTTTGGTGAAGATCGGTTAAGGGAAAGGGGTAGTTTACTGGCAACGTTTTATGTTTTAACAAGGGTAATTTTTTCTATGACGAACGATAACTGCCTTAAATTGAAACAGAAACAAATACTTTTTTGCACACATTCCTGGATTATAGATAACATAAGGTCTGTAGATTTTGGTGAAGATCGGTTAAGAGAAAAGGGTAGTTTACCTGCAACATTTTATGTTTTAAAAGGGCAATTACTTCCATGTTCCTTAAGGAAATGGAAGTATGGTGATGGCAAAAAAAATCGTGTTCGAGATTATTGCAGATTCTGATTGTACTACACTCAAAACATGAAAAAAGTCATTTTACGAAAAGTGTGTGTGTGTGTGTCTGTAGATTTGTATTTCTATGGCAAACGATAACAGTCGCGATTTCAAACAGAAACAAATAATGTATTGCATACATCTCTAAATTGTAGAGATCTCAAGGCCTGTTAATTTTGGTGAAGATCGGTTGCCGGAAGTGGGTTAGTTTACCTGCAACATTTTATGTTGTAACAAGAGAAATTTATTAATGACAAACGATAACTGCCGTAAATTCAAACCGAATCAAATAATTTTTACATATGTGCCTGAGTTGTAGAATAGTCAAGGCCTGTTGATTTTGGTGATGGTCGGTTACGGGGAAAGGGCAGTTTACCTGAAACATTTTTTGTTGTAACAAGAGTAAAGTACTTAATTTTGATAAATAAAGTATCCTGATAAGAAGATCTTAATAATCCACTGTAGAAACGTAGATGAAATATCTATAAATGAAGAGGCTAGTTGAACGGGATGGGGGTAATTTTCTATAATGAAAATTACACTTGTAGGTGGAGGGGATAATTTTACTTCCATGTTCCTTAAGGAAATGTAAGTATGGTGATTGCAAAAAAAATCGTGTTCGAGATTATTGCAGATTCTGATTGTACTACACTCAAAACATGAAAAAAGTCGTTTTTCGAAAAGTTTCTCTGTGTGTCTGTCTGTAGATTTTTTTTCTATGGTAAACGATAACAGCCGCAAATTCAAACAGAATCAAATAATTTCTAGCATACAGCCCTTATTTGTAGAGTAATCAGAAGCTATTGGTTTTGGTGAAGATCGGTTAAGGGAAAGGGGTAGTTTACCTTCAACATTTTATGTTTTAACAAGGGTATTTTCTATGGTAAACGATAACAGCCGCAAATTCAAACAGAATCTAATAATGTTTTTCATACAGCCCTGTATTGTAGAGTTCTCAACACCTAATGTTTTTTGTTGAAGATCGGTTAAGGGAAAGGGGTAGTTTACCTGCCACCTTAATGTTTTAACAAGAGTAAAATTTTCTATGACGAACTATAACTGCCGCATATTAAAACAGAATCAAATGATGTTTTGCATGCATCACTGAGTTGCAGAGGACTCAAGACATATTGATTTTGGTGAAGATCAGTTAAGAGTAAGGGGTAGTTTACCTGCAACGTTTGTGTGATAACAAGGGTAATTTTTTCTATGACGAACGATAACTGCCATAAATTCAAACATAATCAAATAAGATTTTGCATACTTAATTAAATTGTAGAGAACTCAAGGCATATTGATTTTGGTGAAGATCGGTTTCGGGGAAAGGGCAGTTTACCAGATATATTTTTTGTTGTAACAAGAGTAAAGTACTTAATTTTGATAAATAAAGTATCCTGATAAGAAGATCATAATAATCCACTGTAGAAACGTAGATGAAATATCTATAAATGTAGAGGCCAGTTGAACGGGGTGGGGGTAATTTTCTATAAATGAAAATTATACTATTTCTTTTATGAATTTGCTAAATGCTATAATTTTTTATTGTTCGACTAAGCTTTTCGTCATTACTGACATCTTCAGGTCTTAAACAAGCTGATGGCTGCTAAGGATGGCTAAGGATAGTAAGGATGGCTGCTAATTTAAACAATACGAAGAATGAAAATTATAGTTGAAGGGGTAGGGGATAATTTTTATGTGTACTATGTTATCGGCAACATAGTAGTTGTTTGTTGTTAAAATTCCTTCCCGGGCTGTTTGGCCGTAGTCCAATGTTTTCTGCAAAACCAGATGTTTCGACAGTGCTGTCAACTGCCATCATCAGTGAAAATCGAGTTCGATAACGTGTGGTGGTATACGTTAGTGACCACAGTACTGTGGTTAAGGCTGAAGCAATAAGTGAAAGAAGTAGTTTCTATGGAAACATTTCATTTCATAAATGATTTTAAATATAAATCTTAGAACATGGAAGTCATGTATGGTTCTCCATACCGATATTTTTCTTTGGCAAACGACAACAGCCGCAACTTCAAACAGAATCAAATAATGTTTAGCATACAGCCCTGAATTGTAGAGTTCTCAAGACCTTTTGTTTTTGGTGAAGATCGGTTAAGGGAAAGGGGTAGTTTACTAGCAACGTTTTATGATTTAACAAGGGTAATTTTTTCTATGACGAACGATAACTGCCGAAAATTAAAACAGAATCAAATACTTTTTTGCCAATATTCCTGGATTACAGAGTACATAAGTTCTTTAGATTTTGGTGAAGATTGGTTAAGAGAAAAGGGTAGTTTACCTGCAACATTTTATGTTTTAAAAGGGCAATTACTTCCATGTTCCTTAAGGAAATGGAAGTATTGTGATGGAAAAAAAAATCGTGTTCATGATTATTACAGATTCTGATTGCACTACACTCAAAACATGAAAAAAGTCATTTTTCGAAAAGTGTGTGTGTGTGTGTGTCTGTAGATTTGTATTTATATGGCAAACGATAACAGTCGCAAATTCAAACAGAAACAAATAATTTTTTGCATACAGCTCTGATTTGTAGAGTTCTCAAGACCTATTGTTTTGGTGAAGATCGGTTGTGGGAAAGGGGTAGTTTACCTTCAACGTTTTATGTTTTAACAGGGCAATTACTTCCATGTTCCTTAAGGAAATGGAAGTATGGTGATGGCAAAAAAAATCGTGTTCGAGATTATTGCAGATTCTGATTGTACTACACTCAAAACATGAAAAAAGTCATTTTTCGAAAAGTGTGTGTGTGTCTGTAGATTTGTATTACTATGGCAAACGATAACAGTCGCAAATTCAAACAGAAACAAATAATTTTTTGCATACAGCTCTGATTTGTAGAGTACTCAAAACCTCTTGTTTTTGGTGAAGATCGGTTTAGGGAAAGGGGTAGTTTACCGGCAACGTTTTATGTTTTAACATGGGTAATTTTTCATATGATGAATGATAACTGCCGTATATTCAACCAGAATCAAATAATGTTTTGCATACCTTCCTGAGCTATAGAGATCTCAATGTCCGTTGATTTTGGCGAAGATCGGTTAATGGAAAGGGGTAGTTTACCAGCAACATTTTATGTTTTAACAACGGTAATTTTTTCTATTACGAACGATAACTGCCGCACATTCAAACAGAATCAAATATATTTTTGCATACGTTCCTCCATTGTAAAAGACTGAAGGCTTGTTGATTTTGGTGAAGATCGGTTACGGAAAAGGGGTAGTTTACCGTCCACATTTTATGTTTTAACAAGAGTAATTGTTTCTATGACGGACGATAACTGTCGCACATTTAAACTGAATCAAATAATTTTGTGCATACCTTCCTCATTGGTGATAACTCAAGGTCTGTTGATTTTGTTAAAGATCGGTTAAGGGAAAGGGGTAGTTTACCAGCAACATTTTATGTTGTAACAAGAGAACGTTTTCCATGAAGAACGATAACTACCGTATTATATGTGTACTACGTTATCGGCAACAAAGTAGTAGTTTGTTGATAAAATTCCTTCCCGGGCTGTTTGACCGTAGTCCAATGTTTTCTGCAAAACCTGACATTTCGGCAGTGCCGTCGACTGCCATCGTCAGTGAAAATCGAGTGCGATAACGTGTGGTGAAATACGTTAGTGACCATAGTACTGTGGTTAAGGCTGAAGCAATAAGTGGAAAGAAGTAGTTTCTATGGAAACATTTCATTTCCTAAATGATTTTAAATATAAATCTTAGAACATGGAAGTCATGTATGGTTCTCCTACCTATATTTTTTTTTTGACGAACGATAACTGCCGTAAATTCAAACATAATCAAATAAATTTTTGCATACAACCATAAATTGTAGAGAGCTCAAGGCCTGTTGATTTTGGTGAGGATCGGTTAAGCGAAAGAGGTCGTTTACCTGCAACATTTTATGTTGTAACAAGACAAATTTTTAAAGGCAAGACAAGAATAAAAGGCAAGAACTTATAAACTCAGAGATTAATAACCCAATAACCAAATGACAAATGACTAATAAACTGACAATGACCTGATTCAATAGATCGGATAAATACAAAAGGAACAACGGAACAAGGAAGAAGGAACCAAGAACTAAATGTGATCAAGAATTTGATTATGAACATTGTAATTCCCTAATAATGACCATTAAAATGTATGTTAATAAATACACTAATGTAATTAGAGT
The DNA here is from genome assembly GCA_034769895.1 of Magicicada septendecula. Classification (NCBI taxonomy): domain Eukaryota; kingdom Metazoa; phylum Arthropoda; class Insecta; order Hemiptera; family Cicadidae; genus Magicicada; species Magicicada septendecula. The sequence goes on along the minus strand of CM068368.1, from coordinate 743,040,647 downwards.
ATAGATGAGATGTACCTAGGGCAATAATGACAAATAAGAAAGATAGTAATGTTATGTATATTTTGTTAATGAAGGAATGTACTCATAAATATAAGATAGGGAATTAATAATACACACACCCTAATGAATGGTGATAAATATAATCAAAACTAGTAAATCATATCCTAAGGCAAATAAAGGCCACAGTTAATAACCAAAAGTGATCATTAGTGAAGGGAAAATAAAATAAACACTTATAACCAGTAACCCCATGATGATATTAACATAAATAAACAACCCAGTGAATAATCAAGTGAGTGGAAGAAAGAGTATATTAATACAAAAGTGGTGACATGTAGTGATAGCATGTTGCATATAATAAGTGAAAGTGAATAAATCAAAAACCTTCTATGAAGGAAAAAGTGTAGTTGGTGAACTTGAAAAAGTATTCTAGTTAGCAGACTGTATTAGAATAACTGGAAGACCTGTAATAAACTTTGTACTAGCAAGTAAGAGGAACTCATTATAATGTGATTAAGTTAAGCAATAGTTAATAAGAATTATAGGATAAGATAGAAATTAAGTCATTGGAATGAAAGGCAAACAAGAAGATAGACACTGTTTTATAGTGAAGGAATGAGGGAATAGAGTATATTGTGAAAAGTACAGTTTAATAGTAGTATAATAAGAGTGTTATTATTGTTTAAAAAACCAATATAATATAATGAATCATCAGTTGAACCAGATAGTAGTAAGGAATAGAAAGGTAGTTAGAAGTTTTATTTCAGGCTTGAACCTGTCAAGAAATTGTTTATTATTATAATAAGAGGTGTAGTTAGAAACACCAATGTTTATTACTTGTTTCTGTTTAAAAATTGTTTTAAAATACCAAATATAAAGGTAAGAAGTTACAAAGAAATGTCAGATAGTAGTATAGGAAAATCTAGGCTCTAGGCCTGACAGTTGATGATGAATTTTGTAAATTAAAGAACAAACAATAGCCCAATATCAAAGCAGAATATACCAAATGTTTAAACAAGTTAAGTGGGTATTCCTAATACCAAAATGTATAAATAACATCCAATTTTGGATAATATATATATAAAATATAAATAAGGAAAATAACAAAAATGTGATTAGCTACCCAAAAGTAACCATGAGGGGTATCAAAATGATCCTTATCAAAAATTATGAACAATGGTATTCATGTAATAAACCTAGCTATTAATATAAGAAAGATATCTTAATTTGAAGATATTTTGTAGATTTAAACTAAAATAGGACGTTAGAATATAACAATGACATAAATTATCGACCAATGAGAATTAGCATAATTTGTTAGGTAACCATAGCAACCAAAATTTATTGCCAAAAAACCGTTGAATTTTCGTTAATCCATTATTGACCGACGCTGAGGGCGGATGAATGTAGCTCTCAACCCAAATTTTATCCTAAATAAGTAAATTTTGACGGAAATCATAAGAAAAGAAGATAGTATTAGCAGTCCATGGAACACCTGATAATATATTTATTATTAAAATTTTCACAAACCAAAATTATCCGTGGAAATTAAGAAGACTTCTGGAATCATAGCTGACGACTCATCCCGAAGGAAGACCAGAGGTGACCTACTTCAACCCAAGAAGACGGACGAGTGCAGAACGAGTACGAAGCCGAACTTTATGGGAAAACGCGTCTGAACGAGATTGACGAATATCCGAAGAACAGAAGACGACCAGATCCATCCGGAAGAAGCAGACGAGCATCGTGGAAGCCCCAGCTAGAATCGATGAGTATAAAACACTAATCTCTCTAAAATGAATTCCCAATTTTTCGATCCAAAATAACAAATCACAATTTTCACTTCACTGATCACTATTCTGAACTAGAACTGAAAGTATTTATAATATCACTATTATTGAACTTTAATCAATTGATAATTATTTAAACTGAGCTATAATAAATAATTAATAAACATAACTTGTTGATAAAATCCTAACCAAAAATTTTGACTAACTCTCATTGTTGGTTACTTACTTGGATGTATTAAAATATTAAATATTGTGTACCTAGTTTTAAGAATTATTATAAATTTGTGCATTTTATCCGTAATCCAATACTTCTGTAGCCAAAAGGACTTATTAACACTCCCTGGGTAAACATTTTATTGTAAACAAACGGTATTCGCCAGACGGCGTGTACATACTACATTTGAACTGAGCATGCCAACTGAGCAACTGTAAAAGCCGGTGCTAAGATAAAATAATGTACTACTAACTAACTGAAAACTATTAAAGGGTTAATAAATAATGTTATTCTGCAACGCTGTATGTTTGATTCGTACAAATTAAGATAATACATAGAAAATTATTGAAGTGAAAACAACGAACATCACAGTTAGCGAAGTCGACACTGAAGGACGGCGTGCGCCAATCAGGTGGGGAGGCGGCAATATTCAAACCAAACGCCGAGAGATACGGTTTGCCCGTAAATGGTAAGAAAAGGTACAACTCGACTCGCTACACGCAAATAACATTGACAGAAATTATTGAAATAATTAATAACATCAATTATACACCCATACTATACCACGAACCCAACGAGTGAGTTAAAATTAAAAAACACTCGTCACGCACACATTTACCATACGAGTAATAGAACGACTTACAGAATAACACTAAATTTTAAACACCAAGTGACAGAATACGTTACAAAGTGACGCATCCAATGTGTGGCAGAATAACACGGATTCTACAACTAATTACATTAAACAAACCCCACACAAAAGTCACATTACAAAGTGGCGCCCAACGTGGGACAGAATAACACGAATTCTACAACTAATTACATTAAACAAACCCCACACAGAAGTCACATTACAAAGTGGCGTGCCAACTAGTAGGGCTAGGATAACTAAAAAATCATACCAGTAAACTTTACAGATCCTAGCGGCGACTACAGAAATGGAACCGGCAAAGCACGATACGAGGTACCAGACTAAGATACGCAAGAAGGAGGCAGAAAAGTGAGAAAAAAGATCAGAAATGGAGATCGAGAAAGGCACCGGAATGGAAGAAAGAGAAATAACTTCAGTGGAAGATGTGGAAGAATTATTAACCCCTGCAGAGCCAACCAGGACCACGGAAGGAACGAATTTAGACGACCTGATGAGAATTATAATGGAGGGGAATAACAGAACCAGTGAAATGTTTCAACAGATGAATGAAAATGTCAAGAAACAGGATGAAAAAATGGACAAAAATAAAGAGGAAATGAAGGAGGACAATAAAAAATTATTAAAACAGATTAACGAGGAGTTGAACCAGGAGATGAATAAAAGACTAGACAAGAAATTTGAGTCATTAAAGAAGTAATGAGAAAACCAGCGAAACCTTGAGACTAATGAAGGAAGATATTGAAACGCTGAACGACAAAATTGAATACAACCAGGATACATTACAGCAACAATTGACGGAGTACAGAGAAGAATTGAAACAGACTGTAATGGAGACGGAAGAGAAGATAGAGAAAACCAGCGAAGTAGTGTTGCAAGTCCGAGAAGAAATTTTGATCAAGGTGAATGAAGTTAAAGGTGAAGGTAAAAGGAGGGTTGAAGGACTCCAAAAAGAAACGAACAACAAATTAGAACAAATACAGACCAGAGTCGAAGAGAATTATAACAAATTGGATGCATCGGTAAGTGAGGTGAAGGACACCACCACCGCCCAAGAAGGGAAAATGGCAGAGTTTAGAGCAAGAGAACTACGCCTCCAGGAAGAGATCAATGCGTTAAAGGAAGGACCGACCACTGATGAGCTCACACATATCATGCAGTGAGAATAGGGAAACAATCAACTTCAAAAATTACAAACGCAACCCAATTGAATTCATAGAACGGGTAGAAGAGAACCTAGCCCGAACCAGGGAAACACGGTGGACGGTAATTAAGGGCATGATCGACGAAATGTTCAAGGAAGTTCACGACAATTGGTGGACGGCTGTGAGACCAGATATACATAATTTTAATGAATTTAAAAAACTATTCAAGGACAAATACTGGTCGGAGGCGACACAGCACGTGGTCAGAAATAACACCAGCAACGGCCGATTCGACCCTTACCTGGGACAGTCTCCAACCGCCTACTTCTTAGGTAAGGTTAGTGTAGCTAGGAACCTCGAACCTAACATCCCTGAAGAGTGCTTAGTGACCCAATTGGCATACCACTACGATGGAGAAATCACCAAAAGCCGTTTGAGTGGAAGAATCAAGACGATTCAAGAGATGGCCGCGTTATTGGGGGAATATGAGCGGGAAAACATCATGTGTTGAACAGGCAAAAGAACACCCCGAACTACAGAAACTACGATAACAGAAATCATCCAAGTGGGCCGCAAGGAAACCATACACCGGCTAATCATCCGCCTGCCAACCCCAATAATTATAGAGGTTTTAATAATAATGATAATAACCATAATTATCCGAGGAATTATAACCAGAATTACTCCAACAACAATAACAATCAAAATAATTCCTACAACAGGGGTAATAACCAAAACGGAGGTGGTTACAACAGGCCCAACAATCAATACAACAATAACAACCAGTCGGGGCCGAATCAAACATACAGGTGACGGGTAAATTATATAAATGCCGAGAGTAGAAACGACGGAAGACGTGGTTATAGAAGACCAAGGAGCCGGAGTGCTGAAGAAAACAGAAGGAGTCGAGAACGAATAACTTTCAATGACCACTCGGTGGAAAGAATGCAAACCACTGAGGATAATCACCCCATCAGATCAGAGGACCACGCCGAAGGCAACGCCCAACATTTAAACGAGCAGCGGCAGTGAGAATACCACAGGACCCGTCACTGATCCGATCTATTGGGTTATTAACAAGACTGACTAACCAGACAACTGACGACACAATAACAATAATTCAGAACCACTACCTGAAGAACATCCGTGAGGAGTTAATGGAAGAAAATTCCACATTAATCAAACACCCGGATAACGAAATTGCCTATGTTATTGCCAAGGTATATGGTGTAACTGTAAAATTTATGATTGACACAGGTGCCAATGTGTCTTTAATTGATACAAATATGTATGATAAAATTCAAAAAGAGAGTAAGATCAGCTTACCCACGTTACCAGTAAGTAACATTGTTTTAATTGGAGCCACTGGAAGGCAGAATAAAACTATTAAGAGACAAGTGTCTCTAGAAGTAAGAAGTAATGGCGAGACACTGCCAATGATATTCTTAATTGCTCATAACTTACCATTCGAAATTCTAATTGGTTGTGATATCCTAAGGAAGTATTCTGCAATTATCGATATGAGACTATCAAAAGTAACTATGAAATACGAAGACAGAGAATGGATAGCAGAATTAACAGGGAGCAAGGGGGTCATCCCAATCAGTACAATATATAATATAAGAACGATTTGTGATTCACCAGACCGAAGGTGGGAAGTGAAACCAGACAATCAAATAAACAGTGACATCCTATGGGATCAGAAGTTAGAGGAAATCCGACAGTTTCGAGGGACCCAAAGACGGGAATCCATTAACGGATCAAGAGGTGGAGAAATTAATAATGATTTATAACAAATACCGCCATGTATTTTCCGACCAACCAGGAAAGGTACGGGGGTATCAGTGCGAGTTGAAATTCAAAGAAGTGGCCAACTTTAATAAGAAATCCTACCCGATAGCGTATGCAGCAAAGGAAGCAGTACGCATAGAAATTAATAAAATGCTGGAGGAACACATAATTGAGTACAGTTGTTCGCAGTACACCAGTCCTATAGTAGCTGTTACCAAGAAGGATGGAAGGGTACGCCTATGTCTTGACGCCAGAGAAATAAATAAGATCCTAATCAACGACAGGACATCTCCTGGTGAAATTGAGGAGATCCTCAAAAAGTTTCATGGTACTCAATTGATCAGTACCTGGGATACAGTTTGCGGGTACTGGCAAGTAGAATTGCACCCAGCCAGTAGAAAATACGTAGCGTTCATATTTGAAGGCAGGAACTACCAGTTCAAACGACTACCTTTTGGGCTGGTAAACTCGGTAGCAATATTTGTCCGCTGCATGGACCAGATATTGGGTCCTGAAACTATGAATTATACAACTGTGTATGTCGATGATTTGCTGATCACTTCATCCAACTGGGAGGAGCATTGTATGAGAGTAGAGAGGGTACTAGAGAAATTATCCATCAACAATGTAACTTTAAAATTAGAAAAGTCAAAGCTGATAGCAGCAGAAGTCCAATTCCTTGGATTCAACCTGTCACGACAAGGAATAACACCATCAATCGACAAAGCAGATGCTATTCAACGTTTCCCTACCCCTAAAAATAAGAAACAGTTACAGTCGTTCCTGGGCATCTGTAACTACTACAGAAAATTTCAGCAAAATTATTCTGAGCTGACTACCAAACTGTCACCACAACTATCATCTAAGACCAAGTGGATGTGGGGCCCAGAACAAGAAACGATTTTCAACACCATTGAAAAACACTTCCTCGACACAATCATGTTAAACCACCCCGATTTCAATAGACCCTTTTACATGAACTGCGATGCCAGCGACATTAGCTTGGGGTCGGTACTCTATCAAGAGGACAAGGATGGAAACCACCAAGTAATAAGTTTCGCCAGCAGAACGTTAAACCAGTGTGAGCGTAATTACCATGTAACCGAAAAAGATCTGTTGAGCGTGGTCTTTTCTTGTGGAAAATTTCGAACTTATATTCTTGGATATCCTATCACAGTGCGCACCGACCATAAGTCTATTTCCTTCTTAAAGAACTGCAAGCTCAGCCATGGTCGATTAACCAGATGGATTCTTGCTCTCCAAGAATATCACATCAACTGGGAGTATATCCCTGGCAGTAAAAACACAGCAGCTGATGTGCTATCCCGAATTAACACCGAACAGCAAACCTTCAATGGAGAGAAGGAGACCATAGTAAAAGTATTTAATATTATGAAAAGCAGATCCGACCTAGAAGTGATACTGAATAGAGTAAAACAACACCAGAAGGAGGATAAGAAATTGAATCAAATCCAAGAGCGGCTGAACCAACAAGAAGAAAGAGCCATATATTTCTATTGTTTGCATGAAGATATTTTATTTATTAAAACCAAACCAACCAAAATACATGGAAACTAATAATACCTAAAGGAACTGAAGCTGGGATTATAATGGAATACCACCTCAGATACGGACACATGGGAGCACTGAAGGTGACAAAAGCATTAGAAGAACATATCTACCTGAAGGACATTAACCGGAGGGTAAGGAAGACCATAAGAAGCTGTCACATATGCCAACTTGTTAAGTGCAACAACGACAAGAAGGAAGGAGTAATGCAACCAATAACTTCTGCCAATAAACTGGAACGAGTCTTCTTAGACATATGTGGACCCATGCCACGTAGTGGAGGAAGAAAGCAGTACAAGTTCATAATTATTATCATGGACCATTACACAAAATTTGTAAAATTATACCCTATCAACCATGCTACTACAAACAAAGTACTGAACATTATAACGCAGAGGTACATTACAGAAGTGGGGAGTCCAACAAATATTATCACTGACCATGGTACCCAATTCCGAGGAAGACGATGGAAAGACACATTGATGGATCTGGGCATCCGAACGTACAAAACTTCGATTTACCACCCGAACAGCAACCCAGCTGAAAGAGTGCTCCGTGAAGTTGGGAGGATTCTTCGAACATACTGGCACGATCAGCAACGTAAGTGGAGTGAATACCTCGAAGCCACAGAAAATTTCATAAACCTCGCTTATCACGAATCCATTAAGGATACTCCTTACACCATCATGTACGGAAAACCACCACCTCGAGCTATAGAAGAACTTGTCAATTTCCCCGCCAATCCGGAATACCAATTCGATAACGCTAGATTCTACAGCAAGATAGCGGAACAAATAGAAAAGAAAAAGGAAAAATATCACAGAATTCAACCGAAAGCAATCCGATACCATGAAGGAGAAAAAGTGCTAATACGGAACCGAGAGTTACCAAGTTCCAGAGAGGGAATCACAAAGAAATTGCTATTATTTTATAATGGACCCTATCTCATTGTAAAAGACAACCAAAACAATACCTATGTCATAAGTGAGATAACAACCAAGAAAATCAAAGGGACTTACAACCAGTCTTCTTTGAAAAAATATTATAAAACAGTGTCAGAAAGTTAAAAAGAATTTGGAGAGTAATCATTATCTAAATTCAAAAAATTAAAGTAAGCACAACTTACAATAAGTATTTGATTGAAATTATTATATGAATGAAAGGGAATTTAGAAGAAAGATTAGCTAAATTCAAAACAAAGTAAGTACAAACTTACGACCAAGTGTGAAACAAAATGTGTAAACCCATGTAATTTTGAAAAACGTGTATAATGAAGTATCATAAAAATTGATATAAAATAATAAAATATTACACAAATAATGATGACGCTACATAACATCATTAACTAACCCTATCACAAAAGGGAATAATAAAGAATTAACGTTTCACAAAAGAAAAGACAAGACAATCAAATAAAAAATGACAATGACATATTAACTGAACAATCACTGAAAAAATATAAGTGAGCCAGAAACCAGCTACAATGTTAATTTTGAATATAAATGAGCAATAAAGTGATAACAAATAAAATCACTACCATATGAAGTAAGCTAATGAAACAATGCAAAATACCTATTAAATATCGCCATAAGCTTAGAAAAAGGAGTCCAAATAAGTCACTGAGATGAAAAGGTCATGAGATGTATAAAAGAGAGAATAATTAATCCCAAAAATGTTTTATTGTATTGATATTCTATGAGTCGAAAACAGACGACTATTATTATAATTATTATGAATATTATTATGTGATGATTTTATGTTGAGATACGTCCAACAATTATTTATGTTATTGAGCAGATAGGCAAGACCTCTGAACTCAAGATGTGTATAAATGGATAGCAGAGTAATAGAGCCACACGTGCCCTCTAGCTAGTACCAATTTATATGAAGGGGAGAGAAGAAAAATTTTAGGGAAATAGAACATACAAGGGATAACACTCGTAATAAAATAATACCGAATACCATATCATGAACCACGACTTAATAAAAATGAATAAAGAAGAAGGTAGCGATTGATGAATTCCTGAATGATAACAACTTGATTAAATGAACTATATTGATGATTTCCGAAAAAACATAATGACCTTTGTTTCGAAATAATCAATTTTGGTGGCGATGCATTATGTAACATGACATAAGGTAGTGAAGATACAATGATAATTAATTATAAAACAAAGAAGCTGAAGACAAGAATAAAAGGCAAGAACTTATAAACTCAGAGGTTAATAACCCAATAACCAAATGACAAATGACTAATAAACTGACAATGACCTGATTCAATAGATCGGATAAATACAAAAGGAACAACGGAACAAGGAAGAAGGAACCAAGAACTAAATGTGATCAAGAATTTGATTATGAACATTGTAATTCCCTAATAATGACCATTAAAATGTATGTTAATAAATACACTAATGTAATTAGAGTATAGATGAGATGTACCTAGGGCAATAATGACAAATAAGAAAGATAGTAATGTTATGTATATTTTGTTAATGAAGGAATGTACTCATAAATATAAGATAGGGAATTAATAATACACACACCCTAATGAATGGTGATAAATATAATCAAAACTAGTAAATCATATCCTAAGGCAAATAAAGGCCACAGTTAATAACCAAAAGTGATCATTAGTGAAGGGAAAATAAAATAAACACTTATAACCAGTAACCCCATGATGATATTAACATAAATAAACAACCCAGTGAATAATCAAGTGAGTGGAAGAAAGAGTATATTAATACAAAAGTGGTGACATGTAGTGATAGCATGTTGCATATAAGTGAAAGTGAATAAATCAAAAACCTTCTATGAAGGAAAAAGTGTAGTTGGTGAACTTGAAAAAGTATTCTAGTTAGCAGACTGTATTAGAATAACTGGAAGACCTGTAATAAACTTTGTACTAGCAAGTAAGAGGAACTCATTATAATGTGATTAAGTTAAGCAATAGTTAATAAGAATTATAGGATAAGATAGAAATTAAGTCATTGGAATGAAAGGTAAACAAGAAGATAGACACTGTTTTATAGTGAAGGAATGAGGGAATAGAGTATATTGTGAAAAGTACAGTTTAATAGTAGTATAATAAGAGTGTTATTATTGTTTAAAAAACCAATATAATATAATGAATCATCAGTTGAACCAGATAGTAGTAAGGAATAGAAAGGTAGTTAGAAGTTTTATTTCAGGCTTGAACCTGTCAAGAAATTGTTTATTATTATAATAAGAGGTGTAGTTAGAAACACCAATGTTTATTACTTGTTTCTGTTTAAAAATTGTTTTAAAATACCAAATATAAAGGTAAGAAGTTACAAAGAAATGTCAGATAGTAGTATAGGAAAATCTAGGCTCTAGGCCTGACAGTTGATGATGAATTTTGTAAATTAAAGAACAAACAATAGCCCAATATCAAAGCAGAATATACCAAATGTTTAAACAAGTTAAGTGGGTATTCCTAATACCAAAATGTATAAATAACATCCAATTTTGGATAATATATATATAAAATATAAATAAGGAAAATAACAAAAATGTGATTAGCTACCCAAAAGTAACCATGAGGGGTATCAAAATGATTCTTATCAAAAATTATGAACAATGGTATTCATGTAATAAACCTAGCTATTAATATAAGAAAGATATCTTAATTTGAAGATATTTTGTAGATTTAAACTAAAATCCATTATTGACCGACGCCGAGGGCGGATGAGTGTAGCTCTCAACCCAAATTTTATCCTAAATAAGTGAATTTTGACGGAAATCATAAGAAAAGAAGATAGTATTAGCAGTCTATGGAACACCTGATAATATATTTATTATTAAAATTTTCACAAACCAAAATTATCCGTGGAAATTAAGAAGACTTCTGGAATCATAGCTGACGACTCATCCCGAAGGAAGACCAGAGGTGACCTACTTCAACCCAAGAAGACGGACGAGTGCGGAACGAGTACGAAGCCGAACTTTATGGGAAAACCCGTCTGAACGAGATTGACGAATATCCGAAGAATAGAAGACGACCAGATCCATCCGGAAGAAGCAGACGAGCATCGTGGAAGCCCCAGCTAGAATCGATGAGTATAAAACACTAATCTCTCTAAACGAATTCCCAATTTTTCGATCCAAAATAACAAATCACAATTTTCACTTCACTGATCACTATTCTGAACTAGAACTGAAAGTATTTATAATATCACTATCATTGAACTTTAATCAATTGATAATTATTTAAACTGAGCTATAATAAATAATTAATAAACATAACTTGTTGATAAAATCCTAACCAAAAATTTTGACTAACTCTCATTGTTGGTTACTTACTTGGATGTATTAAAATATTAAATATTGTGTACCTAGTTTTAAGAATTATTATAAATTTGTGCATTTTATCCGTAATCCAATACTTCTGTAGCCAAAAGGACTTATTAACACTCCCTGGGTAAACATTTTATTGTAAACAAACGGTATTCGCCAGACGGCGTGTACATACTACATTTGAACTGAGCATGCCAACTGAGCAACTGTAAAAGCCGGTGCTAAGATAAAATAATGTACTACTAACTAACTGAAAACTATTAAAGGGTTAATAAATAATGTTATTCTGCAACGCTGTATGTTTGATTCGTACAAATTAAGATAATACATAGAAAATTATTGAAGTGAAAACAACGAACATCACAGTTAGCGAAGTCGACACTGAAGGACGGCGTGCGCCAATCAGGTGGGGAGGCGGCAATATTCAAACCAAACGCCGAGAGATACGGTTTGCCCGTAAATGGTAAGAAAAGGTACAAATCGACTCGCTACACGCAAATAACATTGACAGAAATTATTGAAATAATTAATAACATCAATTATACACCCATACTATACCACGAACCCAACGAGCCAGTTAAAAAAAAACGCTCGTCACGCACACATTTACCATACGAGTAATAGAACGACTTACAGAATAACACTAAATTTTAAACACCAAGTGACAGAATACGTTACAAAGTGACGCATCCAACGTGTGGCAGAATAACACGAATTCTACAACTAATTACATTAAACAAACCCCACACAAAAGTCACATTACAATATTCAAACAGAATCAAATAATTTTCTGCATACATTTCTGAAGTTTTAAGTACTCAAGGTCTGTTGATTTTTGGGTGAAGATCGGTTAAGGGAAGGAGTAGTTTACCTGCAACGTTTTGTTTAACAAGGGTAATTTTTTATATGACGAATGATAACTACCGCACATTCAAACAGAATCAAATAATGTTTTCCAAACGTTCCTGAATTGTAAAGATCTGAAGGCCGATTGATTTTGGTGAAGATCGGTTAAGGGAAAGGGGTAGTTTACCAGCCACCTTTAATGTTTTAACAAGAGTACTTGTTTCTATGACGAACGATAACTGCTGCACATTCAAACAGAATCAAATAATGTATTGCATGCATCCCTGAATTGTAGATGACTCAAGACTTATTGATTTTGGTGAAGATCAGTTAAGAGAAAGGGGTAGTTTCCCTGAAACGTTTAATGTGATAACAAGGTTAATTTTTATATGACGATCGATAACTGCCGTAAATACAAACATAATCAAACAATTTTTTGCATACGCCTCTAAATTGTAGAGATCTCAAGGCCTGTTGATTTTGGTGAAGATCGGTTATAACTGTTTAAGGAGTTGATCCCTATTACGCCCCGCGTTCTGGAGCGCCGAATATAACTTAATATTATTTATGCAAATCTACTTGCATACATTAATTGATTATCTTTTTTATGGAAATCTTTACTCTATATAGCCCCGCGTTGTTGGAGCGCCAAATATAACTGTTTTTTATTTGGAGTAATTGACCCACGTCCCACGTGCCCCACGTTCTTTGGGCGGCAAATATAACTAAATTTTGATTAGTTACGATTAATATGTATAATTAAATTTTATTACTGTCAAATTATTTGTGTCCCGCGTGGTGGGACGCTAAATTGTAACTAAAATAGTATTGTTCTTTTGATTTAATTAATTGATTAATTAATGATTCTGTTTAATTAATTCTCACCTTGTAGTGGTGCCAGATTGATCAATTGTAGTGTGCGCGCCAATTGTGTCGGCGTCAAATATAATTATTAAAGTTTTTTATGTTACATACTAAATTTTATCTTTAGGTGTATCAAATGATTGACAACATACACAAGGCTTAGCAAGGTTAACTTAATTTATTATACTTAACAACATTGATGTCACTTCCTTAAATTATGACAATTAATAACATCGACATGACTTACTTATTCCCCTGAAAAGAAACACAACATATATCTTGAATCCTTACTGACTACATCAATCTACCAATTATTATTTTGTTAACCCTTGCTAACTTTCTTCTACTCTTCATCTAGAGGCTTATTAGATTTTTAATCATCATTATTACACATTTTATTCTATTAGACTTTAATCATCATTATTACACATTTTATTCTATATTAACCAATGGATTCATAAAATTTGATATCGATTACCATCATCTGTCATAATTATCTTATGAATTTGCCTGACTAGCTACTTGTTATTACTTTCCCTAAATATTATTACGTATGGGTACTTTCAGATGAACAGACAGTGTTATACTTAATTAGTGCATAAATATAAAATTTACTTGGTGTACGTTAATCCATTCTACGGCGAAAAGTCCTCTGCTCCAGGTTCTGGGAATCCTTGCGGCTGGCATTATATCCTCGTAGCATGCACTGACGCACTTATCACTTCTCTTCTCGCACTCCGACACAAGTGTATGTAATTTTTAGTTTAGTTCTGGTGATTTGACCTTCGAATTCCGTACATGATATTTAATAATTCTAACTTTTATTGATATGTTCTACTCAAGTGTCATTACTACGTGATGTATGTTTTGTGATTTGATTCACACTGTTTTTCGTGGATTTACTTTATTAACCCGACATTTGTTTATATTTAATGGTGTTTAAAATTGTTGTCTATCTCTTACTCATTCTACCGCACTTCTGTTCCGTTTAACGTCTCTGATAATAATGTTACTCAAGGCGACCAACTTAGTCGATTTTAATTATATTTCGTCATGTCTTTTAACAAACTCTAAGTTCCATTACCGGCTCCCGATTCTCGACTGTTCGTACTCACACAGATTCTTCAACCGATACAAGACTCTTTCCGTTACAACATCCGCACTCCCGTCAGTTCCGATATCTAACTTATACGACTCCGGCTATTAGATATTATATATAAGACTCCCGATACACAACTCCGTCGTTCATACTCTCCGTATCAGAATAAAACTCCAGACTTAAGACCTAAGACATCAGACATAAGACCTAAGACATCCGCTCGCGGTCAGCACTCTAGTTTATACCCCAAAATCCCACTATTTTCTCTAATTCCCACTTAATTTCACAACCTCTGCGCTTCTATTCGTTTTCGCTTGTTTTCTGGTGGAAACTCCGTCTTACCACTCTAGATTCTCATCTCCCTTCGTTTCTTATTCGTTCCTCCAGTTCGTTTCCTTGGTAACCACTTCTTGTGGAGACATTCTCCTCAACTCTCGACTCTGATAGGCTGTCTTATTCCCTACCCTTACAAGTTCATGGTTGACTCCACCCCATCGTTTGAGTCGGATGACCAATTTCACGGCTGTCTATCACCCTCGTATTTTGGCGTACTTGTCCTTTATAGATAAAGTGCTTTTAATTGTTGTGTGGTCCATTCATCTGCTCTTTTTGTTCACCATGTGTCCTGCTTCTTACCCGTGACCAATCGCTCGTATTGTCAACTAGTTCTCCTAGTCGTTCCCACGACGAGTGTGGTCAATTCTGAGTATTCCAGACAGCTGCTATATCTTGCTCTCCAAGCCTTTCTTCGTCGCGTACCCTTCTGGTAAAGCTGGACGTCCCGTCGTTCGTTCTCAGTGCAAGCGTATTGTCTATTCAAGTCAGGCATTTCCTTTCTATTGTTGCGATGTAACACTGCATTTGGTGTGCAGCTCGACACATGTGGCTAATTGTCTTTGGGATAGCGTAGCTATGTCGCCTTGTCAACGATTTATTGTTTCTTCTTAGCGATATATTTCGCCTTTGTCTATCTTGGGCCGTTGCGCGTCACCCGCAATTCGCTTCGCCGTACAACTGCTGCGACTTTAGTTATTGTTCGCCTAAACCCTTGCCTTCCCTTGTCTTGAACAACATGTTACCGGGCCATCGTATATCTGTCAGCACCCTCGTTACACCGTCCACTTACAAAAAAAAAATTTTATCTAGACATGTCATCGTTATACGGTTAAGGGAAAGGGGTTAGTTTACCTGCAACATTTTATGTTGTAACAAGAGAAATTTTTTAATGACGAACTATAACTGCCGTAAATTCAAACCGAATCAAATAATTTTTACATATGTGCCTGAGTTGTAGAAGACTCAAGGCCTGTTGATATTGGTGAAGATCGGTTACGAGGAAAGTGTAGTTTACCTTAAACATTTTCTGTTGTAACAAGAGTAAAGTACTTAATTTTGATAAATAAAGTATTCTGATAAGAAGATCTTAATAATCCATTGTAGAAACGAAGATTAAATATCTATAAATGAGGAGGCTAGTTGAACGGGATGGGGGTAATTTTCTATAAATGAAAGTTATAGTTGATGGGGGAGGCGATAATTTTACTTCCATGTTCCGTAAGGAAATGGAAGTATGGTGATGGCAAAACCAATCGTGTTCGAGATTATTGCAGATTCTGATTGTACCACCCTCAAAACATGAAAAAAGTCATTTTTTGAAAAGTGTCTGTGTGTCTGTCTGTCTGTCTATCTTAGATTTCTTTTCCTATGGCAAACAATAACAGCCGTAAATTAAAACAGAATCAAATAATTTTTTGCATACAGCCCTGAATTGTAGAGTTATCAAGACCTATTGTTTTTGGAGAAGTTCGGTTAAGGGGAAGGGGTAGTTTACCGGCAACGTTTTTTGTTTTTACAAGGGTATTTTCTATGGCAAACGATAACAGCCGCAAATTCAAAGAGAATAAAATAATGTTTTGCATAAATTCCTGAATTGTGTTGTAACCTATCGATTGGCTGCTAAGTTACAACTGTTTTGTTTGACGTGTTTCCGGAGGTGAAGTTGAATCATTAGAATGAAGCGTTCTTCTTGAAGACAATTTATTGTGATTAGCAAAATACAAACGAACTTTTACAACTTACTTTATACAAACCTTCTTGACAAACTAAAGTCAGTTAATTCAATTACTCTTTTAAACTCTAAGTACCTTCAGTTACTATTACTTAGGTCACAAATTAATGTAACTACTTTTAGTTACTTCAAAAATTACAAAAACAAACTATTGACAACATCTGGTTTTCAGGCTCTCTAAGAACACCTTCCAACACAGATCAAAGTCAAAATAAAAATGAGAAATGATGTGTAAGTTCTCTGGGACCGCTTACAATCAGATCTGTCTTCTCCAGCGAATGTTAAGAGTTTTTATAGTATATCATCGTGGGTGTAACACTTAATTTAGTGTTGGGACTGTTCTCTCCTATTAATTCTAAAATCTTAACTATGATAGGCTAAAACTAATTGGAGTAAGGGTAAATCTCTTATAATTTTATAGGAACTATCACTATTCGTCTGAGACACTGCATCACGTGACCCTACGTCACGATTTGGGGGTGTTTACTACTTTAGATTAAAAGTTCTCACGCAAATACAACACCTGTCTTCACCAATGTTCACACGGAGTACACCTGGCCTCACACTTGTGACCAATTACTTGACTCCCCCAAAAGGATATCAAATTTGTGTGACATTTTATATTTCCTGTCTGGGCCTTGTCACCATTAATTCTTATTAGATGTGTCTCGCCAGATTTCCTACGATTATCACTCCCTGGACAGTCACGCTTATTGAGAAAGGGTGAGATACCATTCACGACCCTGGGAAAATTCCCTAAAACTAATTTTTATGTTCAAAACATATGCTACAGTCTCGTATACACACTTGACACCTGTCCCTGTTTCCCACACAACTAAGAATTTCTTATTTTCTCACTTCTAATTAACAATTATGCTACAAGTACAGTAAGTACAATTGACAATTACAACACCTTCCCCCTTATTTTAAGCTTTAAGCTACACAATGCTTAATTGCACTAAACTACTATTACAATTCAAATATCTTGCTTAATTTTATAAGTGATTACATAATTTTATAAATTTTAAATTTCTACAATAATACATTACTATCACTACTGAACTGATCAAACTAATACAAACAATTCTATTTACACCTTACTGTAGTTTCACCGAATTACTTTACTTGATACTACATTAATTTTCCCATTATTATGTTCTTTTCGACCTTGGTCGCATTTTATTTTCAAACTCTTTTAGTTTTACAATTTCATCCTCTAATTGAGTACAACCGTTTGTTGGACTCTCTCCTCTTATTGCAGTCAGGTCATGGACTGTCGCTCCATACTGGTACTGATTTACTACAATTGGTTTGGTACTTAATGTCTGTACCCGTTTAAAAGATTCCTCAAACTTCTCTTCTAACCTGTTACTACAACATCTACCAATCAATGGTAACAACCATTTTGGACAAAATCTTTTATATACATAGTATAAAATTCCTGTTGTTATTAACCCACAGATTATATACATCATTACTGAATGATGCGCTACCTTTGACTTGTAAATTTCATGCATATTCTCTTCCTCAATAGCTTTTCTAATTTCATTTAATCTGTAACTGGCTGCATCTAAATCGTCAGCATGCATTTCCACAGTTTTCAAATACTTTGGTAATTTTAACGTAGGTAGTTTTACATCATCTTTAACTACACTATTCAATTCATCACAGGAATCAATTTCTATATCCACAGGTGGGATAATTGGTATTGTACCATTACTTTCATATTTAGTATTTGACAATAACATTATACCTGAGCCATACGCTCTGCACGTTGGTGCTAAATTAAAAATTCCCACATTACTTAATTGTACCGAATGTATAATGGATGGCATACCAGCCAGTTTACAACTAATTTTCAATGTCTCATCCTCTGGTAAAACATAAAGCCATGAGTCTGATTTCATCATTCTCTGCCATAAAGGATTATTAATTCTAGTTATTCTCTGATCGCAACTCTTTGCATCATAATCACCTTTAAACAATTTTCCTTCACAAGATTTATGTAAATTTACTTGATAAATAGGATTCATTTGTTGCCAACAATTACATCATTTTCTAATTTTTTACAATTATTCAATTCATCTGACTTTAAATAAATAAAATATTGTTTAATATCGTCTATACCCAAGTATTCAGTTTTGGGTTGAATGAATAGATATTCATTATTTTTTAAATATTTTGGTAATGGTGATACCTTATACAATTCAAATAATAAATCGTTAATCAAAGGAATAACGAATACATACACTAACTTATTGTCCTTAACATACACACAAATAGAAAATAAGTCTAAGAATGAGTGAATATTGTCATCATTCACCGCAAGAGGAAATGACAGTTCTGCAGGTAATTTTCCTCTAATAGATTCTAATTCATATTTTAAAGTTTTTAAATTAATAACAGAGGAGTAATAGCTTGTAACAATTCTTTAACATCAGTTTCTAATTGAATAGCTTCAATGTGGATATATTCCACATATTCAGTCATTGCTGCCTGAAAAGTTATATTATTAAGTTTTTCATTTAATACTTTTCGAGTCAAATTTTGAAAATCAATAATTTTATCAAAGCTTTCTATGATTTTACCTTGATTAATATTCGCATCATTAATTGTCTTATTAATAGTCTTAATGGTTGAAATCATGACAGCGGCTTGTTCTTTTTCTAATTTTGATAGCTCATACTGATTGTAGCTAACCTCTTTAATTTTGTCATCATAATACATGGCATCGTCATGATCCATAGTCCCAAATAAAATTTTCGCTGCTTCACCTATAGTGTCAAACATACCTCTTTTAAATCTACGATCCTTTGGTTCGCTATGTCCTAATTGCATTTTTAACTGATTAACATTTTCTTTAATGTCATTCATAGTCTTTTGCGTAGCAATACTTACTTTACTACAATAATCAGAGTATTCTCTAGTACAAAATCTCTTAAGCTTATTATATCTGTTTCTAACATTTTCTAATCGTTGTAAATAATTATTAATATCTACATACGTAATTAATTTCCAATTTTCATTAGTCAATTGAACTGTTCCAAATTTTTCGAAATATACACCAGGATTACTTCTTACTTTTGTTACACTGAATTGATTGTCATCTGCGTCCGTTTTCCTTAATATAAGTCCAAAAATTATCACTGTACACAAGGTCAATAGCTCCATCTGCAACATGCAATTTCTAATTAATCTTCATACCTCTTTATTCGGTTTACATGTACTTTAATTAATTTTCTCCCTTTCCGTAAAGTGTAATTTACTTCGGAATTTCGTTTTGTTATAACGTATGGTCCGATCCATTGGGGACCTAGTTTCTTTGACCTACCTCTACGTACGGTTTCGTCATGTAACAATACTTTGTCGCTTACTCTAAATTGTTTATCCGCTGTATTTTTGTCGTACTGACTTTTACTAGATTCTTTCTTTTTCTTTAAAATTTCTTTTGCTAACTGGTGAGCACTTTGTAATCATTTCTTTACTTCGTCTTTATATTCGTCGTAATTATACTAAGGTTGAGGCGAATCTCTTATTATACTTGTAGGCAATTCGGCTTCTCTTCCATGAATTAACGAAAAAGGTGTATGTCCCGTAGCTGTGTGCACGGTTGTATTAAACGTAAACATCGCATATGGAACCCATAAGTCCCAATTCAGTTGATCTTCATCAACATAGTGTCTTAAATACTCCGAAAGTGTCTTATGACTTCGTTCTAAAGACCCGTTAGCTTGTGGATGATAACTAGTGGTCTGTATCTTTTTTATTTTTAATAACTTGCAAATTGATTGCATTACCTCAGATATAAAGTTTGCCCCTTGGTCAGTTAACAATCTTTCTGGCGCACCATGGCGGCATATAATTTTCGTAGCGAATTCTCTCGCGATAGTTTCCGCGGTTTGATCCCTAATAGGAAACGCTTCAGCATACTGAAAAACAATCTTGGAATGTAAGAAGGTACTTATTCCCTCCTTGACTTACCGGTAATGGACCTACTATATCCATTGCGCATTGCTCAAACGGCTTACTCAATTCGTTACTGATTTGCATAGGGACTCTTCGTATGTTTTTCACGTGACTTTTGTTACGTTGGCAACTATCACATCTTTTAATATATTCTTCGATATCATTTTTCATATTAGGCCATTCATATTTTAATTTTATTCTATTATATGTTCTAGATATACCTTGATGTCCTCCTAACGTTGAATCGTGATACTCCTCAATTATTCGTCTCTTTCTTCTTCAGTTCCTACATCCTCTTTAATTACTTCTGCCATATTAATTTTTATTCTACTAAGCGCGTCTGCGTTCGTATTTCGCTTTCCTGCCTTGTGTATGATATTAAAATCATAATCAGCTAATTTAATAATCCAACGCATCAATCTCGATCCAGGATCTTTAATATTAAACAACCACTGTAAAGGTTTGTGGTCAGTGACTAAAGTGAACCTTGTACCGTAAATGTAAGGTCGGAAATGTTTCACTGGCCATACTAATGCAACAAGTTCTTTTTCTGTTGCGCTATAATTCTTTTCAGCTTTATTTAGTGTTCTACTAGCGTACGCGATTGGTTTATCTTCGCCTATCTTACCTTGCGATAATATTGCTCCGCAGGCCTCGTTACTGGCATCCGTAGTGATTACAAATTCTTCTTTAAAATTTGGATATTGTAATAACGGTGCACTAGTTAATTTGCTTTTTAGCATTTCGAAACTATTATCCTGTTTTTGCGCCCAATCAAATGGTACATCTTTCTTTAATAATTCATTTAGTGGCTGAGCGATTTTACTAAAGTCTTTTATAAATTGCCTATAGTAACCTACTAGCCCTAGAAAACTCTTTATGTCTTTCGCGTTCTTAGGTTTTGGATACTTATCTACAGCTTCCGTCTTCTTAGGATCTGGAGCTAACCCTTCGTCTGTAATTACATGACTAAATAATTTACTTCTTTGCGTAAAAATTCGCATTTATCTGCATTTAATAGCAACTTGTGTTCTCTTAATCTATCAAATATTTCGCGTAACTTTATTTGATGCTCCTCTAAATTCTGAGCGTAAACCACAATGTCATCTAAATATACAAAACACTTAATACCTTGTAAACCTGTAAGTACTGTGTTCATTAATCTTTGAAAAGTTGGCGGACCCCCTTTTAACCCGAACGGAAGTAAACTCCTAGTAAACTCGTAATGGCCATATGCCGTACTAAATGCGGTTCTTTCTTTATGTTCTTTATGCACTTTAATTTGATGAAACCCGCTCGATAAATCTAAAGTACTAAAGTATTTACTTTTACCCAATTGGTCTAAAATATATGTAATGTTAGGTAACGGAAATGAATTACATATAGTCGCTTCATTTAATTTTCTAAAATCAATGCAAATACGCCATTTAATTTTACCCGACGCGTCCATTTTCTTTGGTACAACCAAAAGTGGCGCGTTCCAAGGACTTTGGCTCTGTTCTATTATTTGTTGTTCTAACACAGAGTCTATTTGCTTTTGCACTTCTTCTTTATGTTGCTCCGGAATACGATACGGTTTTATATTTATTGGGGCTGTATCTTGTTTCAATGGAATCGTATGTTCCAGCGTATCAGTCGCCGTTAATTTGTCTCCCGGCAAATAAAATAAATCATTGTACTCTACGCATATATTATTTATCAAAGCCTTTTTTCCTCTTTATTTAAATGATCTACCCTTAATTGTTTAATAACTTCATCTTCGCGATTTCTCAATAACTGTTTACACTCATACTCGTCAATTTTATGTATCTCCACTTCTGGGATCTCTATTTCAATTTTATCATCATTTATATTCGTAACTGGAACTAAACATTTACCCTTAAATGCTTTAGTCAGACTACTACCTAACTGTACGCCTGGCTGTAACTCACATGAATATACGACGCCTTCACCTACGCTATGCGTTTTCGTACAAATAACCGTTTCTGATCGCGTTTGTAATACAATTTTATTTATATACGGAACGAATTTCCATTTAGTCTTTCCTACCTGGACAACACCTTTCTCAAAGTCTATATTCGCTTTGTATTTCGACATAAAATCTCTACCCAAAATACCGTTACTTCTTAATGGAAACTTATCATATACCACCTGAAATGGATGAACAATTTCTCTACCATTCATTTTAATACTTAAATTTATTAAACCGATTGTTGTTACAGGCTCCTCATAAATACCCGTAATTACTCTTTCGGTATCTGGCATTATTTCAGCATCATCTTCTAATTGTCCTACTTTAATTATCGAAATATCCGCTCCCGTGTCCAAAAGTAAACAAACGTTTTTGTTTATTGTTTCGGATAATTGCATTTCTATGCATTCATGCTTACGGTCATCTGTAATACGACCTACTTGAATGGTTTTAAAATCACTTGCCTTCGGATGAGCATCCGTACTCTTCGGCTTAAAACTCGGTTTCTTATTATTTTTATTTTCTTCGTCTTTCTTAAAGCACTTAGCAATAACATGCCCTTGTTTACCACAGCAATGACACGTAATTATTTTAACATGTACGTCTCTATCTCTTTTAGCAAAATTATTTTTATTAAACCCGTTTTTACTTTGAAACGAGGTTTTCTTAAAATAGCAATTACTAGCTTCATGTCCTCTCTTATTACAATTAAAACATTTAGGGCGAGTATCTTTCTTATACTCCCTATAATCTTTTACTTTTAAACCGAAATACTCTTGAGTTTCCCTATCATTTAATATGTTTATTTCTTCTAAAACAGCTGCTTCAACAGCATCTTCATACGTACGAATATTTTTCGCTTTCATCAAAAATTTAATTGGTTGACGCAACCCTTCAATAAACGCGTTATGTCTTTGTTGCTCTAGCACATCATAAATCGCACTTTTAACAATTTTAACTTTATTTTCCGTCATCTGAATAGCTAATGAACTCAAAATACTATTTAACCTATCATAAAAGGCCCGAACATCTTAATCTTTATTTTGTCTTGCACTAGACATTTCTAACTGCAAATGAGCGATATTTTTCTTTTCACCGTACTTATCGTGTAATGCTACTTTAAGCTGCTCCCATGACTTAACATCTTTAAATCTAACAATATTGTAAGCATCACCAACTAACTTAATCTTTATAATTTCAAACAGCAAATACTTATATGAATTACTTACATTCTCAATCGCAAAATCACCACGGCTAATAAATTTACTTAAATCATCTTTTTACCATTAAACTCAAGAACAAATTTAGCTGCTTGGTCAAGCTTTAATTTCTTATGATTTTCTTTATACACATCAAAGCTATTCTTTACTTTACTTTTTATTTTACTGCTTTTTCTATCACCACTATCTACCTTACTACTTGTGGCATAATCTTTCAATTCTAATTCAGAGTCAGAATTACTATTAGAGCTTTCAAAATGATTTAACTCTACAGTAGCCATCTCTCTAGAGTAAATAAAATGACGCTATTCACTTACTTCTACTTGAAGTCTTCTTTTCCAACGATGATCGCTTCCAACGACGATCTCAACTGCTACAACTGCTTCCAGCGACGATCTCAACTGCACTCTGTGTCCAGCGACGATCTCAACTGCTATACTGCTACAACTGCTCCTTGGTTCTGCAACACGACTGCTTGGCTCGTCCTAAGACTGCTGCTAGTCCAGTGAATGCCCTGAACCTGCATCACGATGCTGCACTCCAATGTCCACAACTGCTGATCACCTTCGTCCTCTTTGAAGTCCGTTGGTCACATCTTGAACCCAGCACAACTGACACCAGTTTTCAATGTTGTAACCTATCGAGTGGCTGCTAAGTTACAACTGTTTTGTTTGACATGTTTCCGGAGGTGAAGTTGAATCACTAGAATGAACCGTTCTTCTTGAAGACAATTTATTGTGATTAGCAAAATACAAACGAACTTTTACAAGTTACTTAATACAACTCTTCTTGACAAACTAAAGTCAGTTAATTCAATTACTCTTTTAAACTCTAAGTACCTTCAGTTACTATTACTTAGGTCACAAATTAATGTAACTACTTTTAGTTGCTTCAAAAATTACAAAAACAAACTATTGACAACATCTGGTTTTCAGGCTCTCTAAGAACACCATCCAACACAGATCAAAGTCAAAACAAAAATGAGAAACGATGTGTAAGTTCTCTGGGACCGCTTACAATCAGATCTGTCTTCTCCAGCGAATGCTAAGAGTTTTTTTAGTACATCATCGTGGGTGTAACACTTAATTTAGTGGTGGGACTGTTTCCTCCTCTTAATTCTAAAATCTTAACTATGATAGGTTAAAACTAATTGGAGTAAGGGTAAATCTCTTATAATTTTATAGGAACTATCACTATTCGTCTGAGACACTGCATCACGTGACCCTACGTCACGATTTGGGGGTGTTTACTACTTTAGATTAAAAGTTCTCACGCAAATACAACACCTGTCTTCACCAATGTTCACACGGAGTACACCTGGCCTCACACTTGTGACCAATTACTTGACTCCCCCAAAAGGATATCAAATTTGTGTGACATTTTATATTTCCTGTCTGGACCTTGTCACCATTAATTCTTATTAGATGTGTCTCGCCAGATTTCCTACGATTATCACTCCCTGGACAGTCACGCTTATTGAGAAAGGGTGAGATACCATTCACGACCCTGGGAAAATTCCCTAAAACTAATTTTTATGTTCAAAACATATGCTACAGTCTCGTATACACACTTGACACCTGTCCCTGTTTCCCAAACAACTAAGAATTTCTTATTTTCTCACTTCTAAGTAACAATTATGCTACAAGTACAGTAAGTACAATTGACAATTACAACAATTGTAAAGATCTGAAGGCCTATTGATTTTGGTGTAGATCGGTTTAGGGAAAGGGATAGTTTACCTGCCACCTTTAATGTTTTAACAAGAGTACTTGTTTCTATGACGAACGATAACTGCCGCACATTCAAACAGAATCAAATAATGTATTGCATGCATCCCTGAATTGTAGAGGACTCAAGACCTATTGATTTTGGTGAAGATCAGTTTAGAGAAAGGGGTAGTTTACCGGAAACATTTTATGTGATAACAAGGTTAATTTTTCTATGACGAACGATAACTGCCTTAAATTGAAACATAATAAAATAATTTTTTGCATACATCTCTAAATTGTAGAGATCCCAAGGCCTGTTGTTTTTGGTGAAGATCGGTGAAGGGAAGGGGTTAGTTTACCTGTTACATTTTATGTTGTAACAAGAGAAATTTTTTAATGACGAACGATAATTGCCGTAAATTCAAACCGAATCAAATAATTTTTACATATGTGCCTGAGTTGTAGAATAGTCAAGGCCTGTTGATTTTGGTGAAGATCGCTTACGGGGAAAGGGCAGTTTACCAGAAACATTTTTTGTTGCAACAAGAGTAAAGTATATATTTTGATAAATAAAGTATCCTGATAAGAGATCTTAATAATCCACTGTAGAAACGTAGATGAAATATCTATAAATGAAGTGGCTAGTTGAACGGGCTGGGGGTAATTTTCTATAAATGAAAATTATAGTTGTTGGTGGAGGGGATAATTTTACTTCCACGTTCCTTAAGGAAATGGAAGTATGGTGATGGCAAAGAAAATCGTGTTCGAGATTATTGCAGATTCTGATTGTACTAAACAAAAAACATGAAAAAGTCGTTTTTCGAAAAGATTCTGTGTGTGTGTCTATCTGTGTGTGTGTCTGACTGTAGATTTTTTTTCTATGGTAAACGATAACAGCCGCAAATTCAAACAGAATTTAAAAAATTGGGCATACTGCCCTTATTTGTAGAGTACTCAAGACATATTGTTTTTGATGAAGATCGGTTAAGGGAAAGGGGTAGTTTACCAGCAACGTTTTTTTTTAATCAAGGGTAATGTTTTTTATGGCAAACGATAACACCCGCAAATTCAAACAGAATCAAATAATTTATTGCATACAGCATTTATTTGTAGAGTAATCAGCAGCTATTGGTTTTGGTGAAGATCGGTTAAGGGAAGGGGTAGTTTACCAGCAACGTTTTATGTTTTATCAAGGGTATTTTTTATGGTAAACAATGACAGCCGCAAATTCAAACAGAATCAAATAATATTTTGCATGCCGCTCTGAATTGTAAAGTTCTCAAGACCTATTGTTTTTGGTGAAGAGCGGTTAAGGGGAAGGGGTAGTTTACCAGCAACGTTTTATGTTTTAACAAGGTTAAAGTACTTAATTTTGATAAATAAAGTATCCTGAAAAGCAGATCATAATAATCCACTGTAGAAATGTAGATAAAATATCTATAAATGAAGAGGTGGGTGTAATTTTCTATAAATGAAGGAGGGGTAATTTTCTATAAATGTAATTGATTGTTGTAGTGGGGGGGGGGGGTTAATTTTTATTTATGTCATGTGTACTACGTTATCAGCAACAAAGAAATAGTTTGTTGTTAAAATTCCTTCCCGGGCTGTTTGGCGTGGTCCAATGTTTTCTACAAAACCAAACATTTCGGCAGTACTATCGACTGTCATCATCAGTGAAAATCGAGTGCGCTAACGTTAGGTGGTATACGATAGTGACCACAGTACTGTGGTTAAGGCTGAAGAAAGAAGTAGTTTCTATGAAAATATTTCATTTCGAAAAAGATTTTAAATATAAATCTTAGAACATGGAAGTAGTGTATGGTTCTCCATACCGATATTTTTATTTTTATGACGAAGATAACTGCCGCATATTCAAAGAGAATCAAATAATTTTTTGCATACATTTCTGAAGTTTTAAGTACTCAAGGTCTGTTGATTTTTGGGTGAAGATCGGTTAAGGGAAAGGGGTAGTTTACCTGCCATCTTTAATGTTTTAACAAGAGTACTTGTTTCTATGACGAACGATAACTGTTAACTACCGCACATTCAAACAGAATCAAATAATGTATTGCATGCATCCCTGAATTGTGGAAGACTCAAGACCTATTGATTTTGGTGAAGATCAGTTAAGTGAAAGGGGTAGTTTACCTGAAACGTTTTATGTGATAACAAGGTTAATTTTTCTATGCCGAACGATAACTGCCGTAAATACAAACATAATCAAATAATTTTTTGCATACATCTCTAAATTGTAGAGATCTCAAAGCCTGTTGATTCTGGTGAAGATCGGTTAAGGGGAAGGGGTTAGTTTACCTGCAAAATTTTATGTTGTAACAAGAGAAATTTTTTAATGACGAACGATAACTGCCGTAAATTCAAACCGAATCAAATAATTTTTACATATGTGCCTGAGTTGTAGAAGACTCAAGGCCTCTTGATATTGGTGAAGATCGGTTACGAGGAAAGGGTAGTTTACCTGAAACATTTTTTGTTGTAACAAGAGGAAAGTACTTAATTTTGATAAATAAAGTATCCTGATAAGAAGATCTTAATAATCCACTGTAGAAACGTAGATGAAATATCTATAAATGAAGAGGCTAGTTGAACGGGCTGGGGGTAATTTTCTATAAATGAAAATTATACTTGTAGTGGAGGGGATAATTTTACTTCCATGTTCCTTAAGGAAATGGAAGTATGGTGATGGCAATAAAATCGTGTTCGAGATTATTGCAGATTCTGATTGTACTACACTCCAAAATGAAAAAAGTTGTTTTTCGAAAAGTTTCTGTGTGTGTGTCTGTCTGTAGATTTTTTTTCTATGGTAAACGATAACAGCCGCAAATTCAAACAGAATCAAAAAATTGGGTATTCTGCCCTTATTTGTAGAGTACTCAAGACATATTGTTTTTGGTGAAGATCGGTTAAGGCAAAGGGGTAATTTACCAGCAACTTTTTTTTTTTAATCAAGGGTAATGTTTTCCTATGGCAAACGATAACACCCGCAAATTCAAACAGAATCAAATAATTTTTTGCATGCCGCTCTGAATTGTAACGTTCTCAAGACCTATTGTTTTTGGTGAAGATCGGTTAAGGGAAAAGGGTAGTTTACCTGCAATGTTTATGTTGTAACAAGGGATTTTCTATGGCAAACCATAACAGGCGCAAATTCAAACAGAATCTAATAATGTTTTGCATACAGCCCTGAATTGTAGAGTTCTCAACATTTAATGTTTTTGTTGAAGATGGGTTAAGGGAAAGGGGTAGTTTACCTGCAGCGTTTTGTTTTAACAAGGGTATTTTCTATGGCAAACGATAACAACCACAAATTCAAACAGAAACAAACAATTTTTTGCATGCAGCCCTGAATTGTAGTGTTCTCAAGACCGATTGTTTTTGGTGAAGATCGGTTACGGGAAAGGGGTAGTTTACCTGCAACGTTTATGTTGTAACAAGGATATTTTCTATGGCAAACGATATCAGCCGCAAATTCAAACAGAATCAAGTAATGTTTTGCATACAGCCCTGAATTGTAGTGTTCTCAAGATCTATTGTTTTTGTTGAAGATCGGTTTATGGAAAGGGGGTAGTTTACCGGCAACATTTTATGTTTTAACAACGGTAATTTTTTTTTACGAACGATAACTGCCGCACATTCAAACAGAATCAAATATTTTTTTGCATACGTTCATCAATTGTAAAAGACTGAAGGCCTGTTGATGTTGGTGAAAATCGGTTAAGGCAGCGGTTCCCAAACTTTCTGTCTTGGGCCCCCCTTTGAAATATTGAACCATAACGCGCCCCCTCACATAATATGGTAGCCACGTACATTTAACAAGGTATTAATAAGGTAAATAACAAATATAAGTATTTGATAACTGTCGTTTATTAGGTAAATTTTCACCATTTATACTACATATAAAATTATAAATACAGACAACAGTTGTAAATATTCAATTACATTTTTGATTTAAATACTGTTGCAGTTATGAAAGTAACAATATTCTTAGTTTAAATACACAGTTTATGATAAACAATCATTATTACTTTGTAAATAAATAATAAATAACGTCAATTAAGAATCAGTGTTTCAGAGAGTTTAAATATTGTCTGTTCATTCCGAAGTATTTGTTTTGAAAAATAGCAAATATTTCGCTTGAGCTTTTTTTTACACAGAATTTTAAATATAATAATAGTTACGTTCATTAACAGCATGAAGTATAAAATGGTAAATCAAAATATTTCAATAATATCATATAGTTGTTGTAGCAGTCTTTAAAACTAATGACTTGGATGGGCCTGTTTCTTGTCACAAAGTTTGTTAAATTGAGGTGTTATATTGGTAAGAGCAACTCTCATTTCTTTGGTCACATCTAGTCTGGCTCTGTATTTATTTTTAATCGCAGCCAAAGCTGAGAAACCTGTTTCACTCAAATAAATGGTAGCAAATGGATTTATAACTTTCATTGCTTTTTCGCTCAGCTCCGGATATTCCTTGGCAATGCTAATCCAGAACTCTGGTAATGAACAGTCAGTAAGTGTCTTCTTCAAAGAAGGATCATATTGCAAATCAATAAGTTTTTCTTTTTCTAAAACACTCAGTGATTCAATTTTTGAGACATCTTCAAACGGGTTTCTAATCCAAGCAAAATTACTCAAATCCTCATAAAAGTAGTGGTCAAATCCTCGCCTCAGAGGTACAATGTGATTTAAAAACACATTTTTTAACTCCCCATCAGAAATATCCTTTTTAAATTCGTCTAAGGTTTTTAATAATGTTGGAAACATTTCTAGATTGTTGGTTTTCATGCTTTGAACCCACAAATCAAGCTTTCTGATGAATGCTTGAATCTTATCATTCCAAGTTAGTATGTTTGCATCTTGTATCTGAAGGGATCTGTTCAAAATGTTCAGTTTCTCAAAAATGTCACTGAGGTAAGCCAATTTTATAAGAAAATCTTCATCACAAAAGAACTCATCTAGGAATGGTTCTTTATTTAAAAAACAAAAAACTTCGTTTCTCAGTTCAAAAATACGGTCCAACACTTTACCCCTGGACAGCCACCTTGCTTCAGTGTGAAAGAGCCACACATGTTCATGCATAAACATGTTCTGCACCCATATCTTCACACAGAACTTCAAAAATTCTTGAATTTAAAGGGCGAGCTTTTATTAAATTTACTGTTTTCACAACAGTCTTTAACACATCATGCAGTTCAGGACTTAGTCCTTTTGAAGCTAAAGCCTCCCGGTGAATAATGCTATGTGTCCAAACAGCCTCTGGAGCCACAGCTTTGATCCTTGCCCGTAGGCCAGTGTACTCACCAGACATTGTCCGGGCATCGTCTGTACAAAGCCCAATGCATTTATCCCAAGTTAGCCCACTTTGTTTAAAAAAGTTATCAATTATATCAAAAATCGTTTCTGCATTTGCATTATTTGAAAATGGTTCACAAAAAAGGAGCTCTTCCCGGAGTATGGTTTTGTCAACAAACTAACGTAACCAATTAAATGTGCATCCCTATGTATGTCTGTTGCTTCGTCAGCTTGAATTGCAAAGTCCTTTCCTTTTAATTTTTCTAATAATTGGTCACATACATCTTCAGATATATCTGAAATTCGTCTTGGCACTGTATTGTTTGACAGCGGAATTGTTTTTAAAGTTTCTGCTTCT
This sequence comes from Magicicada septendecula, assembly GCA_034769895.1. Lineage (NCBI taxonomy): Eukaryota > Metazoa > Arthropoda > Insecta > Hemiptera > Cicadidae > Magicicada > Magicicada septendecula. The sequence goes on along the minus strand of CM068368.1, from coordinate 743,009,758 downwards.
TTTTCACCTATCATCGTTGACACTATGTCTATTACCGCTAGTAAGACAAGAGTCTCCCCAATTGCGTGGGCTTTTTTGCATTGAGCAATTCTGAATGAAACTTGATATGAAGCTAAAAGAGCTTTCGATGGTAAACTTGCCGTTTTAGTGAAACTTTTTTGTGCTTATCTAAAACTATTAAGTTTCCTAACAAAAAAGTCCCTAGGTTTAGTACTGACATCTTTATGTTTCGTATCCAGGTGCCTTTTTAATTTATTTGGTTTCATATTGTCTGAAGCCAAAACTTGCAAACAAATAACGCACTGAGGGCGTTCATCACCGTTAACAATAGTGCTTGTGAAACCTAACGACAGGTAATTGTCATCATACTTTCTTACTTTAGCAGTCCGTGACGTAGATGCGCCCGTAGGTTCTGGATCTATGGTTGACTCTTGGGAGACCGAACGTTCCATGTCAGAGTTCATACGCTTCATAATAATTGAAAGACACTACTATTTTTAAACGAATTAAAAAGACTGGTTCACATCAACGTCTGAACTTTCATTCACAACACATAACCTCACTACGCTGACAGATATTTGTCAACAATACACAGGTTCTTCCCGCCTTTACCTAAGTTCCCTCTCGATTACACAACTAAAGTAAAGCATTCAACGTGGAACGAGAAACCCCCACCACACCACAGTCAGCAAATAGCCAAACGGCCACACCACAACAGCAACACACGGTACACACAAGGACGAGCGCCTCGTTGTAAACGCTAACCTACGACGTGACAAATAGTGCATCAAAATTATAAGACCACAACACTAATGCTATTTCATTAACAAAATGAGTTATTCATCATTCCTAATTTTACTTATGTTACTTAAGTCGACGACTTAATTATGTGAAATATAAATTTGTTTTAAATTTTAAATTTTGCTTGTTGAACGAGCTCCGCCCCCCCCCCCGACCCTTTACCACCCCCCGTAGGGGGGCCACAGTTTGGGAACCGCTGGGTTAAGGGAAAGGGGTAGTTTACCTGCCACCTTTAATGTTTTAACAAGAGTAAAAGTTTCTATGACGATATAGTTCGTACAGTTATAACTGTCGCACATTAAAACAGAATCAAATAATGTTTTGCATGCATCACTGAATTGTAGAGGACTCAAGATCTATTGATTTTGGTGAAGATCAGTTAAGAGAAAGGGGTAGTTTACCAGCAAAGTTTGTGTGATAACAAGGGTAATTTTTTCTATGACGAACGATAACTGCCGTAAATTCAAACATAATCAAATAGGTTTTTGCATACGTCATTAAATTGTAGAGAACTCAAGGCCTATTGATTTTGGTGAAGATCGGTTTCGGGGAAAGGGCAGTTTACCAGATACATTTTTTGTTGTAACAAGAGTAAAGTACTTAATTTTGATAAATAAAGTATCCTGATAAGATGATCTTAATAATCCACTGTAGAAACGTAGATGAAATATCTATAAATGTAGACGCCAGTTGAACGGGGTGGGGGTAATTTTCATAAATGAAAATTATAGTTGAAGGGGTAGGGGATAATTTTTATATGTGTACTACGTTATCGGCAACATAGTAGTAGTTTGTTGTTAAAATTCCTTCCCGGGCTGTTTGGCCGTAGTCCAATGTTTTCTGTAAAACCAGACGTTTCGGCAGTGCTGTCAACTGCCATCATCAGTGAAAATCGAGTGCGATAACGTGTGGTGATATACGTTAGTGACCACAGTACTGTGGTTAAGGCTGAAGCAATAAGTGGAAAGAAGTAGTTTCTATGGGAACATTTCATTTCGTAAATGATTTTAAATATAAATCTTAGAACATGGAAGTCATGTATGGTTCTCCATCCAATATTTTTTTCTATGGCAAACGACAACAGCCGCAACTTCAAACAGAATCAAATAATGTTTAGTATACAGCCCTGAATTGTAGAGTTCTCAAGACCTTTTGTCTTTGGTGAAGGGGTATTTACCGGCAACGTTTTATGTTTTAACAAGGGTAATTTTTTCTATGACGAACGATAACTGCCGTAAATTCAAACAGAATCAAATATTTTTTTGCACACATTCCTGGATCATAGAATACATAAGGCCTGTATATTTTGGTGAAGATCGGTTAAGAGAAAAGGGTAGTTTACCTGCAACGTTTTATGTTTTAAAAGGGCAATTACTTTCATGTTCCTTAGGAAATGGAAGTATGGTGATGGCAAAAAAATCGTGTTCGAGATTATTGCAGATTCTGATTGTACTACACTCAAAACATGAAAAAAGTAATTTTTCGCAAATTGTGTGTGTGTGTGTGTGTGTGTGTGTGTGTGTGTGTTTGTATTTCTATGGCAAACGACAACAGCCGCAAACTCAAACAGAATCAAATAATGTTTTACACACAGCCCTAAATTGTAGAGTTCTCAAGACGCATTTTTTCTTGTGCAGATCGGTTAAGGCAAAGGGGTAGTTCACCTGCAACGTTTTATGTTTTAACAAGGTTATTTTATATGGCAAACGATAACAGCCGCAAATTAAAACAGAATCAAATAATGTTTTGCATACAGCCCTGAATTGTAGAGTTCTCAAGACCTATTGTTTTTGTTGAAGATCGGGTTAGGGAAAGGGGTAGTTTACCGGCAACGTTTTATGTTTTAACATGGGTAATTTTTCCTATGATGAATGATAAATGCCGTAAATTCAATCAGAATCAAATAATGTTTTGCATACCTCTCTCTTTGAGCTATAGAGAAGTCAATGTCCGTTGATTTTGGTGAAGATCGGTTAAGGGAAAGGGGTAGTTTACCATTTTATGTTTTAACAACGGGAAAGGGCAGTTTACCAGATACATTTTTTGTTGTAACAAGAGTAAAGTACTTAATTTTGATAAATAAAGTATCCTGATAAGAAGATCTTAATAAACCACTGTAGAAACGAAGATTAAATATCTATAAATGAGGAGGCTATTTGAACGGGAGGGGGTAATTTCTATAAATGAAAGTTATAGTTTTAGGGGGAGGGGATAATTTTACTTCCATGTTCCATAAGGAAATGGAAGTATGGTGATGGCAAAACCAATCGTGTTCGAGATTATTGCAGATTCTGATTGTACTACCCTCAAAACCAGAAAAAAAGTCATTTTTTGAAAAGTGTCTGTGTGTCTGTCTGTCTGTCTTAGATTTTTTTCTATGGCAAACAATAACAGCCGCAAATTCAAACAGAATCAAATAATTTTTTGCATACAGCCCTGAATTGTAGAGTACTCAAGTCCTATCGTTTTTGGAGAAGATCGGTTAAGGGAAAGGGGTAGTTTACCGGCAACGTTTTTTGTTTTACCAAGGGTATTTCCTATGGCAAACGATAACAGCCGCAAATTCAAACAGAATAAAATAATGTTTTGCATATATTCCTGAATTGTAAAGATCTGAAGGCCTACTGATTTTGGTGTAGATCAGTTAAGGGAAAGGGGTAGTTTACCACCTACCTTCAATGTTTTAACAAGACTACTTGTTTCTATGACGAACGATAACTGCCGCACATTCAAACAGAATCAAATAATGTATTGCATGCATCACTGAATTGTAGAGGACTCAAGACCTATTGATTTTGGTGAAGATCAGTTTAGAGAAAGGGGTAGTTTACCGGAAACATTTTATGTGATAACAAGGTTAATTTTTCTAGGACGAACGATAACTGCCTTACTTTCAAACATAATCAAATAATTTTTTGCATACATCTCTAAATTGTAGAGATCTCAAGACCTGTTGATTTTGGTGAAGATCGGTGAAGGGAAGGGGGTTAGTTTACCTGCAACATTTATGTTCTGACAAGAGAAATTTTTTAATGACGAACGATAACTGCCGTAAATTCAAACCGAATCAAATAATTTTCACATATGTGCCTGAGTTGTAGAATAGTCAAGGCCGGTTGATTTTGGTGAAGATCGGTTACGGGGAAAGGGCAGTTTACCTGAAACATTTTTTGTTGTAACAAGAGTAAAGTACTTAATTTTGATAAATAAAGTATCTTGATAAGAAGATCTTAATAATCCACTGTAGAAACGTAGATGAAATATCTATAAATGAAGTGGCTAGTTGAACGGGCTGGGGGTAATTTTCTATAAATGAAAATTATACTTGTAGGTGGAGGGGATAATTTTACTTCCATGTTCCTTAAGGAAATGGAAGTATGGTGATAGCCAAAAAAGATCGTGTTCGAGATTATTGCAGATTCTGATAGTACTACACTTAAAACATGAAAAAAGCCGTTTTTCGAAAAGTTTCTGTGTGTGTGTCTGTCTGTCTGTCGGTGTGTGTATCTGTGTGTGTGTCTGTCTGTAGATTTTTATTCTATGGAAAACGATAACAGCCGCAAATTCAAACAGAATCAAAAAATTTTGCATACTGCCCTTATTTGTAGAGTACTCAAGACATATTGTTTTTGATGAAGATCGGTTAAGGGAAAGGGGTAGTTTACCAGAAACGATTTTTTTTCAAGTGTACTGTTTTTTTATGGCAAACGATAACACCCGCAAATTAAAAAAAAATCAAATAATTTTTTCATACAGCCCTTATTTGTAGTGTAATCAGAAGCTATTGGTTTTGGTGAAGATCGGTTAAGGGAAAGGGGTAGTTTACCAGCAACGTTTTATGTTTTATCAAGGGTATTTTCTATGGTAAATGATAAAAGCCGCTAATTTTTATTTATGTCATGTGTACTACGTTATCGGCAACAATGAAGTTGTTTGTTGTTAAAATTCCTTCCCGGGCTGTTTGGCTTGGTCCAATGTTTCCTACAAAACCAAACATTTTGGCAGTACTATCGACTCTCATCATCAGTGAAAATCGAGTGCGCTAACGTTAGGTGGTATACGATAGTGACCACAGTACTGTGGTTAAGGCTGAAGAAAGAAGTAGTTTCTATGAAAATATTTCATTTTGAAAATGATTTTGAATATAAATCTTAGAACATGGAAGTAATGTATGGTTCTCCATACCGATATTTTTATTTTTATGACGTAGATAACTGCCGCATATTCAAAGAGAATCAAATAAATTTTTGCATACATTTCTGAAATTTTAAGTACTCAAGGTCTGTTGATTTTTGGGTGCAGATCGGTTAAGGGAAAGGGGTAGTTTACCTGCAACGTTTTATGTTTTAACAAGGGTAATTTTCTATATGACGAATGATAACTACCGTACATTCAAACAGAATCAAATAATGTTTTCCAAACGTTCCTGAATTGTAAAGATCTGAAGGCCGATTGATTTTGGTGAAGATCGGTTAAGGGAAAGGGGTAGTTTACCAGCCACCTTTAATGTTTTAACAAGAGTACTTGTTTCTATAACGAACGATAACTGCCGCACATTCAAACAGAATCAAATAATGTATTGCATGCATCCCTGAATTGTAGATGATTCAAGACCTATTGATTTAGGTGAAGATCAGTTAAGAGAAAGGGGTAGTTTACCTGAAAAGTTTTATGTGATAACAAGGTTAATTTTTATATGACGAACGATAACTGCCGTAAATTCAAACCGAATCAAATAATTTTTACATATGTGCCTGAGCTGTAGAAGACTCAAGGCCTCTTGATATTGGTGAAGATCGGTTACGAGGTGTAATGATCAAAATTTTAAAAATTTTTAATTCCTCGATCAAGTGACACGTTCCCACACTCAAGTCGACGGACACAAGCCCAGGTCGTAAATAATGACGAATCGAGGGCACGTCAAACCCGACGACAGTGCGAAGACAAAGAAAAAACGTCTGAGCACTGCACACAATAAGTATTTCAAGGCGTCGCTGACAGCTAGCCGTTTGTCAGAATTTACAGCACCCAACAATCTGAAACAAAGACTTCGTCCAGCTGCCGAGTTACACGGAATCGAGATGGAACGCCTGCTGTGGAGGCAAAGCGTAACTACACAATTATGAAAGGCTTTACTATGTTACAAAAGAAGTACAGAGCAATTTTAACGGAGAGTTTAACATTAAATATGCTCGACGTTGTGTGCGTCAATTTAACAATAAATTTTGTTATTATCTATTTGATGTCCCGCGTGTGGACGCCAATTTAACATTAATTACTGTTTATTTTCTTTATCTCAGGGTTAAAATAATAAATGCTCATTGCTACTGATAACTCTTAAATTTATTCACATTAGTTTGCTATTACTTGTAAATATTAAGATAGCACAAAATTCTACGTACTCATTAGTACTTGTAAATATATAAAATTAACACATTACCAAAATTTAATACTCATGGCTGAATCGTAAATATCAAACAATAATACATTAACAAAATTGAATACTCATTAAATTGTAACTATCAAAATAATACATTAATAAAATTGCATACTCATTAAATTGTAAATATCAAAATAATACAGTAATAAAGTTGAATACTCATTAAATTGTACATATCAAAATAATACAGTAATAAAGTTGAATACTCATTAAATTGTACATATCAAAATAATACAGTAATAAAATTAGTTATCCAAACTCTCAATCTAATGGTTGCATATTAATGATCATTCATCAATTGCGTTTAGTACATTAAGTAAATTATAATGTTTAGTCTCATCTTATGAATTCTTAATATGAATATCTCTTAAGCTGTTACTATATTTTGTAATTACGGATTCATTTAGAACTTGGAAATAAACATTACTCCAAACTGATAAACAATGATAATTTTTACTTCTACACAAACTTTAGAATCGATTTCTTTAATTCCTTTACGATTACTTTATTGAATTTTATTGTGTGTGGATTCTTTGAGATGACAGACAGTGGATCTAAATTAATTAAGACATGTTTTACTATACTTGGTATTCGAATATCCAATCACTCGGTAGTTGCGGTGATGATTCCCCCATGTCGATCGTTCTAGAATCGTGCAGATAACTCCTCCAGATGATAGATGGCACTGGATGAATTCCACGATGTCACTCACAGACACTTCACTCACCAACTCCACGCATTCGGATTATAATTTATGAATAAAAGTTAGCGTTCTCTGTTGTACATCAGATCTGAATTAATATCACGCACCATTGTTGCGGTATGTCTGGTTATTAAGTGTTCATGAATGTAGTTTGTGTTGTTAATCGTTCTTAAAAGTTATTGTTGTAAAGTGTTTTTTTTATACACTGAAATTACATTATTGTCTGATTTCTATCTGTTTCAGTTATTGTTCACTGGTAGGCTAATAGTGTGACTCTACTTCATAGTTCGTTTGCTTGTAATGACTGTATTAATTTGTTATAAGTTCGAAAACTACCTTCTCACACTGTGTATCAAATTATTCTAAGTTCGTTAAAATGCTAATTTCTCTCGTCACCGACTTCACTCCACTCTCGTCCGAAATTTCGTTAGAACTCCTCTCGCGTCCGTATTTTAGTTAGAACTCTTCTCGCGTCCGTATCTCAGCTAGAACTCCCGAGCGCGTTCCTGTCTCCTTCCTATATTTTCCTTACCAAATCTCCCACCAGACTTCTGATTCCAACGACGCCGTGTCCTTATTGGTTTCATGTTTTTCCCTCCAAGTCCAAATACTACCCATCTTTTCAAAGACGTTCTCTGATAGGGCTTCTGGTTCCCCACCAGATTCTTCCCTTGCTTCATATTTTGAGGTCGTTGTCATTTCCAGACAACGCAGCAATAAATTTTATCTGTCGTTTTTTCTAAAATCTTCAGTGACAACTCTGAGTTTCTCTTCCATTTTCATTGTTTCTTGACTTCGTCGCTCTGCCGTTATTATCTATTGTTGTTCAAGGGCCTCGCCTACCCTTCTTTGAAAGTTGGTTTTTTCTTTTAATTGCCAGGCAACACCCCATCCTTGAGTTTGGACGTACTCTCTGCGCTTTCGTTTCCAAGTAAGGTCAAAACCCTGTCATCGACCGCTGGAGTCCTTCAAATCAATCCACCCTTCGTCGCTTTCTCCTGACAGCTGGCGTACGCATGTATGCTTGACCATTGTTAAGCCTTTTCTCCTTTAATGGCTCTGTACACATTGTATGTAGTTTTCTATGGAATCAATGTGTTTTCACAAAAAACTGGTGTTCTACGTACCCGGAGCAGTGAACTCTGTTAACAGGGTACGCGTCGCAGCTGTCTACGAAATTTATGACCTGCCCGTCACTACAGCTTGCTTGCTCGTTCCCCTTTTGTCCCTTACAAAATATGTTTTCCCACACATACACCCTTCGTTATTGCTTTCAGCGACATTCCTTACTGCAAATTATAAAATAAAACTTTTCGAAATTTTTTTTTGTGTGTTATATTGTCCCCAAATTTTGTCAGTTTGGATGGACTCTGTACATCCAAAATTGATCCAAAATTTTTGCGCCCTTTCAGTAAGGTTTTAAATGCCAAAATCTGCTTCCCAATATGTGTACTTTGTGTTGCCTTGTAGTGGCTCGTTCTTCATTGGACCTAGTATAGTGTTGTTTACATTTACTCGTTGACCTATATTCTCAGCGTAACAGAAAAGGTTCGTTACATAATGGTAAACACACCCCAGCCCCCTAAAGTACTTTCGCTTTCAACATTCTAAGTGAATCCGTTTTTCTTTCACTCTAATTAACATGTTATTATATTTACAAATTTATATTTAGTCAAAATCTTAAACTAAATTTGTAATTCTCCTTAACTATTCTTCATATAATATTTCAATATCTACAAAATTCAATTTCATAAATTATTCGATACTGGTATTAATATTTCTTGCCTCTAGGATTAATTTTCTTTGTATCCTTTAATACATCTAATTTTTTATGTCACAACTTACTAAAATTTGCATCAATATCTCCAAATTAATTGGCTTTAAAAAAAACTTACCACATATATATAGAATTCTTAGTGACCATCATACTTTCTATCATCACTAAATTATAAACAGCACATTGGTATTAATAATAATAATACGTATTTCTATATCCTAATTCACTATAGTTTTCTAACCTATTTTATTATTACTGTCTCTGGTTATTCCATATTTTCTGATATCTCGCTAGCATTTTCACTAAAAAAAACTTTTTTTCTTTTCTATTTACTAACATTTTGGAACACAATTATATTATACAATTTTATACTAAGCTTGTAAGTTGTCCTTACTTAAACATGATCTTAAATACATACAACTTAAATATTTCTCTCACAATTCTATTAATTGTCTTCACATATATATCATTTAAACATTTACCCTTCTATCTTCTTCACTCTTATTGACATCTATTATCATTAATTTTTTTTTTTCATAATCATTAACATGACATTTATTGACTATGACAACTAATCATTAAAATAATTCATTTTATACATTTGCTTTCTTATTTCTATTTTCTTTTATCTCGTGTTATTACTAAGACATTTCATTAATTGTTCTAGCAAATTATAATAATTCTTTTACATTTTTGATAGGCCCTCCTAAGACGCTGAATGATATTTCTATTTTAAACAACGCAATTGCAAACGATCTACCTACCAGGCATCTGGACATTATTACATAACCCCGTACCCCTTTACTTGCAGTTCCCAGAGATTGGATATCGGTGCTTTGGGTATATTCTTAATAATCCCATTCCAAGCATTCCTTAATCACAGCTACTTCAGCCTTCTGGTGCCTTTTGGTCGAGGAAATCCCATTTTTTTTTTCTCGGGTTCTTCATGTTGTCATGCCCTGGTGGTGCTTTTGTTTCAATCCATATCACTTATTTCCTGGGTATGCATAACTCTCATTTGTTTATCCATTCGTGACCGTTATTCCTAAATGATCAATTTCCTTCTGCTCCTTCGTATAACTCATCTTACTATTTAATTCGCTATTAATTTTCTTCATTAATATTCCGTGCTTTCACGGCGATGTTTTTATTTACCATTTATTTAATTTTATTCATATCTATTTATTTTCTTCGGTTAATGTAATCTTACACAACCAGTTCTTATCTAAGGTATTTTACCCAATATTATCTAACTTAATTATTAAATTTTCGGATATTCTTAAGATTGTTTTCTTTAATCCGTTACATTTAATTACTTTTAATTTTCTATTTGTGGAGGCATAGTTGTACGTTTTGTTAAGTGAGTTCCGTTACAACACATTTTGTTGGTAATTAGTAAGGGTAGTAAGGGTATTGAATGCGTGAGTTTCGTTTCACACTTACCCTGCAGTGGGTCGTTGACAGCTAAGGAATTTATGACCTCTCTCTCTCTCTCTCTCTCTTTTATGACAGTGTTGAAAGTGGTTCTCTCCCTCCTTTTTTCGACAACTTTCCCCGGTCATATTACCATTATTTATGTACGCGCTGGGTTTTTTTTGTCGTTTCTTCCTTTCAACCCTCTTACAAATACGTTTTTTGACAGCTTGTGGCGTTTTAATTATTTTCGTTTTCTTGTCCGCGTACTCACATAATGATGTTTTGTTTTCAAGACTTCTAAGACATCTCATCTCCATCGCTTGAAATCTTCCTTTCGTTCTCATACCAATCTTCACAATATTCTTGAATAGTCCAGCAAATTTCATCCTTTTCTTCTTTCGTGCTAACGCAGTTCGCCCTTGATACTCATCAGAACGGTTTTTCATTTTCTTAATCTCAGGTTTGGTTTCAAAATTTTTACGTACTTCCCCAGTCCTACTTCTAATTTTTCTATCAGTACTGGTAATATTAATTGTAGTACTCAATTTTTTCTTTTTAGTTCTCTGCTTTTCTTCAGCCTTCGTGTTAGCTGACTCAATTCTCAGGTGGTAACCCTCATACACATTACCATTTGCTTCCAACGCACGATATGCACTATTTTCATCAGTAAAACGTACATATGCATGGATATTTGTTCTGTCTTTATGAAACTCTTTCTTAATAACAGTACGTCTTTTGGGAAATCGTGGATCAGATACTGCAGCATATCGCAATCTCGTATTTACAACCGTACCAAACTTTCTGAAATATTTGATTATTTTCTTTTTTGTAGTTGTGTTTGGTAAGTTGCTAACAAACACAGTACAAGTGTCTTTATCATCTTCATATCTACCATTAATAATTGTAGATCTTTCTTTTGATCTTGAGATATGATGTTCAGACAATGCTTTAGTTGTTAAAGATTGATACTCGGTGTCAATTTGATCCATAGTATTTCCATCTAATTTGTTTTCTTCCAATTTTTCTGATTGTTTTTGTAAATCAGTACCCACCTGGTGGTTTTGTCCTCGTAAATCTCTTCTCATTAGCTCTATTTTTTCGTCTATGTGTTTTCTTGTTTCTTCATGTAATTTTTTCGTTTCTTCTATCTGTCTTATTGTCTCTTCATGTAGTTTTCTTTGTTTTTCATCTCTCTTCCTTTCCGATTCTTCATTTTGCTTTTTCGATTCTTCAAATTGTTGTTTCATCAATGTCATTAACATTTGAAAATTTGCTTCAGATAAATGCGACTGTGATTGCGGTCCCCCGGCCCTAGTTCCTGCACCGGTTGTGGAGCTTTCTTCATTCATTGCGTTTCCGTCCTCAGGCTGCTCATAGCCCATCTGGTTATTGACATCAAACTCATTTGAATTTTCTCCACTAGATGCCATTTTAGCTTGACTTCGGGTTATCATTCAGAGACTTAGAGACCGATATACGACAACAATAATATAGCTTAAGCTACTTACATGTACTTATTTTACTTATTGCTAGCCACTGTCTGTCACTGCCCTAGCTTACTATTTTATCAAGCCGTGCGGTGCGGCGCCAATTTAACATTAAATATGCCCGACGTTGTGTGCGTCAATTTAACAATAAATTTTGTTATTATCTATTTGATGTCCCGCGTGTGGACGCCAATTTAACATTAATTACTGTTTATTTTCTTTATCTCAGGGTTAAAATAATAAATGCTCATTGCTACTGATAACTCTTAAATTTATTCACATTAGTTTGCTATTACTTGTAAATATTAAGATAGCACAAAATTCTACGTACTCATTAGTACTTGTAAATATATAAAATTAACACATTACCAAAATTTAATACTCATGGCTGAATCGTAAATATCAAACAATAATACATTAACAAAATTGAATACTCATTAAATTGTAACTATCAAAATAATACATTAATAAAATTGCATACTCATTAAATTGTAAATATCAAAATAATACAGTAATAAAGTTGAATACTCATTAAATTGTACATATCAAAATAATACAGTAATAAAGTTGAATACTCATTAAATTGTACATATCAAAATAATACAGTAATAAAATTAGTTATCCAAACTCTCAATCTAATGGTTGCATATTAATGATCATTCATCAATTGCGTTTAGTACATTAAGTAAATTATAATGTTTAGTCTCATCTTATGAATTCTTAATATGAATATCTCTTAAGCTGTTACTATATTTTGTAATTACGGATTCATTTAGAACTTGGAAATAAACATTACTCCAAACTGATAAACAATGATAATTTTTACTTCTACACAAACTTTAGAATCGATTTCTTTAATTCCTTTACGATTACTTTATTGAATTTTATTGTGTGTGGATTCTTTGAGATGACAGACAGTGGATCTAAATTAATTAAGACATGTTTTACTATACTTGGTATTCGAATATCCAATCACTCGGTAGTTGCGGTGATGATTCCCCCATGTCGATCGTTCTAGAATCGTGCAGATAACTCCTCCAGATGATAGATGGCACTGGATGAATTCCACGATGTCACTCACAGACACTTCACTCACCAACTCCACGCATTCGGATTATAATTTATGAATAAAAGTTAGCGTTCTCTGTTGTACATCAGATCTGAATTAATATCACGCACCATTGTTGCGGTATGTCTGGTTATTAAGTGTTCATGAATGTAGTTTGTGTTGTTAATCGTTCTTAAAAGTTATTGTTGTAAAGTGTTTTTTTTATACACTGAAATTACATTATTGTCTGATTTCTATTTGTTTCAGTTATTGTTCACTGGTAGGCTAATAGTGTGACTCTACTTCATAGTTCGTTTGCTTGTAATGACTGTATTAATTTGTTATAAGTTCGAAAACTACCTTCTCACACTGTGTATCAAATTATTCTAAGTTCGTTAAAATGCTAATTTCTCTCGTCACCGACTTCACTCCACTCTCGTCCGAAATTTCGTTAGAACTCCTCTCGCGTCCGTATTTTAGTTAGAACTCTTCTCGCGTCCGTATCTCAGCTAGAACTCCCGAGCGCGTTCCTGTCTCCTTCCTATATTTTCCTTACCAAATCTCCCACCAGACTTCTGATTCCAACGACGCCGTGTCCTTATTGGTTTCATGTTTTTCCCTCCAAGTCCAAATACTACCCATCTTTTCAAAGACGTTCTCTGATAGGGCTTCTGGTTCCCCACCAGATTCTTCCCTTGCTTCATATTTTGAGGTCGTTGTCATTTCCAGACAACGCAGCAATAAATTTTATCTGTCGTTTTTTCTAAAATCTTCAGTGACAACTCTGAGTTTCTCTTCCATTTTCATTGTTTCTTGACTTCGTCGCTCTGCCGTTATTATCTATTGTTGTTCAAGGGCCTCGCCTACCCTTCTTTGAAAGTTGGTTTTTTCTTTTAATTGCCAGGCAACACCCCATCCTTGAGTTTGGACGTACTCTCTGCGCTTTCGTTTCCAAGTAAGGTCAAAACCCTGTCATCGACCGCTGGAGTCCTTCAAATCAATCCACCCTTCGTCGCTTTCTCCTGACAGCTGGCGTACGCATGTATGCTTGACCATTGTTAAGCCTTTTCTCCTTTAATGGCTCTGTACACATTGTATGTAGTTTTCTATGGAATCAATGTGTTTTCACAAAAAACTGGTGTTCTACGTACCCGGAGCAGTGAACTCTGTTAACAGGGTACGCGTCGCAGCTGTCTACGAAATTTATGACCTGCCCGTCACTACAGCTTGCTTGCTCGTTCCCCTTTTGTCCCTTACAAAATATGTTTTCCCACACATACACCCTTCGTTATTGCTTTCAGCGACATTCCTTACTGCAAATTATAAAATAAAACTTTTCGAAATTTTTTTTTGTGTGTTATATTGTCCCCAAATTTTGTCAGTTTGGATGGACTCTGTACATCCAAAATTGATCCAAAATTTTTGCGCCCTTTCAGTAAGGTTTTAAATGCCAAAATCTGCTTCCCAATATGTGTACTTTGTGTTGCCTTGTAGTGGCTCGTTCTTCATTGGACCTAGTATAGTGTTGTTTACATTTACTCGTTGACCTATATTCTCAGCGTAACAGAAAAGGTTCGTTACATAATGGTAAACACACCCCAGCCCCCTAAAGTACTTTCGCTTTCAACATTCTAAGTGAATCCGTTTTTCTTTCACTCTAATTAACATGTTATTATATTTACAAATTTATATTTAGTCAAAATCTTAAACTAAATTTGTAATTCTCCTTAACTATTCTTCATATAATATTTCAATATCTACAAAATTCAATTTCATAAATTATTCGATACTGGTATTAATATTTCTTGCCTCTAGGATTAATTTTCTTTGTATCCTTTAATACATCTAATTTTTTATGTCACAACTTACTAAAATTTGCATCAATATCTCCAAATTAATTGGCTTTAAAAAAAACTTACCACATATATATAGAATTCTTAGTGACCATCATACTTTCTATCATCACTAAATTATAAACAGCACATTGGTATTAATAATAATAATACGTATTTCTATATCCTAATTCACTATAGTTTTCTAACCTATTTTATTATTACTGTCTCTGGTTATTCCATATTTTCTGATATCTCGCTAGCATTTTCACTAAAAAAAACTTTTTTTCTTTTCTATTTACTAACATTTTGGAACACAATTATATTATACAATTTTATACTAAGCTTGTAAGTTGTCCTTACTTAAACATGATCTTAAATACATACAACTTAAATATTTCTCTCACAATTCTATTAATTGTCTTCACATATATATCATTTAAACATTTACCCTTCTATCTTCTTCACTCTTATTGACATCTATTATCATTAATTTTTTTTTTTCATAATCATTAACATGACATTTATTGACTATGACAACTAATCATTAAAATAATTCATTTTATACATTTGCTTTCTTATTTCTATTTTCTTTTATCTCGTGTTATTACTAAGACATTTCATTAATTGTTCTAGCAAATTATAATAATTCTTTTACATTTTTGATAGGCCCTCCTAAGACGCTGAATGATATTTCTATTTTAAACAACGCAATTGCAAACGATCTACCTACCAGGCATCTGGACATTATTACATAACCCCGTACCCCTTTACTTGCAGTTCCCAGAGATTGGATATCGGTGCTTTGGGTATATTCTTAATAATCCCATTCCAAGCATTCCTTAATCACAGCTACTTCAGCCTTCTGGTGCCTTTTGGTCGAGGAAATCCCATTTTTTTTTTCTCGGGTTCTTCATGTTGTCATGCCCTGGTGGTGCTTTTGTTTCAATCCATATCACTTATTTCCTGGGTATGCATAACTCTCATTTGTTTATCCATTCGTGACCGTTATTCCTAAATGATCAATTTCCTTCTGCTCCTTCGTATAACTCATCTTACTATTTAATTCGCTATTAATTTTCTTCATTAATATTCCGTGCTTTCACGGCGATGTTTTTATTTACCATTTATTTAATTTTATTCATATCTATTTATTTTCTTCGGTTAATGTAATCTTACACAACCAGTTCTTATCTAAGGTATTTTACCCAATATTATCTAACTTAATTATTAAATTTTCGGATATTCTTAAGATTGTTTTCTTTAATCCGTTACATTTAATTACTTTTAATTTTCTATTTGTGGAGGCATAGTTGTACGTTTTGTTAAGTGAGTTCCGTTACAACACATTTTGTTGGTAATTAGTAAGGGTAGTAAGGGTATTGAATGCGTGAGTTTCGTTTCACACTTACCCTGCAGTGGGTCGTTGACAGCTAAGGAATTTATGACCTCTCTCTCTCTCTCTCTCTCTTTTATGACAGTGTTGAAAGTGGTTCTCTCCCTCCTTTTTTCGACAACTTTCCCCGGTCATATTACCATTATTTATGTACGCGCTGGGTTTTTTTTGTCGTTTCTTCCTTTCAACCCTCTTACAAATACGTTTTTTGACAGCTTGTGGCGTTTTAATTATTTTCGTTTTCTTGTCCGCGTACTCACATAATGATGTTTTGTTTTCAAGACTTCTAAGACATCTCATCTCCATCGCTTGAAATCTTCCTTTCGTTCTCATACCAATCTTCACAATATTCTTGAATAGTCCAGCAAATTTCATCCTTTTCTTCTTTCGTGCTAACGCAGTTCGCCCTTGATACTCATCAGAACGGTTTTTCATTTTCTTAATCTCAGGTTTGGTTTCAAAATTTTTACGTACTTCCCCAGTCCTACTTCTAATTTTTCTATCAGTACTGGTAATATTAATTGTAGTACTCAATTTTTTCTTTTTAGTTCTCTGCTTTTCTTCAGCCTTCGTGTTAGCTGACTCAATTCTCAGGTGGTAACCCTCATACACATTACCATTTGCTTCCAACGCACGATATGCACTATTTTCATCAGTAAAACGTACATATGCATGGATATTTGTTCTGTCTTTATGAAACTCTTTCTTAATAACAGTACGTCTTTTGGGAAATCGTGGATCAGATACTGCAGCATATCGC
Source organism: Magicicada septendecula (assembly GCA_034769895.1). Classification (NCBI taxonomy): domain Eukaryota; kingdom Metazoa; phylum Arthropoda; class Insecta; order Hemiptera; family Cicadidae; genus Magicicada; species Magicicada septendecula. Next base: position 742,993,098 of record CM068368.1, on the reverse strand, counting down.
AATCTCGTATTTACAACCGTACCAAACTTTCTGAAATATTTGATTATTTTCTTTTTTGTAGTTGTGTTTGGTAAGTTGCTAACAAACACAGTACAAGTGTCTTTATCATCTTCATATCTACCATTAATAATTGTAGATCTTTCTTTTGATCTTGAGATATGATGTTCAGACAATGCTTTAGTTGTTAAAGATTGATACTCGGTGTCAATTTGATCCATAGTATTTCCATCTAATTTGTTTTCTTCCAATTTTTCTGATTGTTTTTGTAAATCAGTACCCACCTGGTGGTTTTGCCCTCGTAAATCTCTTCTCATTAGCTCTATTTTTTCGTCTATGTGTTTTCTTGTTTCTTCATGTAATTTTTTCGTTTCTTCTATCTGTCTTATTGTCTCTTCATGTAGTTTTCTTTGTTTTTCATCTCTCTTCCTTTCCGATTCTTCATTTTGCTTTTTCGATTCTTCAAATTGTTGTTTCATCAATGTCATTAACATTTGAAAATTTGCTTCAGATAACTGCGACTGTGATTGCGGTCCCCCGGCCCTAGTTCCTGCACCGGTTGTGGAGCTTTCTTCATTCATTGCGTTTCCGTCCTCAGGCTGCTCATAGCCCATCTGGTTATTGACATCAAACTCATTTGAATTTTCTCCACTAGATGCCATTTTAGCTTGACTTCGGGTTATCATTCAGAGACTTAGAGACCGATATACGACAACAATAATATAGCTTAAGCTACTTACATGTACTTATTTTACTTATTGCTAGCCACTGTCTGTCACTGCCCTAGCTTACTATTTTATCAAGCCGTGCGGTGCGGCGCCAATTTAACATTAAATATGCCCGACGTTGTGTGCGTCAATTTAACAATAAATTTTGTTATTATCTATTTGATGTCCCGCGTGTGGACGCCAATTTAACATTAATTACTGTTTATTTTCTTTATCTCAGGGTTAAAATAATAAATGCTCATTGCTATTGATAACTCTTAAATTTATTCAAATTAGTTTGCTATTACTTGTAAATATTAAGATAGCACAAAATTCTACGTACTCATTAGTACTTGTAAATATATAAAATTAACACATTACCAAAATTTAATACTCATGGCTGAATCGTAAATATCAAACAATAATACATTAACAAAATTGAATACTCATTAAATTGTAACTATCAAAATAATACATTAATAAAATTGCATACTCATTAAATTGTAAATATCAAAATAATACAGTAATAAAGTTGAATACTCATTAAATTGTACATATCAAAATAATACAGTAATAAAGTTGAATACTCATTAAATTGTACATATCAAAATAATACAGTAATAAAATTAGTTATCCAAACTCTCAATCTAATGGTTGCATATTAATGATCATTCATCAATTGCGTTTAGTACATTAAGTAAATTATAATGTTTAGTCTCATCTTATGAATTCTTAATATGAATATCTCTTAAGCTGTTACTATATTTTGTAATTACGGATTCATTTAGAACTTGGAAATAAACATTACTCCAAACTGATAAACAATGATAATTTTTACTTCTACACAAACTTTAGAATCGATTTCTTTAATTCCTTTACGATTACTTTATTGAATTTTATTGTGTGTGGATTCTTTGAGATGACAGACAGTGGATCTAAATTAATTAAGACATGTTTTACTATACTTGGTATTCGAATATCCAATCACTCGGTAGTTGCGGTGATGATTCCCCCATGTCGATCGTTCTAGAATCGTGCAGATAACTCCTCCAGATGATAGATGGCACTGGATGAATTCCACGATGTCACTCACAGACACTTCACTCACCAACTCCACGCATTCGGATTATAATTTATGAATAAAAGTTAGCGTTCTCTGTTGTACATCAGATCTGAATTAATATCACGCACCATTGTTGCGGTATGTCTGGTTATTAAGTGTTCATGAATGTAGTTTGTGTTGTTAATCGTTCTTAAAAGTTATTGTTGTAAAGTGTTTTTTTTATACACTGAAATTACATTATTGTCTGATTTCTATCTGTTTCAGTTATTGTTCACTGGTAGGCTAATAGTGTGACTCTACTTCATAGTTCGTTTGCTTGTAATGACTGTATTAATTTGTTATAAGTTCGAAAACTACCTTCTCACACTGTGTATCAAATTATTCTAAGTTCGTTAAAATGCTAATTTCTCTCGTCACCGACTTCACTCCACTCTCGTCCGAAATTTCGTTAGAACTCCTCTCGCGTCCGTATTTTAGTTAGAACTCTTCTCGCGTCCGTATCTCAGCTAGAACTCCCGAGCGCGTTCCTGTCTCCTTCCTATATTTTCCTTACCAAATCTCCCACCAGACTTCTGATTCCAACGACGCCGTGTCCTTATTGGTTTCATGTTTTTCCCTCCAAGTCCAAATACTACCCATCTTTTCAAAGACGTTCTCTGATAGGGCTTCTGGTTCCCCACCAGATTCTTCCCTTGCTTCATATTTTGAGGTCGTTGTCATTTCCAGACAACGCAGCAATAAATTTTATCTGTCGTTTTTTCTAAAATCTTCAGTGACAACTCTGAGTTTCTCTTCCATTTTCATTGTTTCTTGACTTCGTCGCTCTGCCGTTATTATCTATTGTTGTTCAAGGGCCTCGCCTACCCTTCTTTGAAAGTTGGTTTTTTCTTTTAATTGCCAGGCAACACCCCATCCTTGAGTTTGGACGTACTCTCTGCGCTTTCGTTTCCAAGTAAGGTCAAAACCCTGTCATCGACCGCTGGAGTCCTTCAAATCAATCCACCCTTCGTCGCTTTCTCCTGACAGCTGGCGTACGCATGTATGCTTGACCATTGTTAAGCCTTTTCTCCTTTAATGGCTCTGTACACATTGTATGTAGTTTTCTATGGAATCAATGTGTTTTCACAAAAAACTGGTGTTCTACGTACCCGGAGCAGTGAACTCTTTTAACAGGGTACGCGTCGCAGCTGTCTACGAAATTTATGACCTGCCCGTCACTACAGCTTGCTTGCTCGTTCCCCTTTTGTCCCTTACAAAATATGTTTTCCCACACATACACCCTTCGTTATTGCTTTCAGCGACATTCCTTACTGCAAATTATAAAATAAAACTTTTCGAAATTTTTTTGTGTGTGTTATAAGAGATAGACAATAGATGTAACTCAGTGAATACTGCCAGTGCATCCTGCACAGCGTGAAAACAAACCCTTGACAGTTTACTGAGATTTACGACTGGAAAGTAGAGTTTCACCGAAATGACGCCAACGAAGGGTTGATAATCGGCGGAACGAACGTCGAGGAACTTAGACAGTTAACCAAGACTCTGGAGTCTGTTAACAAAAGCTCAGTCAGAACCTTAGGGAAAGTCTAAACAAAGGATAACAGAAGGCCATGAAATTGCCCTAAATTCTTAGAATCGGTGCTACGCTCGTCACATGAAACACTCCGGGGATGACGACGACCAACCAGCGTCAAGCATCTTCTAAGAGAGCTCGTGGAGAGAGTAGGAAGGGTTCGGACGACGAATCGTGAAACAGAGGATGAGATCTGCAGAAGGGTAGGAATTTGTACGACCAATCAGGAGTCCGAGGAGGCGTAGAAATCCAAAACTTAGACTTATGGGTAAGATGTTCCAATAAAACTGTTTGGCAAAGACGCGGAGCGGGCAATCAGTCATTTCAATCGGGCAGTCAAGTATTCAATCGAGCAGTCAGTCGTTCAATCGAACAGTTAGTCGCAGTTAACAGTCAGTCGGTAGTCAAGAGTATGAAGTTAATAGTAGCAGTTGATAGTCGCAATTAATAGTCAGAAGTTAGTGCGTACGATAGAAAGACGATTGATTATGTCGAAACAGTAATACGGTCCGTGATAGAAACAGTTTGTGCGACCGACCGGATTCACTAATTTGTAAATTCATAAGTGAACAAAGACATCGGAATAGTCACACTTATACACAATTCTGTGCGGGAAACATAAACTATAAGTGCGCACGGGACTTGAAATCTCAACTGACGCGCACATAATAACATACTAATTAACATTTAAAGTAGAACAGTGTGTGACACTTCAAACATTCTCACACCACAATGTATCACCATGTTGAACAATTAATTGAATAAACTATACCAAACAATTAAGCACGCAGTACGCGATACACCCAGATAGACGGCACAGTTAACCAAGTACACAAATATGGCAAACTTTCAGAACAATTCAGTGTAATGACAACATTAACACCTCACTATTTGAACTCCGGACACTCGACATCAGCGGGTTACCACAATACCATACACATGACGGGAGTGGAGATTTAGTGGAGTGAAGTGAAGTTATCAGTGCTCTTCGTAACAGTGATTATGATCTTCGACGAATCATCTAGAAGGTGTCTTCACACGACGACGGAATTGGATAAACACTCTCAAAGATAAGCTTTATGTCTACTTAATCTTAGTAGTATATACTACTGTTCTGTTGCCTCTTTTCAAAGAACTAACCCCAAGAGAATAAATATATATGAATCATATGAATCATAAAATCTATAAAATAACACTAACGTAATTCGTTATCTGAGAAATAATGAACGCATTTTAGGTAGGAATAAGTATATTTGTTAATTGTTTATTTTCGTATATGTTATATATATGTGCATTATTTACTGCATTTGAATGTACCATGTGTTTATGTTTCAGGAAACATCGTATAAATTGATAAATTGTATTTTATATCATGTGTTTTAATATGTATGTAATTTGCAGGATGTAGTTACTTACTTAAGTAACAAATGTAATAAATAAGTAGTTAATTTACAGTATTCATGCGTTCATTATTGAAATTTCACCTTTGTTATTTTCTAAGTATTACACTAAAAATCTCACAACTTGTGCTAAACATCAATGGATACAATAAACTCGACCATTGAAACGTCTGATTAATAGACTCATAAAATCGTATTTAATTAGTCACTGTGTTGAGTCAAGTCTGACGAATAGAAACAATTTTAGATATATCAAATTTAACATATAACATAAATCTTTTATTAATATGATTCATAATTGTTGAGTAATTAATCTAAGCGATAATTAGCACAGATTAATATTCACTAGATGTAAATGGTTTACACAATTAATTACCACAGATGTAAATTACATTTACACCGATAAATGTAAATAGCGTCCCATCAGGGCTAGATACCTGTGAAGAAGTGATAAATTCATATAATTTACTACTAATCCCATTTACATACTAAAGAGGAAAGGGTAGTTTACCTGAAACATTTTTTGTTGTAATAAGAGGAAAGTACTTAATTTTGATAAATAAAGTATCCTGATAAGAAGATCTTAATAATCCACTGTAGAAACGTAGATGAAATATCTATAAATGAAGAGGCTAGATGAACGGGCTGGAGGTAATTTTCTATAAATGAAAATTATACTTGTAGGTGGAGGGGATAATTTTACTTCCATGTTCCTTAAGGAAATGGAAGTATGGTGATGGCAAAAAGAATCGTGTTCGAGATTATTGCAGATTCTGATTGTACTACACTCAAAACATGAAAAAAGTCGTTATTCGAAGTTCTGTGTGTGTGTCTGTGTGTCTATCTGTGTGTCTATCTGTGTGTGTGTCTGTCTGTAGATTTTTTTTCTATGGTAAACGATAACAGCTGCAAATTCAAACAGAATCAAAAAATTTTTTGTATACAGCCCTTATTTGTAGAGTAATCAGAAGCTATTGGTTTTGGTGAAACTCGGTTAAGGGAAAAGGGTAGTTTACCGGCAACGTTTTATGTTTTAACAAGGGTATTTTCTATGGTAAACGATAACAGCCGCAAATTCAAACAGATTCAAATAATGTTTTGCATACAACCCTGAATTGTAGAGTTCTCAAGACCTATTGTTTTTGGTGAAGATAGGTTAAGGGAAAGGGGTAGTTTACCTACAACGTTTATGTTTTAACAAGGGTATTTTCTATGGCAAACAATAACAGGCGCAAATTCAAACAGAATCAAATAATGTTTTGCAAACAGCCCTTAATTGTAGTGTTCTCAAGGCCTATTGTTTTTGTTGGAGATCGGTTTTGGGAAAGGGGTAGTTTACCAGCAACATTTTATGTTTTAACAACGGTAATTTTTTTTTTACGAACGATAACTGCCGAAAATTCAAACAGAATCAAATATTTTTTTGCATACGTCCATCAATTGTGAAAGACTGAAGGCCTGAAGATCTTGGTGAAAATCGGTTACGGGTAAGGGGTAGTTTAACTGCCACCTTTAATATTTTAACAAGAGTAAAAGTTTCTATGACGAACTATAACTGCCGCACATTCAAACAGAATCAAATAATGTATTGCATGCATCCCTGAATTGTAGAGGACTCAAGACCTATTGATTTTGGTGAAGATCAGATAAGAGAAAGGGGTAGTTTACCTGCCACGTTTGTGTGATAACAAGGGTAATTTTTTCTATGACGAACGATAACTGCCGTAAATTCAAACATAATCAAATAAGTTTTTGCATACGTCATTAAATTGTAGAGAACTCAAGGCCTTTTGATTTTGGTGAAGATCGGTTTCGGGGAAAGGGCAGTTTACCTGAAACATTTTTTGTTGTAACAAGAGTAAAGTACTTAATTTTGATAAATAAAGTATCCTGATAAGAAGATCATAACAATCCACTGTAGAAACGTAATGAAATATCTATAAATGAAGAGGCTAGTTGAACGGGGTTGGGGGTAATTTTCTATAAATGAAAATTTTAGTTGATGTGGGAGGGGATAATTTTTTATATGTGTACTACGTTATCGGCAACAAAGAAGTAGTTTGTTGTTAAAATTCTTTCCCGGGCTGTTTGCCATGATCCAATTTTTTCTACAAAACCGGACGTTTCGGCAGTGCTATCGACTGCCATCATCAGTGTAAATCGAGTGCGCTAACGTGAGGTGGTATACGTTAGTGTCCATAGTACTGTGGTTAAGGCTGAAGAAAGAAGTAGTTTCTATGGAAATATTTCATTTCGAAAATAATTTTAAATATTAATCTTAGAACATGGAAGTCATGTATGCTTCTCCACACCGATATTTTCTTCCACAATCAGTTACCTTGTCGCCGAATCTTTTTAATGATCTCTTCTTATTGATTGACTTCATCCTGCTAAAAGTTCACGTTCTTATGTAACATGAAATCTAAAAATCATCTACACTATTGTATTTCAATTTAAACATGTTCACTAAAGTTTTCGTTACATTACATGTCTTCTTCAAGCCACAGGTGCCATGAAATTCCATGAAATCTTCCGTTTCAAACACAGTTCTTTACCATTCATTCGCTATAGGTTATAAACACTTTAGTTAGGTTAGATTTACGTGTTTACACTAGGGAGCGCGCACATTTTTAAAATTTTGTTCCCGTCGAAGACTCGTTCCGTACACTTTGATGGTCAATTTGCTAGTAGTTCTGTTCCCTCGAAGTCGCTCTCGGCGTCTAATGAAATCAGCTCTTCCTATTGGTTGAAAATCTGTTAATCTCGTACCCATATGCCTTAATAAATTAAGAAATTTTATTTCTTAGCATCGAGTTTTGGGTTTGAGAGTATGGCGATGATGCTATCAATTCTTTTGGAATTGAAGGAAAACTTATTATCGTTTATAACTTTCTTAGTACATTTCGGATTAAGAAATTAATGGCATCACTATTTTGCGGATGCTTGGCTCTTTATTTTGAGTCCACTCAAGCTATAAATCCGTCCATGATTAACCTAAATAACTTTTCGATAATGCACTTTTCGTGGTTCTTAATTATACATAAGTTTTTTCCACTTTATTATAATACATGTTATTTCTAACACTCACTGTAGATATTTAGAGTCATTATCTCTTATTATCTACTCCTTAAATATTAAATTATGTACAATTTTTCCAAATACATTTTCAGGCGTGTAGGCCTTACATGTCCTTGCATTAATATTTATTAATTCTAATATATATCTTATAATAACACATTTCTTTGGGGTTTATCTTGTACCTTAGAGATTAATACATCTTTTGTGAAGCTTTGTTTCCATTAATGTTGCTTCGTTTGTTTACACTGTATGGTTTTAATACACCATGTCATAGTTCTGTCATATTGATATTCATGTTTTATTATTATTTGTGCATTATGGATGTATTTTCATCCATTAAGGTGTTCTTAGACTTTGTCTACTGTTTGTCTTGTGTATATAATACTTCCTGCTGTGTTAATTATTCATAATTCTCTGTAGGATTGCTATTTACATCTGGTCCCATTTGACATGTATATTTGTTTATTATTATTTTCATATAAATTTATGTATTTAATGTCTGTTAATGGTTCTCAAAGAGGTATTGAGTATTCTAGTTACTACTGTCATGCTACTTTCCTCTCCTTTATTAAGTTTAAGTGAGTATTTTATGTAACTCTGATAGTCACCTTGTGTTTTGGTAATCTGGCTATGGTTTGTTTAAACAATATAGAGTATATATTTGTGTTTCCTAATTCATACTGGGTTCACTATGTTACACATTTATTCTAGTTTGGTTGTTGACTCAAATAATTACTTTTGTCTGCATTTTTCTAATTGTTATTTGTGATTCTGTGTTGAAGATTCTGTTCAGTTGAGGTTATGTGTATCCTACTGAATTGACAACAATGCTTATTTGGATTTGTTCAACTTCTTGCTTAATTCTTATATTTTTACTATGATATGTCATTACTATTATCTATTTGTTCACACATTATGATTTAATTCTAACTTGTTATTGTCATACATATTATGTGTTTACATTTGGGTTTGGGTAAACTGTTTTGTTTTTCTACTACAGGTTGCCTTATCTTTAATACATTAATAATTACATTCTGTATTGGTTTTACCCTTCACTCTCTTGATATTTAAACATATATTTTATTAAGGAATTTACATTCAAATTCAGTCATTATTGAGCAATTATTTCTCTCTTTATTATAAGTATATTTGTGGTCTTACTATGTTTTATTTTATTATATTCTTGTCTCATAAATAATACACTAATTGTTTGTGTTGTTTATTTTAGGTTGTTATCTATCTTTGTTAACACTTCTTATCTTCATCTTCCATAAACATTGCACTTTCATTGTTTGTGTTGTTTAGTTTGGGATTGTGATATTTTGGTATTAAACGATGCACTTATAAGTCACTCACTATTATTGTTTGTGGCTGCTTATTAGTTTGTCGACACCTTGTCCATTGTCACCTTGTTTTTTCTTCATGTTCTTCCTTGTTGGGGGTATTATGATTCACTTATCTGGTATTCTTCATACTTGCATTAATACCTTCTTATTAGTTGGGTATTTGCTTCATCTAAAAATACTTTCCTTATTTATTGTGTCTTCCTCACACTGGTAAAGTTATTGTCTTGTTCCTTGTTAAATAGTTTTCATTGTTTATTATACATTTTTCCTCTTCTTAATTATATAAACTTTCCCTCTTCTTATATACAGATTTCTTCCTCTTCTTATGTACAGGTTCCTTCTTCTTCTTATATATATATGTTTCTTCCTCTTCTTATATGATATATTATCTCACTTATATTATAGTGTTACGTCGGTCTATTCGATCGTCGTAGGTACAGTGGAAACAAAATAAGTACAAGACACCAATCAAGTCACTAATCACACCTTTAATTGTTACAGTAAAACAGTTCGTAATTAACAACACAGTCTCTACAACAAATCAAATGAAAATTGTTCACACGCAATAAAATGTCCACTAATAATAAAACTCAATTGTATTACAATTATACCGTCCGAATATAAAACGCAACACTTCAATAACAACTACTTGAACGTACACAGTAATAACTCGAACTGCTCTGGAAATATATCGCACTAATACTCTCGAACCGCACTATCCAATATCTCGCATGGAACTGAAAACTAAGGCCGCTACCCGATGTATTTATAGTCACGCTCACACACCAGAAGCTTCCAAACTGCGTCTTATCTCTCGTGAACTACGTAATTACTACGGCCTTGACACAGTCCGAGCGCCCGAGCGAAGCCCGGCACAGTCGAGAAGATTCTCGCAAAATGCGTCTAGTAGCACGTACACCACACGCGTACATCGAGATCCTTCTGGCATATTCGATAAACGCGTAGATTTTCTGTGCTGTCGTAGCACTGCCCCCTCCTTAAGCCTGTTCGTCCCGAACTGGCAAAGCGTCTCTAAATTTGTACTTAGCCAGGCGATCTAGGTGTACGACCTTGAACTTTCGCTGTCCTTCCTGTTGAATCCGATAAACAACATCGTTAATTTTTTTTTCACAGTGTAGGGTCCTTCCCAGTTAGACTGAAGCTTAGGTGAGCGACCACGACGGCGCTTTGGATTGAACAACCAGACCTGATCTCCTTCTTTGAAACCCACACTATTGCTGCGAATGTCATACCGAGTTTTCATTTTATCACTGGCAATCTTCAGCCGTCCTCTTACCAAGCGATTCATTTCTCGCAGTTGGTTTTCTAATTGCGAAGAATAGTTCTTTGGCTCTTGGGACTGAGTCTCAGGTGATCCAAACATCAAGTCCCCAGGAAGACGAATCTCCCGCCCAAACACCAATTTTGCTGGAGTCATGCCGGTTGTGTCATGACCTATACGCCATAAGGAATAGTGGTATACGTTGGTCCCAGTCTGTTTGGTTCTCGTCAACAACTTTCGAAAGATGCTGCTCAAGTGTCCTGTTGAATCTCTCAACCATCCCGTCCGACTGAGGATGCGGAGGCGTTGTCCTGGTCTTTCAAATTCCGAGTAGACGGCATAATTCTTTAAACACTCCTGATTCGAAATTTCTCCCTTGATCCGTATGGATTTCCATAGGGGCTCCATAACGGCAACAGAAGTTGTGAACAAACTGCTTTGCCACTGGTAACCTCCTGATTTGGAATTGCGTAGGCTTCCACCCACTTAGTAAAGTAGTCACCTACAACCATGATGTACCGGTTTCCATCGTCAGTAACTGGGAATGGTCCAGCAATGTCTATGGCAATTCTCTCGAAAGGTTGTCCAACGTTATACTGTCTCATTTTTCCCCTGCTTCTGGTTTGTGGGCCCTTGCTTGCAGCACATATTTCACACGTCCGAACCCATTCCTCTACGTCGTGGCGAAGATGAAGCCAATAGAATCGCTTCCGTATTTTGTCAAGGGTTTTGTTAACGCCAAGATGGCCTCCAGATGTTCCATCATGCATCTCCTTCAAAACAGACTGCACTTTACTTCGGGGAACTATCAACTGCATGACCACGTCTCGTCCATCTGCACTTTCCCAAGCCCTTTTCAGCAATCCGTTTTCTAAGGTGAGAGATTCCCATTGTGCCCAGTAGCCCTTCAGCACTTCGGAACTATGGCAGATATCTTGCCAATCCGGGCGGCGACCTTCCTCTTTTGCTGTCAAGATCGGTCCAATGTCTTCATCAGTCATCTGTTCTTGTCGACAGTCTTGTGTTGTCCAGCCATCAGCCAGGAAATCTACAGTGAAGGCTTGAACATGTTTGCTTGAGTTTTGTTCTTCCTTTCTGTGGCAAGTCGGCAGTTTTCCGGGCATGGTCTTCGTGATAAGCCATCTGCATTACCGTGCAGGCGCCCCGCCGATGTTGTACCTTGACGTTGTACTCTTGCAGACGTTCGAGCCACCTTCCCAACTGTCCTTCCGGATTTTTAAATCTCAAGAGCCATGCAAGTGCAGCATGGTCGGTACGTAGTGAAAACTCTCTCCCATAGAGGTATTTATGGAAGTGCTCCAAAGCTCTGACAATTGCCAACAACTCTCTTCTTGTAACACAATAATTTCTCTCTGGTTTAGAAAGCGTCTTGCTGTAATACACTATTACTCGTTCTTCACCGTTCTGCACTTGAGACAAAACTGCTCCTAGACCAGTATTGCTTGCGTCTGTGTCTACGATGTACTTCCCTTCGGAAGCTGGAAAAGCGAGAATTGGCTGCGAACATAATGCAATCTTCAACGTTCTAAATGCTTGTTCACACTCTCTCGACCACTGGAAGTTTCGTTTATTTTCCGTTAGCTCATGTAGTGGTTTAGCAATAGTAGCGAAGCCTTTCACAAAACGTCGGTAATATGAGCATAACCCCAGGAAACTCCGAACTTCGTGTTTATTCTTCGGAACTGGCCAGTCTCTTACGGTGTCTACTTTATTAGGATCCATGCTAACGCCCGCTGCCGAAACCAGATGGCCCAAATACTGTACTTCCTTCTGGAATAGAGAACACTTCTTCGGGCTCAGCTTCAGTTGTGCACCGTGAATTCTAGTTAGAACTTCCTTAAGGTTTTCAAAATGATCTTCGAAAGTCTTCCGATCACTATGACATCGTCTAAGTAAACAAGGCAAGTTTTCCACGTCAGGCCTCGGAGTATCAGGTCCATCAATCTCTCAAATGTTCCCGGTGCATTACAGAGTCCAAATGGCATGACGTTAAATTGGAATAAGCCACTTGGGGTCGAGAAAGCGGTCTTTTCCTTGTCTTCTTGATGAAGACCCACTTGCCAATATCCACTCTTCAGGTCCAATGTGGAAAACCACTGTGCTCCGGACAACGTGTCGAGTGTATCGTCAACGCGAGGTAATGGATAGCAGTCTTTCTTTGTAACGTCATTTAACCTCCGGTAGTCTACGCAGAAACGCAATCCACCATCCTTCTTCGCTACCAGCACTACAGGGGAAGACCAAGCACTTGACGAAGGTTCGATTACTCCCTCTGTCAACATGTCCTGTACTAACCGAGACATCTCCTCTTGTTTAGATAATGGAGGCCTTCGAGGAGGTTGGCGTATCGGTGTTGTGTCCCCGGTGTTGATGCGATGTTGCACAAGAGAGGTTCTTCCCAGTGACTGTCCCCGAACTGCAAAACAATCTTTGAATTCGTGTAAAAACTGTTCGAGTTCTTTTACCTCACCGTCTGTGCCGTCGCGATCTTTTAGCGCGCGCACTTTATGACTTGTCCAACCAGACGCTGATTTGGCGGCCTCAAATTGCAAAGCATGTACCAAGGCGTCCGCACTGTTCTGGTGTCTTGCCATTCGTAACACTTGCTGTAGTTCGTTATCCCGGACACCGGCAGTAAATGTCTGCATCGCAAAACGCGTTCGAAAATCTTCTGGCGCTTCAGGATAGGCCAGTCTAATTAGTCTGTCGATACTTGCTTCAAACTCTTGAAGACTCTCCCCGGAATGCTGTCGCCTTGCTCTCAACTGGGTGCAGTACACATCTCGCAAATGTTTATCACCATACCGTAATTCCAGAGCTTTTATCAACTCGGCATAGGTGTTCTGGCTGTCAGGTGGCACTTTCTGTAGTAGTTCTGCCGCGGGTCCTTTTAATGAGAGAACGAGTGAAACAGCCTTGTATTTCTCTGTCCAATTATTTGCGCATGCAGCAGCTTCAAATTGGCGGAGGTACGTTGCCCAGTGACTGCTTCCGTCAAAGGTTGGAGCTTTGACATGAACTGTCCCTACTGCAGGCAAAGTGACTTTCTGTATTGACTTATTTTCTGTGTCTTTTTCTGTCTTTATCACTGGTACAGTCTGTTCAGAAATTTGTTTTGGTTGAATCTTCATGCACTGTTCAACTTCAATTTTAATTTGTTCTCTTATGTTTGCCATTGAGTTTTCTACTGCAGAAATTTTTGTTGACATAACTTCTTCCACAGTCAAGACAGATTTTTCTACCTCAGATATTTTAGTAACTTGTTTATTAAGCTCACCTCGTAGGAGACCCAATTCTGCTGTACTGTGTTCTTGAATCTGTTTCTGCTCCTGTATTAATGCTTTGATATCTTCCGTTTCCTGTCGTCGCCGTTCCTCTGTCTCTTCTCTTTCCTGCCTGCGTTTTTCATCCTGTCGTTTTTCTGCTTCTTCCGCCTCCTGTTTCTCGTCCTGTCGTTTTTCTGTCTGCAACAGCAGCGCCTGTAATTTTTCCATCATCTGACTGGCTGGCATCTTTCGATTAATTACGAATCACACTCGTCTTGTACAAAGTGTCCGCTGTTTCCACTGTTAACTGTTCTATCCCACTTCTGACACCACTGTTACGACGGTCTACTCGATCGTCGTAGGTACAGTGGAAACAAAATAAGTACAAGACACCAATCAAGTCACTAATCACACCTTTAATTGTTACAGTAAAACAGTTCGTAATTAACAACACAGTCTCTATAACAAATCAAATGAAAATTGTTCACACGCAATAAAATGTCCACTAATAATAAAACTCAATTGTATTACAATTATACCGTCCGAATATAAAACGCAACACTTCAATAATAACTACTTGAACGTACACAGTAATAACTCGAACTGCTCTGGAAATATATCGCACTAATACTCTCGAACCGCACTATCCAATATCTCGCATGGAACTGAAAACTAAGGCCGCTACCCGATGTATTTATAGTCACGCTCACACACCAGAAGCTTCCAAACTGCGTCATATCTCTCGTGAACTACATAATTACTACGGCCTTGACACAGTCCGAGCGCCCGAGCGAAGCCCGGCACAGTCGAGAAGATTCTCGCAAAATGCGTCTAGTAGCACGTACACCACACGCTTACATCGAGATCCTTCTGGCATATTCGATAAACGCGTAGATTGTTCTGTGCTGTCGTAGCAATATGTTGTCTCACTTCTATTATATGTTGTCTCACTTATATGATGTGTTCCCTCACTTATATGATCTATTGGTTCCTGGTTGCTAACGTAGTTGTTCGGTTTATTTTTCCTCTTCTGTTAATATTGATGATGCATTCAATTATATTTCTTCCTTCTACGGTGTTGATTTACTTCGACATTATTTCTCCATGGATATACGATAGATTTCGATATTTTAGTGTTTTTTGGTCATTTTGGCTTGGACACGTACGTGGTAGATTCTTATTCTAGGTATTTGATATTATTTTTATGTAACGTCAATTTTGTTACGTTACAATATTAAACGAGACTTTCCCTCTCATGGACAAACATACATTACGAAGTAGATTTAAAGCTCCATTCTGCTCATCTAAACAGGTTCCGGTGGCGCTTTTCATCTTATTAGCAGGACGATATGGCATTCTTGAATTTAACACATCTAATCCAGTGTTAACAGTCTGTAAAAATACTAATACATGACCCTGTCCTGTGAGGAGGTACCCTATAGCTGCAGCCACAGTACCTGACAGCAAATCTACAGTCTTATGGATGTTTTGTCTTCTGTGACTGTTCCAAGGAGATGGTTAGAAGTAACCTTATGAGTAAATTTCAGGTCCCCTTGTGAGTTGGTAACTTCCTCAAACACTTCTTTTTTGACAAAATAACCATTAGAACATTCTTCTAGTAAGTGGTTTCTTAAAAGTTTTAACATATGAGGGACATCACAAAAAGCCCAAAGACGATCACCTCCAAAAGGATTTTTACACTTGTATTATCTTATATTACACCAAGTTCTGATAAAAGTTTTCGGTTTGACAAACTGCGTCACAAACAAATTCGCACACCCGAGATCCCGTCGATTCTACAATTTTAATAGCAACATAAAAACGTTATTTATCCAATGCTTTGTCGAAACCGTAATGTCTTGGTTGTTTCCAATAAACTCTCCATTACAAGAAGGTGAACATTCGTATGTAGCCCTCGAATTATGTCCTTAACGCTGCTGTAGCAGAGATCTGATTTTACTTTTATATTAAAGCATAAAGTCAAGTCTTCCTCAAAGTTTATAAACACATTTACGTGAGCTTTCAAAACAGAGAAACTTAAATCTAAGAATCCTGGAAGAACGAGAAACTGGATAAGGCGATGTTTCATTGTAATTTCGCTAGGGAGTGGATATTTCAAAACATTACGCACAAAGTCTAATGCTTTGTTGGATATGCACCACAAAAGTAACAGCTTTAGAAATGTCCTCTGACGACCTTTGGTAATAATATTTTTTTGGCAGTTTGAAAACAGAGACACAAGTCTGTTCAAATTGTCCTTCAAGAAACTGATTTCTGTTCTCTCAGAAATTAATTTCTGTACCCACTTCTCATGTGACTCTTTTCAAAATAAATTTTCATTTTTCAAAGAACGCAGCTCATCAAGCTCATTCATAGTTTCTACCACTTCTGAAGTATCATTTACACTGGTATTAGGTTCACGTAGTTAATTAAAAGAGTACTCTTATTTTTCTATGCCAGATTCATTATTTTCTTCGTTACCCTCCCCCGGAACTTTAGGGTAAGTTGGCTTTCTACTATTTTTTGAGATTCCGTTTTTAGTTGTAGCACGTCTTTCTGCGTTGATTGAAAAGACGATTGATGGACTTTTAATATGCGAAATTGCTGTTGATTTTAAGTGTTTTATAAATTTTAAATTTAGAAGTTTCGCTCTTAGATCGCGTTCAAAATCATCACCTACAAAATGGTCAGAGCAGACGCGAGCATAATCGATGCTGGAATCGTCTAAAACGTTTACAAGCGTATATCCATGTGTTTATCTTTTGGAAAGCGGTGAAATGAAATTCCTTTATTTTGAGAATTTCTTTAATTACTGCACCCAGCATTGGCACAATAAGGCGTCTTTAATTCATAACACAACACACCGGAAACGAAATAAACACTACACACAAGATAAACTGCAACACAAGATGAAAACACTGTATTCAAAGCAACAGTCAACGGCCGAAATTGCATCAATGACGTCACTGACTCGTCATATTAATGCGCAATCTACCGTTAAGTACTTAAATTGTTAAGTAGGCCTACGGTACTGTTGTGTTCTTTCACAAAAATCAAAGTTCACACCTATGACTTTCACTTACTTTCTGCTACATGTAATATACTTTTTTTTTCACTTAGCTGTTTTTCTTTAGTTACTGTATTCAACAAGTTTTTTTTTAAATTAACTATCACTAGCTACTTTACTGTCAGACATGTCCTTTAGTGTTGTGTAATTCAATTAATAACAACAGGGTAAAAGAATTTAAGTTTTATTTAACAAAATTATCGCAAACTACTTTTAATACAAGCACTTCTCCTTTATAATATTTGTAATAAATAAAATTATCTATGACACACTATTCTCAATAAACATTAAGAATCGCTAAGTCAGGAAAGTTACTAATGGGCTTATAAACAGATAAGGACTTGATAACAACTCGCAAAAACTAAAACGCACTCTAATCACTTGAAATACAATTTACAAATGACTGCCCACCTTAAGCGACGATGTAATACAGTAATAGGAAGACTCCAGATTGTTTACATCATTTTTTCCACTACCTCGGACAATGTAGGCCGCGGTTGTTAATCCTAAGGGACGTGTGGAATGTTGTGTTTAATTACCGGCCTAATGCTCATCCTTGGATACATTAAGCAATTTACAAACACCAGTTGTCACTAATTGTTCTGCTTCGACGTAAGAATGCTTTGACTTAGGCTTCTTTGATTATCAACCAAAATGTGATTGTAATTCTTATATTTTCACAAGTTATCTATGTCTAATCGAACAAATTCTTCACAAACGTTTGCTTCCTACTTTCTCCTCCCTACATAGTTTCCTCCCTACTTTGTCTTCCCAGTCTGCCAAGTTATCGTGTCATTGCTGAGTTAATCTTGTTATTTGAATTAGCAGTCTCTGTAACTCCAACTTCGTCGTGCTTATTTGCTAAACTGCTGAATGTCATGTTCTGGGCGACCCGTGGTTTAGGACTTGAAAATGGTGGAAACACTGAAAGGCCTCGACCAGAACATGACATTTAGCAGTTCAGCAAATAAGCACAACGACGTTGGAGTCACTGCTGAGTTATCAGTCTTTTAGGTCTACTCCACTCATCAGTATCATAGTAGTATGCTCCCTGAGCTGCAGAACTTGCTCACTATTTTGTACGAAGTAAATTTATTATTACATAAATTTTTATAGTAGATAATTTTTCAGTTATCAGAAAACTTACGAAAATCCCGATTACTCTACAATTGTTTGTTTACAACTGTAATCATACAATATAAATTTAAAACAATCGGATTTGTGTTAAAATATCCTTTAGTCTGATACCCAGCGGGATTTTCACAATTTTTTCAAATTTTTGACCTCTTTTTGGGTCCTGGGGTCCCAAAATTTAAACATTTTTAAAACCGCATGAATATTTGCGATTTTATAAAACTTTTCACTCACTTTTTGGGCCCTGACGTTAAAACAAATGTTCACAAATCAACACTATATCTAGATTGTAGTTAATATTCCCTTTAATTTGATACCCCACACGCGCTTTTGCGATTTTTTAACAATTTTGACCCTCTATTTTTTGAGGTAACAATCTCAAAAAGGATAGGGTTCTGTAGGCAGGGGCCTATCGGACTAACGGGACCGGATACACCCCCCTCCCAAAAGGGACGAAAAAGGTTGACGACGAATTTTGTTAATCTCTTAATTTTTAGGCTGTTTTATTATTTGTTCAGCTGTATAATATAGTTGTTTGTTTATATAGTTATAATAGAGTTTGTAGTAACTCTTATTAAATATAGAAACAGGTTTATTACACAGCATTTGCGTATACATTTGAAGTATGCAATAGATAGGAAAATCAATGCAGCCAATAAGTAGCTTGTAAACAAGTTTCAATAACGCTTATTTTTATTGTATCATTACCGTTTACGCTCATAGGATTTGTTTAAGGATGTTATCGCACGTTTTTCGGCCACTTTAAACCCGGACCCCCCTCCCAAGGCCAAATTTTAGATACGCCACTTGTCTGTATGATAAAAGTACAGCCACGCACGTCAAGTTTTACGAAAATCTGGTGATGCGTCCGTGAGGCATGCCCCAAACAGATAGATAAATGCCAAACGGTCAAGTTACTTTGTGCTTTCCTGTAGCCTTTGCTTTTCACATTATATAACGTCCTGATTTTTCACGAAGTCTATTAGCGGTTCTTCGTCTTCACTACTCCAGCATGTCATTTTTGAGTCGCTGTAAATTGCAAACAGTTCAACGCCTCAGCCACAGTAACGCAAACAAATACTGAAAGAACTGTTTTGCTTACAAATGACACCGCTACTTACAGTCACGGTGGTAGTCAACATCCTTTGTTTCTAGGTCACGTTTTTGTCATGTAATTTCCCTCCGTATTTCGGCCTCCACATTACGTTACCGCTACCTGAGGAAACCATAGCTTAACTGTCATACTGTGAAATCGTCACAATATGTTTGTAAAATATACTCACTGTCGAATATTCACTGAAAATTGTGGACTCACTGTTCGGAAATTTTTAAGATCGTTTGTGACGTTAGACAGTGTATTTTGCATATCTACTTCTTTTTACCTGCACATTTCTACAGGAAACATTTGTACGGGCGAAGGAACTCATTAAATTATTAGAAGTCATCACAGGGTAAGACTGCTAAATCTTCAATATTTTTTAGAATTACTAAGTTAATACATGATGTGTATTTTCATTCGATCACTTCTTCCAGAACTAAGACAACAGTATTCCACATACATCATAAAAGTCGTTTAGTTTCAAAACCAGATACATCCAAAAAAATGAAAATTTTCAGGAGAGCTAAAAAATTTATTGCAGGAGAGCTGGTTTTGCAACTAACCAGCAATTTCAACTCCAATTTTAATAAGGATGTATCTGTTTTAGAAACTTGTGAAGTAGATAGGGACATGTAGAAGGTAATAAAGTATAGGAAAATGCAAAAAAATGTGAATGTGACAAAAAGTGGATGTACATGGTTTTGAAACTAGACGACTCATATATTCTAACCAAGAGATTAATTTCTCCTTGCACTTCACACGTGAAGAAATTTGTTTTTCTTTTCACTCAAATTAATATCAATCCAAGCATACGAATTGAAACCAACAATGATGATTGTTAAAATGGATAAATCAACCAAAGACAGGATTAACAGAAAACGTGGTATGAAATAAGCGTTTCATAACTATTAGAATTTCGTCCTTACTTCCCCATTCAATATTCTGAAACTAATTTTAAAGTAGCTCGTAGAACCTAAGAAAATAACACCTATATCTCTTAAATGTTTGTCTTGGAATTAGGCCTACTGTAACAGCCACTAGACTTTGACTGTGCATTTTTCTGTTAAACATAATGTTTGAACATATTTGTTCTCCTGTACAGACAGAACTTTCATAAATTTCATTTATTCAGGCGCTTAGAATTTATTTCCTTTATTCTTTTTTGGACTTCATGCATCAGCACCTGATTTGAGTTGGACAGTTCTCTCAATGTGAGTGTCCTGCACTGCATGACAGGCCTACGTTCTAAGTAATAATATACCGGTATAGTAAGGCAATTAAGCCAAGTTAATAATATAATATTATAAGTACTGTATCCCCCACTAAAAACAATTTGTTGTTTACGGGAAACTGTAATCGTTTTCTTGGTTTCGGTAGAAATACTTATCATTATTTTTGAATTTTACAACAGGATTTTAGATAACATTCAGTTTGTACAATCTGTTTCTCCATTATTAACCTTTTAATTGATTTAACCTTATTTCTTTTTAGACTATTGTCATATTATAAATCTTATAATAAACATTTATTTCATATTGTGTAATTATGAAATTTCTTTATTAAATAAAATATTTATTTTCTTTTTTGAATTTTAAAAATCATTTTCTGACTTACGTGTTTTAAAAACTGGCAGTCCTGATCACTTTATATTTACATTATCATATGTCAATATTCATGATGGAAATGGAATTAGTCGATTGCTGCAGTCTACAGGTATTCAAAGCTGCATGAAGCACAAATTCTACCTCACTTAGATTTATTGCAGTCAAATTTCCATCATCAACCTCTACCAGAATTGACCAAATATAGTTAGTATAGTTAGAATCTCTACGAAAATGTAATTAGAAGTACACCTAAATATTCACACTTTTGTCCCCTGACATTTGAACTTCTATTTGACTGATACCTTGGGTTACTGTTCACCGCCTGCAGTATAGCGAATACTCACTATCTCAGAATCAAGTAACTACATGTGTGTTCATAACTGCGTCTATACTCGACGTGGCTCAAAGCGAGAGGAAAATTATGTCTTTGTTTGCTGTGGTTGTTGATCCTGTATGTGTTAAACAGTGTTGGTCTAGTTACTGTTCCTTAATGAGACTGTTTGCAACCCGAGACCTTGTCTTTCCATTCTGTTATTTTCCACCTCGTGTTATGAAGTCAGAGAATGGTACTTATGAATTCTGTTACCCAATTAATCTTGTTTGCAGAAATCCGTAAATCTACGAATTTATCAATTACCAATCAGTTATTTCATCAATAATTTTTCTCCAGAGTTGTAACTCTGTAGTGGGAGTATGGTGTAGATACGTTACTAACTAAAACTTTCATTTCTCTATCGTGTCTCGTCACAGAAAACTCGCTGTACTGTTAAGGAAAACATATCTAATATCTCTCCAAGAGCAAGCTGAAATTTTTAGCCAGTCATATGGGTAGCAATGGTGGTGAGAATTCTGTTATGGTGGGAGAAATGTGCCCAGAACTGTTCTCGGATCGCAAACGTTTGTCAGTTTGCTGTAATGTCGTCACTCCTGCATCATCGTTACTTCATAACTTCGGAGTATGATCATGACCACGGTCTATGACTGTATGCAGTGAATTTGCATCTTAAAATATTCCTCAAATCCAAAACGTTTCTGACCTTCACTATTATGTTTGACCTGATCTTCACTTCTAATTGGCTTCTCGCAAATTACAAACACGCCTTGTGCTTATATGGAGGACAATAATTTAAAATTCCGCTAGAGGCACCCGATTTTATAGTGGAACTTTGATGGTAGCAGCGGTCAGGACTGAGCGTAGAAATAAAAAAAAAATATTTGCGGTGTTATTCACGAGAAATACATGAGACGTTAACTCTTTCTCTCCCACAACTACTGGCTAAACTGCGTATATTATTTAATCCTTAGGATTGTTACATCCTGAATAAGTCATGAATACCTTTGGTATAGGAAAAGCAGTTAATAAATGTACAAAAGATCACTTTATTATACCAAGGCTTTTAAGTTTTTAGAGCACATTACGTAGATGCATTTATATAAGATCGGTGGCACTATCCGCTTGCAGAATTTCGACGATAGCAGCGAAGAGAATATAACGTTTTGTTATAGCACGCTAAGCAATGTGTGCGCGAAAACGCGGGCGTAAACATCCACACACAACAATCCATTTCAACGAGAAACGAGATCATTTTTGCACTGTAGCCTACATTTCATTGTAGGAGACATCGATTTGTATACCTCGCGGGCTCAGAACGTTTGATTATGTGTTAATAATTGCCCGGCACTTCCCGACGCTGTCACTGTGCATTAATCAGGTTACACAGTTTAAAGTGAGATCATCGTTTTGAGTCCACGTCGCCACAGTTAGTAGTCATCAACTGCAACTTATCACCGTCAATGAAGCCGATCCATTGAGTCGCGTCATTTTGCTGTCACTGTAGTCGTTGGTTAGTGACATGCAGAAACATGTCAACAATGTAGTTATAATGATGCAAGATAAATTAATTACCACTGATAACAATTGGTTTGACGCCGACTGTTATCCTTCTGACCGAAGGCGCTAACCACTATAGACAGCATTATTATCACATCGTCAACGGTGATTTTGTTCAACTGAACTATTCTCCCCATCCTGCGAGTTTAGGGTCTCTATAATTTCGCCCATCATCAAATCCGTCAGCATACCATCTACTTCCTCTTGCGCCAGTCTTCCTTCTATTACTAATTTCTTAAACAGTCCTTTCTCAAAATGTGGCCAATCGAATTTATTTTCCTCTTTCTAAAAATTTCAACCAATTTCCTCTTGTCATTTACTCTTCTTAATATACCTTTATTTGTTATTTTCTCTCTCCGCCCGATCGTTCCCATCCTACCACTATTCTGAGCTTTCAAAATATTTCCTTTCTGAGTTCTTGATGCCCTATGTCTTCGATGCACACTTTACAACGCCCCTTATAAAATCTTAAAGTCTCTTAACTCGATGTCAATTCCTCCGCTGGTCAAAAGATTTCCTATTCTAGTGACTTCAAAACAGATTTTTGTAGTCAACCGCAGTCGTGCAATCAAATCGATGTCAGCTGTATACCGGAGGCCTGACGTAGTGATTTTCCTGATGTAGTGGTTGGAGTACGCTGCGCGTGACGTCAAACGGCGTCACTATGGCAACACAATCGATATTGGCGGGAATTGTCGCGACATTACGTCACCGTGGCGCCACTTACGTGCTTTGCAATAATTTCGTCGTGCTTTAATTAATGTTCTTTTGATGTCCGGTAGACGCTGACACTGAATACCGCCAATTATGTTCTCGACACCAAAATAACACCGGGGCTGTGTTATTTACGAATCGTGTCACCGATGCCACTGAGTATTCTGTATCACTTTATTATTAGAAACAAAGTATATACAACATTTAAAGCGAGAGTGCTCTCATGTAAGAGTAATTCTTTTTTCGCAGACATTACAGTGGATCCAGAACTTGATTAGTGTGAGAAGACAGGAATTAATTCCTCTTCTCAAATAAGGGTGGGGGGAAATGATTGGTATGTAAAATAATAACCTGCCACTATCGAACTCCTGAAACTTAACCTTCTCCATTTAGATATAGACTTACTGGATTTATAATTTATATTAGATTTATAACAGTTCACACGCAGTCCGTAGACCCTCAAGGCATAATCTGTGGCTAGATTTACCTCTAAGATGTCATTGGGACCTACTCCTATAACCTCTTTGGTTATGCCATTGGAGATGGTAGATACAGATTACGAAAAGTCATTACATTCTTACTTTAATAAATGAAAATAATGAAATGAAAATGAAGTTTTATCACAAAAATAACATCCGATTTACAAGCATAGAAAGAGAAGAAAAAAATTCAGTTTCTTTTACCCTTCAATCTGTGCGTTCTCTTCCTTCAGAATGCTTTCAACGTATCTTTAAGTTTTAAAGCAATATCATAATGGATCTGAAATAACCGCAAGTCATAAGGTCTTTTTGTTTGCTGGTGAGTTTTGATACAACGTAATGAAGAGAGAGGACGTTCTAAACTTAAATCTGTTACAATTGAAGTAAAAACTTCAATGCAGCTTTTAATTATTCTTAAACGACATTTTAGAAAATTAAAACAATTAATCTAAGCATTCTCTTGACAAAAAAATGAATAAATTTCTCTCAATACTCTAGGATGGTGGAAAATAAAGAGATTTTTAAATATAATTATTTCACTACGACTCGGAACACAAAAAACTTTTTATGGGTAAAAACGTAAAAGTTTTACCTTATAACCTGAACCGGTTTTCACTTTTAAAAAGCTTCTTCAGAGTAACGATCCCCCTGAACCTCTGAAGAAGCTTTTTAAAAGTGAAAACCGGTTCAGGTTATAAGGTAAAACTTTTACGTTTTTACTCATAAAACGTTTTGTGTTCCGAGTCGTAGTGAAATAATTATATTTAGTTAAGTAACGGACACGTCATGGACAACGAAATCCAAGAGATTTTTAAAGGAAGAGAGGAGAGATTTCTCTTATTTCTCTCCCTTCCCGGTATTAAAGTGATAACTTAAAAGAAATAGTGAAATCACCCTCGAGAAACCCTTATAAGTGCGATATTTTTATTCGGTTCTTATCACTGGTTACATTTATCAGAATTGCGAACGCTTCCATTATTAAGAAACATTGTTGGATACTCTTCAAAATTTACGTTTTGTCTTTAGATTCGATATTCATTTTATTTCAAAATGTTATTTAATCCACATTTTTCTTTCTCTTCTTCTTCTGTTCTCCAGAATTAGGCTGTACGCCTGTTCCTTCATTCTATCACTCTTACTAATGACTCTACCTCTCGGACCCTCGGCAACTTTACTCTCTCTGTCCATCCTTAACACATTGCTCTTTCCACTTATACTTGACTCCTCTAATCCGTTACGTGAGCGTTGCCAATTCGTTTCTTGTATTATGACTTCTCTCTGTTCTGTCTCTACGTTAACCTCCCTGGAACATCTCATCATACATCCCTCCTTCCTTCCGGCTTTCACTCTCTCACTTTATCCATCTATTTGTGTTCCTACAAAAGTCTTTCCACAGTGCTCTCTTGTGTTTCTATATTTGTTTATTTTTTTCTATCAAAGCAATTTTTTTATTATATTTGTTTGTATACAGGATTTTTATTAACTTTAAAAACGCATTTAATTCAACGTTTGCGTTTCTACCACATTTTCTCTTGTGTTTCCAAACATTTTATTACTTCTTATTCTTCTTTATTATTTCTTTACCTCTTATTATTTATTAATTCTTGTTTTTAATTATATTTTTGTCTCTTAAAGATTTGTTATGATTTAAAAAACTTTATTTAATTAAACATTTCGTTTCCATCAGGTTTTCTAGTTAGATGACATTACTGTATTATCGAGCTGTAGTACTTTTATAAACTTATATAATAAGTTATTTTTATGAACAAGGAGTAGGAGAAACTGGTAAAGTCTGAAGTGAAAATATTAGGCCTAAGAGCGAAGAATGCAGACCCAAAAATTTCTAAAGAATGCAGACCGAAGAAAATTGGTAAGAACACAGGTTAAATGAGGAGAACATAACAAGATTTATTAAGGCGCAAAGGCTAAGACGGTTTGAACATTTTATACAGGAAACGAGTGGAAGGGATTAAAAACATTTTGGACCGGTAACCAGAAGGGTGCAAGTGGCTAGTTATAACGCAAAAAAAAAGGAAACCATACACATAATTCTCCACTAGTTTCCTCTTTAACGCGGTTTTTCTGATAGGTCATCTCCGTTCCCTCCTTATTTCTTACTCTTGGTTCATCCCCCTTTGTTACGGTATGTCCGATTTCAGACTCGTAAATCTTCCTGGCGTTTTTATATGCCATTTAGACAGAACAACCCCTTGGTGTCTTCTAATGTCAGCTGCACTGTTAATTAGTTCACTCACCTCTGCTGTAGCTTTCTCGATATTGAAATCATAATTCTCTCTATGGCGTTTTTCTATGCCAGAACAATCCCTTGGTTTCTACAACCGTCCAGCTGCTCTGTTGATTAGTGCAGTCACCTCTGCTGTTGTGTTCTTGGTATTTCCTAATTGTACTTCTCTCTCTTGTGTTTTTCTACGCCTTTCAGCCAGAACACCCTTAGTTTCCCTAAGCATCCAGCTGTCCTGTCGATTAGTTCACTCACCTCTGTTGTATCCTTCTTAGTATTTCCCATTCATACTTACCTCTGGTGTTTTCTACGCCTTTCAGCCAGAACAATCCCTTAATTTCTTCAAGCTTCCAGCTGCCCTGTTAATTAGTGCATTCACCTCTGTAGCGTCCTTCTCGGTAATCCTAATCGTACTGCTCTCTGGCGTCCAGCTGCACTGTTAGATTTATGATACATCCATACACCTCCACATCGACGTTAAAGGATGTCACACTCTTTTGTACTAACTTCCTCTCATAGTTTCTCTCCATACATCAATGTCATTTCAAGCGCGGACAGATGTTTTCCCTTTTTTTTAGCGTTATATCTGTCCCCAATTTGGGTCCGTTGCGATGATCTTTTTGCATCCAAAGAATCCCAAATTTACGCCCTATAATTAGTATCTTGTACTTAAAATTATATCCCGAGCTTTTGTATTAAAGGCTCTACGTTCTCGCTTTCATATTTTAACAATGAATCCATTTGCCTTTTTTACAATTCACATATTATTATAATTTCTATAATAACCTTCATTCATAAAATCTTACATCTACTTCTGTCTAGATTTACACATGATTTTATTTCTACATGTTGCCATCATTATTTTCAAATTATATACAATGCGTATGCAGAAAATTAACTAAACATTACATTTAAGAATACAAATAGTAATAGTCATAATCGTAGTAATATTAGTAACCCTGCAAATTAGGATTCGATTAGGATTAGGATTCGTCGGCAGGAGGTTAGAGCCACAGTGGCGAGGGCGACTGGGCAGCTGCCGTAGGCGTAAGCTAGAATGGTATCCTGTCACCCTCAAGAAGGCACTTGATAGCCTCACGGAATCCTTCGTCTGGACGACAACTCAGCCAAGGCGTCTTGAACATGTTTTCTAGAGCTCCTGCAGTCATAGACGCGTTAGGTTCGTAGTATTCCCTTAACACTTCTTTGTTTTACTTTCAGCAGAATTAGTTCTTTTCACTTTCCGACACTTCGGCATTTCTATTGCTTTGATGTCGGACTTTCTCTTGGCTTCTTGATCCAACTCTCACTGCCATAAAAAAATATGCTTCTCACCACTGAATTTATTGATATGTACGCATCTGAATGTATATATATTAGGGAAATATCCAATATCCAATACAAATATACGCGTGTGAATGTGTAAGTGAGTGTTATTTTCCTGAAAAGTACAAATAAAATAAAACAAATAACGGAAAATTTTGTTTATTATTTTTTGTTACAATCCTGAATAACAAAAAACGTAGACGGAAAGGCGTGGATGTTTACGTTCCCCACAAGTAGGAGAAGTAGGTGATTGTCTTCTTCAGGTTTCTTTGTCAGTTCCTTGTGAAATGTAGTTAAGTCTTTGTTTCTGGCGCCGTTTTGTCAAAGTCTAAAACACAAAACAACGACTTTTAACTTATACAGTTCGTATTGTTTAATTTATTCGAATGCTTTATTGTATAACGCTCACTTATATACGTTCCTTCCTAACCTTAAATACAACTCATACACAACAAAAATATATCTTGTATACTTGGCTATGGCGTAAGCGGACTACAGAGTTATCATTAAAGAACAGACAAACTACGATTCCAAAATTTACCGGTGTAAATATTAAAAGGCCCGATATTTGAATTTGTCGTCACGTCCAGTACCACTTCCCACGTAACCTGAGGGAAGCGGGTGCAGCCAGCCGTTCTTGTCGTGACCACGGAGCCCCTTCCCACAAGTCCACGTGGGAAGCGGGCGAAGCGATGTTATATGTGGCAAGTCCGGTGAAATCCGCTCCCGTACGTCAGACATGCTCTGGATGGATTTCGGGGATGGATCTCCGCCCGAGAGCCCTTCGAAGGCACCCAGGGTCCCCCGTCTTGGCGGCTGCTGAAGGTGCTATGTCCGACAGAGCCCTCTGGGGGCGCCTGGGTTCAAACGTCCCTCTCCCAGGCGTTGGAATGTTGACACAGCCGGGTATTCGAGTCGTCACACCCGGGATATTAAAAGGCCTGATGTTTGAATTTGTCGTCACGTCCAGTACCACTTCCCACGCAACCTGAGGGAAGTAGGCACAACCGTTCTTGTCGTGACCACGGAGCCACTTCCCATAAGTCCACCGGGGAAGTGGGCGAAGCGACATTAGTGTGGCAAGTCCGGTGAAATCCGCTCCCGTACGTCAGACATGCTCTGGATGGATTTCGGGGATGGATCTCCGCCCAAGATCCCTTCGAAGGCGCCCAGGGTCCCCCGTCTTAGCGGATCCTGAAGGTGCTACGTCCGACAGAGCCCTCTGGGGGCGCCTGGGTTCAAACGTCCCTCTCCCAGGCGTTGGAATGTTGACGCAGCCGGGTGTTTGAGTCGTCACACCCGGGATGAACCTAAAACCAAAAACAAATTGTTATCAGTTTACTTTTAAATAAGAACTGATTAATTATTGTTGACGTTAACTTGCTAAATACATTGCATCTGACAATTACAATGTAATAATTGTAACTTAAAAATATTATCGTAGTACATAATTTAGAATAACTAGGCATATATTGTTAATGTTAGTTAATACAGGCCTGACAAAATTTTCTAAACGAGCGTGTAAGATTATTTAAAATTTCACTCTTTTAATTATCTAATGCATTTGCCTTCACTCAGTTAATCAGCATGACAGAATTAGGAATTTATTACTTTAAAAGGCAAAATATTTGTTTTTTGTTACAAAAATCTTATTTTTTTTAATGTTTCCAATTTAGTATTCGTTTATAAAACAACTTACAATATTCGTCTTCATCGGTGACTTGTAGGGACGAGTTAAAAAAGAAATTTTTGAGAAACTAAAAATTTCCGTGCCGGCGGTTCCAAATATAATTAAAAAATTCTAATAATATTTCCGTGGTTACGATCTATGTAAATTTACAAAAATCCAGTGATTGTTGGTAAAGTATATTTAATTTTATTTCGTTTGAATAAAACTATTACGAAGAAACTAATATCTTTAAAATTATAAGTATCCGGAAAAGAGATTCACCATATACCTCAAGCAGGGACAGGGAGGAACACAAAAGTAAATTATATCATAAAACTTAAAAAAATATTCCACAACCTTACTGAGAGAAAATAAGGCCATCTTTATTTTTTGTAGCAATCTCACTTTTCTATTTAAAATAGAATAGAAAAGCGTCGGGTAAAAACCGTGATAATCTGTATTTCATATATTTCAAAGATTAAATTTGAAAACTTACTATAATTAATTCGATACTATTAAGGTATCCTCCATCTCCGGTAGATGCACACGTACACATATAAGTTCAGTGTGAATTGTTTCCCCAAAACATTAATTCTAACAACCGTCTTAATAAAAATGTGCCATTGCGTCCCGGCTTCACACGGCATTCTACCGAAAGCGCTGAAGACCTACGGCTGTCGCGTCTGTCACCGTGTTGCTCCTCAGGGGATGCTTCGAACGTTGGGACTCGTAGACGTGTAAACACAGATACAATTTAACAGTTAAAATCAGTACGCCGCACCCCCCCCCCCCCGACTGAATAGGGAGGGCCCGCGTCCTAACTTCTTTGTTCTGCTTGTACTTGAGGTCCATAAAATGGCGTTCATCGGGTTAAGACCCAAACAGAGCGCACGTTTCGTGTGCTGAGATTCGGTCAGTCAGGTAGACAGTCATTCCTTACACCACCTATCCTCTGTATGATGGTGGTTCCTGCTACCTCTCCCCCATTCTAATACTTCCGCCCGGGCTCGACAGCAGCTAATTGCCGCTTGAGTCACCTCACTGTGCGTCCAGTATGAAACAATTTTTTTTTGCCTCGCCCAATACTGGTAAAATTTTGTTATATTTGAAATCAACGAAATAATACGATGAAAATGACACCAAACACGACTAAAAAATATTAAAAATTGGGCGTTATAAAGTAACAATGACTGAATAATTACAATGACTTCATTTGTATTATTTAATTTACAATAACTTTACATATTGACAATGACTTATGCTAGCGATTGTAATAAAGCAGGTCAAAGTTGATGCTGGTAAACGAAATCGATCCGAGTCACCAGAGAACTTATAGAAAAAACAAACATTTGCTAACATTTTTCTGAAAATAATTATTTGTAATAAAACCCGTTATGACTTAGCTTATGAAAATAAATTTTTTTCTACTAATCTTTTTTTACTATTATGACTTAGCTCATAATAGTACCCTACTTTGATAATATTTTTTTAGATAGTACTATATTTTTATAATATCTTTTGGAACAACGTTTCTCAAACATTTTGACCTTTGAAATATAAGGCAAAAAAAAAATACTGAATAAATATACCAAGTCTACTTACTCTCATTAAAACAGATATTCCAATGGAGATGTTCCCACGTCATCTTCATCGTCAGAGTTCCAGTCACTGTCGTCATCATCTGGATCTCCTGGAGCCAAGTTGATGATAATTTCCTGGACACTGCGGTCATCAAGTCCTTCACTCAGCCAATCATCATCCATTTCTTTCTTTACGTGTTTAACGCAGTTTTTCCACGAATCTGCTTGGTAGGAGTTTACAGCTTAAAAAAAAAAATTTTGCACATCGTCCAGTTTGAATGTTGTGTTGCGCTGTTTGGCGTAATTCTTCAAGTGAGCCCAGACCTTTTCAATAGCGTTGTAATTACAATGATAAGGTGGAAGCCGAATAACCCGGAATCCAAGTTCAGATGCTTTCTTGTCAATGACATAAGAAGTCAGTTGGGGCTTGTGTAGCTTGACGAGATTATACAGTTCGGGCTTACGCATGTTGTCCGTGATACGAACTCCTCGTGAGGTTAGCCAATCTGCCATTTCCCCTTTTCTTAAGGATGAGGTTGGAGCCGAGTTGTTAATCTTGAGTGGTAAGGAGCGTTGTCCATCACTATTGTTGAACCGGGTGGTAGTGAAGGAAGCAACACTTCAAAAAACCAGCACTCAAATATCTCAGAATTCATTTCCTCATGGTAGTCAACCGTTTTCTTAGATTTGAAAATCAGCGGGGGTGCATTTATCCATCCGTTGACGCCACCTGCGTGGCAGATTATGAGTCGCTGTCCTTTGCCTAGAGGTGCACCCAGAGTAGAGCTAACACTGCCGTCGGTCCATCCAACATCTTTGGAGACATTACTACTAACCCATGTTTCATCTAAAAAAACCACGTTTTTAATGTCCACATTACGAATTTTCCTCAAAAACCGGCATCTTGATAAAGCAACCGATGGCTTCTCCATAAGTACCTTTCTTTTATCGAACCTTTTCCATTTGAAACCAATATTCTTTAATACGTTAGACAGAGACTGTAAGCATCCCTTGAAAAGTCCCGCATCTTTGAGAGATGCTTGTAATTTTCGGAGGGTCGGCACTTCCTTGCGTCTATAATAATCTACAACATGGCGTCGGATGGCAGATTTGTCAAAATCACTGGGCATGGCAGAAGTTTTTTTCTTTTTGGCGTGTGGAGCACACTAGCATTTTCCGTGTTCACTGCATCTGGGAGCACATCGTCATTTTCATTATCTTCGCTTATAACAAAGCTATCGTTCTTACACTCCTTAAGTTCACTTTTTATTCTAGTAATGGTGCGTAGAGACACTTGACACGCTGCCGAAACTCTCTCACACACTTTTTTTATATCAATTAACGGGCCTTTATTGTCACGCTCCTGTTCAAAGTACTGCATAACCGACGCGTTTATTGTTCTAGCTTGAGAATGATACACTTTACCACGTTTACTAGATGAAGACATCTCGATAAAAAAATAAAAAAACACTAATAAAACTTGAAATACTTAACTTAACAAAATGTAACCTTATAATATTCAACTAATTAAACTAATACTCCGTAAACTCACGATCGACAGTAGCGACGAACAGTAGACACTAAACTATTCAACTGTTTGTGAGCAACTGAAGAAGGGATGAGGCTGAGTCATAAATACCAAGCAGCACTAGTCACGAGATGACTCATAGCAACCCCATTATAGGAAATGAGCAGGAAGTTCTCTGTCCACTACCAGCGCTTAAACACGAAACATTATGTGTGTTCTTTTTCAATCAAAGAATTAAACAAAGCAATTAAGCAAGTATTCGTATTTTTCATTTAAATTTATTCTTTGAGCAGCATGCACTGAAGATGTGTATTAAAGTAGTTGTTGAGCTTTTACCTTAAAACACCTTAAAATTTAATTATTTTTTAGTCGTGTTTTGTGTCATTTTCATCGTATTATTTCGCTAATTTCAAATACTGTATAACAAAATTTTACCAGTATCGGGCGAGACAAAAAAAAAGTTTCATACTGGACGCACAGTGAGGTGACTCACGCGGCAATTAGCTGCTGTCGAGCCCGGGCGGAAGTATTAGAATGGGGGAGAGGTAGCAGGTAGGCCAAGGGTCCACACGCCAACCACCATCATACAGAGCATACGTGTTCCGGACTGGTTACCTTGGATCGCCAAGAACGTAATTCTAATCTCATGTTTTTCCTCAATAAGACATGTACTTTCCCATTGTATCCTTTCACATTTTCTTGGATCTTTCTCCGACCACATTCTAAAAAGTGAAATTGTAAGAGTCGTTTATTATTTTTATCTAATAGTATTCTGTGATCATGAAACGATACTGTATAACTGTATCATAATTTAATATGTATGTAAATACCTATAATAATTAAGCAAATATTAATGATAAATTAAAGTATTGAAATGTACGTAGTTTTAAGTAAAATTGTAATTGAATAGTGAATCTAAAGAGGCTCGGCAGTGCGACAGACCGACGCCGGCAAAAATATGTACAATAGACCTGAGACACCCTACATGTCGTAAACCTGAGATCTCCTGCTCTGGCGCCCAAGTAATAATTAATAATATAAACTTGAGAGGAGCTCTTTCAAAATAATAATTATAATTAACGCCACAAAAACGTGGAGCTTAAAAAATCTTTATATTTGTCGCCATCAACGTGGTGCAGTTCTCAAGAATCTTTATAATCATAATAAGCAGAAATCTTCTTATACGCATAGGAAACGTTTTGTTTGAATTTGCTTTCCCCGCTTCCTTTATAACTTTGACTTCTTTCTTAACTTTGAAGAACCCAACTCGGCTGTTAAATCCTTGAAATCCATTTTCATTGTAAAGTCATTTTTCTGTGAACAACAAAGTAAAGTAGTTATGCTTTCCCTAGCAATAACGAATCATCTAGAATTTGGCCTGGGGGGGGGGGTCCGGTCGAGCCGGCTTCGTACAATGGAAAAACAAGTTAAGACTAATTAACATAACTATCCTTAAAGTGGCTGAAAAACGTGTGATAAAATTCAGAAAGCAATTCCATTAAAGTAAACGGTAACAACACAATAAAAATAGGCCTACGCGTTACTGAAACATTGTTTACAAGATACTGACTGTATTGACTTTCCTATATTTCATATTTCAAACGTATATACGCAGATGCTGTGTAATAAACCTGCTTATATATTTAAAAAGAGTTACTAACTGGAAAAACATATATAAAAAAATAATACACGAGTCTACAAATTAAAAGATTAACAAAATTAGTTAACTTTTCGACCCTGTAGAGGGTGGGTCCGATCCCGTTCGTCCCCCCGTAAATACGCCCCTGATTACCTCTTAATTTTATGGTAACTTTTATTACGTTATTTTCACATTTAACTGTCAACATGAATGATGGACCTTCAAAGAATACGTACAACGTTTCCAATAAATCGACGATCAATTTTAATCCAATGCTATTTCACTGCCAACCATCCTGTTAAAGTAGTATTAAATTATATTTTAATTGTATTCTTTAAAGTACACTATCAGCCGTCCTATAGATATACAACGTTAAAAACGACCTGCGCAGAACAAACATTTATGACACACTTGGGACATTTATAGGAGGAAGTCACGTGACACAAGGAAACTGTGTGGAAGGGATCATTCGCTCGCCGAACACCGTATGTGAACTATTTTATTAGCCCAGGGAAAATAGGAAGTTTTAAGGTAAAACTTAGATAAACGCTAATTTTCTGT
Source organism: Magicicada septendecula (assembly GCA_034769895.1). Classification (NCBI taxonomy): domain Eukaryota; kingdom Metazoa; phylum Arthropoda; class Insecta; order Hemiptera; family Cicadidae; genus Magicicada; species Magicicada septendecula. The sequence goes on along the minus strand of CM068368.1, from coordinate 742,958,832 downwards.
ACATATGGTCCTTGAACCATAAATTATACAAAACCAATGAGTCTACCACTTAAAAATGTCTAGGGGTGGTTTTACACGGGCTTAAAGGGGTGTAAAAACGATTTTTCGCATATAACTTAAAAACCAAGTATTTTATCAAAACATGTTTCAAATAAAAGTTGTAGCTCATACAATTCCCTATAATTTGGTGGGTGTCACATTCCTGTATGTCAAAGATTGTTGGAACACACCCCATTTAAAACTTAGAGTATACTGTATTTTTTGTATTTTGTGTGTATTGCATGTGAATGATTGTTTGTTTTTGTTTTTTACGAGGACGAATATTGATGAAAAAGTGAAAAAAACACACTTTTGATAAGTTCACATAATTTATTATTCGAGGTGAAATATTTTGAAAAAGTACGGTACCTTTCGATATTTACAAAATTGAAATGATAATAACAACAGTAAGAATAATATAGTAAAAGGGTCGCAAAATATAACAAAAATTTTATAAATAAAATATTGTTTGACTAAAAAAAGCAAATGCAATAATTATTAAATTTAAAATCTGAACATTTTTACTGAACTTAATGACTAAAATTAAAATGATGTAAAAATTCCAAAAAAATTAATCATTAATAGTCATTAATTAATTATTAATCAATAAAAATAACCAAACAGTACACAATAGTCATTAAAAAAATTAATTACATAATTAAACACATATCATAAAATGTCAAAATTAGAAAGCAATCAGTTTATGAAATCAAGTATGTGAATTACACAAAAGGAAGTTAGAATCAACACAAAACATTTACGAAAATAAACACTTAAGATAAAGTAAAATTTCTACAGCTGAATAAATAATTTGTTCAGAGATATCAGATGATAAAATAAAATTGAATTAAATGGAAATTATTTTAAAATAATACAAGAAAAAAATGTTACAAGAAAAGTACACACTATTTTTAAAAATATGGTAAGATTTTCCTTTTATGTCTTCAATATCACTGTTTTCATTGACATTTCTTTCTTCAAGATCATCAATAAGAAATTCACTTTAATTTTCATCATCAATATTAATCTCTTCACTATCAGTAATATTAATATTGTAACCTGGCGTTTCACAATTCTGACACGTTGATCCTTGGCAATTTTTACTCATAACTGTGCATTGCAATCTGGACTTTAGGCAGCGACAATGAAAAGTAGAACAGTCAGTCGTCCAGCCGCAGGAAATTAAATTCAAAATTGATTCAGGAGCTGGTTCTAATGAAGTCTTAATGGGCTGCAAAAAATTATTTTTCCTTTCCCATCCCAAGTCCTCTGGACTTTTATGGTTGCCTAGCCATTTCTGAACTTGGTAGTAAACTTTAAAGGAATGCTGAGCTGCAGCTGCTGATGTTGGAGGTAACAGCTATAATTTGGCAGATGCTCTTTTGAGAGATTTCTGTAACATCTGAAAGCTGTACTCATCTAGTGTTTGCCTTTCATCTTTCGAACCATACAGAATTAGAAATAAATTTTCACCAGCTTTTTCTACTTCACTTTTACTTGAATTCACACTATTAAACACTGCTACAGCAGTGTCCACATTTCTGTTATTCTTCAATAGCTTTAGTAATTGTTTTTTACCCTTCCCATGAACTGAACTATAATAGTCGTGTCAAAGCCACTAAAAGCATGTGCTAGAAGGATGAAACTTTTGACATTTGTGAATTTAATTTGCAAATTTTGCGAAGAAAATAACTTTGCTCTAATTTTGCCGATATTTGGTTTCAAGAAAAATATATCTTTGTCTGCTGGACTTAAAGCTACCACAAGTACAAGCAAATCAATATCTTGGCTAACAATTGTCACTTGCAAGTTCTGAAACTTCTGAATGGTAGTTTACACAATCAGTGTATCTGCATCGTCAGATGACTGTCGCACTTTTGTTCTTCGAATTTTTTTTTCAACATTTCAACGAGTTGTTTTTTATTTTCACTATTAGCTAAAAACTTTTCTTGCCCGACAGACTGAAGGGTTACTTCCGTTATGCTGAACTGTGGACCTGATGTTTGCGTATCGACGTTGCTGTTCAGATTTTTTTGTACTCTCAGGATTACTATATCCATCGAAGAAGATTACTGCAGACTTAAAAGTACGTGAAACATATTGCACGTACATATTGCATACTTCTTTATAATTACTGCAGTTTTTAAAATTCCATTTCACTTTGTGCAACAAATACCCTCCATCTATTATGTAGATGTCTGCCTTGTTCGGTAATTAATTGACATCGATATTTTTTAACTCATTATATAAAGCGGACTTGGTGTTTTTTTTAATTCCAGTATTCGTGAAAAGAGATACTGGGTACGGTGGAATTTCAAGTTTAAAATGACATATCATCACTCGGTTCTCTGTACAACAGCATTCTGTGATAGAGAATTAAAGGATCTATAGTAATACCCTTTTCACGTTTTATGACAATGTCCTAATACAATTTTCCGGAAAATTTTTCATATCGTTTTCACCAATTTCCTTTGATTTATGACAATTAATAGCATCATTTCCAATAATTCCAGTACCAACTGACGTAATGATTTGAAAACGGATCGTGATTAATAAGCCAATCATACAATTTATTGACAGAAATGAATGCAGAAATTATTGACAAAATTTGATGCAGAAATTCGTCAATTGCATCAACAAAAGAAAAACAAATTTTTACATATTTCAATATGGGTAAAATCGCCCTGAGACAATATTTTAAGTTAAATATTGACCGACCGGGTTTGGTCTAGTGGTTAGGTTAGGGCGCTGGCTTCTAGACCAAGAGGTTCAGGGTTTGATTCCCGGTAAGGTCTGGGATTTGTTCATTATTCAAGTCATTCCCATCTCATTACCTACACACAAGGTTCGGCTTATGAGACATTATCCTGAAAAAAAAAAAAAAAAAAATCACATGCCAATACACACAAAATACTCTAAGTTTTAAATGTGGCCTATTTCAGCAATCTTCGACGTACAGGAATGTAATACCCACCAAATTATAGGGAATTTTATGAGCTACAACTTTTATTTGAAACATTTTTTGATAAAATACTTCGTTCTTAAGTTATATGCGAAAAATCGTTTTTCACCCCTTTCAACCCCTGTAAAATCACCTCCGGATAAATTTAAGTGGTATACTCATTGGTTCCGTATAACTTATGGTCCAATGACCACATGTACAAAAAACTAGCTTTTATCTAATTTTTTCCTTTGATGTCAAATGTTTTGACTATTTTTCCTGGGCTATATACAGAGTGCTGTTGATTAGAAAGGGAAGGGGGCAGTAAGACAGAGGAAGTACAAAAGGGAGGAGTTCTACTTCTCCACCCTGCGCGTACTGAAGTCGGTGATGGCTTTTTTCAAAGTTGTCAGGCTATAGTGTATGAATTTGTTTATCCTGAAGGGTGTTAATCACTCTGGTCGATTCTAAAACTAACTGTACGGCGGAGGTCAGAAAGTGAGTTAATACTTCTTCTTCTTATCCTTTTCAAGGATTAGGTTATATAAGCCTTTTTCGACACCCATTTCATCCTCGGACGACCCACGTCTCTTCTACCAATGGCTTTATAGTTCAGTGCCGCATTCGGCAATCGATCCTCTCATCCTTTGCAGATCATCGCACCATTGTCTTCTGTAAATTGCAGTAATATGTACCAAAATTTTATTGACTCAACTGTATATTGATTTCTGTCGTTACTTCATCAAAATAAGAATATACTGGGTACTGTCGATATATGGACACCAGTGGATATATATAGTGAATATTGAAGAGCAATAAACGTCTAATTTCCATACCAGTCTGTATCTCCACATTCCTAACTGAGGTACCGGAAACCCATCATAATCTTGTTATTTCTTGTCATGTAGATTGACTTACATTTCCCTTTCTTTTTATTCCTCTTATTTTTCATTGCAGCATATTTTGGGGAAATCTGGTTCTGTCAATTCGTTGAACACATTCAATGTTATTTTGATGTAAGGCTTTCACGGTCGCCTTCAACATTAGTTAAACAAGAGTTAGCCGGGCTGTTGGGCCGTGGTCTGTACCAGACGTTTCGGTCTCACCATCTTCAGTGGAATATTGTGGCAGTTGTTCGCCAAAATATCCCCAGTACCATGCCAATGTGTCTATATGTCATAGTTTTTGCCTCAGGACTGGGGTTATTTTGGCGAACAACTGCCACAATATTCCACTGAAGATGGCCTCCGATGGTGAGGGCGAAACGTCTGGTACAGACCACGGCCTAACAGCCCGGCTAACTCTTGTTTAACTAATAATGTATGGAGCTACGGACACTTTTTAGGAGTTTGATTGCTGTTTGTTTTAAAAATGATTTTAAAGCATAAAATTAAAAAATATACAAAAACTGATTAAATACTGGGCAAAAATTCGTGTACAATAGTACTTCTGTACAGGATTCGAATAGCAAGCAGAAAATGGTCGCCAGGAATATACAAAAAAAAAAATGATCAGTAGAACTATACCAAGTGTTTGTTTATTCAATTCAAGTATTAAACAAATGTTCTACCAAGCGCCGAGCGACCATTCGATTAGCGTAATTTATAATGCATATAAATCAGAATTCGCTTGTTTTTACTAAAAATGTCTCCTAAAGTTTATGAAAGCCAATAATTAAATCCTTAAATTTTTAGTGACCGTCAATCAGTGAATGTTTTAGTGGATGGATTAGTGAGGATCGGTCAATAATACAACTTTTAGTTATTTTCCGTCGACGTTTCGACAATATTTATTGTCATCTTCAGGACAATTGTTGCTGACGCCAAACACACAACAGTTGTTGTGTTGTGTGTTTGGCGTCAGCAACAATTGTCCTGAAGATGACAATAAATATTGTCGAAACGTCGACGCAAAATAACTAAAAGTTGTATTATTGACCGATCCTCACTAACCATCCACTAAAACAAAGCCAATAATCATATTTGGTTCAACAAACAGCGCCTTAAACATAATATAGTGCCGTCTGACAAGATTACTTACCGACACCAATCTCCTGAAGCCCGGAAAAGGTCACTAATGCATACAAACATTGGACAAATTTGAAAATTAAGAAGTGGTATTGACGTAGGTACAACCTTTCTCTACATATAAAATTAATCCATTTGGAATTAACCCGTGTGTAATAGTGCAGTGGAGTTCGATATAATTGACATTTGTGTCAGAGAACATGTTCAACATCTGGTGCATCAACAATATGAAATTCAGAGCAAAAAACTACAGAAAGTAAGTCATCATTATCATCATCACATGTTAACACAAATAGAAACCATAAATTTTATAATAGAGTAGAAGACCTGTCAGACGTCAGATTTTCTAAAAATGAATTAAGCCTTTTAAACAAAGGCCTGAAATAGGTCCAAATTATTTAAATAAGAACGATGTGATGAAATTAGCAATAGACGCAGCAATAGCTATCGGTAATTTAAATATCCAACATAAAGAAATAGAAAAAGCTCATTGTGTCTCTATATTAAATGAGCGCATGTCAGTCTAAAACATAACGGAATCCAAAACAATGTACAAATAAATAGCATTAATAGTATAAGGGGCAACTGTTAGAAAACAATCTAATTTTATGTAAAGCCCAAACTGATAAAAACAATCTAATTTTATGTAAAGCGGTTAAGGGCAACACTATAACAGTTTTTACAAACAAGAATACATTGAGAAAACATTAACATTAATTAGTAGTGATAAGTTCCGAGTGTTAAATTCAGATCCCACCAAAAACTACAATACCTTAGTTTAGTGACTAGTATAGCTGACTTGTAAGTTGTAGTTGACTTGTAATTTTCTTCGCACAAAAGTATACTGCATAGCCTACGATTCATAATTAGCCAGTAACGGGTACTTCTTGTTACAACAGTAGAACACGCACCTTTGTCAAACCTCTTATCTGGGACTTCGTCACACACTACCTCCGACCCTCCCCGCCTAACATGTATTTCAAATCTGTCAGTTCAAATCTAACCTCTGAAGCTGCCGTAACTGCTCAAACAATTGTAAGGAAAGTAACAAACAAATTGTCTGTTTTAACGTTAATTTATTATGCCCCGTGTTCTGGAGCGCCAATTTAACATTTAACGTTGATTTCTCTTTTCTCAGGGTTTATAAAATAAAATGTAGACTTATTCTTATAAATAGTTATTCGATTTATTAACAATTAGTTATGATTGAGTATCATATTTATCATTGACACATGAATTATGTAATCTCTAATCAAAATATAAACATGTTCATATTCATACATCTTATTTTCATTACTCATATTAAATGCTCTAATAATTCAAATATTGTAATTCTTATTCAAAGAAAAAAACTTTTAATAATTAATCTCTTAAATTTTAAATACTATAACATAGTTAATTACTGATCTGGATTCATTTAAAATCGGTGCTCATAAATAAATTTAACTTCCATAGCTTCCTGATATTATTTTTTAAGTGAAATTTTATCTTAATTCTTTAATTAATTCGTGTGAGTTCTTTAAGTGAACAGACAGTGGACCTAAGACTAATTATGGCATGATAAGTTTACTTTTGCTACGTATCCAAATCTGGTAGCTGTTTATATGGTGCGGTTCGCATGTTGATCGTCTGGCGTGACGGCGATAGTTTCCTCAGGATTAGCAGATTGTATCGTGGAATCCCGTGGAGTCTCACAACACACAGCACAGCACCAAACTTAACTCATTTGGAATTAGTTCGCGTTTTTTGTTATTATTGTTATTCGCTTCCACAGACATTATTGATTATTATTTATCAACTGCGTTATGGTTGAAACTAATGTTATTTACGAGTTTAGTTCGTCTTGTAATATTACTCGATGATAAAGTTATTGTTACGTATTTGCAAAACTAAATTACAGCGTTACTGAATTATTATTCGTGTTGTACTAATTCACTTGTATATCACTAATAAAATTACAGTTCTTTTACCGAAGTTGTTTTAAGCCCGATATTACTTCGCCAACCATCGTACCGAAAATTCTCTAAGTCCAATAATTATGAAATCTCTGTCGCGGACTTCCACTCCCGTTTCCGTCAAAATTTTGGTTAGAACTCCTCGAGCGCGCCTTTCTCACGTCCCTATATGGAATTCAGCATCACTCCCACTAATTTCTGATTTTTCTTACGCTGTTTGCTAATTGGTTCTACTTTACCACCCTCCAGATCTAGAGACCACCTATTTTCCCGAAAGCACCTCTCTGATAGGCTTTTGGATTCCCACCAGATTTCTCCCCTAGGTCACTATACTGAGGTCGTTGTCACTGCTAGATACTGTAGCAATAAATTCATGCCTGTCACTTTTTTTTTTAGTATACAAAGCAACCCTTAACTTTCTCGTCAAAGTATTGTTTTCTGCACTTGGTCGTTCTAATGGCATCAACTATTGTCACTTAAGGGCCTCACCAAACTTCCTTTGTATGTCCGTTTCTTTGTCTATGTTTCCATCAAAACATATTTCCTTGAGTTCGGACATTACACCCGAGCTTTCTCTCTTCTGAGTAAGGTCGAAATCCTGTCGTTGACCGGTTGAGTCTTTCAATAACGTATACCCTTTTTTGTTTCACTATATGCAGCTGGCGTGTATACGTAGTTTGGTCTATTGTTAATACATACATTTGCTCTTCAAATGGGTTCGTTCACGTTTGTACTTTTTTTTCTAAGGATTTGAGGTATTTGTCAAAAACTAACGTTTCTTAGTATGGAGAGCGATGAACTCTGTCTGCTTTCCGTGAGCGCGTTGGAGCTGTTACACGCTTTTATTGCCTGTCAATCACTTCTGCGTTTAATACATCTATTCCCTGTCACGGCGCTTAATGATACATCTCAACTCAAAATAAGAAATTTTTAAAATTTCTGATTTTGGCGTTATACTGTAGAACTGTACCAAGTGTTTATGTATTCAATTCAAATATTAAAAAATTGTTTAATACAAACATTTTTCAAGTTATTGTGGAATAAATTACTCCATTACACATATCAAAACCGAGTTGGATACACTGAGTGCTGAATAAACATTCGAAGACTACGTCTTTTCTACTTGGCAAGAGGACATAACCTTTAAAAAAGTTGGATAAAAATTTGAACCGTCCGTAAAACTCCAGACTACTAGCAATGTTTACGTGAAGCGATTTCGTACTCGTAAGACAGCTAGGCCTATAGCGTACCATAATAAAAAATATTCGTACTAACATAACTAATTAGCCTAATTATTTAATTCGTTTTATTTTCTTGCTTTTTTTCAAGCATATTAAAAACATTTTTAACTTAGGCCTATAATTTTCAATATTTACTAAAAATAATTTATGAAGTTGTTTTAATTTATACGCCTAAAAATATGATTAAACTATCCATATCTGTAAAGGGTATTAAATTAAAACGATTACTGTCACTTATAGAAATCATTTATGTAACATGTTCACAACTAAAAGCAGGATGGAAAATTTTACGTGATCAAATAGGGACCAAAGTGCAGTCCTGTCAACCGTACCACGAATCTCAGTCCTGGTCCTTAAGGAATAGACTAAGATGTCTGCTCACTACGATGCCCACGGAAATTATATAACGCGGTAAATTTTATTTTCCCGGCATTTTCCAGTTTTAATACGGTGACGTGTACTCCCATGATGTCATTTGCTTCTCTGGAGAATTTTTCATACCTTCTCTGGAGAATGTATGAAAAAATGCATTTTCACTTCACCGTAAATATGGAACTTGCTAATGGAAATCTCATGAGGATGGTTCTCTGATTAATGAGAGGAAAGGAGTTTTTGATAGATGCAGAAGACATTATGACTATCTGTTAAACAAAAATCGTGAGGAGGGGCAATCTGAGAAGAAGAACTGGGAAAGCTGCACGTGGGTGAAGTGGAGCTTCCGATGAAGAGGAGATTCGAAAGGCAGGAAAAAATTGAAAAATAACAGCCACAAGATCTTCAGAGTTTTTCAGGAATGGGGGTTATGAATTTAAAGTGTTTCGGTAAATAATCATTGGGAATTGGGCATGTAAGTATTTTTCCGCGCCTCTAGCAATATATATATATATATATGTATGAAGGAAAAATACTTATATGAAGGGTCCTTCATGGTACAACTTCCGAGGAATATTCTTTTTTGCCTTCTGCATGTAAATTACGCATGTCTTCTGCATACTGTTTTAAAGGCTGGTGCCGTAAGTACAGAGAGAAATCGGCGGTTGCCAAAGTGGATTCCGTCGTAAGTCAACTGCAGACCAAATATTCTCCCTCATAGCAATATTGGAAAGAGGGCAGAGAATGCCGGATTAGGACACTTCACGTACTCGTCGATTTCAAAACAGCTTAAGACAGTACTGACCGACAGCAGATTTGTATTATGAGAAACTAATATAGCCAGAAAATTGGGCCGTTTGATCGAGCTGGCGATGAAAAAGGTTTGCCTGTCTGGTGCGAATCCAGGGGACAACTCTTACACATCCTGTTCCAGGAAGGGCTTAAGACAATTTAAAACCCTTGCGTGCATCTTATTTAACTTGATACTAAAAACGTGCAGACACTAGCCTACGCTGATTGTGCCTAGTTCCGAGGTTATTTTGAAAGACGCTTTTACAGCACTAGAATCATATGCAAATAAGGTGAACTTTCTAAAATAGCTGTTTTCTAGTTTTGGCCTCAGAAAATTTTCTTATTGTATCACCAAAGCTTATTTTTAATGAATTTCAGTTTAGAGAAGCTCCTTTCACAAGTAGAAACTGAAACACAAATTGTTAAAAACAACTTAAAGTCCAAACTCAGGTTTGGAACCGACTCTTGAAAGTCTATCTTATAAAGAAATTCAAAGAGTTCCACGTGTTCGGGCGTCAATATTAAACAATTTTGAAGCCATTACTTCGTTTGGGCAGACATTATAATGATTTATACTACTTATGAATTAGTTTTTAATATCTGTGTTACTAAATACATCCACTCATTATTTTATCAATCATTAATTCGGTTGGGCGCCAGAGCAGAGTATCCCAGGGTTTATTAATAAATAATAACTCATTCCGTTCAGATACTAATATTCTATATTATTTCATTCTTATTACAAACATGGCATCTGAAATTTGATCATAAACCTTACCGTTCTAATATACACTGAGATGCTTGATACACAATTTTACAACTAATTTCAAGGTATTTGTATTCACTTGATTATTATTCTTCAAGATTACCATTATTTAATTATTCTTCGGTTTAACGAGCCGCAACATTATATTTTATTCACTTGACACATATATATATTCAATACTCTAATTGACATATAGCTTAATATTTCGTAACTAACATGAATTTCTTAATAATTATTATATGCAAGTATTCGACTCATACTAGAATGCTATTCTTATTATATTTTGTTTCATTCACTTGGTTATACAATAATTCTACTAAATACCCTTTCTAGCATGTCATATCACATAAACTGAATCGTTAGTATCTGAACAAGTGTGAGTCTTTTGAGAATGAGATGAGTGACACTTATGGTAGACATTAATTTCTGTGTTTGTACCTTAGAGTTGTGAATTATTAAAGATTATTATACTGTTACTTGTTTGCCGGATTCCACAAGACTCTGGTTTGGGCGTTCTACGTTGCTCATTTCACTTCACTTCCACCAAACATAATTGATTACCACTTCTTAACTTTGTATCACACGCTCGTGTTGTACTTAACGTCACACACATAAATAAATATACTTTCTCGATTCAGCTTTACGCGCACATATGAAATATCTTCATAATACGTACTTCACGCGCACCAATACAATATTCTTCTTTATACTTTAACTTGTTCTTTCTCGACTTTTATTTACCGAGCTAATCTATACATCTTAAACAAAGCTAGTACAACGATATTGAATACTTGTACGGAGTAACGCAGATTTCCCGTGCTTGTCTTGAAATTTAAACTTTAAAAACTTCCTTTTTTCACTTGCTTCTCTCTTTTTATAGTTTGTCTACTGATTCCCTTACCACCGTTCTGGTTGATGACACTTTCATTGGCCAGGGTTTGAAATATTCCCCGGTGGATTTGAAATTCTCCATTCCGGTATCGCTATTTTCTCGCGCGCAGGACTGACGCTATTGCTTATTGGTCAATCAGTTCGGGCACGTACTTTTTTACCGCGTGGCCGCTCCACTAGCTAAAAACGACGTTACTTTCTAAATTTGAAATAAATATTGGGGTGTCACCTTTTGTCTTCTGAAGGACACCGACCCGCTTTCCTAACGGTACTTGCTCGTTTTTTGCTGTTTCTTAGACACAAAACATTTTATGTGTTTATGACATACCAGGTACAGGCTTCTATTATATTTTAATTTCGGGTGGCGACAGACTGTCGGCGCACTGGCCTCATCCTGTCCATTCTTATTCTACATATTACTTACATATATGTATATTACAAATTCTTATACTACCATATCTCTATAATTACTATTATTAATTGAGTTTTTAATTATACTGTACACATATTGACTTAATTTATGTGTTCCACAGTAACGTTATAATCTTAACAATAAATTGTAAAGCTTGAAGAGCTGACGAGATTTTAGCTTCCTCTGTAGTGATTCCTGTTGCCTGTCTCAGGCTTACAGGAGTCCCCCCCCACACACGCACACACTATGTTACTTATCTGTACAGTTGTACGTGCTGTTGTCTTCGATGTCACTCACAGTTTTGTTCACTCACGCAATATATGATGCTTTGTTCGTTCGTTCGAGTAACTGACCCGATTTCTGCACTCCGATAAAAATTCTGATGAGAGATTTTAAATAAATTGTTGGTCTTGAAATGTTAAATATTTAGCGTAGGCCTACACGTTATCGCTCGGTATTTCACTCCGCAGAGCCGTTTACATTTTTGTACCTCCTTGAGTCACTGCCGCTGCCGTTGCCGTCCGTGCTGTTTGGGGTTCAATTTGCGACTTCCGACTGCGTGGTGAGGCACTGACGCCAAGTATACTTACGCTTCTTTTTTAGTATGAATTTGTTTCTAATAATAAACTCATACTTTATAAGTGTTTTTAAATATCTATAAACACTTTATGAGCTAAGGTTGTAAGATAGATTTCAAAATAATATGAAATAATCTTTGGAATCGATCGATTAAATCCTGGACCTCTCCTAATGTTACGTTTCAGGACGTGACGATAGAACATTTGCAAATAAATTTAAAAATGTTTTCAAAAAAAACTTAATTTTCTAAATCTGGAGGCACCCTACTAAGTAGGGCCACGGGGTGACCCGCCCTTCCGCCTCCCCTTTAGTCCTGTACGCTGTGTGAACGTCAATGCCGTCGGCTTGGCCAGAACATGCAGTAGTACAGCGTGGATGTGGATGCACCTTCAGCCGTAGTGGAGGAACTCCAGATGAAAGCAATATTTTAATACTGTAAACTAGTTTCATGGCACAATACAATTGGAGATCTCGTGTTATAAATGAAACTGAATGTACTTTTAACAGCGAAAAACTCTTTAAAGTAGGAAGCATTAAAGACGAAATTGAAATTCCACGTAAGGGAATGAACTCTTGCTTACTTTCAGGGCCGGATTAAGGTAACTTGGCGCCCTAGGCTAATTATATTTTAGCGCCCCCTCATTTCCCATAGGCTACTCTTACGTTTATTTCCAAGGGGCTGAATGAAGCTTTAAACATTGATTCTACATAAGTTAAACGTTTTCAAAAAATTTAACAGTGGTTTTTCTTCAGATCGCTTTTTATTCTTTTCTTCTCCTTCTTGTTCTGGGTTGACAGGTCCATAGTCTTTTAAAAACTGAGATAAATGCACCCACTCATCAGGTAATGTCTGATCCAAGTCAACAGCATAATTTTCTAGAAGGTGATTAGCTTTTTGTCTTATTTTGTCGTTATTTAGTTCAGAAAGTTCAGGTAATTTCCATAAGAACCCAAACTTGCCATATATATCACTGTAAATTGATTTTCTTCTGTTCAAATTAAGCAGAAGCGAATCTTAACCAACGTAGTAGTTTTCAACAATGAAAGATTGCCTCCCATCGTTCCCATCTAAAGCAGCAGGAGCAGTGTCTTCAGATGTATCATCAAAGTGCGCTTTTCGTTTTTTTTTCTTGTTACATCTTTTCTGTAGACATTTGATTTGCACGTGTTGCAAATTTGATTTGTAGGAATAGATAACGTGGTCGGCAATTCCACCAAAGTCGGGCGGCGACATAGTTCTATCCGCCGATGACTCATAACCGGAGAAAACAGTTTGGAAACCACTTCTATTATTTATGTACAGTTTTACCATAATTTCTCGCAAACAGGCGACTGTGTCCAAAATGAACTCAAGTTTTTGTCCTTGTAATTTATTACCAATTTTGAATTTAGTTGTAAAATTTTATTATTTTTTAGCTAAAATTATGCGCCCCCTAAAGTGCCGCGCCCTAGGCTACAGCCTAATTGTTAATCCGGCCCTGCTTACATTCGTTGGGAACGAGTGTGTACACCGCCATTAAAGTAAATCCCTTAGCTAATGTCGAGCTTCCGGCGATTTTGCAGCGTGTTCTTAAAGAAGTCATTGCATTACAGGAATCATTCTTTAACGTTAAGTAAGAATTTCTACTATTAAGTTAGGTCAAATATCTTTCTGTCGTATAGCTTTTTAATTCATATTAGCGTACATGAATTTAGTACGAGCATTACCCTCTGTTCCTTAAGTTTCGGGTAACAAAAATGACGGAAAAAGGTCAAAACCGATTTACAAGGACAACACAGCTCCATTCATATGAGGATCTAACTAAGAAGTATTTAATAATGACCGGAATATTTCATATTTCAACAGGAAAATACAAAAAAAAAAAAATGATTCAGCTTGGAAGAGGAAAATACGTCTGTCGTGGATTACTAATTTCGGACTTTTCGGTATAAAATTTTTGTATTTCCTTTGTGTCTCGTGATGAAATATGTATTATGGTTACATAATAATAGAAATGAATAATAGTTGAATCAATCAAATAGTTTAATTAATGAAGTAGTTAAATAATAATAATAATTCACTTTACGTACTGGAGCCTCGCCATTTTACATTTCTATCCATTTTCTGATAATTCGGTTGTTGCACAATGTTGCCCGCGTAGAAAATATTTCAGTATTTTAAAAACTGAGTTTATTCTAACATTTTAATTTAATATTTACATTAAACATTTAAATCTAACGTTTCAATATATTATAGGATTAGATTTTTATATACTGTGCTTCGCCTCAAAATTTGCAGCCTACCTGAGAATGTAAATTTACATCTTGTTATAAAGGCCTATTATGCCTGCAAAATATTACAGAGGAAATAAAAATATAGCTTTCGTTTGTCCTCACCATCGATGTTCGTCACATACGCGTGTTGTGTGTGTGTGTGTGTGGGAGAGGGAGGGAATTCGTACTTTCCTTAGCCGCAAGGAGTTTTTATTCCTAGTTCTAAACAATAATACAGTTGTACGTTACGGCGTTGTGGTGGGGGGGGGGAGGGTCCCCCACTTCTGAACTACACTAGAAAGTACGGAAATCGATAAACTACTGCGTAGTACACAAACCTCAGTTCTCAGTTAAATACAGTTTTCGGAGAAAGTGCCTCAGAACTTCAAAGCTTTAATCCAGAGAAAATATTATACTTTTGAGTAGCTTACATTTGTGTTGACGTGATGAACTACCGTATACAGACTAAGGACTAATGATGATTTATTTTAAAGACGATTTAATAATGACAACTTGTTAATTAACAAATTGTTAATTGAAATTTAAAAATTTCATGTTATGTAATTAAAGCAATTATTAATTCCTTCCTTACTTCCTTCTGTTTTCTAGGATTAAGATTACCTCTTCCTGTTTCAACAGTCTTGTAACATTCCTGCGGCTTGCAGCATTCTTCTTCCCAATCGCCTGTGCATCATAGATTTACCCGGTATTCTTTATGGAGTTATATCATTTCATGCTTTTGATCTTTGGTCATACTAACTACAATTGTCAAAACTTAATTATAAACAAATTATCTTTTGTGTTACTATGAATCGTTTAACAGTGTACATGTAAGAATTTCACTATTTCTTAAAGTATTTCTTAAAGAATCAGGAATTAAAACGGTTCTTTATAGATTAACTCGAAACTGAAATATGTGAAGACAGTATTCCAGGAGACAATGAATACACCCTGGAAAACAAGAAATCTGTATTAAAATATTGTTATAATAGATTATTTGTTTGTAAACGTAAATCGAAGTCTATATAAACACAAGACGGAAAAGGATTGGAGCCAACAGTAGCCGTTAAGTCTGCAGGCATCCTGGCAGTAGCGTAACTACGAGGGGATCACTCCCCCCCCCCCTCAGAGCTATTAAAAATTTCATAGAAATTTCATAATAATTTAATTTAGGCCTATTTTTAAGCCAGCCGCATGTGTTGAAACGCGGCTTATAAATAATTGGTAGAAATAAAAGGAATTACACTACTTTTAAATTAATAAAATAAAGTTAGAGTTTTTTAATTAATGACGGTCACTCAACATTTGGTAAATAGCACACGTGTTTGCAATATTCTTCACATCGGTTTACTTAATAACTGAAATGCAAAGAATTTTTAAAATGGATTTACAAAATTATATGGGTAGAATCCTGAATTTCTTATTTGTCCTGAGTAAAATAAGGATTCCAACCTTCAAGCTACTCTCATCCTTGTCCTTCCCCCAGAAGCAAGTCTATTCCCCCCTCGAAGCTAATCTCCCCCCCCCCCCCCCCCAGGAGCAGCTCCTACTTACACTACTGATCCCTGACCCTGGTTTATGGTATACTTATTATTCCCTATTAATACACACCCACAGTCATAGTGCGATATTCATTTTATTATAGTTACTTCTTCTTAACAGTACTACATTACTACATCAAAACTAGTAATCTTTTTTATATAACACGATTATCTTACACTCAACCGAAGAACCCTCTCAAATTTCGTAATTAGAATGGTTAAGTTTTATTTCCGTCATATGTTTTACCTCGAATATGATTTTTTGATTTAGAAAATAGTTTTCAACAACGTTAGAGAAAGGAAAAGAAAAGAGGTTACTCAAAGTGGTGTAACTACGGTTGTAAGGGATGGGATGAAATTAGTAAGATGTGCTGTTGCTCAAGAGAGGCGTGATTGGTTAATCGAATAGGAAAACACGATTGTGAATTAAAAATTGCAATGTTTAAAAGAGACAGGATAGTCCAAGAAATAATGTTAGTATAGACAAAGAGGTTAAAAAAGTTATCTTAGTATAACAAAGAATATCTGAACTTCTGGTCTTTAAATTGAGAAGATGATTGTAAAATGTGTGATCACAGCTTAGTTACAATTTTTCATTCGTATTATCTTTTATTAATTTGAATGAACCTGTCTGAATAAACAATTCACATTTTATTCAAAATGCATATATGCAAGACTTTTGTACATAAATCTTTTTGTACCGGACATTGTTATACAAAAATTTCCTTCTTATAAGATGAACTTTCTAAGCACTCTTCAGACAGCACACACTGGGTAGATGTGCTAGGCTGTCTCGGTCGTAGTTGCCGCACCACGGAAACTCCAGCGAGGTATACTTAAATTAGATTTGGAGAAACCAAGTGACTTGTCCATGGTATCTCCGGGATGGGCGTTACTGCTGCCTGTTTGAATATACAAGTAGTATATATGCTATCCGTATATACAGTTAGTATATAGGCTACAAGTCCGATTAAGAGACAAAATACTGTTACGACGGTCTCACTGATCGACGTATGGTACAGTGGAAACAAATTACAGACACCAATGAAATCAGTAATTACCAGCTTTAATTAGTCACAATGTGAAATCAACAAGGTACTCTCATACAATAATTCAAGTTAAATTTCTCCACACGCAATAATAATGTCAACTATGAAGAGTTCCGCACTAATTATAACACAATAATCACTTTTCATTCATCCTCAACAATGACTCAATTCGCACTAAAGAAATCGCCCGCAGTTTTCAGACTGACAAACCCAGCTGCTGTCACTTATACAGGTAGCCTAGGTGTTCCAGAATAACTTTCTATCCTTACTGCAGCGTGCCAGCATATTGTGTATTTATAAGTGCTCTTGAACAGTCTGGAAGGTACTTGTGTGCTACGTGAGTGGACGGCCTTGATAGAGATGAGGCACGCAGGGCTAGTAGAGTAGCACGTAAAACGACACTCTCGACTGTTCGAGGGTGTTCCGTAATTGTGTAACAATACCATAGACATGCTGACGACGCAGTGTTTAAGGTAACTAGGAATCTGGGTGTAACACCCTTTCGAAGCCTCTCTAGACTTTCTCTTGTTGTTCTGGACCCACAAACCGTAAGAGGTATCTAAGATAACCTATGTCTTCCCTATGCGGCCAGTCACATGTGAGCTTGGCTGTAGGTCTATGTGTCTCGGTTTTTACGGAGCCATTGATCGTACGCAGTTTCCATTACAGTCAGGCTATGGAGATCGTAGAAGTAATCACACGATATTCTATGCATTGTCCGCCCACGTAGGCACACAATGGATCTTGCAATTCCTTGCGATGCGACCCTACCAACGCACAGAATTTGACTGTTCAGACAAACTATAATGTATGAGACCTTCCGTCTGTTTTACCGATCAGTCACTTAGTAGTTTTTTTTCGTACCTTTACACATAACTAATGTATTGACTTCGAACAGTGCTTTAGACTTTAACAATAATTTTATTTTTTTACGCTCAGCGGTGGACGCCAATTTAACAATAAATACTTGTTTTATTATATTGTCTATTTATGCTCTTTATCTCAGGGTAAAATATAAATAAATGCTCAAATTTTCTTATAAATAGTTCTTCGATTTATTACAATTAGCTATGATTGATTATCATACTTTATCATTGACACATGAACTATATAAATTCTAATCAATATATAAACATATTCATTTTCATAAATCTTATTTCATTACTCATATTCATAGCTCTAATAATTTAAATATTGTAATTCTTATTCAAAGACAAAACTTTTAATAATAATTTTCTTAAATTTAATATATTACGACATTGTTAATTATTGATCTGGATTCATTTAAAATCGGTGCTCATAGATAAATTTAATTTCCATAATTTCCTAATATTATTTAATTTTGTTTGTATTAAAATTTTATCTTAATCCTTTAATTAAATCTTATGAGTTCTTTAAGTGAACAGACAGTGGACGTAATACTAATTATGGCATGAAAATTTTACTTGTGGTATGTATCCAAATCTGGTAGCGGTTCATCTGGTGTGGTTGGCATGTTGATCGTCTGGCGTAACTGCGATATTTCCCTCTGGATTAGCAGATTGTAACGTGGTCTCCTTGGAGTCACACTAGACACTGCACAACACCAAACTTCACTCACTCGGAATTAGTTCGCGTTATTATAGTTATCCGCTTCTACATGCATTATTGATTATTATTTACTAACTGCGTTATGGTTTGAATTACTGTTATTTACGGGTTTAGTTCGTCTCGTAATGTTACTCGATGATAAAGTTATTGTTGCGTATTTGCACAACTAAATTACAGCGTTATTTGATTATCATTTGTGTTGTATTAATTCACTTGTACGTCACTAGTAAAATTACAGTTTTTCTCTTTACCGAAATTTGTTCTAGTACTAGCTTACTTTTCTAACCAGCATCGTACCGAATTTCTCTAAGTACAATAACTATGGAATCTCGGTCGCGGACTTACACACTCGTTTCCGTCAAAATATTTAGTTAAACTCCCCCAGCGCGCCTTTCTCGCGTCCCTATATCGAATTCCATATTTCTCCCACTTATTCCTGATTTTTCTTACGCTGTTTTCTAATTGGTTCTACTTTACGACTCTTCAGATTTAGAGACCACCTATTTTTCCGAAGGAACTTCTCTGATAGGCCTTTGGATTCCCACCAGATTCCTTCCCTAGGTCACTACACTGAGGTCGTTGTCGCTGCTAGATACTGTAGCAATAATTCTTGCCTGTCACTTTTTTGGAGTAAACAAAACAACCCTTAACTTTCTCGTCAAGTATTGTTTTCGTGCACTTGGTTGTTCTAATGGCATCAACTATTGTTACTTAAAGGCCTCACCAAACTTCCTTTGTATGTCCGTTTCTTTGTCTCTGTTTCCATCAACACTTCTTGCTTGTGTTCGGACATTACTCCGAGCTTTCTATCTTCTCAGTAAGGTCGAAGTCCTGTCGCTGACCGTTTGAGTCTTTCAATAACATATACCCTTTTTTGTTTCGCTATATGCAGCTGGCGTGTATACGTATTCTGGTCTATTGTTAATACCTACAGCTGCTCTTCAAATGAGTTCGTTTACATTTGTACCTTTTTTCTACGGATTTGAGGTAGTTGTCAAAGTTTAACGTTTCTCAGTATGGAGAGCGATGAACTCAGCCTATTTACCGTGAGCGTGTTGGGGCTGATATATGATTTTATTGCCTGTCAGTCACCTCTGCGTTTCACGCAACAATTCCCTGTTACGGCGCTTAAAGATACATCTCCACTCAAAATAAGAAATTTTCAAAATTTCTGATTTTGGCGTTATAAGACAGGTATTTTTGTTGTTCAACAACGATGTAAGGTAAGATGGTGTACGTCCTGTAGAATTTTACAGAGGTTCCGTAATGATCAGGAAAAATTTTGTTTTGAGTTGCTTTACTTATATGTTTATATAACTTGAAATGTTAGTATTGTTTCCTTTCTGATATTCTTGAGTCTACTTTTTTCTTGATATTTGAGACTCACCCGAAGACTAGGGGTATTCTGGGGACAAGCCCTCTTCAGTGGCTAATGTCTTTTTGAGATAATGGACGCCGTGCAGGCCAAATTATGAGAAGAAGGAGGCACGGAGGGGAAGAGTAAGTGTGTTTATGGAGTGTATGTTGTGTGTAAGCGTATGCCTATGAGGTTGTGGGTAATACTAAAGTTGTGACCTAGTAACTGCGATGGTAGGGGACGCTAAGGATGTTGTTAAGCGTCAGGCTGTGGCTGTGATGGTGAAAAAGTGTGGTTTGTAGTGATACTATTTGTGCAGACCTAAGAAATCGTGTACTGTATTTGAGTTCTACGTATTACTGATAGTATTAAATAGTTATAGTTAGCTAATTCCAGCAAACTGCTGGTAAGGAAATTTGGGCGTTTGGAATTCCCATTTGGCGGGTTTGTGGAGTTTGCAATTGACAGGACAGGAGGTAGGGACAGAGGTACGCTTTCGAGGCATATCGAAAACACACTGAATTATACCCTTCAAGAGATTAATGCCTTTTTTATCTATTTAGGGATTTTATTCCAAGATGCCAGAGTCTCTTACCAGAAGAAAACTAATACTTGCTGGTGTTGTGAACCAGTTGTTCTACTTCTGTGAATTTTGACTCTATCATATTTTCTGTAAAGTTTCAATTTCTCAAAATACAAATATGGAGCTGTTTCATGACCCTAACTTAGGTCTAATCTAGATGATTTTTTACGACCCCTAATTTAAATGAGTCAGTGAAAGTGAGTTACTAGGGTAGGCTTAACAACTGGGTAACAATAAATTTCTGGTGAAAGGGTTTAGCTAACGGCCTGTTTAGACAGGAAAAATGAGATTATAATTTACTTATAAACAACAGAATTCGGTGATCGACCATAACTGGTATAATACAGAAGCCTGGAACCAAGTTTAAATCAAAGGTCAAAACACCTCAGATTTTTTGTTTTATTTTTTAATGTACTTGAATTAACTCGATACAAATTTTTGAAAATCCTGGAGCCTTATAACCATTACATAATCAGTCAAAACTACGCCTTTTATCTAGTGTAGAAGAATTGCTAAATTTGTCAGATATTTATGTCAGTGGCCTTGGTAAACCTTGAAATTAGTTTCATTCAAAGTCAGATATTATTGAGAATAAAGATTATTAACCAGAAAAATTGTATGAAAAATTTAATTTACTTTTTGAAAGGGCAGAAACTTTAAACTTTGCTACCATGCATTAAACTCTTTATGAGTTTTATTACTGTTTATTAATGGTTGTATTTAATTCATTTAATGTATTAGTTTAAATATAATAGATGTTATTTATACAAGAATACTCTTCAAAACATAATACACACAGAGAAACTGATACTTTAAACCACAACCATGACTCCTATTTTGTTAACAAAAACTGTAATTTAGTACATGTTAAAAAAAAATGTGATTATTTCGAAAAAATTTAAAGTAATTATTTGAATATGTAAAAATAAATACAAAATTTGAACATGTGCTTTGAAATTCAATATCGATGATGATGCTGATTTCTTGAACGCATGTCTTTCGGAATGATCAGTTGTAAAATCTGTTTGTGAAAGTGAAATTCCCTTTGTCAGTTTTGCCTTGATTAAGGTGCACCTTGCACCTTGATTAAGGTATTGCAGCTAAAGCATTTAAGTATTTTTGAATCAAAAAGTCAGTTTACACAATTTGGCACTATGTTCTCAAGAAAATTACAATAATACTTTAATACAGACAATTTATGGATATTTACAAAAAATCAGTGAATTTAAAGGAATAGTTGCCATTCACTTCAAACTTGTTATCCTTTTAAATAGTTGTGATGTGACATTCAAGCAGTTTTCCTTGCACATGGTATAATTTCAAAAATTATTTAAGAGTGTGTTGCATATAGAATAATTGGGGATGCTTCAAAAATTGTTCCCCTGGCAAAATGCAGGAAGTAGTAAAGGAAATTGTAAAAAGTACAAAAACTGCATGTATTCTCTAATTTTTCAGAAAAATGAGATAATTGGTATAATCCTGCTACCACAACTACACTTAATGATCGGGATTAGTGAAAACTTTACTTAAACACATGCTATTTGAATTCACAAAAGGTAGTATTAAATGGGCTATGCTATGTAACATTGCAGAGGAGACAAAGCACAATACTATGCAACTTACGCTTTTGCAGGCTATTTTTGCACAAAGTAGACATACTTTTCACAAACTGCAGTACTGGTTGTCTTAAATAGGTCAAATGTTTAAAGGGGTCTCAAGATGTTAATTCTTACACCTGCCACTGTTATGCGATCTATCCTATCTTGAATCTTGTCTTCTTTTTGGATTCTTGGATTTCGTTGTCCATGACGTGTCCGTTACTTAACTAAATACCACTATTACATTAACGACTCGGAACACTAGGTTTTTTTACAAGTAAAAGCATAAAGTTTTACCTTACAGCCTGAACCGGTTCTCTCCTTTAAAAGGCTTCTTCAGAGGCTGCCGCTGGTAGCGCTGTCCGTCTTGTTGTGGGCGACGGAATCGAATTTCGAAAGATCGCTGCTGTGTGTGTGGGGTGAGATATGTTCGAATAATGCGTGCGATTTGAATTGTGTCTGTTCATTTAGGATGTCGCTTTTTGGAATCTCCACTTATGATTGGTGGATGGGCATATTTTAAACTCTTTAAACCATTGTTTTGACTGCCCTCTGTTTAAATTCTTGCATCGTTTCAAAGCCTTGTCTGCAGCAGTCACTTAATCCAAAACCCAGTGTATTTCTTAAGCATGTACAATAAGTAATGCACCATTCTGATGAGTTTGTACAACACATTTTCATATACACTTTTTATAATACATCTTTCATATACATCTTTTTATGAAAATACAAATTTTCATATACATCTTTTTATGAGTCCTCAATCAGCACTTTATATAACCAAATTCTATTCATTTTTAGTAATTATTAATGCTGATCTAACGTGAACCTATTACTAAACTTACATATAAGAGTTTCTCATTAATGTCTCTTAGCTAATGTCGTATAAATTACTTATTTACATTAATGTTAATGTAAATTAACATGCTTAGTCTTTGAAGCATGCTGTGTTGTCTAGTAGTCTGATGGCTTCAATGTTTTTATGATGTTGTGGTCATTCCTTATAGCTCTGTACAAAGTTTTGAGTTTCCTCAGTAACGAAACTCAGTGAAAGTACTCAGTGAATAGTTAACTCAGTGATTATGATTTTCAGATCCTAATGGAGATAATTGTTTCTGTGGACCAATGGCAGCAGCTTGTTCATTAATTTAAAATACTAATATTCATTAATATTGTGAATAATAATATTGCCTACCTAAAGTTCATTATTATATATACTATATACCATACTATACACATACCATATCACACACACATGCGCGCGCGCGCGCACACACACACACACACACACACACACATGAAGAGTACAGGGAAAAAAGGAGAGGGTCCAATTTTTATCAAAATTGAGCTGGCAGTGAATTTGTATAGTTTAACCCCAACATAATATTGTAAATTACTCCAAAAATGCAAAAAGGATGAATGTCCAGAGATATAAAGCTTCAGGTGCCAGTGTATGTGAGCTAAAAGGATGAAGGTCCACTTATTTGGTTGTGCTGACTGCAGAGTGCTCTGCTTTCAGTTCACCCAGCTGTTGATTGTTTACTGTTGTGTAAAATAATGTGCTCTACAGTGTTAACCCAGTGTTGGCTTATTGTTTTTTGACCTTGTTTTTTTATGATGTATTTAAAATGTCTGATAATGAAGAGGTTACAACCTTTGAAAAGAGTTCGAAGAAAAGAAAATCCTTTGGGCGCATGCAAGACGTAGTGAAAAAGTTGAGGTTATGCAGCCATGAAACAGGACCAGACTGCAAGTGCCTAAAACTAGAATGTTTTAAAAACATAAGTGTAAGTGAAAGAAATGATATTATTTCCAAGTTTAACCAAATTCAATCACATGAAAAACAGTCTATCTTTGTGGACTGATACTGAGCTCTCCTGTCGCCCGCCATCGGCCTAGGAAACCAGAATCTGAAGCTGATTTTCACACATTTCCATATTCTTACAAGGTAAGAGTAGTAAGGAATGAACAGGTTAGTGAAATCCCCGTATGTTACAAACTATTTTTGTCACTTCATGGCATTACCGCTAAAAGGCTGCAAAATTTACAAAAGAGTCTAAAAACAACAGGTTTAGCACCATTGGACATGCGAGGAAAGCACAATTCCATGCCTAATAAGCTTCCTGATGATGTTGTAACTTCTGCAATCGAACATATTCAATCCTTTAAAAGTAGAAAGTCTCACTATGGCTTAGCAAAGTCAAAAAAGCGCTACTTACCTGAGGAAGTTAATGTTTGTAAAATAGTTGTTTTGATAGTTCATCTTCTTTTTTCACAGCACTAAATTAATATTGGTTATTAAACTTTCACTTGTGAACTTACTTTGTTTCCTCCTGTACGCGTTTCGGCGTGATGTGCGCCTTCGTCAGGGGTGTGAGACAGACTGTCAGTAACTTGTAATGGTTTTTTTAGTTGGTAGGTTGAGTGGGGGGGAAGGGAATTGGCGCGGGATCACACACACTCTTTGACACAATTATACATAAAACAAACAATAATTCGGATCCCCGCGCCAATTCCTTTCCACACCCCCCTCCACTCAACCTACCAACTAAAAACCGTTACAAGTTACTGACAGTCTGTCTCACACCGCTGACGAAGGCGCACATCATGCCGAAACGCGTACGGGAGGAAACAAAATAAGTTCACAAGTGAAAGTTTAATAACCAATATTAATATAGTTTGTAAAATGTTTTCTTTCTACAAAAAAGCTTTTCCTAACAACAAAATGTCACTGGAAAAGTACAGAGAAATATTTAACACAAATTTTAATTTGTCCTTTAGCTATCCACGGTGCGATACCTGTGACGAATTTACTGTGAAAATAGAGTCAATTCAGTCGAAGCTAAGCCTACCTACTATTACTCAAAATGAAGCTTCAAAACTGAACTCTGAACTGAAGATCTTATTTTAACAAAAAAAATTACACTTAAGGAAAGCAGATTCTTTTTACAAACTTAAGAAAAAAGCTAAGCTTGACGCGCAAAAAGACAAGACCAAAGAAGCAATCGCCATGGACTATCAAAAAAACCTGCCTCTCCCAAACATTAGCACAAACGATGTTTACTACTGAAGGCAGTTATCATTGTACATGTTTAACATACACCAACTATCAAACTCTGAAGCTATTTTCTACACTTATGCTCAAATCTACAGCAAGAAGGGAGGAGATGAGGTTTGTTCCATGCTGTGGGATTTCATTTTTAACCATCTTGACTCTCAAGTAAAAGAACTTACAATTTTTTGTGACTCGTGTAGTGGTCAGAACAAAAACTACGCCGTGTTTCGAATGCTCCACTACATTGTACATTACACCAAAAGACTAGAAACAATAACAATGGTATTTCTTATTAGAGGCCATTCTTATTTAGAATGTGATAAGAACGTGGGTTTGGTTAACCAAAAATCTGTGGTTGAACTTCCTTCCGAGTGGAATGAAGTTCTTGAAAATTCCAGATCCAAACCAACATCATTTAAAGTCATTTCTTGCGAAAATCAAGAAATATTCAGGTCGTGGACCACATTCCTTTTCCCTCTGTACACAAAAATGTGTCCCTTCAAAACTCGACCAGTGCGCCAACTGAAGAACGTCCGTCACCACCCACGAATGATCTTACATCGACAAACCTACAATGGCAAGAACGAAGAAAGTGTTGTTATCAAACCTAAGAGGAAACAAATATCTCTACCAGAAGGCTGCTTTCACCTTCCTGAACTAGAATATGATGGACCTATACCTATCTCAAAAGCGAAGTTTGATGACATTCAGCACTTGAAAAACTTTTGTTCTGTAAAAGCTGAAAAATATTTTGAAGCACTCCCTCATTTGTAAAGTTTTCTGTGTATTTCTACTAGCCTATATTAGTTTCAGATCATAACTTTATGAATAGGCCAATGTATGCAAGTAAAGTTCTTAATAGTTTCAAACTAGCCTACAGATTTTAATAGACTTCACTACAAATGACTGGACATGCATCCTTTTTGCTTAGGTTTTTGTGACATTAATTAAATATAAGTATTTTTTATGTACTACATTCATGTATAAAAACCCAAAAACATTATGTACATGTACCAGATAAGTTACTAGTTAAAGTAACATCAAACTAATTGGGGGTTTTTAGTTTATAATTAAGTTATTTAGTTTTAAAATTAAAAACGCTGTTTTCTCAAAAGTTTGTTTTCTGGATCCTCATCTAGAGACCATTCATATGGGTATTACAATGTAAATAATTATGCAAATTAGTTTCATAAATTAATTACTGTTTACTCAAATAAATTTTATTTGTTTATGAAAGTGATGCATGTATAAACTTTATCATATCTCTCTGCTTTATTTAGCCCCGCTGTTGGACGCCATTACAATGTTAATATTTATGCATCTTTAAGTAATTGTATAAATTAATTGTTGTTTAATTTATAAATCTCGATCAAATTTATTAAATGTGTAATCGGCAATGCTATCAACCAAGAATAATTAATGTTGCCTTCTCCTACCAAATAAAACTCCAAGAACTAGAATATTTATGAACATAGTACTTGTTAAATCATATTAAATCTAAATCATTAATTGTGGAGCCTACCTTTTAAAAAGTTATCTTGTAAGTCAGGTCTTAAAATAAATTAATTCAACACTATCGAATCCATTATAAATTACATTTATTATAATATGGCATTTTGCATGTATTCATAGTATAAAAGAAATCATGTAATAAGAGTATCTACAAATATCTCCAAAAGATAATTAAATTCTATGACATATTTAAAGTAATTGAAAGAAACAATCAAATGTTTACACTTATTCGTGTGTGGTGACGTTAATAACTATCAATGTTGCGTGCTTGAGATTTGCACTTAGTGATATTCTTCGAAACGTATTTAAAACACTTACACACGTGGAATAATCATATACTTGCAGTAAACATATTAAACATATACGTACTTGAATAATCATATACCTGCAGTAAACATATTAAACACATACATATTTGAAATAATCATAAACTTACACTAATGAGATAATACATGTGTAATATTCAATGATATTATTTATTCCTAACTATGGATTCGTATTATATTGACTCTATTCTGAAATATCTCAGGCAGTTAGTTCTAAGTGACAGGTCAGCGGTATTTCGATAAACTAGGAATTATGATAAGTGATTATTTTGGTACATTACTCAAGTCGTCGTAGTGTCTCGCTCCCGTTGCATGTCCATTTGGATCCATTGGGTGACGCTTGATGTAAATCCTGGAAACACTCGTAACTCGCACTTCTAATTGTTATACGTACATCGCTTCGGAACGCTAGTTCGCACTTCACGACAGTCGCGGTACTCGCACTAAGGATTCATTGATTATTCGTATCGCGTCAGTCTATTCATGCGGTTTTTAGTTCGATACTGCCGCGCACTTAGTTATCTTTCAAATTACGTGCTCGACTCTTCCGTAACGCCTAGATTGATTTCAAGTTCATTAGACGCATATAAAACATTATCAGCACTTGACTCTGTTCAACGAAATAATGTAGTCTCACAAATTTAGTCTTATGTTACATACCGATTCATCCCGTTGATAAATAGTTCAAATATGTTACTACTGTATCATACCACTTCTTACAGCACTAATTGTATTAGTGTAATGCTCAGAGTTTTATAAAGTTCGTTAGTCGCGCATCGTCGCGAACACCACCGTTTCGGCTTGACGGTCCAAGTCTTACTCCCGAACCTCCACTAATACCGAACTCCACTTTGAATATTGTAACAAAACGTGAGCTTTGTAATAAAATTAAAAATTTTGTTTAATTTATAAAAAAAATATTATTATATATTTTTTCTTATTTATAATTTATTAATTAATTTTTGTATTATATTCGTGTAAACTTTAATTCGTTTATTTAATTTTTTATCAACTTATGTCACTTGGTGTAATTATAATTAAGTTCTGCGTTAATAGGATTATCTCCGGTACTAATCGATTCGCGGTTCTTCTTCTTCTGAGTGTAGGCTCCTTCCACCTTGGTAATGGCCGCTTTTCGTGTAGTCCGTGATTTAAATATTATCTTATGTTATTCCATTCATATGGTTTAGAAATAAATAGAAATCAATTTTGCAGAATTCCAAGTTTTATTGACAAATTAATTAAGGATCGATTGTAAATCGATTGTTCAATCAGTTAAAATATCGACTCGTTCTCTCAGGGCGAACGATTATTTTTATATAAATTATTAAAATTAATTACAGGTTCTTTGAACTGTTATATTATATAGTCAGAGAAAGGGCAAAGTCTGGAAAGTATAACACTTACAATTACAAGCTTAATTATCTAAAAATACAAAGATATGATTTAATTTATAATGTTTATTAAAGTATTTGTTCGAACCAAACGTTGTGATGTGAAGCTAGCAGACCTGCAGAGGATCATGGGATTCCAAAATGGCTGCTTCGTGTTGCATATGTGAAATGACGACGGCTCGACTGAATTCTCTGCAAATAAATATCGCCTTTCCAAGTTTTCCTCGTCTCAGCAATGGTGATTAATCCCTCTGGTGATAGTGTAGTTGTCCTGGATCAGTGTTCAGTGATTCGCCTCGTTAAATTGTGTTGGATAATGTTTTTAATTCACTTTATGCCATAAGGTCGATAATGGCAAGTTCCGTCTCACTATTCCGAATTATCGTTTTTATGTGTTTTAATAATTAATTCACTTTTTTCTGTTCAGTATTAGTTTAATTTACTAGTTGTACTGGTTTATCTCACTGAATTTAGTGGTTGTTTAAGTTTTTTCCAAAATTCGCGATTTCAAAATTATTCGGCTTGGTTAGACTCTCGCCGTGTTTTACTCCTTCGCTATATATGAATATTTTGCGAGAGCTGGCTTAGATGTGTTCTGTTCAACGTATAACAATCAACTGTTCTATTTTCTTCTTCATCCGAAATGTCTTAGCCAATTTAATATTAAAAAGACATTGTTTTAAATTTCTAGCATTTCCGCTACATAACTGATTTTTACATTATATGATTGAATACATTTTTACTATTATTTAATTTTATTAAATGCCTAATACATAATCTCTTTCTCTAGTTAATTCTACGTGATTTAATATCAAATATGATACTTTTACAATGTTTTCCATCTCGAAATGCCCTATTTACTGTATTTTTAACAGGTAGGCCTAATATTTTACTTCCTGTCATTTTAAATGGTTTACAATTTTTATGAAGTTATTTATTATTGAACAAGATCCCTGATTGAAATAAAATGTTTATCTTTCCTTAATTCCTTGTAATTTTATGAATTAGTTATCCCTTTTAAATACCATTCTTTAATTTGGGACTCCCCCTTTGATTTTTCTGTTATTACATTTGCATTTTTTCCAATAATCTTTCATACCTTTTTCCAATATCTTTCTAAAGTATAGTCTCAGTTATAATACACTGTGTCTAATTTACATTATACAAATTTCATCAGTTTAATTAATTTACTTGACCTATTATAATGTTGTTGTTAATTATAATGTTGTTGAGATTTACCATTTGTCCAGATTTTAGATTTGTTCATATATAATGTTTTATGACTAATACAGCTTGCTTATACCCCTTCTGACTTTCTATTATTATATAATCTTAATTAAAATTCTCTTACTTAACTACATTAACATTTAGTATTGAATCCATACTATTAATACATAACAAATATTTGAAAACAAAAGAGTTGTACTCTAACTCAGATATTTCAGTCTTGATTAATACTGGTAAACATATAATGAATACCCACTAAAAGAATTGTATTCCATCTCAGACACTTAGCCTTGATGGATACTATTAAACATAGTAAATATTTAAGAATAACAAAAAACATAATGCTCTATTTCCAACATTTAAGTATAGAGTTCTTTGGCTTTAAAATAAATAACACATCTGTCCCTTCATTATTTAAAGTAATCCTTAAAATTAAATTTATGCAGTCTTGGGTGTTTTTATTTTATTTTGGGGATGTACCCTTTGTCACTTCACTGATTTATTGCCTGCTCTTATTTTCATTTTCATAAATGTTATTAGATAAAGAGTGGCCCTCACTTAGAAACATTTTTATACTCTGTTTTCATAATAATATCCTACCATTAGTCACTTTTGTTTATATCTACTTTACATATATTTTTATTTTTTGATGTTATACTTTCATTAGTTAATTATACTTTCTTTTGGGGTTTGTTTTTTTCTTATTAATGGGTTTGCTTTGGGTATTTCCCTACTTGATTTTATTCTACTCCGTGGTTTCTTCCATTTTCAGTCCTGTTATTAGAGGTGTCGGTTTATTCTGGGTTTTTCCTTACTTACTCCTATCCTACCTTGTTTCTTCAAAAATGGTCCTTATATTAGGGGTGTCTGTTTGTTCTGGGGTTTTTCCTTACTTACTCCTATCCTACCTGGGTATTTCCTTACTTTATTTTAGTTTTTGATGTATTTTTCATTACTCATAGGTGTTGCTTAGTTGTTTTTAATTTATTTTTATTTCCTTAAATTATGATTGCATTTTACTGTGGTACTTATTTGTTTGTATTTGGATTTTTCCTTGATTTCATTTTATTTTAAATTTATTTATGATCATTTTTCATTCATTATAATGTGGATAATCTGTCATGCTACAATATATCTCCAAGCAAAATCTTTATAATACTGAGATAAATTTAGAATGATACTGAGATACAATTAATACTGATATACTGAAACACTGAGCTAGATTCAAAATGATACTGAAATACTGGGCTACTGAGAGCGCGTCTCCTCGTGCATACAGTTTTTATGCCCTTTGTTTTCCCACTCTTGTTACTCCTACAAACGCTTCATTTTCCCACCAAAATAGCTTTGATAGGACAGTTGTTCGGATTTCCCTCTGTCCCCATGCCTCTAGTCTATGATTCTTGTGAATTCTCCACCCAGCGCCGTTTGGAGAGGGATGTTCTTCCTCGGGATTTGCTCTCTGGTCGTCGGCTTCTATCAAGACCATCCCTTTCAGTTACTCTCTTCTGAATTCTCGTTTCTAATTGGCTGGTTGGCTTCTCTACTTGAATCTTACGTAGTCCACGTGGACACGACGAGTTGCTGTCATCAGGACGTTGCCACTTTCTTGGAATCTGCACCAAGACCTGGTTACTGAAGTCACATCTGCCCCTTTTGGTGTAGCGTGTCGAATTAATGTATTGTTCGGACACTGTCGACTTCCTCTATCGAACTTACGGGTGGCAAACATCTGTGTTCGTCGCAGACACCTCTTCGTCCCATGCTACGTTGTCCGTGCTCCAGCTATTGTTTTCTGTAAGTTTCACATATGCTTGGAACAATGCTGTTAGCGATGCCTATCTATTCTTCTCGCTACTGAAACGGATGCAAGGGTAATGTTCCTTTGTCATATTTGTAAAGTCAAGTGTTCCCACGCATGGCCCAGTTCGTCGCAACATGTGTTGTAGCGCGTATTGTCTCTTAACGGCTTTTATGTCATTTAAGTGGAAAGGAAAGGTTTGTTCCTTCCATCGCTCACCCTAGAACAAAGCTAACTCGTGTCACTCTTGACGGGCTCTAATTGCTGGCGTAACTCCCTCGGAATACCAAAAAATAAATTTAAAAAAAATCTCAAAGTAATAAGTACGTTATAGTATACATATATATTTAATTAGATTTAAAAATTGTTTATACTGTTGAAGTTTAGTGAAGGTTGGTAGAGAGTAATTTCTTCTCATAAAAAAATAAATTTTTAATAATTAATTTTTAAATCTTGTCAAATCCTTGACATGAACCTTCCAACTAAGATTATTATCCAGTTTCATGCACAAGGTATCTGCTGCGTTTTTATATGGTTCTGATTGGTTGTTAGTAGATACCAGGTCAGATACCACGACACATTCATGATGTATGATAATGAAATTAGTGTAAATAGATTATGACTTCTTAGATTTTGATGTCCATGATGTGTCCAAGTATCACTGAGAATTTATAAATATGTACTATTATGATGCAGGACACCAGTATTTTGATAACGTTTTTATTTTATTGCATCAGCTAGCTTTTGCTCATTGTGAGTTTCATCAGAGGCAATGACAAGGAGGACAAGCAATCGTCCAAGCCTGTAGAAGCGCCATGTTGACGAACAGTGCTCCTAACAGCAGCCTCTGATGGAGGTCGCAATGAGCAAAAGCTAGCTCAATCAATAAGGTAAATATTCTAATCTAAACATTAGTGTCCTGCATTGTAACAGTATATATAAATTCTCAGATTCTAACTAAGTTTAATATACCATTTTTGGTCCAGTTTTGTATTATTTTATTAATAGCTATTTGCACCTTTTCAGAAGCTTTTTGTTTGTTGCTGTCTGCTGCCAATATTGTAGTGTCATCAGAAAAAAATTCCACAATATTATATTGAAATTAAGAAAGATCACTATTAAATAGCAGGAAAAAGAATTGGCCCAAACATACTTTCTTGAGAAATTCTTGCCTTGATTTTCTTTTGGCCAGAGCAAGTAGATTTGGCCACAATATTTCAGTGAATTGTTTTGAAAGATTTTCAACTTATAGCTCAATCACTCATGACAAAATTTTACCATACCCAGGATTGTTGATCAAACCTTTTTTGTCTAACATTTTTCAATATCTTCTGTATATTATCTGTTGAAGGTTTATTCTATATCTGAACGGATGGTTGGTATTAGATCTTCCTACCAATGATTGGTAAAGTTATTTAAATAGCAACTTCTCAAAAAGCATAGAACAAGTAAATTAATGCAAAGAAATTGTAAGCTGAGACTTATGTGGAGGTTTCCTGACTTCCAGTCTGGGCACATATTTCAGTCTGAAGGTACGATTGATGTGATTTGCAAGTTCCACTACAGTCTTCCTTAACATTTTCCTTAATATATATCTCCAGTTATTAGTTGAAATCCTGATACTTTCTTAACATTCATATTGTTTTCATTTTATTCTTCACTTCTAAAAGAATTGGTGTCTTAATTATCTTAAATAATTATTTTGTTGGAGTTTTTTCCTTCTGTCTTCCATATGACTGGAATATGTTCTCAACATGTTCAGAAAACATTCAGGCTTTTTGTTCATTATATAATTATACTCTAATTGATAAGTTTTCGCTTGCATTTATTAATAGATCTTTTGATTATTCTGGTTGCTATTAAATAAAATGTTCAGTACAACTGTCAACAGTTCTTTCAGTTTTTCTCTTATTTTTTCATTTTTTTATTCCTTAAATTGTCTTCTACTATCATCTTTGATTGAATTTTCTGGGTCTTTACATATTAAGTTTCTGGCATGATTGTGGACATTCAACTTAGATTAAGTATAAAAATCGTATTGTTTGATGAATATAAATTCTCTACTATCAACCTGTAATAAACTTTATACTTATGTGGTACTGTAACCACCTTTACGGCGTGCCAAAAAACCAATATACATTTTCAAAAAGTATCAAGCAGCAACAATAGTCACCTTGTTCATCAGGAACCATCAAACAGATCCGGATACAGAGCTTGTATGTGACAAAAACATACCTTTGTATGTTTTTTTTTTTTACTATTGAGTATCTAAATTAAGAAATTTAGAATTTAGTAACATCAGTTGTTTCAATTTAATATTAGGAGTGATGACAATTTGTAGTTAATTTTGTGCGCGTGCGCGTGTGTGTTTCCGTATTTATTACCGTGTACAGTCTATTTAGTCTCAGTGAACTAACGTGTACAACCTTCACCGGGACGCTACGTGGTATTCAAGTGTCTAATAGCCAAGCGTTCTATATTAATTTTGTGTTATCCCGGTGGATTATCCTAAGATAAATTACCAGCAAAATATACTACCTGCTCGAGTGGAAAAACAGCCAGAAAGTGTAGGTACATTTTCTGAGTTAAGAAATAGAATTCAAAGATGCCAAAAACACAAAGAATATGTACTTCAACAAAAGTTCCAATGTAAGTGCTTTTTGACATTTCTAAATTAATTTCAAGTTACTAGTTAACTGTATCTTTTCCAGTTTATTACTTTCATTAAAAAAACTATTATTCTTTAAATTATTATTAATACAAAATATTACTCATATGTCCTTTCTTCACACGCACAGGTGTGTGCTACGCACTGCAACCCTCTGGAGTTGGTGGCTATCTCGCTTTTCGCTTAGTTTGTATACATAATCTTGTTTACGAAAGTTGAAAGTGAAACAAAAGAAACAAAAGCGTCTCTGTACGCGAGGCAATAACGAATTTACCAAATATCACTTTCTCTACCTTAGGAAACTAGTCTATTCTGAGTCCCAAACATACCCCTTAAACCAATTCTAAAACATATTTAATTACAAAAAAAAACACGAGACACTAAAAACTCGTTTATCCGAAAATCCGGTTTATCCGAAACAATTTTTACCAATTTTAAAAATACACAAAAGCATTTTCCTGTCCTTTCGTATCTGGAGCGACAAGACGAAACTTCCCCTGCAGAACTTTTAACAATGAAACGACTTCGAGATCGGGCAGCCAGCAAACGAACTTCAAAGCTTAGGCAAAAAACTATGATTGATTACTGTACGAACAAGCAATAGGACTGTTCCAGTATTGTCGAAATTATAATTTACAGTGTGGTGCCGTTTTATAATTTATTGTCTCATATTCACTGTAAGTAACTTTAAATTATTATTATTATTTTAAAAACAAAGTTACTGTACTTACATATGTATTATTATTTAAACAGAAGTTTCGGTTTATCCGAAATTTCGTTTATCCGAAACGGGCGCGGTCCCATCAAATTCGTATAAACGAGTTTTGAGTGTATTTAAATTATACAACATTTGTGCGTTGTATCATTCTCATCAGTCTTTTTTGCTTTAGCAGATTATGTCAACTCATTTTGTCGCTATCGTATAACCAACGATTCTCGTGCTGAATTCACTTGGCGTTCCAAAATCAAGCACAGCTTCTCCCACTTCCTCACCTTTGTTACCCCGCCGAGCTGCTACTTTACACAGTTCTGAAGTTTTGATTCATTACACTGCACTGTCCCGCTTGTGTCAGGATATTTGTGACTGATTTAGATACTATGCATCGGAACGTTTAGTTTTGTATTCTACTAATTTTTTTTTTTAATTTCAATGTTTTTTAATTGTGAATCGTTTAAAATGGCAGTTAATATCCCGAATATTAGAAGTCAGTCCAAAAAAAGGATAGATTTCAGTGTAGTTATCTTAAATACTCTGTAAAGAAGTGACCAAACCCTACCACAAGTGAAGTGTTTACCGATACCCAAAAGCAACAGCAGCAGTTCTTTGTCCGTTCCAAGTGTTCACGAATAACATCGGAAGGAAATGAACGCCCAAATTTCGGCTCGTTGAATAACGCTCCGAAGACAATAAGTTTTTGCTCCGAAGGAAACTCGCACAAAGGAGGAAAGCTCACAATAAGTGAATCACGGATTTAAATGATTTTGATACGCATGTTGTGCGGCTTTAGGTACATGAGTTTTATGATCGCAAGAAATATCCGACTTGTGAACAAAATTTTGAAACTCGTTGAGAGCAAACCCCATTTTTACCGGAGGATGTGACTCTACGTGGAAGACTTTGATCAGATTGCAATGTAATGATGCCAGACAGTTTTAGAGGAGCGGAACGACATTGTTGCAGAGAGTAACATTCCTTGAGTGAATAAATAATTTACCTAGATGAAACTAGAGTCAACCAGAACCAAAAAAGTATAGGATATGGCAAGATTTCACGAACAAAGGTGGTTTTCGTGTCCCAGTTGGCAAGGGGTCTAGATCGATAATTCGTCACGCTTGTCCAGCACAAACGGGCTTTTGGACGGAGCACAGCTGCTCTTCCTGTCGAAGAGCACAGATGATTATCATATAGAAATTAACCATAAATCTTTTACAGAGTCGTTTGTAGAGATGCTACCAGGATTAGGGGAAAGCTATATCATTGATGTGGACAATGCGAATCACTCTAAACTTACGGAAAAATATACCTAAAAAAAAAAAGAAAAGTAGATATTATAAAGTGGCTTTCCAGAAAAGATTCGCCTCACAATCCAAGCTACAAGGTCGCAGAACTGCTCAATATCATGAGACGGCAAGTGATCAGTACAGACAGTATGAGCTTGCCAGCAGAACTTTAGAGATGGGTCACGAAATGGTTCCCTACTCCCTATAACTGCCACTACAACCAAATCCAATCATATGGGCACAAGTGAATGGAGTCCAGACAAATACACCTTCAAAATAAAAGAAGTAAGAAGACTTTTAGAAGATGCACTAAGCTATGGAACCAGTGAACACTGGATGAAGTGTACGCACCAGTTTCGATTAAGGATGTTGTCTGACGCACGGTACATGAATTTTATGATCGCAGAGAATAAAAAAATAAATAAAATTCGTTGTGACTTGTGAAAAAATATAAAAATTGAGAGAAGAAAATGTGTTTGCGGAGAGAATGTGTTAAATTGAAGATCTGCTAAACTAAAGAGAATTTTAGAAAATGCACTCGGCCATGAAATGACTGTCTGAAGACTGGGTGAATAGTGTGTGCCATGCTGAGCAATTGCAAGAACAAAATTTCCGCGACGTTAATATAATATAAAATGTGTTTATATTAACCTACAAGAAAGTGACACTAACAAAGACAGATGAACCAGGCGTAAGTGATGACGAGAAAGGCGTTCAAAACTGAAAAACTTCGTAATTAACACTTATAATGAAAAATTAAGTAATTCCTCCCAGAAAACGACCCTATGCCCTAGGCTACAACATCTTGGCCTCGTGGGGGGTGGGGATTGTCACTCTTTAGCTGGCTAACAGGACATTGGTAATGAAGTTCTGACAAGGTTGTGTGTACCGCTTGAAAACACGGTTACACGACAAAAGGGTACAGCGACAAAAGGGTACAACAGAAATTATGCGACAAAAGGGTACAAGGCGATGGCCTGACACTTGACGAGGGTTAAACGCGAGGCCATAAAATCTGGACAGGCGGCAAAACGGTACAACGTCTAGTCCCTAGCTACCTGATGCAACTTTCCCCCGGTTATTTAGTATATCAAATTATCCTATCCATCCTGCGACCTAAATTAAGCTATTTGATTCAGTTTTTCTAACTGATTTCCATCACACTGTAAAGCAATTACAGTAGAGAATTTTTTTTTTGAGTAAACGGCACTGTAGCGGGCGTCAACTGTCAAGAGTGATGCATGGTATAGCCAAACGGCCGCCGTTAGACAATGACTTAAGAAAGACAACGCCTTGGCACAACAGATGTTGGACGTGGATGAACGACATAAGCGCAAGTGGCGACAATGACAAAGAAACAAAAGACGGTGTCAGTTCGTCACAATTACCGACAAAGCGTGTACTAAGGGGACGCCAACATTTTCGACATACACGTGTGAGTTAGCGGCTGCACATGGACATAACATTTTCCACAAAAGCAGTCTAAGAGCGGATGCAATTAAGGACAAAAGAACATACATAGCCGCACAGCGGGCAACTTGCTTACTGGCACGACATACGGAGCATCTTGTAGGGCTGCAGAACAGATGTTAGTTCCTGGAAGATGACCACCATCAGCGTGTGAACGTAACAAGGGAAGTCGAGGACAATACGGCGATTCGGCACACCCGGGTTATGGTACACACATGTGCGGAAAGGAAATCGCTTAGAAAGGACACTAGGGAACGTAAGACAATCACATAACAGACAACCGTGTAATTAGGTCCGTCGTCATACGGGGAGGTGGTGTGGACAGCAAGACTTTTAGAGAGGGGTCTTGGCTGACCTATCAGGAGCAAGGAATTCGGCAAAGGCGGGTGTTAAGAAGACGTCAACATGGAGACAAGGGTGAAGAGCTAATGGGAAGTAGACTAGAGACCCCAGCCAGAGTATCTAGGAGGAGCCTTCGCAGAATCTGATGCGAGAAACCAATCATGACAGTGATTGTGGTAAGGGTATGATATCCGTGGAGGGAGTCGTGTTGCTGAAGTAATAAAATAAGGTGTTCGCAGAGAAGGAGAAGTCAGTCAGTCTATTTAAAAATGTCAGTCAGTTCATTTTAAAATCTCAGTCAGTCTATTTTCAATTCTCAGTTCAGTCGATTTGGAGAATTCAGCCTATTTTAAATTTGAGTTCAGTCTCAGTTCGGTCGTATTCTAATTTTTGTCAGTCAATTCTATTTCGGTATAAACCAGCCAGAGTCTTTCAGATGGACGGTAGTAAAGTGTATTGATACAAGCAGAGAGATCGTTCGGGAGTGTATCAGAAACTATGTAAAACTGTAGAACTAACCCGTGACTAAATACTATGACAATGTCGAGTTAAGTACGATCAGACTTTGTGATCATAAAAATCTCGTTTTTATGAATCGAATGCGAGTGATAAGGTATTGACAATATCACATTACCGTGACGTAAGTGACATGAGACAATATAGTAAGGTTGTGCCACGAATTAACTCACTGAAATGCAAATAAAACCAATTATATTTGCATAGTGAATACATTATAAATGGTACAATCGCTCTAGTTAAACGCGGCGTAAACTATTGCACACGTACGCCGATAGTGACAGAGAAAACCTGCACGCAAAAGTGTTTTAGACAATGAAGAAATATTCAAGTTAACGCAATTAGTCATTATCGTTCATGCGAGTATCCGAATAAAATATGGAACAAATAGTGTCGTGACGGAGTGTCAAGTGTAATTTAATTGGCGTATCTTCAGCCTGGACCTCGTAGCAGAATGAAGAACCACGCAGTTAATCACCGCAATTTGGATACAAACATCAAGTAAATTATTATCATTCATGTACCATTAGATTAGGTTGCCACTGTCCTGCCACTCAAAAAGAACTTGCCACTGAGTTGAATATACATATATTTAATTGCTCAAAAGTAACGCAAATTGAGAAATATGAATCCATAGAGTAGGATATATTGAAATTTATATGGTCATTAATTAACCTTTATTGATTTGTAGATGTTCATAAACGTTAGAGATAATATAACAGCATTGTGTATTTAATATGTTGTATAGAAACGCTAACTTTATTCAGAATTTAAATGACATTGTAAACATATAATAAATTTGTATTGTTTACGAAAATTAATAGTGTCTGAGTCACATAATTGTTATTCACCCAAAACACCTGTTTACATATGGTGCTCCAGAACGCGGGGCGTATTAAAGCTCAGTGATATCAGAGTGTATCATCATATATGGCATGCCCGTCCTGGAGCAGTAAACAAGATCTGTAGTAAAAACCTACATTTATGGAAACTCCTTAGAATAATAGACAATTAATCATCATACCTTACATGATGAAGTTCCTATAAGCAGAGATATTTAGCATCAATAATAAACCATTTACACAAACTGATAAAGAATCGTCTATCATTGTAAACAAGGTAATTCAGTTATTTGAACAATTAACATTTACACTCAAAACGAAAATATAAAGTCGTATATGACCACCCAAACTTGGGGTGGCTACCTAATTAAAATCAATTAACCAATCTATGCAGATAAGTTTACATAAAATACATAATATTGTCTATGGTGCCCCGACGCGTGACACGAGGAAGCAAATTCTAGTAGATAATTGTAACCAAGAGAAAGATTTATTTAATTAATAATTTTAATTAATTTATGCAATTAGAGACAACCATAAAATATATTACAGTTGCATATGATACCCAACGCGTGGTATAATCTTATATTTATACATGGCTCCCAAAGAACGTGGGGCATAACAAACTACATTATAATATATTTGTACATGGCGCCAACGCGGGACAACAAGCAAAATTTATATAATTAAAAATTCAATTAATTTATGCAATTAATAAATTTACATGTATATTATAACACTTTTCCCTTTTCCCAGGCTTTGGACTGGCAAAATGATAGTGCACACAAATACCATCATTTTGGCGTGTTTAAAATCAGCTTTCGCTTCGTCTTTTTTTTGTAGTTTATTTTATTTTTTATTTTTATTTTTATTTTTTTATTTTAGAAAATGCCTCTTAACCAAAATCTTAATCTAGTTTCTGAAGATAAGAGACGGATTTAAAACAAGAAGAAATATCCCCTGTTTCTTCGTACTTTTTCACTGCTCTTTCTAAAGACTCGTCGAGCTTTATGTATTTGGTTCTCCTCCTCTTCCCTTCCATGTTGAGCTCCATTCGCATGAACATGCAGTTGGTGTTCTCTGCTTCTTTTTTTAAGCACTCTACAACATCTCTCACCTTGGGATTAGGGGTGTGTAGAATGTTGTTTATTTTGTAGTGCCACCTCTCAACAGCATTAGTTGTTCCGTGTCTTCGTCGATGGCAGAACCACAACTCAACCGGGACATCAGCATTTTCGAACCACTGGTCTACGAAGTAGTAAAAAAACTCGTTTTTCCTTGTCCGGTGCTTGTGAGTGTATCTCGGCAAATCCCTCTTCGGCGTCTTCTGGTTTGAAAAAACTTAGGGCTGCACACATCCTGATTGACTGTCGGATTTCTTCGTTTTCACGGTATTCTCTCGTTAACCCAATTTCTTGGACCCTCCTCCACAAACATTTTTTCATGTGGAAGAAACAACCGTTGATCTCTGCCTCCGGGAAAACGTCTCGAAGCGCTGAGATTGCCGCAGCTTCAAAATCTACATTAATCTTTTGAGGCTTCCATTCGGGATCTCATCAAGGATGAGGCGAAACATCCGTACATACGATTCTTTTCTCTTATTTGGCAGCAGAGCAAATGTTACCGGATGCACATTGGTTTCTTCTTCTGTGCTGTCAAAGTCGGCATGTATTGTGTAGATTTGAGCAAACTGTTTGCTAAAACTCTTGAATGTACCATACATAAAAAATATTTTTGACGTTTTCATGCTTTCTCGGCCTTTTTCACCGCTGAAAAGTAATATTCTTTGAGCATATGAATCGTCATTCAAAAGAAAATTGCTGCCATCACTCATCCTTAAACAACCCTCAAGGACAATTTCGTCACGCGATTATGGCTCCCTCTGGTTTCCTCGAGCGACACTTCTGTTTCTTTGCAGTACTCTTCTAACAGTGGAAGTTGATGGCATTTCTGTGACGAAATCATACCCTCTGTTATGAAGATCGCTAAGTTCTTCGGAGTATATCTGAGATATAGATATAATCCTCTTGTGCCCGCTTCTTTGCCTATAAACAAAGAGAAAACTGACTGTTGCAAGGACATTTTATAAACAATTTTATATGACTTGTGTTTAGGAAGAGACTTCCATCCCTAAGCGCACTTTTCTAACAAGCTTCTCTGGAAATGTATGTTTAAGCCCATTTTCTCTTTAGGCGAGGAACGTTAGATTCGTAACATGTGAATAGGGGAAAAAATTCGTCGGAGGATCGGACCAAGCTGTAGTTCATTAAATATTGATTTTAAAGAAATAATTGTTCTTTTTAAAAATGTAGAGCGGAACATTTTACACAAAAACGTCTATAAGCATATTACGATCAAATCATAAATAAATGAGCTGCGCAATAAACAATAGTGCTGTATATACTGCCTATGTGGAGAGAGACGAGGCAGCCGGTGGCACCGTTTTAACACGCGCGCGCTATAAACAAATGCCTATATCTTTTGATCTAATATGGATAATTAAAAAAATCAAAATCTCATTGATTAATAATACCTAAAGGAATAACTTTTGGTTAATTTAAATGAATTTTGCTACATTCAGAAATAAC
Organism: Magicicada septendecula; assembly: GCA_034769895.1. Lineage (NCBI taxonomy): Eukaryota > Metazoa > Arthropoda > Insecta > Hemiptera > Cicadidae > Magicicada > Magicicada septendecula. The sequence goes on along the minus strand of CM068368.1, from coordinate 742,917,104 downwards.
ATATTATAGTATAATGTTGTCAGATCGAAGTATTTTCGAATTTGTTTACATCGAAACTAACCTTGCAGATTTGCTTCTTTACTTCTAACAGCGCTTCATCTGGCGGCCCACACTGATGGTCTGCAACTTCAAGTTCGTCTCCGTTCTTACTTCTCAATCTTCCCTTACATCCCTTTCTTTGCTGCTTCAAACACAATCACGACACAACTCCCTCCGCGTTTTCCCTATGCTTGCGATAACCGTAGCCAAGGTACTGCGCCGATGGCTTTCCCTTATTAGTTAGTACCACTTCCATATTCACAATGAGCTACAGATAATATATACCGGGAGCGGCTACTTGGCGTAAGGGTTGTTTTCGTGGAAATATCTTGCATTTACCGTAATGTAAATTACTAGACGTTGTACCGTAATGTCGCCTGTCAAGTATTTATGGCCTCGTGTGTAACCCTCATCAAGTGTCACGGCAACGCCTTGTACCGTAATGTCGCATGTACCCTTTTGTCGCTGTACCCATTCGTCGTGCTACGGAAAACAGTACCCATGGTGGAACCGCTCGTGCCAACGGCTTTACGTTAGTGAATCGCAAACAATGGCCTCAGGTCACCAGGACGAAGCCTGTTGTATTAGTCCTAGCCGTGGTACTCGAGGGCTCTGACACGGTGGTCTGTTTACTTACTCAGTATGCGTGGAACTCATATGGTAGGTTCCCAAAATAATACTGGCGTTGAGGGATCCCTTAAAAACCTTCGTCCAGAAAGTCCTCCTCGGAGGGTGAAAAGAAGGAAGCACTACATACTGTAGATGCAGAGAAGTTTTTGGCGCAGAGAAGTAGTACGCCTGCGGTGCCTAAATATCTGTTTGAAGGTAAGAAGTGGATTTCACGAAAGTGCCCTTTTAATAGAAAAATCTATAGTGTATGATGCAAAATGTTATGCAAATTTGTGCATTAATTAATTAATCAATTAATTAGTGAATGCGTTAAAATAATTAACTAATTTTATCGTTGTTTTATATTGTGAGATCTCTTATAGTACAGCAGAAAGCTTAAAGTCGAGTTAAAGCGATTACATTTTCCACGTCTAGCGTCTGCATTGACCTCAGTTGTTCATTCCAACAATCGGAGATATAAAACTCCAGGAGATACATATTTATCGTGATTCTTGTTTTCTAGAATCCACTCATTCCCTTCTGCACCATCAAGGAAAACAATTTGTATTCAAAACGACAATTAAATCGAAATTTAAATGTATTGTTAATTTATCCATTGTGTAACCGTTACAATATGAACGCTATCATTCAAAAATAATTTTTTGTATAATCACTACATTTTTATTTTATTTAGAATGGCTCAAACAATCCAAAGATTTACACTGACCCTTGTTGGAACCGTAGATTGGCAGCTTAATACCATAGGACAACCAAGCCCCATGTTGGAATGTCGTGATAAGACGTTTCAGAGCAAAGAAAGTAACTGACCCGCTACTATTGATTAAAAACAAACAAACAAACAAAAGGTTATAGAATAAACTTAGTTTAGTGGATTATTATGTGTACACTGCACTTTCTGTTGCAACGACTGATCACTGTCAACTCATGATTAGCCGAGACGCTCGAAAGCGCTCATTGTATAGGCCTATTAGTGGCAGCCACAGAAAGTATAGTGTAAACAACAAACCCTCTTAGTCAAAACCGAAACAGAAGTATTAATAACTTTTCACAACAAAAAGTGTTTGTACGAAAGGACATGCAATTGAAACTTAAAAAAATGCAGTAATAATGTACGCAGCACGAGCAGAGCTGTCATTGTCAATAATATGGTCACAATGCTTTACAGGATTCAAAGACAACCACTAGGCGAAGGTTGAGTATTCATTATATGGGAAAACACTGTTTGTAAACGATCAAGGCTCGTATTATACTGCTGATGCCAAGGTGGAACGAACACGGAATAAAAGGAATCGTTGAGTAATTGCAGATGGCGCCAGTAACTTGTCAATGAAGTGTCGTGTTGTTGAGAAATGTGTTTTTATTCATATTGCTTCCTTCTTTCAGATCGTTAACGTTGTCATGACTTATCATTCAGTGTAGGCTAACGATGGATGCCATCGCTGAAAAAAATGTTTACTTGTCGCAACGTTAATCTGCTCAAGAGTGCCTGGAGTCGAATCGATTTTTGAACGTTTATTTCGGCGAAGGGGTATTGAACGCCCCCGTAATGCTGGCAAACAGCTGCACACTAGGTACCACGTGACTCCTTATTGCGTGGCGGAAATTCTGAGGTCACCACCACCACCACCACCTACCCTCATTCATAATGTAAACAGTTACTGTTCTTATTTAAAATGAAAGTTAAGTAAACGGCAAAATTTATTAACACGAGTCATGTAATTCTTGTATTTATTTTATCTTTTGTCATAAGTACTCTCTCTCTCTCTCTCTCTCTCTCTCTCTCTCTCTCTCTCTCTCTCTCTCTCTCTCTCTTGTCACACGCGCGCGCGTGCACACACACACACACACACACACACACACGTATTATTCACAAATAATATTAAATAATGAAAAGGATTAAAACAAATATATTGCTCGCAGCAAAGTTAATAATGAAAGAAAATAAAATAAGTTAGCGATCAAGGGATAAAGACGTAATGTAGCACTTGTAAGGTAGAAGGTTAATACTACTGTATATCAACGCAATTGCATAATTTATGGTCCTTTTCCTTTCGTGACACTAATCATTGTTTCCTAATCCCTATCATTGTTTACTAATTTACACTGTAGGCCGTAGGCGTGTATTCGGGTTCTACTACGCAGTTATAAGCACCAGTATATTCCATGACCTTCTACAAGTTAGTATTCGACATTGCTTCTCTCCGAGTTTACCGGTCTTCTTGCGATAAGCAACTGAGTGTTTACTAATGCAGACAATTTATCCATGTGATGTAATGTCCACAGCGTTTCTTTGCTGAAAACGATCAAACGAATAACGACAAGTGAAGCCGTCAACACTATTCTAGAACTCTGCGGAAGCTTAAACGACGCGTTGCTCTTTAACACGCACTATGCAGTGTACAGTATGCAGTGTATTCTTGTAACTTCCCTTATGACAGTGACATCCATCTTCGTAAACAAAGTCCATTGTCAGTCTCTTTAGTTCTTTTTCGGGTTTTATCTTTTCATTCTATAATTATGGTTTACATCCGAGGTCTACTCTGCTTCTTTTTCCCATCTGTTTTTGCCTCAAACACCTTTCTGGGATGGCTTGATTTTCTTTGAACTCGCAAGAGAACACTTGTCATTATCCAGTTTTCCCCGACCACATGTGATGGTGCGTCAGAAAACCACCTCCGTATCTTACTATCATGGTATTTGTATCTATTCCATTCTTTCCTGTTACAGTAATATTTGTTTGGTAATATATACGTAACTAGCTTTCTCATCCTGTTTCTTTATTTCTGGATTTATGTTCAAATATTTAGTCAAAAAAAATGTTCCATATAATTGTACTTATGTACTCCGGCTTTTAGTGCCTGAACTCCATACCCTACAAGAATGTTTTGTTTTTTCTATAGACTACTTTTCTTCTTGTTTAAAGTCACCCCTATTTTCCCAAACGTTCATTCCACTGCTTTATCGGTTTCTGCAGTTTATCACAGTATCTACTTCCAAAACTCTATCGTTAAGATAAATTCTATTTAGTTTCCGGAAACTGACTAACGTATTTTGACGCGTACTACTACTACTACTACTACTACTACTTTCCACCGATATATCGTCGCATGTAACCAGTACTGTACCTGCACTTTCTCCTTATGTTATAGCTTTGTTGTAGATAAAGTTTTTTGTTTCATTCTCAGTTATTCGCGCTCTTACATTTATCAGTTTAAAACTACCTTTTTATATTCCAGTATTTTGCATTTTGCAGTATTGCCATTATCAAAGACAACTGTACAGATCAGAAAAGCTATGGACAGATTGCAGTTATAGTCTACCGTTTTTGTTTTTGGAATTACTGTCCTCCGTGTAAATATGCAATCTCATGCACGTCTGTCTGTCTAACGTCATAATGTTTTTCCTCCATCTTCACAAGTCGTAGCACCATATTGCATATTAATTTTGTAATGCCGTTAAGAAAGGTTAAAAAAGTCTGTAATGCTCAGTGACCAGCTTTAAATATGCACACGCAAGCAGAACATCGTATTAGTCCTAAATAAATAACTATATAAGTGAATTATACGTGTATAAATTGCAGATGTGTGTGCGTTGTATTCGTAAGGATACGCAGAGGAACTATATACTATACTAATGTAGTACGTGTCGGAAGTTATCGTAGGTAGGCCTATACAATAAAGGAACTGTTTTACGATAATGTGTAATTCTGCACCAGGGTAAACAGAATCTATTGAGCTATGTTAGTGATCACATTTTTTTTTTAACCGACTGACGAAGTCTCCAAGCTAATTGAAAAGTTGCAAACTTATCATTGTGTATAGCAAAGCACCTACATTTAAAACAAGTTACATCCCGAAACGTTTGTGTATAACATTTTACTGAGACGAGAGTCATATTAGGAAAAGTAAATAAAACTTACTGAAGTCCCGACACAATTTTAGAGTTCGTAGCGCTACTACCTAGTAATGTTATTCACCCGCTAAAAGGAATAAACAAAGTTAGTTGTTTTAAATTGTGTTACGTAATGCCTGTTAACAAATAAACAAACAAGTTCAAAGAGAGTCGTCTGTCCTAATCGAGAAGGTTCTATTTTTAAAAGAATTTTTTTTTGTAATCAAAGATCGTTTTTATATCTGTCTAACCCATGTTCATAGGTAACAGCCTTCAGCTATTTCGGAACCGGTGTGAATGATCTTACGCACGTAGTACTGCGTGTGAGCGCGTGCGCACGCCCTTGTCTCTGTAGTAGTCTATTATCGTTGTTCTGCCAAGAGAAAAAACGTTGATTTTTGTTAAGTAAATGTTTTTCTCTTGTCTATAGGTAAACATTTGCGGTTTTATTAGTTAACGATTTGGATTAGATCATACCAATTGAATACGACCACATGTACCTGTTTATAAGTTCAATTCAGCTCACTGATCTTATTAGAAATTACTATATTTTTGCTTGTTGACTTTAATATTGACTCACTGATAATACACAATCAACTATGGTATGCGAAAAGTTGGTAGATCGGATGAAAGGAGTCACGTAAACTCTCATAAGCTTGGAATACATCATACTTACATCGTTAATGCTGGAATACATAAAGATTTCTTTCTCTTTCATTTGTCAATGGCATGCAACTACAACGGAAAACCAGAGTGTGAATATCAGAGTCAGACTGTCCAGCGTTACTGTTTGAATGATGTCTGCAGAGACGTTCACGTACACGAACCCATACAGTTGAATTATAAGTTCCAGGGAACACCAAAGAATCATGTTTGCAAACAACATGGAAACACGATTGAAACAGTTTCCGTAAAAAAGGAGAACATAAGTTTCATATGTTTGCAGACGTCTGGTAAATAATGTATCCAAATTACATAACAGGCTTTACGCGACCAAATCATTATATAATAAACTCCAAATTGTATACAGCAACAACAGATGAAGAGATCATGAATAGATCGGGACAATAACAGTGTGAACATTTACATAACATTCTGATATACAAGGAAAATGTTGTACGTTAAACAACATTCTTTTACAATAAACATAATTAAGGAAACACAAATGGTGTTAACGAGGAGAACAGTAGAGTTAGACGACAAGATAGAATTACAAATGAATGACGAATCAAAAGACGAATGGGAATGAGAAAGACAGTAGAAGAAAAACGACTTATGTGGTATAAGCATCTAAGAAGAACAGACCCAGGTTGACGGATAGACTAGAGTCCCATGGGCAGAAGATCATGGAGAGAAACAATGCAGGTGAGTCCGTGGAAAGCGGACATATGGAAACTGGCGACTGGAAGAATAGAAATAAGTGGAGCAAGCATTGAGAAAAGGTAGTTTGTGTGTGTGGCTGAAGAGTTTAAAAACCGAATAAAATCCGTCACTACAATTTTTTTTTTAAAGGCAACAAGAAATACGTAACTTTAATAATTTGTAATTCAAAAGAAAGGTGAGATATGGCTAACAGATCCGTGTGTAACTTCAGACACGACATTAGTTATGTAAAAAACGAACAAATCTTGTAGGCTACAACTACAGAGTAGTATTCTGTAATAACCGCATGAAACCTTTGCAATTTCATGTGTCCCTGATGTATTATTTATGTTTTCTTAATATGTATTTTTAACACACAACAAATAAATAAATAAGCGCGTGTGTGTGTGTGTGTGTGTGTGTGTGTGTGTGTGTGTGCGTGTCTGAGGGGGGAGGAGCGAGAGCGAGAGAGAAGGGGGAGGGATGCGGTAAGGAGCAATGCCCGACGCATAACCGAATAAGCTTACTCACACGCGAATATTGTCTTCATGCACAAGAGATATTATTACAATGCGTAATTCGGTTAACCAATAAAGCTACAGTTTTAAGTGCGTAGAATTGAACGAGGCTGAAGGCTGATGGATGGCATTGGAGGGGTGATGAGGCGGTGTTCCAGTTAGAGGGGGTCAGTGCACGTGAAGTGTGTCACGTATACCAGCCCCACGTGTCGTTCGTCCTTGCCAAGCCTTGCCTCCGTGACGTAACAACACGCTTTGTTTACATCCATCTGTAAACACTGTTTATACACAATTTTTGTTTACAGTGTATTCTCATATGACTAGTCAATATTTTTATTTTGCGCATGAAGCCATTCACCTAGACTGCAAATAAACGTGTGTTTTTAAGTGTGAAGATACAGAATCTAATCGAATATCTTCCCTTGGCTCTTCATATACAGATATCTCGGACACTGGGGTCATCCATCCAGTTTTGTATTCACGCGTGTGACGCTTGACTGTCTCGTGAAGTCGGTATCTTTTGACTACAGATCGAGTGAGGCTGTGTAACAAAATCGTAAATAAATCCTGAGCTTCCCTTGATCACACCTGCAATCACTAAGGCACTTCATCGTACCTTTTCTAGCCATGAGTTGCACAACACCTTCTGTTATCCGCGAAGTACCGCTACCTATAGGTATAGAACATTTCCCTATACGTTTCTTCTATAGACCTATATGTATAGAACATTTCCCTGTCTATATACGTTTCTTCTATAGGCCTATACGTATAGAACCTTTCCCTGTCTATATACGTTTCTTCTATAGGCCTATACGTATAGAACCTTTCCCTATCTAAATACGTTTCTTCTATAGGCCTATACGTATAGAACCTATACTGTTTCTGTTCAAAAAAGAATTGTAAATATTGTAAAACTGAGGTTTCAAATTGTGTTCTCAAAAAGATTTATTGACTCTATCATACACCTCAAATCTACAGTTTAAAAACATCTTAGACCTACACTTCAAAATTATTTCTAAACCAATTACACATGTTTTCTATGGGTTACATCTGATACCTATACACGTGTGACCTACATATATGGGTTATGTTATGTCTTGCAATAGGATACGCTATTCTAATGTACATGTTCTGTGCTTAGGCTACGTTCAGGTCCTCGAAGATAATGCTTTAAATCTTACACCTTTTCCCTGTAGTAGGCCTATAATCTTTTGTCATAACCGAATCTGAACACTTCAGTTATTTCTAGTTCTCCATTAACAAGTTCTTTGTCTTGATGCCGCGCGTCAGTTGGTTGTCTTGAGCATCAGTACTGTCCAGGTAGAGGGAGGGCCACGACTATAAAACTGTACTTTTCAATAAAAGTTTGGCATACTGTATATACGGTACCAGTTAGTTTCAGTTTGTATTGTGTGGCAACGTAATGTAAGTCCTTCTATTTTCTAACCGCATCTTTACTACTAAAGAAGCAAGGCCAGAGAATAATCGCCAAACCAAACAATTTGAAATTAATAATGTAGTTTTTTTTATTATAAACTTGTGTGAGCATAACTTTTAATAAGAACATTTTATTTTAGATTGACAACTACGGTTTATAAGTACTACTATTGATATTGTTATTAGTGGTGATAATAATGTTTATAAACGTGTTTTTTAGCCGATAAAATGTACTATTTATAATATAACGTTTATAACTTTCTAGAGACTAGCCCACATACGTATAGAACCTTTCCCTATCTATATGCGTTTCTTCTTTAGGCCTATACGTATAGAACCTTATGTATATATATATATATTCAATAATTAACTAACACATCGCATAATATTCCTTAACTAACATTACTTTTCTTAATAACCCTTTATCTACAGTACTTGACTCGTATTCAAATGCTATTACTATGATATTTCAATTTATTCCCTTAATAGTACAATGGTTACTAATATTACCTTTCTAGTATGTCATATTACACAAATTGCATTGTTAGTATCTGAACTTGTGTGGGTCTTTTTTAGAAAAAGATTGGTTATACTACAGTAGATTAAATTTTATGTTTATTAATTAGAAAACTGAATTGTTAAGATTTTATATGTTACTTGTTGCAGGATTCCAGACTTTGCTTAGCTGCTCTTCGTCGCTTATTACACTTCACTTTCACTACATATGATCGATTATCACTTCTTAAACTTGAACCACACGCTCGCGTTGTACTTACGTCACGCACATAAATAAATATACTTTTCAACTCAACTTCGCGCACATCTGAAATATCTTCTTTACGTACTTTCCGCACTTATGAAATATTCTTCTTTTACGTACTTTACACGCACTAGTAAATACTCTTCTTGATACTTTAACGTTTTACTTCTCGATTTATAATTAGTGAGCTAATTTATATGGTTTTATATTTATTTTTATATATTTATATTTATATGGTAACCTAACCTAACAAACTATTATGACGTTCCACTACATTACTGAAAGTTTTCGTAGAGTGACGCAGATTTGGGTGCTTATCTTGGAATTTACTTAAACAAAAAAAAAAACTCTCTAAATCCCTGCGTCTCTCTTTTTATAGTTTTGATATTGATTCCATCACCACCTTACTAGTTGAAGACACATTCATTGGCCAGGGTTTGAAATATTCCCCGGTGAATTTGAAATTCTCCATTCCTGTCTCGTTATTTTCACGCGCGCTTAACTGACGCTTTTTCTTATTGGTTAAACAGTGCGGGCGCGTTATTTTTTACCGCGTGGTCGCTTGGCTGTTAAAAACGACGCTACTTTCTACAATCGTAATAAATATTGGGCTGGCATCTTTTGTCTTCTGAAGGACATCGACCGGTCTTTCTAACGGTACTCGTCAGTTTTTTGCTGTTTTCGATATACAAAACAATGTATGCATTTATGACATACTAGGTACAGTTGTCTATTGTATTTTATTTCGGCTGGCGACAGACTGTCGGCACACAAGCCTCGCCCTGTTCATTCTTTACTCTACGTATTACTTACATTTATGTATTACAATTTCATATCTTATCATACCTCTATAACTATGATTAATAATTGAAGTTTTTATCTATATATTACACATATTGCATTAATTTATATAAGTATATATTGTATATATTGATTGAATTAATTTATTTGTATTTATGTTATATATATATACAGTATATTGAATTAAAATATAACGTTCCACAGTAACGTCACGAAGTTTTTAAAAAATGGGTGGGAGGGAGGTCCGTGATACCGTAAAAAATTGAGTCTATTGTTCTCGCTATCATTATGAACAATACAAGTTATTTCTTTTACGGTTGTGATGTCGGGACACCAAGGGTCCATAGGTGGTGGATAATGGAAAGGCTCTCCGAAGGAGGGTTAAGGGTGAAATCCCTCCCGAACCAAAACCGGCATGCCATTGTTGTTATTGTAAGTGCTGAAAAGTCCTGGTGGAGAGGGGGGAGGCGCTTGCTCACAGTGTGCCCAGAGGGTTGATGTCAAACGCCGAGCTGTATATAGGCCTACACTTAAAATTTCTTTAAAATCGTTGGCAAACAAATGATTATTCTTGGATTTCGTTGTCCATGACGTGTCCGTTACTTAACTAAATATCACTATAATATTGACGACTCGGAACACAAAGTTTTTTATAAGTAAAAACGTAAAGTTTTACCTTACAGCCTAAACCGGCTTTCACCTATAGAAGGCTTCATCAGCTTCATCGTTTTTACGACATCCTAAACGAACAGACACAATTCAAATCGCACGCATTATTCGAACACATCTCACCACACACACACAGCTTCAATCTTTCGAAACACTTTCTCGTCGCCAACAACAAGACGAGCAGCGCTACTAACGACAGCCTCTGATGAAGCCTTCTATAGGTGAAAGCCGGTTTAGGCTGTAAGGTAAAACTTTACGTTTTTACTTATAAAAAACTTTGTGTTCCGAGTCGTCAATATTATAGTGATATTTAGTTAAATGATTATTTACTTATAAGTAATTTAATTATTTGTATTAATGCCGTAAAACAATAGTACAATTTTATTGTTTGTTTTGGTACAATTATGTATAACATTCTCTTAGCCTACCTACAGCTTGTGTCCGGAAACGGGGGAACGGGAAGGGTGTGGCGCGCGGGGTAACCTTCCTGTAAACATTGACTGTCAACCACGGATGAGTGACTAACGATATTGTGAATAACCTTTTGCTCTGTAATGCCTCAGTGTGTTTCGCTCTTCACAACAATGCTGTTTAGCTTTTCATCATCCATTGTTGATTTTTTTTCAGAATCAGTCTCTATAGCATTAGTTCTAATGTAACAAACTAAACTCTCCTTGTCATGTCGAGTACCAGTGGTGGTTCCAGAGACGAGTTTAGGGAGAGTTCGTAGAATAACAGTAAATTATAAAACCATCAAATTTTTTCTTTCAAAAATTTGAAATTCAGTTACCAACTAAAACAGGCGTTTATCGAATATGTCAAGCTTAAATCTATGTTTGTAACAAAATATATACATGTATTTTGTAATCATTTTTTCTCAGTTTGGTTGCGGAAATTTTATTTAAGGTGGGGAGGATTTCCCGACTGCTAGGTTTCACGGTACTGTATGATACCGTACAGGTTTCTTTGTCGTTGGTTATTCACGCTTGGTCGCCCTTACTATCAGAGTAGTAAAATAAATATCCTTTGAATCTTTTGAGTAAAATCCTTCGGGAATTTGAGAGAGTAGTTTATACGGTTGGAGCTACCAAATATTTCCAACGGTGACAGTTTAGTATAAATGTATGTGGTATATATGGGTTAAGTTGTGCTGAAAATGCTAGGCTTATTTTAGAGAAAAACTCGTATCATACATCTAGAAAACAATGTGCGATAACGTAGATCTGTATTGTAAAACTACTCGAAAAGTGATAGAGATTGTTAAGCGTCATCAGAAACGTGTTTGACATTTAAATGAATAGGAAAGTTTGTTCCATGACCTCACTGACAAGACGTCTGATTACATGCAGAGGGTTGTTTTGTTAACGCCTTTTCTTTCGAACCCAATTCTTTTAATTTCCATATCTTTTTCTTTTATTACTGTAATATTTTTTATGTTCGTCTCTTCTCTTATACCTTTCTCGTGCTGCGCTACTGCCAATGAATCCGTTTCTACACAACCACATCCTATCGCTACGAATGGATTATCGTATTTACGGTCGTGACTTGTCCTACCGAAGAATTTCATTAAAAAAAAGAATTTCATTAAATTTTGCCTGTTTGTAACAAATACGGCAAATTAACTCTTTATTTTCTGGAAAACATAATTAATTTAGAAGAGAACAGGTTACGATCTTTACAAACTACAGTGACTATTACATTCTTTGCTTTTTACGGTCGAAACGTCTGCCATATAATAATTTATAATAATTGGCAAAGACTACGTCAATCATAAAATGCACTGCGAATCGAGTTGTTCAAATGATTAGACCTATAAGAATGCAAATAAACATTACGAATTCACAATTGTTGCTGGCAAGCTGAAATCAGTCACTGAAGAAATACTACTGCAGGTGTGGCCAAAACGTCTGACAAGTGGACCGCGGCCTCAGAAACGCGGAAACCGAAACAAAAAATACTTGACCCATTCTTCTTCATTAATTAAAAGCATAGCTTCAAGAATCAGAAATGTATTCCTATAAACGAAGGTTCGCAAAATTATATGGACGCTGTCGTAATATTTACTACTTACCAGAGTAAATTTACCTTATATAAAATGCGGGTTTTTGTGACCGCACGAATTTGCGGGCATGTTTCAATTAATACGTGACAAATTACGATTACAAGACGAGACGGAAATAACTTTGAACAACGTTGAAGCGCCGACGGAGGCAGAAATAGAAACGTCTGTAACGAAAACATTATTAATAAAAGTGTTAAAACGAACAGGAAAATAAACAGACCAGAAAACAATTCGGTGAATCATTTGAATTCATGTCACTCGCAGACGTTACAATGACATCTGTTGTAAACACCAACAGTACGTTTGTAAACATAAACAACCAGTAGGTGTGTTATCACTCGCGTTATCTTTCCGTTATATTTTGCAGAGTACGTGTCTCTTTCAATAATAGTACATAGTTAGCAAGTTAATGAATACTAGACTGCAGACGTTTACCAGAAGTATCAAACCCTTTCCACGTTTGAGAACGTGTTTTGAATGAAAGTGAACAGATATCTGAAGAAAAGCGTGGGCACCTTATGTTGGTATCCGAGTGTGTTAGTATTCTCACGTTATTTGTGAACTCCAGTCGTCCGTTTCTTACGACTTCAACATTGTTTAAATAGTCTACGCCGGCGTTTCGTCTGCTCTGAGATATTTCGAGCTCAGAGGACGCCAAGTCAACCAATGCGGGTGAAATACCTTGCGCAAACTGTTCACACGAAAAGCGTGGATGAAATCGAAAAATCTGTAGCGTTTAACAGTTTCAACCACGCAAGACTAATAGGCCTTCTTAAGACAAAATAATATGCTGTTAGTCCGCGAGCAGTAGAAATTAGATGTTAAAACTTGAATTTTCGTTATCTCGGACTGTCTGAAACAACGTAAAGTTAGCATTAACGAGATATTTTTAGAGACCTATGGTCAGTTTTTATATTGACCATTATATTAAAAAATCATCATTTATATTAAAAAATGATTAATAATGAAAATAATCACCATCATCGCAAAAACAATAAGTTGTAAAGGTAGTCAAGGTGCAGAGGATGGTCACGGGCTGAGAGAAGAGAAGAGAAGCATCATCTACCACAAAGAAATTGAATCAGGGGACGACGGAAGACGAGATGAAAGGATTAGGTCATAAAAGCTTTGGAGAGTGATACGGCAGAGAGAAAAGATGAATAAAGATAGGAAGTCATGGAGGAACATGGTAGATGAAGGCAGAAAATGTAAAATCTGTGAAAAAGGGCCTGGGGGGGGACTGATATTTAGAGTCAACAGCTGTTATAAATTACAGCTACGAGAATTTACTACACTAATAAATGGTTTAATAACAACAATAAAAATGAAAGCAGTAACAGAAATAATAATAATAATAATAATAATAATAACAATAAAACTTAAAAATAAAACGACATAAAGATATTGTAACGTAGTTTTAACCTTACGTTTTAGTAGTTCTATTTAGAAAAATACGTATTCTGGTGTCAAGAAGGTATTTTTCAATGTAGTGTAGTGTTTAGATATGATTACTGTACTTTCATAACGGGCTATTGTGTAGCAGTGCGTGGATATGGTCACGTAGGCACGACTTGGTTGCACGGGGGTCACCCTACTACAGTACTACGCACTGAACAGTTATTTGTAGTCGAGCAATGCTTCACTGCAACGCATACACGTCAAAGGCGCAGAGTTTTAGGGACGAATCTACTAAACATTTTTATGTCAGCGTCTCTTACAAAAATAAAGAAACCTATAAAGTTATGTAGGGCTCTTAATTATTTTCTGAAGATACTCCGCGACCCGAATAGGCTACAACATACGTAATTTAAAATACAAGTTGTAGCTTGTACAATTAATGTACGACCTTTTCACTTCCTTAATTAATTTTGTATAAATTGGTATAATTAGTAAGTTTTCAGTTTCTTTGTTTTAAACCTGATAATTTTATTATCTGAAAAAGTATTTCGTAAGCAGAAGTAGCGACAGTAATTTATTAAAATTTGTAGTTAACCTGTTGTACGTATAAAAACAATTAAGACAATTAAGTGAGCCTTGAATAGCATCTCTTCCTAAATGTAATAAAGTAATGTATTGTGTCTACGAACGTAATTAAATAGACATAATCTGTCATGATATATTCATGAATGTAACACGATATAATGCAATATGAGACTACTAAATATAGTAAAATATATACGTAGTACCGCTTAGTGGGTGCGATAAAACCATATATGTTGTTGTGTTTATTATAAACTAAAACAAAATATTTTTACCGAAAAAATAAGAATCTTAATCTCCCTTATCAAAAATAAAATATTTTGATAACAAAGTAAAAAAAGTAATTTCCAAGTGAGATGAGACGCAACAGGAAGACTAGGAAAGACTGGAATAGGAATACGATCATTAGGAAACACTTCCAGCAGGAATCAGACGTACAAATATTGAAGAGGAAAGCATTGCAATCGGCTGAATATGTAACAAACGTGAAAGGAAGCTGAACCTCGTCATGGTACAGACATATGGTACAGTGCGAGACAAGTATTATTCTAGTTACATTGGGTACAGTGTGCTGTCCGGGTCGTAGCATGATGCACTCTAGTTTCTTCCGGTACTGTGCGGTCGTGTGTCTGCAGCACAAACAGGTAAAGATATGAGTGCCGTCTGCGTGCAGTATGGAAGGGTCATCTAGAAATCAGAGGTAGCGACGCAACGGAACTTTACAGTCGTGGACGTTAGTCGATTTCGGTGGTGAGGCCGACAAAGGCCGGGGTGGGTGGAGTTTATCCAGAAGCTGGGTACCAGAAGGGGGAATTTTCATTAGAAATAAAAAATTCTTCGCTCAAGATAGGGAGTGGCGAGAGAGCCCGTCATTTGACGGCAAAAAAGATCGACGACGACGAAGAAGAAGAAGAAGAAGCAGTATTTCGTGAAACAAATGAGGAAGCTAATCCTTATAGTTAGCATAAATGGGGTTTATTTATTATGCTAATCGTGATATAAATGATTTACATTTAGTAAATGGGACTAGTGGTATTTTATGTGAGTTTATCACTTTCTCATATGTATCTCGCCCTAAAGCTGGATGCCATTTACATTTAATGCCAAGCGTTGTGCAGCCATTTACATTTAGTGGTGTAAATATAATTTACATCTGTGGTAATTAATTGTGTAAACCATTTACATCTAGTGAATATTAATCTGTGCTAATTATCTGCGCGGATTAATTACTCAACAATTATGAATCATATTAATTAAAGATTTATGTAATACGTTAAAATTGATATATCTAAAATTATTTCTATTCGTCAGATTTGACTCAACACAGTGTCTGATTAAATACGATTTTATGAGTCTATTAATCAGACGTTTCAATGGTCGAGTTTATTGTATCCATTGATGTTTAGCATAAGTTATGAGATTTTTAGTGTAATACTTAGAATGAAAATACATCAATAACAAAGGTGAAATTTCAATAATGAACGCATGAATACTGTAAATTAACTACTTATTTATTACACATCTTACTGAAGTAAGTAACTATATCCTGCAAATTACATACATATTAAAGCACATGATATAAATACAATTATTCAATTTATACGATGTTTCCTGAAACATAAACACGTGGTACATTCAAATGCAGTAAATAATGCACATATATAAAACATACACGAATAATAAACAATCAACAATTATACTTATTCCTACCTAAAATGCGTTCATTATTTCTCAGATAACGAATTACGTTAGTGTTATTTTATAGATTTTATGATTCATATGACTCATATGTAATTATTCTCTTGGGGTTAGTTCTTTGAAAAGAGGCAACAGAACAGTAGTGTAGTATATACTACTAAGATTAAGTAGACATAAAGCTTATCTTTGAGAGTGTTTATCCAATTCCGTCGTCGTGAGAAGACACTTTCTAGATGATTCGTCGAAGATCATAATCACTGTTACGCAGAGCACTGATAATTTCACTTCACTCCACTAAATCTCCACTCCCGTCATGTGTATGGTATTGTGGTAACCCGCTGATGTCGAGTGTCCGGAGTTCAAATAGTGAGGTGTTAATGTTGTCATTAACTTGAATTGTTCTGAAAGTTTGCCATATTTGTGTACATGGTTAACTGTGCCGTCTATTTTGGGTGTATCGCGTACTGCGTGCTTAATTGTTTGGTATAGTTTATTCAACTAATTGTTCAACATGGTGATACGTTATGATGTGAGAATGTTTGAGGTGACACTCACTGTTCTACTTTAAATGTTAATTAGTATATTATTATGTGCGCGTCAGTTGAGATTTCAAGTCCCGTACGCACTCATAGTTTATATTTCCGCACAGAATTGTGTATAAGTGTGACTATACCGATGTCTTTGTTCACTTATGAATTTACAAATTAGTGAATCCGGTCGGTCGACATAATCAATCGTCTGTCTATCGTACGCACTAACTTCTGACTATTAATTGCGACTACCAACTGCTACTATTAACTACATACTCTTGACTACCGACTGACTGTTAACTGCGACTAACTGTTCGATTGAACGACTTGACTACTCGATTGAATACTTGACTATCCGATTGAAAATTACTGACTCTCGATTAACTACTTGACTGCCCGATTGAAAATTACTGACTCTCGATTAACTACTTGACTGCCTGATTGAAAATTACTGACTCTCGATTAACTACTTGACTGCCTGCTCCGCGTCTTCGCCAAACAGTTTTATTGGAACATCTTACCCATAAGTCTAAGTTTCGATCTCTACGCCTTCTCGAACTCTTGATTGGTCGTACAAATTCCTACCCTTCTGTAGATCTCATCCTCTGTTTCACGATTCGTCGGCCGAACCCTTCCTACTCTCTCCACGAGCTCTCTTAGAAGATGCTTGATGCTGGTTGGTCGTCGTCATCCCCGGAGTGTTTCATGTGACGAGCGTAGCACAGATTCTAAGAAATTAGGACAATTTCATGGCCTTCTGTTATCCTTTGTTTAGACTTTCCCTAAGGTTCTGACTGAGCTTTTGTTAACAGACTCCAGGTCTTGGTTAATTGTCTAAGTTCCACGACGTTCGTTCCGCCGATTATCAACCCTTCGTTGTCTTCATTTCGGTGAAATTCTACTTTTCAGTCGTAAATTTCAGTAAACTGTCAAGAATGTGTTTTCACGCTGTGCAGGGTACACTGGCAGTATTCACTGAGTTACGTCTATTGTCTATCTCTCCGTTAAAATTGCTCTGTACTTCCTTTGTAACATAGTAAAGCCTTTCATAATTGAGCAGTTACACTTTGCTTCCACAGCAGGCGTTCCATCTCGATTCCGTGTAACTCGGCAGCTGGACGAAGTCTTTGTTTCAGATTGTTGGGTGCTGTAAATTTTGACAAACGGCTAGCTGTCAGTGACGCCTTGAAATACTCATTGTGTGCAGTGCTCAGACATTTTTTCTTTGTCTTCGCTCTGTCGTCGGGTTTGACGTGCCCTCGATTCGTCATTATTTACGACCTGGGCTTGTGTCCGTCGACTTGAGTGTGGGAACGTGTCACTTGATCGAGGAATTAAAATTTTTTTAAAATTTCGATCATTACATTGTCCCCAAATTGGATTGGATGTTGGACTTCGGGAGACATCTGATCCAATTTCTGCGCTCTGTCCCAGTCGTGGATGTCTGCTTCGGAATGGACATGGTTGACTGACATCTATCTCTCATAGGAAGCAATTAATTGTTATTCCCCATCTTAATGTTTTATATGGTCATATGAATTTATTGCCGCACATCTGAGTGAATGAACGCATTTTTACACTTTGTCTGTCCATATGCGGACTGTACAATACGATTTCGAGTAAATAATTGAATTTAAGACATGGACGTTTGTCCATTTGACAGTTTGTCTCGTTATTCTTTACACACAATGTATTAGATAAGCTGTAGATTAGCTACCCATTATATTAATCGATCTTATGTCGATGACCTATATAGCAATAAAATACTTTTAAACTTGTCATTACTGTCTCTAGAATACAGTTGATACTAACAAATATATACATATGGTCAATTCGTAACATATTATAAATGATTACATTGGTAAAAGAAACATACATATTAATTAAATAGTTAAGGAATCAGCATACTTCGTGATGCATACTCTTAAAGTTATAAAACAATCGTCCATTTTGAATTATTATTTACATAAACAAATTATTCGAGTCTCTACATTTTAACAAGTTATTATTCATAATTATTAACGTCTTTGGTGTCCTGTGTCATAGTATTACACTGTCCTTCTGACACATGGTACATTTCACAAATCACTTTCTGTATATGTTGATATTTATACGTCTAATTAACATAACGAATGACAATTATGTGCTGATCACAAACACAGTTAGCATTGAAATACAGACTAAACACAACAAGTAAAATGCATATCATTATTTGGTTAGCTGGACTGGCCGCGCGAGCAAATTACCTAAACTATGTCTTCTGCTGGTCGCCGGGAGTCGTCGCTACCACTCGTGTTATCTATACTTCCGTTCGCTGGCTCATGATACGCCTTAATTTGCCGTATATTAAATTTTCCTCTCGTCTTCCCGCTATCGCACTCCACGAGCTCATATGTGGCCTCGCCGATGATGCGGTTGATTTTATATGGTCCTGCGAAAAGTTCGAAGAACTTGTCAATTCTCTTTGACGCAGCGTCGGATTGGTGGAATGCTCTTACCAGAACCTTGTCGCCAATCGCAAATTTTGTGATTTTCTTCTTCTCATTACAGCGTTTCGCGTGTTTCTCTCGCTTCTCCTTTATCTTTACAAATATATTGTTTTCGCGTTTTCCTTCGCTGCTAATGACTCCTTTGTCCAAGCATTGCTCCCATGCTCGTGTAGGTCTCGTGCCGAGGTGTGCTTCGTGAGGGGTTATTTCGATCGTCTCGTGGTACACCTCGTTTAGACACGCTTCAATCGTTTTCACGTATTGGGACCATTTAGTGTGTTGGTCACTTATGAAAATGCGAAATAAGTTTCCCAGTTGCCGGTTAATCCGTTCGGCAAGGTTGGTACATGGATTACGTATTGCAGTAAACTTTGGTTGTATGTCCAACTCCTTTAGACCGTTGACCCATCTCTTGGATGTGAACTGTGTTCCGTTGTCCGTCAAAATGGTCCGCGGACGTCCAAATAGTTCGCAATACGTTTTTATCCTCCGCAACGTCGTAGTGGTTGTTGCTCTCCGGAGGGTGAATAACTTGACATATTTCGTGAAATTATCCACTATGACCAATAAATATTTGACTCCACCCGTTCCTGTCGGTAGGGGTCCATAATAATCTGCGCTTACCAGGTCTCCTTTGGCCGTAGGTATCACAGCGCGTGTGCCACCAAATAGCTCTCTGTTGTTGGTGTCTTTGCACTTCTGGCATAGGTCACAGGTTTTTATATATGTTTTTATTTTCTTTGACATCCGGTCGAATGTGAAATGTTCCTGGATCATTTTAATACACTTTTTTGTTCCTAAATGACCGAACATATGATGGATTTCAGCAATTATGTCCCCAGATATGTTGCTAGGAACATACAGCTTCCATTCATTCCGCTGTCGTCTATACAACTTATCGTTAACATATTTATAAAATTTAGTTAATTTAGGGTCTATATTTCCCTCCTTAAATCTAGTGATGATCGCTTTTAGCTTATCGTCTTCCATCTGGTGCTTTCCAATATTTTGGATTAACTTACGCACCTCAAGTCTCATTTTTACGGTTATGTGGTTAACTAAATATTCATGGGTGTTGTCATGAATCTCTTCTAATTTTGTATTGTGTGGATATCTACTTAAAATGTCGGCTACGATGTTTTCCTTACCCTTGGAATGAATTATATCGAATTTATACTCCTGCACTGCAAGAATCCATCGTGTAATACGAGAATTATTTAGATGGCATTTGTTTAAGAATGTCAACGCCTTGTTGTCGGTGATGATCGTTAATGGTTGTCCGAGAACGTATATTCGGAATTTTTCTAAGCATCGGACAATACTTAAAAGCTCTTTTTCCGTAGTATAATAGTTCCGCTCAGCACCCTTGAATGTCTTACTAATGAAGGCGATTACGCCGATCTCCCCGTCTTCATCGAGCTGGTAAAGTTGTCCTCCGTATGCGTAATCACTCGCATCACACTGTATATAATACCTCTGGTCTGGGCGCGGAAATCTTAAAACTACAGCGTCAATAAATAGATTTTTGACTCTGTCAAAGCAGTCGTTTAATTCATTCGTCCATACAAATTTGTGATTCTTCTTCAATAATTTATGGAGGGGTTGTGTTGTCTCCGCATATTTGCTAGTAAAACGGTTATAAAAGTTAATGAGGCCTAGGAAACCCTTTAACTGTTTCTGGTTCTTGGGTTTAGGGAAGTCCATAATGGCTTTCACTTTCTCTTCCGTAGCTTGGATGCCGCGTGTTGTTAGTTGGTATCCAAGATACGATATTTCTTTCCTGAAAAACTGTGACTTATTTAAGTTGACGGTCAAGTTATTTTCGTTAAGATTATTTAATAATGCCTCTAAATGCTCTAAGTGTGTTTTAACATCATCAGAATAGCATAGACAATCGTCCACGTATATTAATGTGTTTTTCTTAACATCTTCATTTAAGACCGTATCCAATCCGCGTGTTAGTGCCGCTGAACTGGTACTAAGGCCGAATGGTGTAACGGTGAATTGGTAGCACCTTCCCTCATACATGAACGCGGTATACTTCCTGCACTCTTTCTTCAAAGGTACTTGCCAAAAGCTGCTCGACAAATCGACAGTAGACAGATATCGCATCTCGCTGCATCTTGCCAAGATTTCATTTATTGGAGAAACGCCTTCATAGTCGGGAATAGTAACGCCGTTTATCTTTCTTGCATCCAGGCATAGACGGACCCTTCCATCTCTTTTTATGACTGTTACGAGTGGATTTATGAACGGGCTTGTACAACGTTCAATCACACCGTATCGCAGCATCCTATCTATCTCGTCCTTTACTTTCTTCTGATAAGCAAGTGGTACAGGCCAACCCCGTTGAAAGTAGGGCGTACTGTCCGTAACTTGAAACTCATGCTCATATCCGTCTATTCTTCCCGGGCATTCCCTAAACACTCTTCTATTCTTAACAAGTATTCCCTTCAAATTTCCCAATATCTCCTCGTCTTGACAGTCCATGTTTGATATCTTCTCGTCGATGCACCTCAAGATTTCTTCTTCTTCTTCTCCATTATCAATTAGTTCCATGTTCATGATGGGTACGGCGTGCACCTCTTCATCAGCCGCATTCACTATTTCTATTTTCTTGCTGCCAATGTCGATACGACATCCTACCTCCTGTAAAAAACTTATCCCTAATATACAGTGTTTAATAAGGTCAGGTATTATTAGAAAGACACACTCATTTTTGATCCCGTCAATTTCTATGTCGCACAGTATTTGTTTTCTAATTAACTTGGACTTGTTCCCAACAGCACTAATGATTAGAGAGTTTGTCATGGGTAAAATCTCATATGGTTCAATGTCCCTTTTGTTTGCGTTGAACCATTCTTCTGACAACCCATTAATAACTGAGCCGGTGTCGACAAGTGCTAAAACTTTAATGTTATTATTAAATTGTATGATTATTTCAGGACATTTTAATATTTGTTTCGTGACGTCCTCGTCATATTCATTCAGTAGGTCGTCTCTTAAGTCAGGTACCAGGATATTGACATTATTGGTGGGGTTGTTTTTGTTGTCGTCAAAAACTATGTCGTTCGCTGTGTAGGGGTGTTGTTTTTTTTTTTGTTGCTTTGGTCATTGTTCGACCTAGAATTACTGTCGTCGCTTGCCTGGCTTGTACCCGGTTTGGAGTTCAGGTACTCAACGGTGTTTACTACTCCGTGTGATTTACCCTCGTAACGGTTACCGCCGTGCGCCCGTCCTTGCCAAACTGGTTTCCTTTCACTCTCGTTCTTGTTGACAAAGTTACCACTGGGACGATCGACAGTTCCGGCTTCCCTTTCGTTCGTTATCTTATATTGCGCACGTCTACTTCCTGCGTGGCTTGATTGAATGCTAGTGTATTCAGTGATCAAGGCCTCGAAATTGGGTATGGTGACGATCCCGCGTGTTATAACGGCGATCTGCAAGTCCCTTCCAAAGTGCCTCGAAATTTTCCTTATCAGTTGGCGGTCGGTCAACGCTGGGGTTAACTGACGACTTTCCAAAAGAATCCTCTCGACGTACTGTATAGCTGTGACGGGTCCCTGCCATTCAAACCTGCCGTACTCAAGGTTGTCGCGGATAATGTCCTGTCGTTCCAACCCCCAGTACTTCAGTGTGAACGCCTCCTTGAATTCTTCGAAGGTACTTATCTGGTCCCGGATCACACGCCACCATATGCTTGCGTCCTTCTCTAGGTGTTTGCCGATCCACCTGATGTCGCTGCTCGGGTAATAGGATTCTTGAAACTCCGACAACTCCTTTAGGAACTCCATCGGGAATCTGTCGGTTCCGTCATATTTCAATTCAATCTGTATTTGTCCGTTTACTATTCTGTGATGCCCAGACTCCCCATCGGTGATCTGTCGCCGCAGTCTCTCTACTTGACACCTGAGTTCCTGGATGTGGGTTGTTTTCTCTTTGACGTTCTCGTCGAGCTTCTGTTCGGTCGTCCTTTGTCGGCCGTCTACTTCCTCGATTTTCTGTTGCAATGTGTGGTTGGCTTCACCTATCTCTTGCTGCTGCTGTCGAAGCGTGTGGTATAATTCGGTCTTCAGTTCTTCCTGCTTCTTCTGATTACCATTGATGTGTAGATCTAGCTTGTTATGGACTTTCTTGATACTAGATTGTGTGGTCTGTGCCAGGCTTTTGAGTTCTTGGTGGTCCGACTCTCGGGCTTCCCACACTTCTTCAAACTTCTTATTGGTGTCATCTTTTATTCCTTTTGTAGCATCCTCTTGTTTCTTTAGGACTTCACTTATCTTATCGTCGCAACTGGTCTTATGGTCACGCATTTCTGATCGTATAAGCGCGAGCTGTTCGTCCATTTGTCGCTTGACGTCCTCCTTATGACTATTAAAATTTTCATTAATTTGATTGAATTTCTGGTTGATTTCTTCTTTAATTTCTTCTTTATGTTGATCGAATTTCTGATCGAATTTCTGATTCATCATCTTGAAGCTTTCATTATTCGTGCGCATGAAGTCCATCAACAATGAACGTAGCGATGCCTCTTCATGTGATTGCTGGGACTCTTGTGGTTGCTGTGACTCCTGTCCCCGCGCTCTGACCTCTGACGTCTCCTCCGTCATATTTGGTTCGACGACTGATGAGTTTTCTTCGTTGGTGTCGGGTGCGCCTAACTGGTTGTTAACGTCAAAGTCCATGCTATCAGAACTACCGCTAGCCATTTTCGCCTTGCTTCGCGTTATCATTTACCAGTCAAGCTAACCTTACACTTATTTAATAATATCTTACGTACTATATTATTGTAATTAGGCTAAATACTACTGTCTGCTCTCTTTTGCCCCACGTTGGGCGCCATTTATAGTTAGCATAAATGGGGTTTATTTATTATGCTAATCGTGATATAAATGATTTACATTTAGTAAATGGGACTAGTGGTATTTTATGTGAGTTTATCACTTTCTCATATGTATCTCGCCCTAAAGCTGGATGCCATTTACATTTAATGCCAAGCGTTGTGCAGCCATTTACATTTAGTGGTGTAAATATAATTTACATCTGTGGTAATTAATTGTGTAAACCATTTACATCTAGTGAATATTAATCTGTGCTAATTATCTGCGCGGATTAATTACTCAACAATTATGAATCATATTAATTAAAGATTTATGTAATACGTTAAAATTGATATATCTAAAATTATTTCTATTCGTCAGATTTGACTCAACACAGTGTCTGATTAAATACGATTTTATGAGTCTATTAATCAGACGTTTCAATGGTCGAGTTTATTGTATCCATTGATGTTTAGCATAAGTTATGAGATTTTTAGTGTAATACTTAGAATGAAAATACATCAATAACAAAGGTGAAATTTCAATAATGAACGCATGAATACTGTAAATTAACTACTTATTTATTACACATCTTACTGAAGTAAGTAACTATATCCTGCAAATTACATACATATTAAAGCACATGATATAAATACAATTATTCAATTTATACGATGTTTCCTGAAACATAAACACGTGGTACATTCAAATGCAGTAAATAATGCACATATATAAAACATACACGAATAATAAACAATCAACAATTATACTTATTCCTACCTAAAATGCGTTCATTATTTCTCAGATAACGAATTACGTTAGTGTTATTTTATAGATTTTATGATTCATATGACTCATATGTAATTATTCTCTTGGGGTTAGTTCTTTGAAAAGAGGCAACAGAACAGTAGTGTAGTATATACTACTAAGATTAAGTAGACATAAAGCTTATCTTTGAGAGTGTTTATCCAATTCCGTCGTCGTGAGAAGACACTTTCTAGATGATTCGTCGAAGATCATAATCACTGTTACGCAGAGCACTGATAATTTCACTTCACTCCACTAAATCTCCACTCCCGTCATGTGTATGGTATTGTGGTAACCCGCTGATGTCGAGTGTCCGGAGTTCAAATAGTGAGGTGTTAATGTTGTCATTAACTTGAATTGTTCTGAAAGTTTGCCATATTTGTGTACATGGTTAACTGTGCCGTCTATTTTGGGTGTATCGCGTACTGCGTGCTTAATTGTTTGGTATAGTTTATTCAACTAATTGTTCAACATGGTGATACGTTATGATGTGAGAATGTTTGAGGTGACACTCACTGTTCTACTTTAAATGTTAATTAGTATATTATTATGTGCGCGTCAGTTGAGATTTCAAGTCCCGTACGCACTCATAGTTTATATTTCCGCACAGAATTGTGTATAAGTGTGACTATACCGATGTCTTTGTTCACTTATGAATTTACAAATTAGTGAATCCGGTCGGTCGACATAATCAATCGTCTGTCTATCGTACGCACTAACTTCTGACTATTAATTGCGACTACCAACTGCTACTATTAACTACATACTCTTGACTACCGACTGACTGTTAACTGCGACTAACTGTTCGATTGAACGACTTGACTACTCGATTGAATACTTGACTATCCGATTGAAAATTACTGACTCTCGATTAACTACTTGACTGCCCGATTGAAAATTACTGACTCTCGATTAACTACTTGACTGCCTGATTGAAAATTACTGACTCTCGATTAACTACTTGACTGCCTGCTCCGCGTCTTCGCCAAACAGTTTTATTGGAACATCTTACCCATAAGTCTAAGTTTCGATCTCTACGCCTTCTCGAACTCTTGATTGGTCGTACAAATTCCTACCCTTCTGTAGATCTCATCCTCTGTTTCACGATTCGTCGGCCGAACCCTTCCTACTCTCTCCACGAGCTCTCTTAGAAGATGCTTGATGCTGGTTGGTCGTCGTCATCCCCGGAGTGTTTCATGTGACGAGCGTAGCACAGATTCTAAGAAATTAGGACAATTTCATGGCCTTCTGTTATCCTTTGTTTAGACTTTCCCTAAGGTTCTGACTGAGCTTTTGTTAACAGACTCCAGGTCTTGGTTAATTGTCTAAGTTCCACGACGTTCGTTCCGCCGATTATCAACCCTTCGTTGTCTTCATTTCGGTGAAATTCTACTTTTCAGTCGTAAATTTCAGTAAACTGTCAAGAATGTGTTTTCACGCTGTGCAGGGTACACTGGCAGTATTCACTGAGTTACGTCTATTGTCTATCTCTCCGTTAAAATTGCTCTGTACTTCCTTTGTAACATAGTAAAGCCTTTCATAATTGAGCAGTTACACTTTGCTTCCACAGCAGGCGTTCCATCTCGATTCCGTGTAACTCGGCAGCTGGACGAAGTCTTTGTTTCAGATTGTTGGGTGCTGTAAATTTTGACAAACGGCTAGCTGTCAGTGACGCCTTGAAATACTCATTGTGTGCAGTGCTCAGACATTTTTTCTTTGTCTTCGCTCTGTCGTCGGGTTTGACGTGCCCTCGATTCGTCATTATTTACGACCTGGGCTTGTGTCCGTCGACTTGAGTGTGGGAACGTGTCACTTGATCGAGGAATTAAAATTTTTTTAAAATTTCGATCATTACATCCTTTACTAAGAAGAGCTTTTCTGTGAGTGATATTAACAGTGGAGTCGCAGTACTGACGAACTGTAAAGTAAATTACTGTGTAGTAGGTTTAGGAATGTCATTGTAAGTTAAAAAACACGAGGCAGACCACGAACAATGCAGACATACCCGCTTCTGCAGACGGAACTGATTGCCAAATCTCGCTAAGTGCAAGAAGAGTTTTAGTTCACTGTAGTTACGTTTTGGAATCTAATAGACTAAGCTGCAGCGGTAAGTTCTACTCAGTCTCGTCGTCACGACCTAGAAAACAAACCAAACCAACCAGTAACGTGATCATGATTTTGATTACATGATGGCTCACCAGGTACTAATCTGATGCGTAATAAATTGTAAATACCTTATTCCAGAACGTTGTAGAATACTCGAGAACATTCTGTTGGCATGATGAGTATTCACGCGTTATTATAAATCACCTTGACCGAAATGATAAATAATATTTACGACATGAAATATATGAATTCATTTACAAACGATATGAAATATTTACGACATTTAATTGAACATACTGCAAAAAACACAAAGAGTTACTTTCAAAGAAAATATTATTAATATTTGTATTAGTAAAACAAATTGGAATATTTAACTGCCGGAAACGAAGCCAAAGAATCTTGATGAAAACATGAACATATAGGAATCGAAACATGCAACTATCTGGAACTCGCTGGTGAAATAAATAATGGTGAAAAAGTAATTGAATCTTCGAATTCGATATCATGGGACAAAAATATATAAAAGAGCGAAGAAAAACTTAAGTGAAAGTGTGGCGAGTGGTTATGTATTAGAAACCGCAGTGATATATGGTGCAGAAGTGTGGGGGTATCAGCAGCGCGAATTAGAACAAACTTTTATCAGTAGAAAGGAAAAGCTACAGATTGGAAATAATAAGGAAGGGGTTGTAACAACCAAAAATTTAAAATTTTTTAGTGTGACTGAAAAGACGTTACATTCAGCATGACACACCTACTCAGCCCACGAGCAATAAATAAAGAAATGTGTGTCGATGTGTCAAGTGAACGTTTACTTCAGACAATGCAAGTACGTTTCACATAGTTGTACAATAGGAACAGGGTTGGCCGTGACAGACTCGACTAAAACACGAGATTTACAGCCTGCAAATGTAAGATAATGGAAACTGTGTCAAGTACCAATTTAGAGGAGAAACTGTGACGGACACACTGCCGGGTTGATTTGTAGAGTACCAGTAAAGAATAAAAGGGGTGTAAGTCACACAATAGTATATACCCTATACGAGGACGGACATCGATACCTAAAATAATAGAATCGAACTTGTAAACAGCAGGGGAACGACTTACTGGCGACAACGGATATTTACGACAGGCAGTAGGTGTGCCGTTTTGGAAACGACGTCACGCTGCGCCAGGATAGCGTTCAGGAAAAAAGGGTCAAACACAGCGAACAATAACAAGAGACGACACATTGTTTTCGTGAGAACTGCAGCGAGACCCGGAGTACGCTTAGACAATAGCATGATAGACGAGCATGAAATTTCTCCTGTTCTAGGAAAAGTGTACGGAAGCTTTCGACGCGAACCCGTGGGGAGACAGGATATCCAATCACAACCCAGCATCTACCCAGAGACCTGGTGGAGAGGACCGTCGCCAGCATAGCAACGGGAACGTCGAATGGGAAGTGAAGAACGACACTCTGGCTTAAGGGTAGGAGATCTTCCATCCTATCATGTTCAACTTGAGGCGTGTTTTCCAGTACGGTGCATTGTGGTACACGATGTTTGATAAAAACTGCTTGCAGAGCACGCGGGAGGACAGTCTTTCATAAATTTTTACTCATATACTTTGAGCAGTCAGTCGGTCAGTAGAACAGTCTTTATAATTTTCAACAGTCGGTCGTCAAAGTTCGATTAACATACGGACGGCAGTGGGACTTTGAAATTTTGCCACGCGTCATATAACTAAGAGACTTAGACATTTCGATATTGGCGCGTATCCGGTAATAGTGTACTTTCAGTGTCTAAAAACATGCGACATACGCCAGTGCTTAAGAATTATAGAATTATTTATTATACTCTAATTCAGAATTGAACTAACCAGTCACACTTACATCAATAATCGACGCGTAGAACTTTCGTTGATGTAATACCGGACGGCGAAATAATAACATTATACAGTGTTGCGGTGCGATTCAATATCATGTGGAACAATTACACCGCGGCATCAAAACACTAACAGTAATGAACATATCAAACGTTGAACAATAGACAGACATATATATATACACCATAGTTAACGATGAACTTTAATACGAACACACAGCGCGAGTGAATCTGTTTCGCGTGTGTTAAGTGTCAGTCACAGCACAGCTTCCCACACATGATCCAGCAGAGAGGAGTTACGCCGATGGAAATTTCGGATAATTCATCTAAACAAGTAATCTTTATGCTATTCTTATCATAAGGAACTCTACTGTCCTGTCTCTTTTTCAAGAAACACCCCTTGAGCATTTAAATTAAACATGATACACATAATTTAACGCCATCCATCTGAGGCATACGATGAACGCATTAGTATAGGATTTATTGTTTGAATATTTGTGTTTCTATATATCGATTACATTATATATATATGTGTATGTTTTTCAGCAAACAACGTATTGGATTTACCTTGTAATTTGATGTATAAACATGTGTTCTTTTATGTTCTTTTCATGAGTTTATGAATGTATGTATTTACAGGGAATCATCCATATTATATATATATTGAATTTAATGAATGATATAATGTTAATAAATAAGTGTTTATTTTATCAATATGCGTTCATCATTGTCAAATTACCTCAGAACGAGAAAGTAATGACATTTGAGTGATTTATGGTAGTTTATTTTATTTTCTTTATTAATGCAACAACTAGAGTCTCCATGCAATAGTTATGCTAACGTAAAGTAATTAACGTGTTATTTATTGATTACACGAGCTCATTATGCAAATTAATGTATTCAATAATTACTCAATCACAGATTAGTTAATTCAGTAGCGTAATAGCATAACACCCCAACAGTGTTGTATTTGGCTGCCCAACGCGTGGCAGATGTTGTATTTGCCGCCCAAAGAACGTGGGGCATTACAATTATCAAAAACTCCCAATATAAAGAAAATCTTGTATTTGGCGCCCAACGTGGGGCAAAGAGCAGGCAGTAGAGATAGGATAAACGTATATATTAATATTTCATGTTAGTAGTTTGTAAGAACAAATATTATTAGTGTGAAGCTAGTTGGACTGGGACTGAATGTTAACGCGTAGTAAAGCTGCAAAAATGACGACCAGTAGCACAGATTCCATGAATTTTGACATTAATAACCAACAGGGAGTACCTGGTGTCGAACGAGAGGAATCACCAACTTATTCACAAACGACCGAGGAGACGTCAGACGTCAGAGCGCGGGGACAGGAGTCCCAACAACAACCGCAGGAAGAAGTGACAATGCGTTCACTTATGGACCTCATGCGGGCACAGAGTGAGAGCCTCAAGATGATTAATGAAAAACTCGAAAAGCAAAAGGAAGAGATTAATGAAAACTTTATAGAGATTAGAAAAGAAGTGAATGAAAATTTCGAGAAGCAAAAAGAAGAAATCAATGAAAAGTTCGAGAAGCAGAATGAAAATTTTACACAAATACGCACGGAAGTGCGTGAATACATAAATAATTGTGATAAGAAGATAGACGAGGTTCAGAAGCAGCAGAACGAGATCATAAAAGAGTTAAAGGAGGACACCGACAAGAAATTCGAAGAGGTGCGGGAAACAAGAGAATTAGACCGACAGGAACTAAAGAGTGTTGCCCAAAATACTCAAACGAGCATCAAAAAGATCCACAACAGAGTGGAGACACACGCAAAAGAAAATCACAAGAAACAAGAGGAATTGAGAGTCGAACTATTCCAAACAGTAAGACAATTACAACAGGAACAGGGAGACGTAAACAACACAATGCAACAGAAAATCAATGAGGTAGATGGAAGACAGAAGTCGGCGGAACAAAAACTAGACGAGAGCACCAGAGAGAAAACCACCCGTATTAACGAATTAAAATCCCAGATAGAACGACTACAGCGTCAGCTAATTGAAGGTGAGTCTGGAATAATCAGTAGAATTAACGGACACACACATACAGAGTTAAAGTATAACGGCACTGACAGGTTCCCAATGGAGTTCCTGAAGGAATTGTCAGAGATCCAGGAACAGTACTACAGCAACGGTGACATTAAATGGATCGGAAGACACTTGGAGATGGACGCTGGAATATGGTGGCGTGTCATAAGGAATCAAATCTCCACGTACGAAGAATTTAAAGAAGCTTTCACCTTGAAGTACTGGGGTCAAGAACGCCAGGACAATATACGCGACAATCTGGAGTACGGCAGATATGAGTGGACTGGACCAATCACAGCTGTCCAGTATGTAGAACGGATTTTACTGGAAAGTCGGCAACTGTCACCAGCATTAACCGACACTCAGCTGATACGAAAACTAGCTCGCCACTTTGGTAAGGACTTGCAGCTCGCCGTGGTCACACGTGGTATCACGAGTATACCAAATTTCGAAGCGCTGGTTACGGAATTCACAAGTATACAGTCGAGCGGAGATAACACTCGCAGACCACATTATAGACCTTACAACGAAGGGAGGAACAATCCGAGAGAAAGGGAAACGCAATACAATAAAAATGAAAGTGACCGACAGCCAACAAGGGGTCGGTATGACAACAAACACTACGTCAATACAGTACAGTTTACACCAGCTGAAGCAGGACCCAGTAGCACGGTCGTTAACACTAACCCAAGGGCGAACGGTAACAGCGACAACAATAACAAAAAAAAAATACGTCGAACGAGGGGAGGAGATAGAATTTCTAAGCGACTCCTTTCCGAGTGAGAGTGTAAATATATTGTTACCTGATTTACGAAAGGACCTACTAAAAGAGGACGACGAGATTGTAAATAAACAAATATTGAAATGTCCCGAGATTACTATTAAATTTAATAATGATGTAATTGTCCAAGCCTTACTTGATACTGGTTGTATCGTTAACGGGTTGTCGGAAACTTGGTTTAATAACCATAAGAAGAGTATAGAACCATATGAGACATTACCCGTAACGAATACATTTATAATAAGTGCTGTAGGAAGTAAATCCAAATTAGTTAAGAGACAAATATTGTGTGACATTGAGATTGATAGTATCCGATATGAATGTGTGTTTTTGGTAATACCAGAATTAGTGAAACCATGTATACTAGGAATTAGTTTTTTACAAGAAGTTGGGTGTCGCATCGACATCGGAAACAAAGTAGTTAGTTTAAAAAACGATACTGTTGATGAGGAGCACATTATACCAATCATGAATATTGACGTGATAAACAGTGAAGAAGAAGAGGAAGTACTGCGATGCATCGATGAGAAGATTGGGAGCATAGACTGCGTGGATGAAGGAATACTGCAACGCCTGAAGGAGATTTTGGTAAGGAACCGGAATGTTTTTAGGGAGTGCCCGGGAAGAATAGAGGGTTACACGCACGAGTTTCACGTCACGGACAGGACACCTTACTTTCAACGAGGGTGGCCTGTGCCGCTTGCCTACAGAGACAAGGTGAACGAGGAGATTAACCGGATGTTACGATATGGAGTAATCGAACGTTGCGCCAGCCCGTACGTCAACCCAATCGTGACAGTTATCAAGAAGGATGGGAGGGTTCGCCTATGCCTTGATGCAAGAAAAGTGAACAGCGTGACCGTGCCCGATTACGAAGGAGTGTCCCCGGTAAATGAGATATTGGCTAGATGTGGTGATATGCAGTACTTGTCGACAGTCGATTTATCCAGTAGCTTCTGGCAAGTCCCATTAAAACGAGAGTGTAGGGATTTCACTGCGTTTATGCATGAAGGGAAGTGCTACCGATTCACAGTGACGCCATTTGGACTCAGCACCAGCTCTGCAGCGTTGACACGTGGATTGGATGTGGCCCTCGAAGAGGAGGTCAAGAAGAACACGATCATCTACGTGGACGACTGCTTGTGCTACTCCAATAATATACAAACACATTTAAATCATTTAGAAGCGTTGCTAAACAACCTCAATAAAGCAAATATAACTGTCAACCTCACCAAGTCACAATTCTTCAGACGAGAAATCTCCTTCCTTGGTTATCGCCTTACAACAAAAGGGATACAAGCAAACGATGACAAGGTAAAGGCGATTATGGATTTCCCAGCACCGAAGAATACAAAACAACTCAAAGGTTTTCTTGGTCTTACCAATTTTTATAACAGATTCTCGAGTAAATACGCAGAAACAACGCAACCTTTACATGAACTGCTGAAAGGCGGACGAAAGTTTTCATGGACAAAGGAAGTGGACGAGTGTTTCCAGAGAGTCAAGAATTTATTTATAGACACAGTAACTCTACGGTTCCCACGGCCGAACCAAAGATACTATATTCAGTGTGACGCTAGTAATTTTGCGTATGGTGGCCAGCTTTACCAGATTGATGAAGATGGAGAAATCGGCGTCATCGCTTTTACAAGCAAGACATTTAAGGGAGCAGAACGCAATTACTTCACGACGGAGAAGGAGCTCCTGAGTATCGTTAGATGTCTGGATAAGTTTCGTATGTACATACTTGGCCAACCACTCACGATAATCACCGACAATAAAGCATTAACATTTATGCACAAGTGTCACTTAAATAATTCCAGAATTACAAGATGGATTCTCGCCATACAGGAGTACAATTTCGACATTATCCACTGCAAAGGAAAGGATAATGTCGTTGCGGACATACTGAGTAGATACCCGGCTGACACGGAACAACACGAGACAAACGAGGAGACGCACGAATATTTGATTAATCACCTAGTTATTAAAATGAGTCAACAATTAGGCAAAATAATTAGAGGTATCGGCAAATACCAAAATGAAGATGCCAAACTCGGAACGCTCATAGATAAGATTAAGAATAACGTTATAGATAGTAAATTAAGTAAATTTTATAAAATTGTTAATGATAAGTTGTACCGACGACGACGCGGCGAATGGAAACTATACATTCCTGACAGCGTGTCGAAGGATCTAATTGCAGAGATACATCAAATGTACGGACACCTAGGCCCGAAAAGGTGTATAAAAATGTTACAAGAGCACTTCACGATCGACAGCTTGATCAAGAAAGTGAAAGTATATATCCAAACTTGTGACTCTTGCCAACGGTACAAGGATACGAACAACAGGATGCTCTTTGGCGGAACAAAGGCCATGATACCATCAGCCAAAGGTGACATAGTAAGCGTTGATTACTATGGACCCTTACCAACAGGTACAGGAGGTGTCAAATACTTACTTGTCATGGTGGACAACTTCACAAAATTTGTCAAACTATTCACACTAAGAAGAGCGACAACCACCACGACACTACGACGGATCAACGATTACTGTACGAAGTATGGACGACCGAGAGTCATTTTAACCGACAACGGCACGCAATTTACCGCCGAAAGATGGGTTAAAGGTCTCGAGGAGCTGGGAATACAACCAAGATATACCGCGATAAGGAATCCTCGAGCGAACTTAGCGGAAAGGATTAACCGCCAATTGGGAAATCTATTCAGGATCCTGGTACACGACCAGCATAGCAAGTGGTCAAGATACGTCGGAGTAATTGAAACATGTATCAATGAAACGTACCACGAAACAATAGAAATAACACCCCACGAGGCACACTTAGGAAAGAAGCCGACCCGCGCATGGGAGAAGTGGCTGGACAAAGATGTCATCAACAATGAACACAATCCCAATATTAATGTGTTTGTAAAAATAAAAGACAAAAGAGAGAAATATGCTAAACGTATCAATGATGGTAAGAATATTACTAAATTTGCTACCGGCGATAAGGTGCTGTTGAGGAGCTACCATCAATCCGACGCCGCAATGAAAAGGATTGACAAGTTTTTCGAGTTATACACCGGACCATACAAGGTTAGTCGCGTCCTTGGTAACGCAACATACGAGCTCGCTGAGTGCGATAGCAATAGAAAACTGAGGGGTATTTTCAACGTACAATTGCTGAAGAGATACTTTGAGACGAAATCACAAGTCTCAAAGGAAAACGAAAGTGCATCGACAATCAGTTAGACTAGTGGATTAGGAGGCGGATCAACACATAAGGTGAATGTCCCGCGAAAACCGGTCCAACTAGCTAATCGGTATGATGTATATCTTATTAGTGTATAATGTAAAGATTTTGTACAAGGAGTTCTTAAGTCACAATGTGGCAACCTAACGACATTAATTACATGTGTATAGCCAGTGTTAGTGGAAATTTAAATAGAAAAGACAATTATGATGTGAAAAGTTCAATTGAATGTGCAGCAATAAATTGCGAAAAGACGTTATAACGAGTTTTATAGACACCCGATGATATTAGATTAATTAATCAAATCTGAGTGATATAAAACAAAGTTATTTATGATCATAATGATCTCAAGTGAATTGTTAATTGTTCCTGAATAATGTATATCAATTTCTAATCAATATAATTAGTATAGATGATAGTAACACGTATTGTGAGTGATACTCAATAATAATTAGTGAATGTATCAATGTGTATTTACAGGTCGTAAATTGTATTTTAAATGGTCAAGATAGACTAAGAACATTAGCTATCATAATGATATTTAAACGATACATGAATAATTGTAATTCATGTCGAAAATCATTATTTCATGTGTTAGATTATAAGCGGACGGCACAGCCATCCACAGCTATTATTATTGTACATAATCCCATATCTAATTAGATATGCAAATATGTAAAAAATGCGTTCATCTTTCCTCAGATGCACGGCAATAAATTCCCAGAGGTAGTTTACGACCAAATATAGGGAATATATACCCATATACCCCAAGCAGAGGAAAGTAGGTCATTGACCGCGACTTTATTAGAGGGGACTCCCACAACAAACACAGAGCGCAGAAATCGGATTAGAGTGTCTTCCGCTAATCCAACATCAAATCCGATTTGGGGACCTATGTAACAACCAAAAATTTAAAATTTTTTAGTGTGACTGAAAAGACGTTACATTCAGCATGACACACCTACTCAGCCCACGAGCAATAAATAAAGAAATGTGTGTCGATGTGTCAAGTGAACGTTTACTTCAGACAATGCAAGTACGTTTCACATAGTTGTACAATAGGAACAGGGTTGGCCGTGACAGACTCGACTAAAACACGAGATTTACAGCCTGCAAATGTAAGATAATGGAAACTGTGTCAAGTACCAATTTAGAGGAGAAACTGTGACGGACACACTGCCGGGTTGATTTGTAGAGTACCAGTAAAGAATAAAAGGGGTGTAAGTCACACAATAGTATATACCCTATACGAGGACGGACATCGATACCTAAAATAATAGAATCGAACTTGTAAACAGCAGGGGAACGACTTACTGGCGACAACGGATATTTACGACAGGCAGTAGGTGTGCCGTTTTGGAAACGACGTCACGCTGCGCCAGGATAGCGTTCAGGAAAAAAGGGTCAAACACAGCGAACAATAACAAGAGACGACACATTGTTTTCGTGAGAACTGCAGCGAGACCCGGAGTACGCTTAGACAATAGCATGATAGACGAGCATGAAATTTCTCCTGTTCTAGGAAAAGTGTACGGAAGCTTTCGACGCGAACCCGTGGGGAGACAGGATATCCAATCACAACCCAGCATCTACCCAGAGACCTGGTGGAGAGGACCGTCGCCAGCATAGCAACGGGAACGTCGAATGGGAAGTGAAGAACGACACTCTGGCTTAAGGGTAGGAGATCTTCCATCCTATCATGTTCAACTTGAGGCGTGTTTTCCAGTACGGTGCATTGTGGTACACGATGTTTGATAAAAACTGCTTACAGAGCACGCGGGAGGACAGTCTTTCAT
Source organism: Magicicada septendecula (assembly GCA_034769895.1). NCBI lineage: Eukaryota > Metazoa > Arthropoda > Insecta > Hemiptera > Cicadidae > Magicicada > Magicicada septendecula. Next base: position 742,880,755 of record CM068368.1, on the reverse strand, counting down.
AAATTTTTACTCATATACTTTGAGCAGTCAGTCGGTCAGTAGAACAGTCTTTATAATTTTCAACAGTCGGTCGTCAAAGTTCGATTAACATACGGACGGCAGTGGGACTTTGAAATTTTGCCACGCGTCATATAACTAAGAGACTTAGACATTTCGATATTGGCGCGTATCCGGTAATAGTGTACTTTCAGTGTCTAAAAACATGCGACATACGCCAGTGCTTAAGAATTATAGAATTATTTATTATACTCTAATTCAGAATTGAACTAACCAGTCACACTTACATCAATAATCGACGCGTAGAACTTTCGTTGATGTAATACCGGACGGCGAAATAATAACATTATACAGTGTTGCGGTGCGATTCAATATCATGTGGAACAATTACACCGCGGCATCAAAACACTAACAGTAATGAACATATCAAACGTTGAACAATAGACAGACATATTATATATACACCATAGTTAACGATGAACTTTAATACGAACACACAGCGCGAGTGAATCTGTTTCGCGTGTGTTAAGTGTCAGTCACAGCACAGCTTCCCACACATGATCCAGCAGAGAGGAGTTACGCCGATGGAAATTTCGGATAATTCATCTAAACAAGTAATCTTTATGCTATTCTTATCATAAGGAACTCTACTGTCCTGTCTCTTTTTCAAGAAACACCCCTTGAGCATTTAAATTAAACATGATACACATAATTTAACGCCATCCATCTGAGGCATACGATGAACGCATTAGTATAGGATTTATTGTTTGAATATTTGTGTTTCTATATATCGATTACATTATATATATATGTGTATGTTTTTCAGCAAACAACGTATTGGATTTACCTTGTAATTTGATGTATAAACATGTGTTCTTTTATGTTCTTTTCATGAGTTTATGAATGTATGTATTTACAGGGAATCATCCATATTATATATATATTGAATTTAATGAATGATATAATGTTAATAAATAAGTGTTTATTTTATCAATATGCGTTCATCATTGTCAAATTACCTCAGAACGAGAAAGTAATGACATTTGAGTGATTTATGGTAGTTTATTTTATTTTCTTTATTAATGCAACAACTAGAGTCTCCATGCAATAGTTATGCTAACGTAAAGTAATTAACGTGTTATTTATTGATTACACGAGCTCATTATGCAAATTAATGTATTCAATAATTACTCAATCACAGATTAGTTAATTCAGTAGCGTAATAGCATAACACCCCAACAGTGTTGTATTTGGCTGCCCAACGCGTGGCAGATGTTGTATTTGCCGCCCAAAGAACGTGGGGCATTACAATTATCAAAAACTCCCAATATAAAGAAAATCTTGTAGGGTAATTAGGGATATGACAGTGCTAGAAATAAGTGATTTGGAGAGAGTATAATAAAGACAGCTTTTCTGGTTTGGCAGCGTTGGATATTAGAAATGTACTCCGGGAAAGAAGGAACAGAGATGACTAAGAAGTTGGAGGAATGACATTGATCATGTCGTAAGCGAGAGATTTAGAAGAAGATTTTGCGACGACGGGGATATGGTAATTGAGAACGGAGAGAAATTGTTTAGGTCGTAGAAAGTCGTACTGTATACGGTATATAATATTTATTATTACATAATTTATTTAATATTTATAAATTCTTTACCTCAAGATGTTTTATTCCCTTATTTGGTACATGTTTCGGGAAGCGTATTGTTCCCATCCTCAGCCTTCCTGATTTTATATCTTGTGGAGTATTTGTGTTTTGGTTGGTTGTTGTTTATGGTTTCCTGTTGGTTTTTGGTATAGCATACTGGTGTAGTGGTGTTATTGTGTGCGCTTGTGGTGTGTATATTAGCTTTTGAAGTATTTTCAATGTTGAGTGCTTTGAAAATTGTGTCATGTTTTGTACTGATTTGTATTTGCACAGGAATTAGATTATTTTGTGTTTGTATATTTTTAAAATTTCCCATATGTTCATTATGGTGCCTTTGTGTGGTACGTGTTTTATTAGTGTCATGTTGGTTACGTCTGGGAATTCATGTCCTGTGTTTATTGCATGTGTGGCCAAACTAGATTTATATATTTCTGGTTTTTTGTAGGCGTTTAGATGTGCAAAATAACGTTTTTTAGTTGTTTTTTTGTCCTATGTAACATTTATGGGTTACATATAAATTAAGTCGCTTTCAATAGCAGGAATTTCATTTGTCATTGTATCATTTTACGTACACAGCCGTCTTTCGCACGTAAACAATTTTATTTCGCTACACAAAACTCATAACGATTTTCGTGTACAGATACGAATAAAGATTATCAGATGGAATATCAGGTATCTAACCTATTTTAAAATTAAAGATTAAATGAAACGCAGTATTTGCTTTCGGTTACAACTGTTGAGACGTACTTACAGAAAAAAACCGACGACGCAAACGTAATGATCTTATCGCAGGACGTTGATAACAAGATGGGTGCCGGGCATTTGATAAATGCGTCTGCAAACACGAATCCAATATTGTGACGTCACATACACCCTCCCAAACGTAATGCGTAATAAGTGAAACTGCGATGCATTAAAAACCCGTTTCTACTCACTGTATCACTATTTCCCGTTAATACTGTATAGACCTATGTATTCTTATTTTGTATATATTATATTCTGGCTTTATTTACTTTTTTTTTAATTTATTCGTAAAACCAAAAAGACACGTTTTTTGGCAACTAGCGCAAAAACTTTCACTCGTGCAGTGTACTCCTGTAAAAATACGTACGGTTTGTAGTTCAGAAATGTTTTCTGGATCCCACTGGGCGTTTTATTGTTTTAGGAGGTGACCAGTATTATCATACAATCAGCTACGGTGTGTTCGTAACTTTGTCTAACCGTTTTAGCTGCTTTTTAAACAAATGTTAATTATAATGAAAAATGGTGTTATAACTTTATAAAGTTGTTGAAAAAAAAATAAATAAATTAATTAATTAAAGCAAAATAAAATGCATAAACGTTTAGGTAAGCATAAACTTCTTTTCCTTGTAACAAAACATCATGATTAACTTATATTTAAACACACAAAATATTTCAAAAACTAGTAGAATATTTGTCTCCTCAATTTTTTAAATCGTTTAATATTCAATAATTGATGTAATAGATTGCTAACAAACCCTCAATGTTAGCGTGTAATAATTAAATTAGGGTAACTAACTTTACAGCATTCTGTAAAGTCCACTAATCTGGTCCACTAAGATTGCAACCAGTGTGATACGGTAGTTATCTGTATATATAAAATCTGCATCTGCATATATATGACTGACTGATCATGAAATATCCGAGGCTACAAGACCCACAAACATGAACTTTGGTGCAAAACTTCCTCTTAGGTCGTAGGTACGTACTAAAAAACCTTTTTGAGAAAATTTACTTCTAAGGGGGACTTGTATTTCCCTCAATAGAAATATTAACTTTCTGATAAATTGTTTCAACCAATTCCTTTGAAACCTTGCAGTTTGTTAGAAAATACGTTACACAGATAGGCCTATGTTTTTTCCAAGTTACAAAAAAGAACTGAGGAATTAGAAAAAGAACTGTGGACTTGGAAATTTTTCTCAAAAGCAAAATATATAAGTTTTCCAAGTAAGGTTTCGGAGGGATTTCCCCCGCTTATAGAAAAATAAAAAATCACTATGAAACATTTCAGGTTCGTAAAACGTAAGATACATCCGAATTTCATATATTAGTTTTATTTGGAAACCTCTTTATTTAGTATAAATAAAATTTAAGTAGTAAAAGTTAGTACACTGAGTATAAGCTGGACTGAAAATTTAATTTCCATTTTTTCTAATCTGTAGGGAAGCACGTGTATTCAGCTAGTTTCTCCATAACCATTTTAAGACATTACTTACAAACTGTCAGATGTTGTTGGGATACTTTCAAACTTAACTTTGAAATTTTATTCGTTTATGTTAATTTAGGCCTACTTTGTTTGACGACTCGTTGAGCACTTGGTGAAACATATTAATACAAGGGTTTTAAAAAATATATAAACACTTGGTACGTTTCACAGTTTCTATTTAACTCTGACAGCTGTTTCAGCTTATTAAGCTATTGTCAAAGAGATCAGTGAACTAACTAAACTAAACAAAGGATGTTACGGTGGTGAACATATTTTAGGGCGTGTATCCGGACATGTGTGATGATGTGTGATGTGGGGTGTGATGATGGAGGGGGTACAAAAAACATAAGATACAAAAAATATAACACATCTGCACAACATACAAAAATGTAAAAAAATGGATTTATTAGAAATTCTAGAAATTAGAAAAGCAATAATAAATAACAAAAATTTAACAAACGAACAAACTGAATTCTGTGTATCCCCTTTATTAAAAGCTCTTATTTAGCTTCTCCAACCCCCCCCCATAAAAAGCTGAAACAGCTGTCAGAGTTAAATAAAAACTGTGAAGCGTACCACGTGTTTATATATTTTTAAAAAAGTTTTGTTAAAATAGAAGATATTTTACTTACTACTACTATAGTATGTGCTATATAGTACGCACCAGAGGTAAATTCTAGTAGAGAAAATATATCTGACAACAAATACATTTTATAATTAAGTATACATGTATAATTAAATAAATACATGTACATAATTATACATGTAATACATACAGACATCTATACATACATGTAATACATACATACATGTATTATTATACATGTATAATAATTAAATGGTAGATATATATGCACGCGCGCGCGTGTGTGGGGGGGGGTACGCTAGGTTTTAATATGAGCGTAATTTGTTATAGGTTCACATTTTAATTTCCTGATTCGGAAAAATGCAATTAGACCCTATATCTTATGTTAATTTCTATTGTGTAGTTATGACTACATGTAATTTCACTGTGACCGAGATCCCGTTTTTACTATCGCGTTCACTAGATTGTCTACGATCATAACGTTATCAATATAGCACTAATATATTATAACTTTCATGGTAATACAAATTGTAATAAGTGAATTGTTATAATAGCAAAAGTGGATGAATATTAAGATAATCAGAGAAATACATCGTCGCCTAGCTATGTTCGTTTCTTTGCAGCTAAATTATTAACGTATTTGAATTTGTTGAAAAGTCTGTGGTTATAATAAATTTGAATTAGTTATTTTGGCAGAGAAAACAAAATTTGACCTTTTAAATAGACCGCACGCATATTGACTCCAAATGGATATGCTTACAGCAATATTACCGGGTATATTGGCCCAAGTATACTTCATATGAACTGTTAAGTTGTGGTGTTTCGTAGAGTTTATGCGTACGAGATTAATAAGTCTTGTTCGGAGTAACATTGTGCAACTGACCTTGCCGAAGAGGGTTTGGTTAGCCACGCCGTTGCTATGACTACTACGCACCGTATTCAAATAATGTTTACACGCTAAAATGACGTTGCACGCTGGCTGTTCGGAAACCCAATTAGATGTCTGTAATTAATTTTAGTGTATATTAATGTCGAATTTAATAAGAACTAGTACGCTCCCTCAGCTGCAGAACGCGCTCACTATTTTGAACGAAATCCATTTCTTATTGGACAAATTTTGATTTAATTTTTCAATTATCAGAAAAATTACGAAAATCCCGATTACCCTACTATTTTTGTTTAATATAATAAGAGTTGTAGAGCAACCATACAATAAACGCTCAAAATTCCAAACAACTGGATATGTTTTAAAATTCCCTTTTAGTCTGACACCCCTTTAGTCTGATTTTTAATTTTTTCAAATTTTTATCTTATTTTTGGTCCATGAAGTTAAAAAAATGTTTTATTTTCCAAAATTGTATACTATATTCAGATTTTTGTTAAAATTCTCTTTAATTTAAGATCCTACATGTAAATAGCAATTTTATAAAACGTTCGCCCCCTTTTGCCCCACTTTTGGGTCTTGGCGTCCAAAAATTTTGAAGTTTCCAAAACTTGACACTAAATTCGGATTTAGTTAAAATTTCTTTTAATTTCACACACCACATGCATTTTTACGATTTTATCAAAAATTTCACACAGTATTTGACCCCCTACGTCCCAAAATTTTGGCATTTTAAAAAATGAACATTAAATTCGTATTTTGGTTAAAAATGTCTTTAATTTGATACCCCGCACGGAATTTTGTGATTTTTGTTCGGTGGTGGGCAAAACCGATTCCCATTTACTAACTAGCCATGGTTATCGTGCGTAAGATCTGAACTCATATTGACAGTTTCTATGATAATTCTAATGCCTTAAGACAGCTTAAATTTGGCCAGTTGCAAGTAGGATATGTATGAAGTTTACATACATATTGATAAACTTCAGTGATACAAATTAATATTCAATGCACGATTACTACACAGATTAAACAATTTTGTTTTCACTATTCAGTATGAACCGTCTGAGTTTCATACGGTTTGACGTCTGAACTACTGAGTGCAACTTTCAAATTCTATGTGTGTGTAATACAAATGTTTATTTTATGCAGATTTTATTCCATAAATTAATTACTGTTGAATCAAAAAATTTTATTTGTTTATTTTATTCACTAACTGCTGTTTATTGTATATTCTCAATAAAGTGTTGAGTATTGATGCTATCTTTCGTAAGCCTCGCGTTGGGAAGCCATATACAGATGTTATTTTTATGCAAATGAGGCATGTACGAACTTTATCGTAAGTCTCTGCTTTATTTAGCTCCGTGGTCGGAGCGCCATGTACAACTTTTATATTTATGTATACAAATTTTAATTATTGCATAAGTTAATTATTTCTGATTATAATTTTATTTACGTTCATTACTCAGACAATTAATACCGCCTCGTGCCACACATTGGTGTGCCGTATACACTGCTTTGAATTGTTGTGTATATATCATTTATCATTAATTAATTGATATATAAATCCATATATTAAATTCTCACTTATTTACTTTAATTACTAATGTCCCGTATTTAAGAGCCTTATATAATTGTGTCTTTGCACTACTGCTTGTGCATACTGCCCCAGATTGTGCATGCCATGTACAATGTGGTTTTAATTGTATATTTAATTGATTGTTAATTAATTAGATTTTGATTGCAATTTTCTACTAAGATATACTTTCTCGTACCACGCGTCCACACGTTGGTTGTGTCATATGTAAATGTGTTAACATGTAAATATGTCTATGCATAAACTAATCATCTTTTAGTAATCTTGGATACATTTATTGAATTACAAATATAAGTGCAATTACAAATGTAAGTGTGATTCTTACCTTTGTTTATCGTTTGTCTTTACTTCATCACGCTCTTTGATTTGAGCGCCAATTATAATGATATGATGTACATATTTCAATTATTCGTTAATTAATTAAACTTGAACTAATTAGGTCAATAATAATAATATGACTCGGACACCATAAATCTTTGTGGACAACAGTAATTTATTTTATATACTCAAAATCACTTTCAAATTCTGAAAATAAAGTTAGTGTTAATACACAATATCTTAGGGTACATTATGTTGCTAGATCGTCTGTTACATCTATAATATCTCATCTGTTAATCGATTAAATATTTAATTATTTATCTACATACTACATCGTACTCTCTTTTATGGATTCATATTTTCATTCGGCTTTATTCAAAGAAATTAAATAAACGTTTAATCAACTCAGTGGTGTGTTCTTTGTGAGTGACAGGACAGTGGTTACTTAATCTAATAATACATAAGTAGTAATGGTTTACTTGGAGTATGTATCCAATTCATCGGCGACTATCTGCGAAGTTCTCCATCCTCCGGCGAGTTCCTGGTTGCTGGTGGCTGGATTAATACTATCCAATTCGTTTTGAATCAGCTCACTCCACTTTCACTTCACTTTGCATTCCGTCGTCGACACTATTTTGTTCCGCATTCGTTTCGGATACGTTTATTAACGGAAATTATTAACTGCGGTCATTCGGATTTGGCTTAATTGTCTTATGACCCATTCGCGTGCGGTTTTACTCTTACTCTCCGTACACGTACATTAATAATTCGTACAGTGTTCAATTAGCACGATTGTTCCACTTGTGATTCACTTTATTACGAGAATTTTTAGTGTTTATTTGGTACAATGGTGAATTAATTCGTGACGTGATATCAATATATTTGTTTCATATCACCTACGTCACGGTATAGTGATAACTAATTAATATGTTATCACACGCGTTCGATTCGTGAGAATGAATGAATTACAAAGTCTGATTAAAGTTAATTCAACATTGTCTTAATAATTGACTCTCACGATCTAACGAATTCTCTTGATACACGAGTAAGTTCAACAAATAATTCATTACTCCATCACTTCACTACCTAATTTCGGCGTATTAACAGTCTTACATGATTTCCGACTCACTCCCGAATAGTCTAACTGTTTGTATGAATAAAATTTTTCAACTGTACTTCTGATTGATTCTAAAATACTCTCAATTGAAAACTTTGAATAACTGGCAAAAACTGACAAAACTAAGAAAAACTGAAAATAAACTGACTGTAAACTGTAAACTGACAATAAACTGGAAATAAAAACTAAAACTAACTCTTGCTCTTCGCTAACACCTATATTTATGTCTTCAGTATCTCGACCCTCTCCACAGCTCGTATGCTCTTCCTACCATCTCCGTCCTTATTGGCTTTTCGTCTCCGATTCTGCGAAGACTCCTCCTAGATTCTCGAGCTGGCCTCTTGACTATTTCCTCATCCGTTCTTCACCCTCGTTTCCATGGTGATGTCTTCTCAACAACCCGCCTTTTCCGAACTCTTGTTCCTGGTAGGTCAATCTAGACCCCTCTCTAAAAGTCTCGCTGTTTGTCTCCTCCTCCACGTATGACGACGGCTCTGATTTCACGGCTGCCTATCATTCGATTGTTTTACGTTTCCTTTTGGTCCTTCCCAAGCAATTTCCGTCCAGCTACATGTGTGTATCATAACTCGGGCGTGTCGAATCGCCGTATTGTCCTCGACTTCCTTCGTTACGTTCACACGCTGATGGTGGTACTCTTCCAAGAATGAACACTGCTCTGCATCTTTCCTGCATGCCCTTACTTTTTGCTGGTAAACAAGTTCCCCGCTGTGTCGCTATGCGTGGTCTATTGTTCCTATAGCGTCCGTTCGTATATTGCCTTTGTGGAATATGTCTCATCCATGTGCAGTCGCTAACTCCCACGTGTGGATTGACAAATACTTGCGTCGCCTTCGCATACGTTTTCTCAGTATTTGGTACGAGAAGACGTAGTCTTTTGTCTCTCTGTTATTGCAGCTTTACGCCCATGCCGTTCACTCACGTCAAACATCTGCTGTCGCTGAGGCATTGTCTTTCTTAACGGAGCCTGTTTCGTACCTATGTTGCGCATGTGTTATTGTCTAACGGCGGCCGGTTGGCTACGACATACGTCACTTTTGACAGTTGACGCCCGCTACTGTGCCGTTTACCCCAAAAAAAATTTCTTTACAATAATTGCTTCACAGTAATATGCGTCTATAATGCCAGTACCGCATGCGCTGTTACGTTTCCTGGTTACTTCCATGTTCCTTAAGGAAATGGAAGTATGGTGATGGCAAAAAAAATCGTGTTCGAGATTATTGCAGATTCCGATTGTACTACACTCGAAACATGAAAAAAAGTCATTTTTCGAAAAGTGTCTGTGTGTGTGTCTGTCTGTCTATCTGTGTCTCTGTGTGTCTGTAGATTTTTTTTTCTATGGCAAACGATAACAGCTGCAAATTCAAACAGATTCAAATAATTTTTGCATACAGCCCTGATTTGTAGAGTACTCAAGACCTATTGTTTTTGGTGAAGATCTGTTAAGGGAAAGGGGTAGTTTACCTGCAACGGTTTTTTTTAAAATCAAGGGTAGTTTTTTCTATGGCAAACGATAACAGCCGCAAATTAAAACAGAATCAAATGATTATTTGCATACAGCCCTAAATTGTAGAGTTCTCAAGACCTGTTGGTTTTGGTGAAGATCGGTTAAGGGACAGGGTAGTTTACCTGCAACATTTTATGTTTTAACAAGGCTAATTTTTTTTATGACGAACGATAACTGCCGTACATTAAAACAGAATCAACTACTCTTCTGCATACCTTTTTGAATTATACAGAACTCAAGGTCTGTTGATTTTGTTGAAGATTAGTTAAGGGAAAGGGGTAGTTTACCGGCAACGGTTTTTTATCAAGGGTAATCTTTTCTATGGTAAACGATAATAGCCGCAAATTCGAACAGAATCAAATAATGTTTTGCATACAGCCCTGAATTGTAGAGTTCTCAAGACCTGTTGGTTTTGGTGAAGATCGGTTAAGGGAATTGGGTAGTTTACCTGCAACATTTTATGTTTTAACAAGGGTAATTTTTTTATGACGAAGATAACTGTCGTACATTAAAACAGAATCTACTACTCTTCTGCATATCTTTTTGAATTATACAGAACTCAAGGTCTGTTGATTTTGTTGAAGATCGGTTAAGGGAAAGGGGTAGTTTACCTGCAACGTTTTATGTTTTAACAAGGGTAATTGTTTATATGACGAACGATAACTGTCGCACATTCAAACAGAATCAACTACGTTTTTGCATACCTTTTTGAACTAAAGAGTACTCAAGGTCTGTTGATTTTGGTGAAGATCGGTTAAGGGAAAGGGGTAGTTTATCAGCAACGTTTTATGTTTTAAAAAGTGTAATTTTTTTATGACGAACGATAACTGCCGAAAATTCAAAGAGAATCAAATAATTTTTTGCACAATTTCCTGAGTTGTAGAGAACTCAAGGTCTGTTGATTTTGGTGAAGATCGGTTATGGTAAAGGGGTAGTTTACCTGCAACATTTTATGTTGTAACAAGAGAAATGTTTCCATGACGAACGATAACTGCCGCACATTCAAACAGAATCAAATAAAAATTTTTGGCATGCATCCCTGAATTGTAGAGGACTGAAGGTCTATTGATTTTGGAGAAGATCGGTTAATAGAAAGGGGTAGTTTACCAGAAACATTTTATGATTTAACAAGAGTAGAGTACTTAATTTTTATAAATAAAGTATCTTAATAAGAAGCTCATAATAATCCACTGTAGAAACGTAGATGAAATATCTATAAATGAAGAGGTTAGGTGAACGGGGTGGGGGTAATTTTCTATTATTAAAAATTATAGTTGAAGGTGGAGGGGAGAATTTTTTATATGTGTACTACGTTATCGGCAACAAAGAAGTAGTTTTTTGTTAAAATTGCTTCCCGGGCTGTTTAGCCGTAGTCCAATGTTTTCTGTAAAACCAGACTTTTCGGCAGTGGCATCGACTGCCATCATCAGTGAAAATCGAGTGCGAAAACGTGAGGTGGTATACGTTAGTGACCACAGTACTGTGGTTAATGCTGAAGCAATAAGTAGAAAGACGTAGTTTCTATTGAAATATTTCATTTCGAATATGATTTTAAATATAAATCTTAGAACATGTAAGTCATGTATGGTTCTCCATACCGATATTTTTGTTAGGTAGTGTTGAGTTTTAAACGTCGTTGTCATGATCCTTGACAGGAGTTCTTATTAATAATAGTACTATAATTATTGTCAATAATTATACTGGAGAATAAGGTATAATTGAATATAAAGAAAGGTACCAAGAACCAGTGGCGTATCTATAATTTGGTCTTGGGGGCCAAGGGTCGAGTCGGCTTCATACAAAAGACTAGTCAACATTAGTATCTTTAAAGTGGTTGCAAAACGTGTGATAATATCCTGAAATTAATTCCATTAAAATAAACGGTAGTAACACAGTAAAAATACTCGTTATTGACACATTGTTTAGAAGTTACCTATTGACTGAATCGATTTTCCTATATTTCGTATTTCAATAGTTGATGCAAATGCTGTGTAGTAAGCCTATTTGTATATTAAAAAAAAGTTACTACTATATTAGTGCACATGCCTGAACAAATAACAAAATAGTCTAAAAATTAAAAACTTAACAAAATTCGTCAAATTTTGTCGAACTTCGGGGGTAGGGGGGGTGCGGTTCCGTTCGCCCCCCCCCCGTAAATACGCCCCTGCGAATAACATTATAGATATTAGAAATAAAGTACATTATGCTGTACGAGGGAGAGTTCAAAGCAGATTAGGGCTCAAATATAGAATACGACCTTCGCGAAATCGTGTTGTATCACAGTGGTTGTCCGTACTAGTGGTACGCAGAGGATCCAAGGTGGTACGCAAGAAGACTTAGCTAGGAAAAAAGAATTTACTTAAAGTAAAATAAATAAATGAAAAATTATTTTTGATCTGAACATAATTTTTTTGTTCAGAACAACAATAAATTTTCATCGGACATGATTTAAAACGATTACCTTATGAAAACACAACCTAAACACTTTGCGGTGCTAAATACTTTATTTTAGCATAGAACGTGAAATTAATTTTAAAAATCAGTTCTTGTTTATTAAATATTATGTATTAAATTTAAATTATTATACACAACTAGGAATAATAAGATATACTATTCATGTTGAATCAAGTTTTTTGAGAAAATCCTAATAACCTTTCCTCCGGTGGTACTCGAAATGAAAGCGGAAGACCAAAGTGGTACGCGGGTCCGGAAAGGTTGGGAACCACTGGGTAACAGAAGAATATGTTGAGCGGATGACATCATACTGGATATCGAAACAAATATGGAGTCTACTCGGTTGTGAGTACCGAAATTTGTGTCGACCGAAGCTACGTAGGTATCGCTGTTTAAACATGGCAGGCGATGATGATAACGACGAATAAGGAATAACTGTGTAATTAATATAACATAGCTTTACGGTAGTGTGGATCGACAAGGACAAATGTAAGTGTCTTTGTCACTCCTCCAGTTTGCAACAGTAAACCGCCTAATCATGGTCAAATACAGTCTATTTGTTTTACAAGTAGGCTAAAATCCAAATGTTTTTTTATATTCCTTTCCTTTAATTTTCTTTCGCTCTAAGAGGCGCTCTTCATTTATGACGTAAAACAAACAAACAAACATTTGTTTAGGATCACGAGAAAACTGAGATGACTAGTGATCGGAACGTCCCCGTCCACGTCATCCACTGTAAATAAAATTTAATCCTTCTCGTGTAGTCTGCTAACGTTTTACATTCATCAGCAAACACTGGGCAGTATTCGTGTTCTGGATAGCCATCACATTTATATCTTAAGTTACAAAATTTTAGTAGACCGTTTCAACATAAACAATGTTAAGGCTGTGGATCTAGATTACTTAGCACACATTTGTAATCTCTTCATCAACTTATCGGGCGTACTACGACTATGCCCAAACGTATGGCATAATTTACCGGTACCTAGTATTCCAAGTACGGTATGCTAAATCATATATTCACCTTTTCTATGCCATCTTATGTGTGTTTTTCGTTCATTTTGTAATCCATTATTACACTGCAGCGACTAGACTAAAGTAGATAAATCTGACAACAGATAAGTTTTTATTAACATTTAAAACATGCCTAGCCTTGTTTTCGTGAGCCACTGAATACTGTCTAAGTTTTCAATTTAGATACAATTTATAAGGAAAACAAATGTTTATCAGTTCGGATGCAAAGACTAGAGTATGCATGTACGTGTACATGTGAATGTTTGCAGTTCGCCAACTTCAAGAACTGCACTGAAATAATGTGGTCCGGTTACTGCGATGACATTAAACACAAGAGTATATCGTTTTCAAGAGTATCTACTTTTCCACATTATTCATAGATTCTGCAAAGAGCCGCACCGCTTTCCAAAGTCGTTAAGAATGGGTCATTACTACCCACCCTCGGACCATAATTTTAATTATAATAATTGTTGACAATGCAATAAATCATTCGCGAATCCATGACTTTCGTTTTCATTTCTTTTATAGAATCCAGTTACAAGCAGACATTACCAAATTGTTTAACACTGGCAATTGTTGTTGAAGTTTTCCATTTTATGTTCACTAAAACCAGAGTTGGAGGTTAACAATTAACGAATTATTTTATGTATACACGTATGTAACGTATGTGGATCAGAACTGAAGAGTTAGGTTCATTATTGACGAGTGTCCATTACAAACGAGTTCACTACATCCAGAGTTAACTGTATGTTTAATTCAAATTGAGGCGATGTGTTGTCTTTTTCATGAATGATTGAACCTTTTTAACTTGCTAAGCAGTCAATGCTACAGGGTCATTGTTTGAAGCTGCTATTGCCCAGGCTGCTATTTACGGTATATGTTATCTGTGGACACAATAAGTAGACCACAGAAAATTTACGTAACCAGCTGTCGATAACCACACGCTGACTTACTTACATATACACGATAACTCAGCAGTGTTTAGGGTTACAACAAAAAAATTCTATTGAACAGTGTATAAAAGCAAAAAATTGTTGCGACGTTGCATTTCGGAAAACATTTTTCAACACTGAGAAAGATTAAATCTTACCCTTATAGGTAACACTAGAAAACCAAATAATTTAACGAAAATATCAGAGTGCTTAGTTTCTTATCACAAAGGAAATCGGCTAAGCATATCGGAATGTCGAAGACAGTTACGTCCTAGTAGCAATGAATGCAATTCCTGCACTACTGACCGTATGTAGCCTGGCAGTAATACTTCCCTGCACTACTGACCGTGAGTAACCTGGCAGTAATACTTCCCTGCACTACTGACCGTGAGTAGCCTGGCAGTAATCCTTCCCTGCACTACTGACCGTGAGTAACCTGGCAGTAATACTTCCCTGCACTACTGACCGTGAGTAGCCTGCCAGTAATCCTTCCCTGCACTACTGACCGTGAGTAACATGGCAGTAATACTTCCCTGCACTACTGACCGTGAGTAGCCTGCCAGTAATCCTTCCCTGCACTACTGACCGTGAGTAGCCTGGCAGTAATCCTTCCCTGCACTATTGACCGTGAGTAGCCTGGCAGTAATCCTTCCCTGCACTACTGACCGTGAGTAGCCTGGCAGTAATCCTTCCCTGCACTACTGACCGTGAGTAGCCTGGCAGTAATCCTTCCCTGCACTACTGACCGTGAGTAGCCTGCATCTGTCTTCGTTAAAAATAAACTCCTACTGTTATACAATCAGGAAACTGGCTGAGACTCGATTAGAGGAAGAAAACTTAAGGGAGGAGGTGGGAGGTTTTCTTAGAGGAAGAAAACTTGTCTGCGGATGTGAAAATAACAATTTTCGACGAAATCGAAAGGGTAATCTATTGGGCGTAGTACAGAATGCTGCTGGGAATCAATACCTCCAACACAAGATCATCCAGGAAGAGAGGCTACCCTGAGGAAACAATGCACAATGTAACTGAGAAGAGAATACTGCGTAGGGAATGAAAGAGAAGACTTTGATCTGAAGAAAAGAAATGCAGCAATGCAGCTAGAAAATCATACAAGATTATAGACATACTTGCTTCAGAAAACACTGTGACGGCAAGAAAAGCTAATGACTATCCGTTATGGAAAGTCGACAAACAACTTCAACAACCTTCAAAATTAGTGTCTTAAAGAACATGAATCATGAGGTGAAAAGCTATGTTGAAAACGCTGAAGCATCGCGGAACATTTCAAAAGTTGTCTACCTAAGCCTGGAACCCGGAACAGATGAAACGCGAATACGCGTAGCTGCTTCATTCAACTATCGCTATCAATGAAAATCTCTATGGTGGAAGATATAATAATGTTACGACGGTCTACTTGATCGTCGTAGGTACAGTGGAAACAGAATACAAGACACCAATTACGTCACTAATCACCAGCTTTAATTGTCACAATTAAACAGTTTATAATTAACTCGAACAATATTTCCAGTCAGATTTGTCCACACGCAATAACAATGTCTATTAATAGAGGTTCACACAATTATTAACACAATACTACTTCACTTCGACAACACTCAATCCGCACTAGCTAAAATCGCTCACGTAACTAACTGACAACCCGGCTGTTATGGCTTTATATACGCCGCGCTGAGGTACAATACAGTTTTTCCTCTTTAACTGAACGCCGGCAGCTTAATGTGTATCTAAAGTGTTCTTGGAACTCGCTAGAATCATGTAGTTGACTGACGCAACAGCTGCCACACTGGACGGGAGGAGTGGAGAATGTTCTGGGTTGTTCGGTAGGCTTCTCGTAACAACACAAAAGCTATCCTAAGATATCGCCTGGATATGATATGGAAATAGGACGAGTTCTACAAGAGTTATCGGATCAGAGTTTTAAAATGTCGTACGATGTTAACTTTTGTATCCAACGCGATATTAAGTTTTGGTCACTTTCCAATGAAATCGTAAAAATCATTCTAATACAGAAACGTAGTATACCCCTTAACATTCTGGTCTATAAGTCTCCCATACATTATCTCAAACTCATGTCAGAAATTATCGCTCCTCAGACAAATGCGTGTCCTGGAATAAAACAAACAATGCAAGGCCACCAGTTTGGTTTCAGAGAACAGCAGTCGGTCACGAGCAAGTCTGTCGCGTAGCAGAATCATAAATGACTTCTGACTGACGTTAGCTAAGTGTTCTATAAAGGCCTGTTGTATGAATTAAAGAAGTCGCTTCCAGACAGTTATTACACTGTATTAAAATCGTATCTACACGAAAAGCTATTCAAAGTCAGGCATGAAGAAGAACTCACTACCTGATCCCCAAAAACTGAGGACTATCCAGAGGAATATTCTAGGGTCACAATTTTTTAATTACAAACGACATGCCTGCTATTAAGCGGGGACTGAATTGATAGCTAGGGCCAGATAGAAAATTACAAAACAATCTCAATACTCTCCATGACTGGTTTATAAAAAGTGGAGTACTAACATACAATAAGTAAGCGTTACAACCACAAAACTACGAGGATATATCCATCAATAGGATTCAATGGAAAGCTTCTTGACGTTTTCCAAACTTACAATAAGATGATTAATATGAACCCGTCTTGATAAAGGACTCGTCAGGAAGAATTAGAAAATATCGGTGTGGAGGACCATACATGACTTCCATGTTTTAAGATTAATATTTTAAATCATTTTCGAAATGAAATATTTCCATAGAAACTACATATTTCTTCAGCCTTAACCACAGTACCGTGGTCACTAACATCAACCACCTGACGTTAGCACACTCGATTTTCACTGATGATGGCAGACGATGGCAATGCCGAAACGTCTGGTTTTGCAGAAAACATTGGACCACGGCCAATCAGCCTGGGAAGGACAACAAACTACTTCTTTGTTGCCGATAACGTAGTACACAAATAAAAAGTTATCCCCTCCCCCTTCAACTACCATTTTCATTTATAGAAAACGTTGCAGGTAAACTACCTCTTTCCCTCAACCGATCTTCATCAAAATCAAAAGGGTTTGAGTCCTGTACAATTTAGGGACGTATACAGAAACATATTTGATTATGTTTGAATTCACGGCAGTTATCGTTCGTCATAGAAAAAATTACCGTTGTTAAAACATAAAACCTTGCAGGTAAACTACCCCTTTTCCTTAACCGATCTTCACCAAAATCAATAGGCCTTGCGCCCTCTACAATTCAGGGATGTATGCAGAAAATTATTAGTAGGCCTATATGTTTGAATGTGCGGCAGTTATCGTTCGTCATAGAAAAACTTACTCTTGTTAAAACATAAAACGTTGCAGGAAAACTACCCCTTTCCATTAACCGATCTTCGCAAAATCAACAGACCTTGAGTCTTCTACAATTTAAGGATGTATCGTATACCAAAAAGTATTTGATTATGTTTGAATTTACGGCAGTTATCGTTCGTCTTATAAAAAATTACCCTTGTTAAAACATAAAATTTTGCCGGTAAACTACCCGTTTATCTTAACCGATCTTCACCAAAATCAACAGGCATTGAGTCGTCTACAAATCAGGGATGTGTGCAAAAAATTATTTGATTCTGTTTGAATGTGCGGCAGTTATCGTTCGTCATAGAAAAAATTACCCTTGTTAAAACATAAAACGTTGCTGGTAAACTACCCCTTTCCCTTCACCGACCTTCACCAAAAACAATAGGCCTTGAGTCCTCTACAATTCATGGATGTATGCAAAAATTCTTCGATTCTGTTTGAATTTGCGGCTGTTATCGTTTGCCATAGAAAAAATTCTACACACAGACACTTTTCAAAAAATGACTTTTCTTCATGTTTTGAGGGTAGTACAATCAGAATCAGCCGTTATTCGAACACGATTTTTTTCGCCATGACCATACTTCCATTTCCTTATGGAACATGGAAGTACAAATTATACCCACAGACTAACAGACACTTTTCAAAAAATGACTTTTCTTCATGTTTGAGGGTAGTACAATCAGAATCAGCCATTATCTCGAACACGATTTTTTTCGCCATGACCATACTTCCATTTCCTTATGGAACATGGAAGTAAAAATTACTATTGTTAAAACATAAAACATTGCAGGTAAACTACCCCTTTCCCTTAACCGATCCTCACCAAAAACAATAGGCCTTGAGTACTCTACAATTCAGGGATGTATGTAAATAATTATTTGATTCTGTTTGAATTTACGGCAGATATCGTTCGTCATAGAAAAAAATATCGGTATGGAGAACCATACGTGACTTCCATGTTCTAAGATTTATATTTAAAATCATTTTCCATATGAAATATTTCCATAGAAACTACTTATTTCTACTTATTGCTTCAGCCTTAACCACAGTACTGTGGTCACTAACGTATACCACCTCACGTGATGGTGGCAGTCGATGGCACTGCCGAAACGTCTGGTTTTGCAGAAAATATTGGACTACGGCCAAACATCTCGGGAAGGAATTTTAACAACAAACTACTTCTTAGTTCCCGATTACGTAGTACACATATAAAAAATTATCCCCTCCCCCTTCAACTATAATTTTCATTTATAGAAAATTACCCCACGCCGTTCAACTAGCCTCTTCATTTATACATATTTTATCTACGTTTCTACAGTGGAGTATCGGTAAGCGTCATGTGGTCAAGATCCTTGTACTCACTAATATAGTTTGCGTAATCGCGCGCAAGTTTAGAATCACGCCTGAATCGGCGTTCTAAATTCAAAAATCTTGCTTCAGCATTGGTATAAGATTCCCCCAACTGGAGATGGTCGGACTTAAATGGTAGTGAAACAACGAACCTACCCTCTTGATTGCGATGAGTAGACCCCACGAAATGCTCCTCACAAGCTGACTCGTTATCAGGTGTATTATCAGGGATAGTTTCTGCTTCCCAGAATTTTTCGAGAGACTGCAAAATTTGACCGTCGTTGTCCCTAGCTAGGAACGAAACAGCAGGACCCTTATAACGGCAATGTTTGGGCAAATTGCCTGCCAAAATGTAGCCTAACTTTGTTTCCTGAATAATGGGAAAATGAGGACCGCGTACGTATTTGTTGGCTAAAATTAAATCTAGGTAGAATTGCGCTCCCAAAAGTATGTCGCTGTCAGCCGAAATGTTAAAATGTGGGTCGGCTAAGAACACGTTATCTGGAATGTTGAAATGATTTATATCAAAAGATTGTGCTGGGTGTTTATGGGTCAATTCAGATAAAACTGCACAATTTGCCTCGAAGCTAAATCTTTGATAACGAGAAATAATGCGTATAGACGCGAGATTAGTGGCATGACACGCGGTATTATTTATACCTGTAATCGATATGTTGGATTTAGTCAAGTTAAGCCGTAATTTCTTGGCAAATGATTCCGTACAAAAATTTATTTGTGAACCCGCATCCAAAAGAACTCTTGCGGTTTGTCTGTTGCCAGCCTGGTCAATGACAAACACAATTGCTGTTGATAAAAGAATATTATTCGTGGATTGTAATTTGAGTGAACAGTAATTACTGCTGCTGGCAGAGACTGGCTTCGGCACATTTTTTATGTGCAAAAATGTATGGTGTCGTTTTGAACAGATTTTACATGCCTGCTTAATCTTACAATTAGATACAAAATGATCTGATCTAAGACAATTGGTACAACATTTGTGATTTGATATAAATTGTCCTCGCTCAGCGGTGCTTAGTGCACGAAATTTATCACACATGTAAATTGGATGATTAGATTTACAGCATAAACATGAATAATTATTTGACGCTGAGTGATAACTTTTAAATGCAGTACTGCCAGCAGCGTTTCGTGATTTATGTTTGTCAGATTTATTATTGAATCTTAAACTTAGCTTGTTGAGTTGTTGTCCGGCATCGATAGGCAGTGTATTTTCTAACAGCTGTCTACGTGCGTTTAAAAACTGAGTGAAACCTTGAAAGTTAGGAAGATTATCAGGGTCTATAGACTCCTTCCATAATTTAAATGTAGTATGGTCGAGTTTCGCTGACAATAATTGTACAGTGATAAGCTCGAATGAATCCACTGACAGTTGCATGGCCGCCAGTGAATTAACGGAAGACGTTATCGTATTTATAAATTCTGCCAAACTTTGGACAGAGGCCTTTATTGTTGACTTTACTTCAAGTCAATTTTGAATATAGTACTTTGCTAGTATGAACTTGTTGTCATACCTTGCGGACAGCAAACTCAACGCTATCGAGTAGTTTTCATTACAAATAGATAGTGATTTAATTAAGTCTAACGGCTCATTTTTTAGAGAAGAATGCAAATAATGTAGTTTCTGCACTGACGTTAGATCGGATCTTGCATGCACCAAGTCAAAAAAATTGAATAAAAATGCTGCCATTCCAAGATATTGCCTGTGAAGCAGGGCAGACTTATCGGTTTTAATTGCATATGGCCCGTTAATACTGGAGGTATAGTCTGAACATTAAAGGTATCAATTAATTGTAAAATATTAGCTTCTGTGGAATATAACATTTCTTCGACCTCAACTCGGTCTTCTTGAGCAGCGTTTATGTCTTTGCAAATAAGTTCGATTTCGGACTGTACCTCATCGTATTTCGTTGCCAAGCTTTTCAAACTTTCAAGTCTGACTGTTAAAAAGTGTTTGGTATTAGAGTTTCTATCAAAGTTACTGACAGCTGATTGTATACGCACTATTGCGGACTTTAAGCCGCCTCTCTTTCTGACTAACACTTTGAGGCCTTCTTCAGCCATTGTACGCACCTTGAAATGATGTTAGTGAGGTGATACCTTGTGGGCGATGTCCTGAAGCGTCGAGGCCGTGGAGAAGATGGCAAACACACAGCTCGGAGAGATGACTGCTTTGACTGACGTACTGAAGCTAGCAGGTGTAATCTCTTGCAATGATGTCGTCAGGAGGCTCAAAGGCGACGAGCGAAATGCTGGTTGAATCACGCCACGGTCGTATCAGCGGATATGCTGAGTCGCCCGTGATGGCCAGAAATTGGGGCAGAAAAATAATAAATAGGTGATTGATGTATCCGGGAATCCAGGTCCGGAGCTACCAAAAAAATGTTAAGTATGAAGTGTTCGTGAATTATCGATTTACTGTTGTAATTAATTCGCCAGGATGCAGAAATGATGAAGAGAAAGTGGACTGTAGTTAATACATTTATTGAAAATTATTCAGATTATTACAGCATTGAAATGGTTAGGTGTCAATTTTGAATATAAGATTGGCTAATGAGCGCATCGTAAATACAAGTCGAAAAATGTTACATTGAAGAATTAATTTAGTGAGAAAGCCTATAAGGCCATATATAAAGTCTTGGGCCTAAGGCCTACATTAATTGTCGCGACAAAGAATAAATGAATGTGACAGGATAGCAGCGAGCGCAAGGGCGACCGCCGCTAGCGAACGTATGTAACGCACTGTCCAGATGTACAGACATGAATTGAGCAAATTAAAAGCGCAGATTAGCCAACCTATGAATGCAAAAATTACCGCGCTACTGTACAACCTTCATCCGCCACATCTTGATTGTTGGGCTTGTCATCATCAACGTTAAACTCATTTGCATCCAAAGTTGGTTTAGGCGATTCAGATCTAACTTCATTATAAATTGGAATTGGTTCTGATGCAGCGACAGTATTATCAATGATATTGACCATAGGAACTAAAGGCGCTTTGGTATTAGAGTCAGAAATTGTTTTTTTCGGTATTTGTGTAAAGAGTATTTAGAACAAAAATCAAGTCGATACACCACTTATTTTCTGAGAAAATTGTAAAAAACGTAAATGTCAATTTTACCCCGTTTCAACCCTTCAAAATTTAAATTTCGTAAAATCCTTTCTTAGCACACGTCTACACACTAATAGGAATATATCCTATGAATTTCATGTCTCTAACTTTAATAGTCTCGGCTGGCCATTGATGAGTGAATGAATCAGTCAGTCAGTCAGTCAGGACATTCTCCTTTATATATTAAGATTTGAAAAATTGAAAAAAATCATTTCTTATTTACGTTTCATAAATTATAAATTTCTATAACTTATGGTAATTTTCAGGTAAATTAGAATAACTTTACGCCATCAGAAATAAATACAACATAAATGTATAATATTTTTTATCTTGATTTTCTCTCAATCACTAAATGCATGAAAGGTATCACGTCCAAACATCAAATCGTTCACTTAGCTTCTATATCACTCTTAATCCTTACCTGTAAAATGTTTGAAGTTTAAATGAATCAAGAGGTAAGCAAATCCGACGACTATTCAACGAGAGCACGTGATCTATATAAATATCAATCTGCAGGTATCGCTCACAAAAATTTTATGCAAAACTCTTAGGTTAGCCCAGAACATTCGCGTCGTCCGCAGCGCACGAGTGATAGGTGCAGTCTGCCAACTGCCAAATATACAATATACTTTGTATATTTGAGATAATGTTTTATAAATCATTTTTGCTGCAGATTTTTTGTAAAGTTTTATAAAAAAATAAATAACATAATCCTCAATTTACCCGAAAGCAATTAAAGAAAAGAATGAGGAAATAAATTATTACAATTAAATTATTTCAAACATTTTTTTTTTAATTTGAGAAATTAGTTTTACAGTTAAGATTGAATAAAAACAAAAATCGATCCAAATGGAAGAACACAAAACTTTCTTAGTATTAAATTCTGCTGATAAAAATAAAAATAATTTTTAATTAGGCGCACTCAATAGCTAATACCCGAATTTCGCAGATATTTTTCTATAGCATTACTGCAACTTCTACCTACATTCTTATTATTCTGAAGAATTTTATTACCTTAAAATTCCAAAACCAGTTGGCGCCCTAAAGCGTCCAGTGCCCTGGGGCGCCGCCCCAGCTTGCCCACCCCAAAAGCCGGCACTGCAGAAAAGCATACTAAATGGGCAACTTCCATCAAGATCATAAAAACCTGCCTAAATGAGACGTACCAGGAGACAATAAGAATGACACCATATGAAGCCCAATTCGGAAAAAAACCGACCAGAGATTGGGAAAAATATGTCGATACGTCAGTGGTTAATAACGAAAAGGCAGATCTCAGCAGGATACAACTACGTATTAAAGAGAAATGAAGTAAGCAAGCAGGTATTAACAAATCCAAATGTCTAACGAAATTCAAGGTCGGAGATCAGGTGCTGATACGCACATATAAACTCTCCGACGTGACACAGACCATAATTGCAAAATTTTGTGCACTATATGAAGGACCATATAGGGTCATAAAAGAAATTGGAGGTGCCACATACTTATTGCAAGAAGATGGAAATAATGTAGTCCGGGGGATATTTAATACAAGGCAATTGAAACCCTATCATTCAGATTGCTTAGGGGAATGATCAATTGGCTTGTATAAAAGAAAATGTTGTATTGAAATTTATGTAAATATTTATATTAAGCTATTGAATTATAGACTATCAGTGTGAACGAATCAATTTTGTGTCATAGTAGAATAGTAAGATAATAACTGGTAGTGATAAGGAAATTCTATGTACTATTATAAATTAATTAGCAATAAATTGCTAACATAAGGTTGTACTTGACTGTAATTTACTTTGAATGTTAAGATGATTGTATAGCAACATGAATGATCATTATTATTAAGTTTGTAATTATATCTATTTTATTGTAGAATGTTAACAAAAAGATATGTGCATTAATTATAATTAGCTCGAATATATAGTATAAAAATGGAATTAATTGAAGTAGTGAAATTTTGTGAAGTAAATTCGACATTAATGTATAGCTTAAGGAAGGTATAAAAGTTTGTAAATTGGACGAGTATTTAAAATATATGTATAATTGGTAATACTAAATTAATATTCATATCGTAGATATTATTATCTTTGGACAAACAGGCAAAGGCACATAAAGTTAGTCTTGATTCAAATTTGTGATTATTGTTGCATTTATAAGTAGCATATAGTTCAGTTTTTTCGTAATATGCATGAAATATTGATTAAATTAAAATGATAATTAGCTGCAATAAATTCAGAGGTAAGGTAGCAATAAGATGTAAAAACAAATAAGTTCATAAATGTTTAATTAGTAGAAATTTATGGAAAAATGGATTCATAAAGAAGGGTATCAGCAATAAATTCAGTGTAGGGACCAAAACCATCAACAGTAAGGCGTCATCAGACAGTAGGTCAACCCAAGAAAGTGACACTTCTGCTACACACTATTCATGGAAAGATGGACACTGAAGAATACAAGATAACGGGTGTGAATTTGGCTCCCTTGGATCCGGAAGATTAATCAATGGACCCAAATTGGGGACAATTATAACGACAAATTTTAATTAATTTTTTTTTTGTAAGTGAATCTAGTAACTAAAGTCTGCTGACAGCTTGACAAAGACATACGCAGGCACGGTACCATGTGTCGCCCAAGCAAAGGGAATGCAGGGGACTAGAAGAACAATGCCTCTGTCGTAGCAGCTGTTCGTTTAAGAGAATTGCAGGTGGCGAGCTGGACCTCAGAAAAACAAAGGAGTAAAAGTATCACTAAGAAATGGCAAAGAAAGGCTGACGGGACGACATAACGAAGCTATACAGGAAACAATAAGCCACGTGCGTGGAGCTGAACACCAAACGCGGCTTTACATTGTCTACAATAGACAGGAAAGGCTCGGACTGAATGGCGACAATACGTTTGCGCAATTAACGAACTGCGGGACGTACAGTTTTACCAGAAGGGTGCACATCTAAGGAAAGCCTGCAGAGCAGATGTGGCAGCTGTAAGGGATACTCAGAAAACGACCACAACGGCGTGAGAAACAGCTAGAAGAAGCTGAAAGACAATTCGAGAATTGGTCACGGGTAAGCAGCGACAAACATGTTGAACAAAAGGGCAGATGAGAGGCCATGCAGCAATTAAGAGCACTTTATCTGAAAGGACCGGACGCAAAGATAAAAGGATTGATGGACAGGCGTTAAATTTGGTCATCCGCCACAGACTATAGGTGGAGTCAACCAGGAACTTTTAGAGTAGGAGATCAAGAAGCCTATCATAATGCAGAGTTGAGGAAGGCGTTTCTACAAGAAGAGGTTGCCAAGGAGACGAGATGGAAGAACGAATGAAAACCATGGGAGAAGAAAAACTAGAGTGTTAAGGAGGAGTTTTGATCAGAAAATAATTAATTACCAATAGAAGCGAAGAAGTTGGAAGATACGTTGGGAGTAGAGAAGGTAGTGGGATTCGGAGTATAAACTTGAGTGTTTACCGCGATCGGAGTCTTAGTCTTATGTCGGGAGTCTTATATCTTATGTCTTATGTATCGGAACTGTCTTGAGTGCGGAAGTCTTAGCGGAGTAAAGTTATATCCGTAGACGAGTCGGCGTGAATTTATAAGTGCGGACAGTCGAGAATCGAAAGACGGTAATAGGACTTAGTGATTAACAGACATGTCGAAGTACGACTTAAAATCGATTTATTTTAGTTGTCTAGAAGTAATATCATAACCAAAGACGTTAATACGATCTGAAGTGTCGTCAATGTGTAAAAGATAGACATAATGTTGTAATAGTGATAGCTAAAGAGAACCGGAAACACGAACCAATTACAGTAATTAAAGGAGAGACAATTATAACTACTACTAACGCCATTAAGCATAATCAAATGGCATATTAACAAAGTTAGTCCGCGGAAGAACAGTGCGAATTAAAAAGAGAGTATCCAACACTTGGTATAAATTAAAGAAACCGTTAACCTACTAAGAATAATTAAATGACACTTGAATATAAACAATTCAGCGAAAATAGAGTTATCGAATAACATATGTTAAAATTAGAGGTTCCAATAACGAGAACTAAGCCAAGCGTTATATAGGCTTATGTGTCGGAGTGCGAGAGAATAAGTGATTTGTACAAGTGCCTTTCACAAGATGATAGTGCCATCCACAAGGACATCAACGAGCCTGAAGAGCGAGAGAGACAGAATAGCAGCTCAGGGGAATCTCCGCAGTAAAAACGGATTAACGTACCAACATTAAAATTTATATACATGCATTACTAATGTTAAGTAAAACACTGTCTGTTCCCCTAAAAGAACTCACGAATCATATTTAAAGAGAATTATATCTAGTAGCAATTCATGTTTAAGTTGACAAACAACTTTTCACAGATAATTTTAACTATATCCAATAATTATGAATCCATTTATTAGGAATACCTTAATATAGAATAAAAGGTTATAATTATGATTGGTAATGTTTAATAAGTAACTAGAAGAAAGAGGTTATAGGAGAGTAAGCAAGTTTAGACAAAATAATAAATGATAGATTAATGTGCTAGTTCATATTGCAAGATAAATGTTGTATTTCTTTTCAGGAAATCATGAAAGTGATATCAATTGTAACAATTGCAAATAAATTAAGTTAATCTCGTAAAGTCTGGTGTACATTGTTAATTATTTGGAAGCACATAAGATGGAATACTAATGATATCAATTATGAAAGATTAAGATTTAGTATATAACATCAAGGGAATAGTAACAACGCCTTCTAAATCGCACATATCTAATGAATACATATAATTAATTCATAACAACACAAGGTAATTGTTATTTTTGGCATCCCATCATGGGACATTAATTATCATAATAAAGTAACGTAATATTTGACACCACAACAAGGTGAGGCTAAATTAATTAACTAATATAACACAACACAGTTATCGATATATTTGAAGCTCCAATCAGGGGGCTTAAGAAGGCCATAAATCACAATTCAATACTTACTTAAATCGATTAATTAATAAATTAACAAATTAATTAATTAACACAATAGAATATCGTTATATTTGACGCCCATAAATCCGGGCAACACAAAATAACGTTAAAGTAGAATTAGGTAGGATAAAATACACATCTTCTTCACATCATAGCTGCCTGTTCCGCCTTCAAAGATCCTGGTTCCAGCCATCTCTTCCTGTTTCTACCCACACACTTGTGTCATATACGTTTATATTTCCAGACTTTCTTTGACAGTCTTGAATCTGACTTTCTTTCTAGGCGTCTTTTCACCGTTTTTTGTAATCTTTTAGTATTTCATTCAAGTTAAAACTTGTAATTCTTCTCTTATACGGTCAAGTTTAGAACACCTTTTACTGTAGAACTCCTACAGGAGTTTATAACTCCTCTTACGGTAAGGTAAAATAATGGAGTATATCAATAAGTTGCAATTTCGCCCTTACACCCTATCATTAGGTTTACTGGCCAACTGTGAGTGTAATCGTAGACAGAAATACAGTACACTGTTCATTTACCTTTTATGTTTTAGATTAGATTATTAAGTACCGTAAAATAAAAAAATTAAGGTATATCGACATTTATAAATAAGCTGTCACAAAATGACGTTGAAGTACGTCTGATTTCGATGTCACACGTCAACACAAATGTTTTTCTTATTTCTCTACTGGCAGATTGTAAATAATTACTGAACTGATAATATAACATGTCACACGTAACGATTTATTTTTAAATTTGAAAGCGGTTTGTTATTTACGCGAGAATAATTTAATGACGTGGGTAAAATAAACAGATGGATAAAGGTGGAAATATCGAAGTCCCCCTCTCGTACTTACCCTCTCTTTTATCCTGAGGGGGTTGGTGGTATTTCATCAACATTCATCATAACAGACACATGTTCTTTCTGCAACATTTGTATTGGTTTGTCTATAGAACGTGCCGTTGCTGTGTTTAAGGCTTATTTATGCTAGAACGGGAACGGGCACGATACGGTACGTGACGGGGTTTGTGTTTATGCTATAGCAGGCCAACAACGGGCGGCCCACGTAGTAACAATCGTGACGCTGTGAACACACAGTATTATGTAATTTATGTAGTGAAATACATTAGTAGGCCTAATGACAAATTTTGTGTAAATTGAATTAACGGCTATCGCTGTAGCATTCGATGAAGCAAATGTAAACAGAAGAAACAGGAGGTGTGGTGTACACCCAACGTGGTCTAAAAGAGAATCTGAAGGTGAATACGCCACTCTATAGGGTCTCAATCAATTTCTCGTCGTCCATTGTGAATAATCCAAAACACTAAGTACACCACTCACTAAGTCTAGCAATAAACTGTGAACTGCTCGTTGATTCGTTTATGTTACAACGGGACGTGGAGACAACGTGACGGCGAGGTGACGGTGACAGAAAACTATCGTTAGCGTCGGGCGGCCAACGTGTACCGTACGGCACACGTCCCCGTCGCCGGCTCGTCCTGTCGTAACATAAATGCCCTCTATGAAATCAGTGAGATAAAACATCGACGTGTCTCATACGACACTTGTGCCGCATCCGGCTCGTTGTAGCATAAATAGGCCTTTAGTCTGTTGGAAATATTCCTCTAGGTATTTTACTTCTGGTATATCTTATACTTTCTATTTTCTATTTCGTCTGTTATTATATTTTGCCCTTGCAGGTCTCGCAGTATGGAAAAAGTCATTCTGTATTGCAACGATACAGCCATATTGAGCATTATTTTAAATAAATATAAAATTTGTAAAATTAATATAAGTTTGGGGTAAATGGACAGGTCTGGGATTGTAAAAATGTTTCATTGTTATACTAGGGGAGAAATTAACCTGTTTCAACAGGCAAGGAACACCTGCTCGATTGTATGTGTGTTACACGTGTATCTTGTGTGTGGTAGTGATGCATGTACAGACAGGAATCTCAGCTACCCTCCCCAAGTAATTAATAAAATAATTATTTTATTCACTGTGTGAAAACTAATTAGTGTATAAACAAACAAAAGGCACCAAAGTGTGTGTAAATTTTATAGTTATCCACAGTATGAAAATGACGTTAATAGGACACACTACGCGAAGACAGTGCGAAATAAACGTGCCAAAAATACGCAAATTACCCTAAGACGCTCAAATTAATACAGTGAGTGCTTAATCAAATTAGCTATGATTTGTGCTATCTCGATTCCGTGCAAAACATTGCCATTTGCAAAAAATTCCAAATATATGAAAAGGTTCAGGAGTAGGGGCTAGCATGTGATCTGCAGGTCTCGACAAGATGATTTCGGAACCAACAGGTGCGGAATCTCGAGAGGGTATAAATTAAGGGTTCGACTGAAAACCCTTCTCTTCATTTCAAGACACAGTTGCAGTCGGACACGCTGTCCGTCGGCAGAACAGTTTTATTTTATTACAAGTCTCATCTATGAACGAATAAAGACGTTCAGTAATTATGTTTACGATAGTTCGGGAAACGTAAAGTACCGGGACCGTTTAAGTCAGGAGAGTAGCTACGGAGAAGCTACAAGAGCGACGCGGGATGCTGGACGTTCGGAGATGCTTTTGAAATGCCTAACCGACGACTGAGATCCACCTTGCAGCAGACAGTAATTCTCTGGGACGGACCACACACTGCTGGAGAACGACGCTGGACTCTGGACATATCCAGGACCACGCCAAGCCAGGAATAACAGAAACACAACTCTGGACAATGCTGGACCCCGTCAATAAGTCGTAATATCATCAAAACTTGAGGTGACATGCATAATGCATTTATAAATGATTTTTTAAAAGAGCTCATAAAGACTATATAAAAAGACAATAAATTAAAACAAAAAAAGTTTATAAATAGAAATAATATATTAGAATCTTAGATAAATGTTTTAGTCGTAAGAATGAGCGATCGAATATAAAGAAATATAGAAGAAAAGAGTTAAAATTTGTGATCAAAGTAAATAATTGAAATGATTTGATATTTACATTTTGTAGAAAAGAATAATTAAAATTTTGAATATTAAAACAAATGCCAGTCTAAGAGTAATGAATATAATTTTAAATTTATTTTTTTGAAATATTGGTATAGACTGAGCAAGCTGAGGTCAGATCTGAATTAAAAGAAGTCTATTAAAATTACATTTAAATTCTATTTGTTTTAGTAAATCAAATAGAATAAATGTCTAGATTAAGATTATTAACATGTCTAGATTGTAAGAGTGTTTTAAATGTGTGTAACACGTATAGCGTAAGCGATAAACATCTAATAATGAGTGATATCTCGATCGGAGAGTATTAACAATGTTTTATTATTTATAATGCTTGATAAAACAATAAATATGAATTTTTAACTACTCATAAATCTACTACTCTTATTATAGTTACACCTGGTATTGTTATAATTACTTACAACCTGCATATATAATTGTGTTGTTATATAATTTTGTTGCCCGTTAACTTGGGGCTCGACACACTTACATTTAATCATATGTATCGTTGTATAGAATTGTCGTCCCAAAGAACGTGGGGCTATACAATTTAAAATACATTTAAATTTGTTCACAATTTATGTATACGGTATTTACCGTAGTAGTATTTTACACAAGACGCTCTGAGAACATGTAAACCTAGGGTTACCAGTTACCACATGACCTAGGTGAAAAAAGAGGACAACCTGAAAATTTAACAGGATGATCGTTACTTTACGGATCCAAAAAAAATTTGACAGTAAAAACATTATACATTATGGATAAGAAGATATTCATGATTAAGTTAAGCATTTTTGCAGAGTTTGTACAATGTACAATTTAATATTTGTGATAAAACAAGAAAATGTTTACAAACAAAATTTAAAACTATTAGAAATGGAACTTACATAGGAAAAGAAT
The DNA here is from genome assembly GCA_034769895.1 of Magicicada septendecula. Taxonomy (NCBI): domain Eukaryota; kingdom Metazoa; phylum Arthropoda; class Insecta; order Hemiptera; family Cicadidae; genus Magicicada; species Magicicada septendecula. Next base: position 742,849,749 of record CM068368.1, on the reverse strand, counting down.
ATTTGCTATATTTGTTTTTAATCAGAGCAATAATTGATTTAATACTAATCAGTCTGAATCGGACTCAGTCTAAATATTCAATTGTGTCTTGGTGGTGCCAATGGTATTTGTCAAATGAACCAATTCCCATCAAAAGTTTTTAATTTTCGAATAAATAATCATAAAGCTGAACACATGAACGACTTTTAAATTCTAATTGCCTACAACTTATAACCACCACTAACTATACTCGGAATGTCCACGAAAATAAGCAACTCAATTCAGAACTATCAATAAACTTAAACACTCACGAAAGTAGACGCGTATTAGAATTGCAGAATACGCGGGAAAGAGCTGTAGGCAAGCAGCATAATATGACGCCAATGGTTGTTAGCATTTCTGAGCGGCGCCGCTGGGAGCGCTCTTGCGCGTGACAACATTTTTAGTTTTACGGAAAAAGAGAACATTTCCCGTTTTTTGAAAATACTCCCGGACAGGTTTTTAACACTAAAATAGAGGACGTATGGTATCTGCAATCTGCGTAAAGAGAACATCTACACATTTTCATATTTTTCATGAGACGCATAACATTTTTACGTATTTTGGTATGATTGACATGAAATATTATTCTGAATATGTCTTATTGGTTAGGTCCTGAAAATGTAAGAGTTTAAAAATTTTCAAAGACTTGTACTATCTGTAGATAGATATTTTTGTTTAAACGTACGCTCTCTGCAGAAATCAAAAATAAAAACACATAATTTTCAGTAAGTCAACTTAATTTCGCCACGAATAAGTGGCATATCATTAAGTAACTTATTTTAGTCTTGCTTAATGTCTTTTTTAATCATTTTAACACATTCCAAAAATAGTTAAATGCTAAAAAAGAAACGAAATTTTTTTTTTAAGAAAGTGCTACGCGTCAACGATCGACATGACAGTGATGTATGAAGAGACACTTAGAGAGGATGTGTGTACAAAGGAGTGTAATTGCCTTCAACGTCGACCTACATGTATTATGGACGCACCATAAATCTATAGTAGCAGATGTACGCTTGGAGAAAACTAAGGGTAGTCTTACTAAAGTAAATACGAAAACGCCAGAAAGAATGACGCTTATTGAGCGAGACTACACCCGAGGTGACGAAACTCATTAACTGAGCAAACGTACGCTTGGAAAAAAGAGGTGAGTGAACGCTAACTTAACAGCTGTACGACAGAAACAACGAAGGGATGCTCTTACTGAAAGGCAACACTAAAGGCCATAGGGGAAGACAATGCTAAGATACCAAGAAGACCACACGACAGAGGTAAATGAACGAAATAATGAGCAGCTGTAAGATGTTTTGCTAAGATCCATACAAAAACCCCGGTGAGAGTTGGTAATAGTATTGTCCGGGTACAACTCGTTTAGCAGTTAAATACAGTAGTGTTACCAAAAATTTCAAATGGTTTATAAGTATGTAACGTAAAATTTTTATCTTATATTAATCTCTAGATGGTCGGAAATAGATTTAACTGATAATTTTGAATCAATATATTTATATTATTTTAATTCATAGTGTGACTGCTGTTTTGAAAACGAGCCAACTTGTATTACATCACTACGGCACTAATAACTACCAAAATTAGCATTTCCAGTTGTAGTTTCCGTCTTACTCTAGTAAAATGACAAAGCTTTCAAGTCCTTATTTGGAAAACATCATCATAAACTAATAAAAACTATTTTAACATGTGATGAACCTTTAAAGACATAATATTTTAATGAAATCAGTTTCCATTTATTATTATTATCGTCATTTTTACAAAATTTTGTTCAGAGTATTAACTATAAATATTGTTCATTCTTAGAGCTCATTTGATAAAATTTTTCAAAAGTGTGTTGATTTCATATTGAATAAATCTGTCAGATAACAGGTTTTATTGACACTTCAAGTAGGTGGCAGCTGCTTTTCCAAGAACTAATACGCCAGAACTGTTTGCATAACTTTTACCTGCTAACTTCACTTTATTCAAGCAGATTAAACTATGGTCTGATTATAAGCGTGGTCATAAACTGTGGTATGACTGTGGTCATAATTATCCACATTTATCACAGCTTTTTTCTTTTTTACAGGAGTACGAGTAACAAAAATATGAAAAAATTATATTAAAAAATAAAATTCTGCTTACTAAAGATATAACTAAAGTTATTGGTATAACCAAAGATATTTACAATAAAAAGTCCATATCTAAAAATGCGAAAATAAGGCATTACAGTACAGTAGTGAAGCCAGAATGCCTATATGCAAGTGAATGTCTAGTATTGAATTATAATTTAGACTAACTAGAAATATTGGAAGGACGAATTATTAGGAAAATATTAGGCCCACGAAAAACTTCAGAAGGTTGGAAATTAAGAAGTAATGATGAAATATATCAAAGTATAGAAAATATAACAGAAACAATGAGGAAAAGAAGACTATTATTTGTTGGATATTTATATAGAATGGACGACAATAGGATGACAAAGTAAATCTTCAGATATCTGTGGGGGAAGAAGTCAACATCAAGTTGGATTAAAGAAGTCCAAAAGGATTTAGAAAAAAATAATATACACGCAGAAGAATCAACTGACAGAGACGTTTTTCGGGCCAAAGTGTTGAAAATGGAGGGAGTCCATGGTAGGAGAGAGAAAAACGCAGGTTCAAAGTGGACTGAAGACAGAAAGAAGAGACACAGTGAGAAGATGAAAGAATATTGGAAAAAAGAAAAGAACAAAGAGTAAAGAATTGAAATTGGCATGTGATCCTTAGATGGCCGAAAAAAATCTGCTTAATACTGTTTAATACAGACGTTTCGGAAATAAAACGAACATAACATGAGCAACAATACAGTATAGGCTGAAGACAGTGGACAACAAAGCAAAGGCGACAGTAGTGAACTTCGTGAAGGACTAAGTGACGTTTACTGCAAAAAGAGGACTTACGACACACATCCTCTTTCTGCAGTAAACTACGTTATCTACTGACACATTTGACCACTTACTTTAATCAAAGACGTCATATTTCCATATGTCTACAGCATATGTGAAAAAATTGCGAAAATTAAATTTTCTTATGACGAAAATGTCACATGCATATCCCCTTTCCGCAGTTGCCGGTTCATGTACAAGTAGACTCATAATTTGAAAGCTCCAATTCTTGTTAGCGAGAGAGAGAGAGAGTGAGGTGGGGGGAGGGGGAAAGATAGCCTAAATAATTAATTAACAGTTCCATTAGTAGTATTTGGACTGTCCAGTAGATTACTTGAAACTGGATGCGGCCGTTGTTTAATTAAGCATAGAAATCGTGTCAGCAAAACAGAAGCTAATTTAAAAAACCAAATTAAAGGAATACACAGTAAATAAAAAGAGGCAGTTTATTAGCAACGGGAATATAAGGAAAGTTTTATTCGCTGTTACATAATCTGCCGGCCTGTGTATGTGAAATGTTACACTTTAACGAGCTGTAACACACCCAAGGCGAGAGGACTGTTTCAGGAATGGCAACCATTTATTTAATTAGTTGAAACACACAGACACACACACATCACATTTGAAAGCATCATATTTACGATCTTATCGTATTTCAGACTGTCTATTAAAATCGAATGACGTCAATTCCAGTAAAGTAACACATCACTTTAATTTCATCATGTTCGAAAAGATAATTAACATTTTTGGCAGATAATCTAAATTATTAGTATAAATGTGTTTATCGCTGTATCACCATAACGCTTGTTTGATAACAAATGTCAAAATGCGAACTTCCTGCACATTAAGCTATCCAAAGGTTACGTGAACAAACGATATGCTTCCCTACTTCCTTGACTGGTTTCACAATCTGTAGATTCAATTTCACATTTCTCTCGCCTTTCTTCACCTGTCATCCTGTCACTTGTTTACATTAAGTTCCGACCTATGTTTGTGTGTGTTGTGGTCAGTGGCGGCTCAGAAATTTGCGAGACCCCAGGCGACTGTTTTTTGAGAGATTCTCCAACTTACGAATGGAGAAGAGGACACTGATTAGGGTAAAGCGAGGAGAGATGGCATAGGTAGGAGAGTTGGCACCCCTGTATGTTTAGGCGTGGTGGGAGTCCGAATGGTTTGGAAACCGACTGTGAAGGTCAAGCGTCGCAGTCTGAGTAGTTAGTTCAATCTGTGAGTGTGTGTGTCACGAATTGTGTCTGTTTTTCTACTTTTTTTTAGTCGTATTCACTTAGGTAAGTGGCTCAATTTTTGTAGTAGTTTTACACTTTTTTTGGTAGCATAATTTAGTTGTAAAATAAGTGGTACCTGGGCTCAAATTTACAAATTAGGATGATCTTAAACCATGTATTCAGTGCCAGTTACAAACTGACATGCTTCATTTGGCGCATAAATAGGTGGGCCATCTCTCCTACCAGTTTAGTAGAGTTCGCCCACATTACATAGTAGGAGAGATGGCTCACTCTTGTATTTGAGTATACGGGAGGAGAGATGGCACATTTGAAAATATTTTAGGAGTAGGAAGTAAACTTAAAAACTAAAGTCAATTGGTACTCTCTTGTTTTTAGGTACTCCAAAATGCCCAATATTTACGTAAGGAAGAGTAATCGAGGGTCTTGGTCAGAAGAAAGTCTTACATTTGCTATGAATGCTGTCAAAAATAAGGAAATGAGTATTGGTAAACCATCGAAATCCTACGGCATACCGAAGACTACCTTACGTAACAGACTGGCATCCGCTGATTCACGAAAGAAATCTATGGGACCTTCAAGCCAACTAGGTGACGAAGCTGAAATGAAGTTAGCAAATCACATCAAACAACTGCAGTCAGTCGGATTTGCGCCAACTAGGTCTGACGTTAGAAGTATAGCCTACGATTTGGCGGAATTTCTAGGTAAAAATCACACATTCTGCAGCAAACAACAAAAAGCCGGAAAGATCTGGCTCCAGTCGTTTCTAAGAAGAAATAAAGATATTTCTGTTAGAAAAGCAGAGGGAGTAAGCCGCAGCAGATTAAGCGGTATGAACCGGCAGGAGGTGGACAAGTACTTTGATCTCCTGTCTAAAGTTATTTACGATAACGATCTCTCTAATAAACCTGGTTGTATATGGAACTGCGATGAATCTGGTGTGCAGATGAATAATGACCCAGGTGAGAGATTGGCAGAGAAAGGGAGCAAAAACGTTGCGGTAATAACGTCCGGTGAAAGGGGGGAAACAATTAGTATATTGGCGTGTTGCAATGCAGAGGGGATTTTTATTCCTCCGTATTGCATTTTCAAAGGCGTCTACTCAAAACCAAAATATTCATATGGTGCTCCACCCGGTACTGTCATTAAAATGAGAAAAGAAAGTGCATACATAAGTAGTGACCTTTTTAAGGAATGGTTTCTGAACCATTTTTTGCCAAGAAAACAGGCTGGAATAAATCTTTTAATTTTAGATGGACATGCAGCTCATATGAGTATCGAGGTCCTTGAATTGGCCAGAGAAAATAATGTCATTATATTATGTTTACCGAGTCACACTACTCACTACCTCCAGCCCTTAGACCGTGCATTTTTTGGACCATTTAAGAGAATGTTCAATGAGGCTTGTAATAATATGATGAAAAACAAACTTGGCCAGGGAAGGTTAGGTAGAGAAGATTTTGGGAACCTTCTTTCCATAGCTTGGAACAGGTCTGCTACAATCCAAAACGGTGTTACTGCATTTCGTTCAACAGGGGTCTATCCTCTCAATAAGGAAGCAATACCTGATCACGCTTTTCTGTTAACATGTGACAAGAATCATTTGCCTACGGAAGATCTAAACCAAGAGCCCATTCCTAATGTGCCAAAACATATTCTTACAAGTCATTCCCCTCTTCCTTCCACCTCAACAGCTTCCCATTTATTGCACTCTAATAATTCTCCTCATAAGCTTTCCAATAATTGTTCAACACCTACAAAAACCATTGATCCTGCAACGACTCCTACCAGAGTTTTGAAACAGATTTTGCCTATTCCAAATGCTTTCAAGCCATCTCTATCAAAACGAAAACAAAGTGCCCAAAACCTGACTGATAAGGAATATGTTGAACAAAAAAAGAAGAAATTACGGCTCAAGAATAAAAATGAGCAAAGAAATCAACCAAATATTCGATTGAAAAAAGAAAAACATGCTGAAGGTGAAAAACAACATCAGAAAGTAAAAAAGCGTTTAAGCAAGAAGTTTGAAGATTTCTCTTCTACCTCAGAGGACGAAATGGAAATTAATCTTCTCTCAGAGCATGAAAGTGAAGATTTTGATGTCAATGAATGTGTGGAGTGTTTAGAAGACTATTCTAAGACACAATCCAATAGTGATTGGATAAAGTGTGTGGTGTGTACAAGGTGGCTTCATGAAAGTTGTTCGATTTACGAAGACAAGTGTGCTTTATGCGGAAGAAAAGAAAATCAGAATAGAAAGCTATCACAAAAGAAACAATGTAATTTAAAAAAATAAGTTTTATCACTTATTAATTTTATGTAATAATTTGTCTTGTTTGTTTGAGATTTAAATTTAAAAACATTTTTAGGTAATATTTTATCATAATTGTCAATATTTGTAAAACTACTGTAAGTAATATTTGATAATAATACATTATTATGACGTGACTACAAATGTTTTACTGAAAAACCACAATTAACCAATAATTTTTTACTGTGCCATCTCTCCTACACCACTTGAGCCATCTCACCTACCCCATTAGGAGAGATGGTCCAAAGATACTGTTTCAAATAAGTTGTTGAAACGTTAAGTAAGCTTTGTTAAATGGGGTTTGCATGTATAAAATGCACAGAAAACGTCTATACCTATGTACTAATATTATTAGTTACTTAAAAATGGTTGAAATATTAATTATTTTCGTATTATTCGAAAAGTGGGCCATCTCTCCTCGCTTTACCCTACATGCAAATCAATAATCACGTTAATATGTTTATTGAGACTCGTTATTGAATCACGTTATATTAACAGTGAAAGTAAAATTATGATAAAATCATTTATACAGTTTAAACTATAAGCAATTATACAGTTTGTGTGTACAAAATGTAGGCACCTTATAAAACTACTCTCCTGCTTTTAACAGTACTGACTGTATCAATGACGTCAGAAAGGCCAGTTTTGAAGTAATGCCACTTTCAGTCGATAAGATCGCAAGTGAAGACAATCACTCTTGAGATAGAAAAGATAATGTACAATCAAATTTAACTTTGAAGACAATCGTTCAGCGGTCACCGGTATGGTCAAAAGAATTCTTAGAACCCACATAGCTTGAATAAACATTTCTTGAACTGTTTTAAATCACTCTTTCCAACGAGTCATCAGTTTCTAAGTCTTCTTGTGGAGTTATGACAAACCCTTTTCAGTTCTCGATACATGCGGCAGACGTGAGAAGCAGCTGTTATGTGGTTACGCCTCATACACACTACATAGTAGCCTACATTTGTTATGAGTGGTGTGTATTAAAACTCTTACACAGTCTGAAAAATTGTGTAATACCTAAAACAATGCTTTATTACTAATCACCAAACCTATTGTACTTGTATTAAGTTAATTTTCAGTATTTGTGGAAAGAAAATTCAAATACTCAGGCCTAATATATGCAAATTGAGAGGTCATAGCCGACGCTGTGTTCGCCTGTGTAGAAAGGGCCACCTTCAGTGGCGTATCTAGAATATGGCTTTTGGGAGGTCCGGTGTCGGGTCGGCTTCATACAATAAGAAAAAACAAATTAAGACTAACTCAATCGTACAATCTTTACGGTGGCTGAAAACGCGTGACAACATCCTGAAATCAGTCCCTTAAAAGTAAACGGTAATACAATAATAAAAATACACGTTATTGAAACATTGTTATAACATACTTATTGACTGAAGTGATTTTTCTATATTTCGTATTTCAGACGTATACCCTAATGCTGTGTAATAAACCTGTTTGTATATTTTAAAAAGAGCTACTATACTATATTAGCGTACATAGCTGGAAAAATAAAATAAAAACGCATAAAAATTAAGAGATTAACCAGGTTTGTCAACTTTTTCGACCCTCTGGGGGGGCGGTCCCGTTCCCCCCCCCCGTAAATACGCCCCTGACCGCCTCTGCTTGTGGTTTTGAGCGAAGTTTAGATTCATCCTTGTGCTGTCCAGAAAATTTTATAATTGTTTACAAAGCCAAAAACTTATAGGCAACATACTAAGCGACATAAATACTTATAGCGAGTAGGCAAAAACTTATAGCGACATAATAAGTCATTCCTTGAAATCGATTCACTCAATATTCTTACCACTGCAGTTTACAAGTAATGACGAAATGAAAGGATTTCATATAATATTAGCATAAAAAGAATTTCAGCATACTATCATATTGGATCACAAGCTCGTAGATCATTGCCTAACTTTACCTCCCTTATTTCCCTTGTTTCTACTTTCATCTTTCAATTTTTCACATCAATTCTGTCCATGTGGAATACTCTTTATTTTTTTCTCAGAATACCATTAATGGTACGAAGTCGTCAATATTACTTTCTCGAGTCCATCTCGAGAATTATTATTTAATAACGTTCATACTTCTATGTTCTGAAATGTCCATACATAATTTCTGTTGAATCGTATATTAAATGACGAATACAAAATGAAAAAGCGTCTGTACTGACACAGAGTGCCAATTTCTCATTTTGTTTGCAAAGTAGTAGCATTTAATATTTGTAAACGTGAGAATTTTTTCATTATTACTAATACCAAACTAATAAAACAATTATTTAACAACAGTAAACAATAGTAAATCATATTTTATGTATACTATAGTGAAATAAAACAAAACACTTACACATGCAAGTTATACACGTCTCGGCTTCTCGTAAGTTATTCGGTCAAGTGACCGACGCCATCGAATTCGCCGGCTTTCGATATGTTACAATATCGTGGCTTCGAACTTGTCCAAATCAACGCATGTGGAGCCGCAGACTTCGGATATTTGGTGTTTCCCAATCTGCGTATTCGTGTAACGAGGAGTCGCTCCTAAAGTCTTTAGTGACTGGAGTGAGAATACGCAGGTCAGGCAAGACCCTGGGTATCGTTGACCTACGACCCAAACAGGGTTATAAATTTCAAGAATTCCTATCTCAATTAGTCAAAACATTCCTTCAAATATTGTGCTTCTACATGCTGTTGACAGGTGCACTGTTGTGGTGTAAGATGTGTGAGTTGCTGGAGTAATTCGGGTCGTTTTGTCTACAGTTTGTACACGTTGTCAGTGCATCCAAACAATAGTCTGATTGCCTTGTACTTAACTGATACGAATTAGTTACGAACAATTCCTCAAACGTTAAATAGAATTTGCAATGAAGTTTTAACTTTTGATTAGAACTTAGTCGAGGCGTTTTTATCGAGGATACTTGCCGGTTCGTGTGTTTGCCATAATTGGCAAACATCGCAATCATCTTAAAATTATGGGCTGTAGGATAATTGAGTGTAAAATTGAAGACAGTCACTAACACTTATCTACCGAAGTCACAGTAGGAACTGCTCTGTGAAATGTCCAACCACATGAAGTAATGAGGCGTATTGCGATTTTGTAGCTATTTCAAATAGCGTCTTTTTTGCCGATGATACTGTTTAGTTCGTTATATTTTACGTCCATTCCTCTCTGCCTTGTGTTGATACAGATTCTCTGTTAGTTGCCTGTCAAAATTATCCACATGGGTAAAAAGTGATACGTGTGGAGCCAAAAAGAATTTCTCGAGTGAGCATTAAGGGTGCAATAAAAATAAACCCAAGAAGGCTATTTTACAAGCTCCTCTATACTTGAGGCATCTGCCTCACAGTCATACTGTAGTCGTAAGAAACAGTTCTAGTATTGAGCATATCTCTTTTTAACTTAGACCATAAGCATTCGATGTCTTGTTGGTGGATCGCTCTGTTCTGTTCTGTGGAACTACAAAATTAAACCTATTCTTTACACAGAAATGGTTGAGTTTGCGTGTTTTAACTTCCTGTAGCCTCTCCAGCTGTCCGTTACTATTGTAGTGCGAGTTGATACAAACTGTTAAACAACATTCAAGAGTGTATTAGTGTCCCCCTTCTCTACAATTTTGAGGAAACATTTCTTTGATTCGTTGTCTATTCCCCTACAATCCACTTATTTTTGTTATCTTTCCTCTGTTATATTTTCGGGTCCGTATATAAGGAACTATATACTGAACTCCGTATATAAGGAACAAAATGATGAATGTGAGGTAATACTTGCAGGTAGGAGAAGAAGTTGTAAAACTTTTCCCAAAGACTTCTCGAGGATCACGTTTATTGAAGGCCCATTGTTCACTCAAGAACAGTTTTTGGCCAGACACGTATCACCTTTTCCCATCCTCAAGTATCTAGTTTCTTCGGATTGTGGAATATGGTTTTTGTTCCACTCACTGACGTCTTGGTTTGTTTCATGAAGGTAACATAATAGAAGATTTGTTTTTGTTTCCTTTAATTTTCAATTTAAATCATATTTGTATGATGTTGCATCGCCTACGAAGCAGCGGGCGCATTGGTGTTGATACCAGGACCTCTGTATCGTCTGAAAATCCATGAAACACGTGGTTCACATGAATGGAAGATACAGTCAAGCTACCGAAACATTTCATCGTGAAACTTCCGCTTTTACTTTGTTTTTTATGGGAAGTTGCGGTTACAATTTGTTTAAAAAAGTAATTATCTGGAAGCTCGAATTATACAATGGCAACACTGTTGAGCAATCAAGGTACTTACTTGGTAAAATAACCCCGTGTGCCAGACTTATTAAAGGATTGTTGTATATCAAAAAATACGGGAAGGAGTGTTTCTTCATGTCAGTCGCTGTTGTTTGGATTTTGCTAAACAACGCTAAACGTTAACACTGCTGTATTGGAGAATGTTGATACCAAAACCCAAACTCGTGGTCCAGAAGCCATTCTAATTGTGTCTAGTTTTCCTTCAACCGTTTTAGTACAGATTATCTCAGCACCTTTGAAACGACAGGCTGCACGCAGTCTGATATGACTGCGCCTCGTCTCGGGCTTACAGCGTTTGCGTATTAGTCGTCTAAAAGGCAAGCAGGACGAATCTTTAGTAGATTATTAAATCTAACAGTTGTTATCGCTTGGCCTGTTTCGTTTCCAAGCAAAAAAAATGTTTAATCGCCCGATGTCAGTTATATTAGAAGTATTTACCGGGCTGTTTGGCCGTGGTCCAGAGTTTACAAACAAAACAAACGTTTCAGCAGCAGCACTGGCTGCCATCTTCAGTGTAAATTCGAGTCTACCTGAACGCGGGGTGTCAAACGTTAGGCCCACAGTACTGTGGTGAAGGCTGACGTTTGACACCCCGCGTTCAGGTAGACTCGAATTCCATCGAATTCCACTGAAGACGGCAGCCAGTGGTGCTGCTGAAACGTTTGGTTTGTTTTTAAATCCTGGACCACGGCCACGGTAAATACTTCTAATATAAATGTTTAATATACTTTAAAAATACATAAAGCTCACTAGCTCATCCCTGAACAGACGCATATTCAGGTAATGTTACAAGTTAAGAGAGCAAATATGTGAACCTTTTAAAAAATAAGTAAAAACTACCTGTTTGTGCTATAGTATAAAACAAGTAACAATTAAAATCTTCATTTGGTATTACGCATAACTTGTAAAAATTTGTTTTCCGGCCACTGATGGTGTTTGATAAGAGTGACGTTTACGACTTTAACCTTCAAGTTATGCAACCGTACATTTTGAAGCGTACATGTCCACGTGAACATAAAACCGTAACATCCCCGATGACGCAAATTGGTACAGTTAAGTGATGAACTAGGCGTGATATGGGAACGATAGGGAGTCATCTGGGTGTCAATTAGTCGGCGGTACGGCGCTGGCGCACGTGATTGTGTTGGTGCGACGTAGTAATGTTAACGGCGATAAACTGTTTTAGATTTCCAGCTGATAGCATCTGACTGATGCAAACCAACGTGAAATTTTACGTATGGACTGATGCCTTAATCTCAACAAAACTAAAGCGAGAAATCGATCTATTATAATCGCGTATTTATGGCGAAATTAGTTACGCTGTTAACGAGACACAGAAAATTCCGTACGGGTTAATTTATTTCTTGCATTAAACGCTGAACTCAATCTTCTTGTCGGGAATTGGTATTCAGTCGTTAAGTATAATTAGTGGCGTAATTATTGCTTGTGCGCAGTGCATGTAGTACGCCTTATAGGCTGTAACATGTATGCTGGCGTGGTGCAATAAGCTTTCGACAATAAATTAGTAGTTAGTGTTTTGTAAAGTCTAAAGTAGTCTAAAATCTAAAGTTCAGTACTTATCTTTAATGCATTAACGTATCTATGTAATCACATTAACATGTAGCGCAAAAAGACTGTTCAGACCATGTACTGTTCTTGAGGTGGATTATTGAAAAGAGTGTGTAGAAAGTATCGACGAATTATTTGTACGTAACGAAAGCATTAAAGAAGTGACATGAGTTATAGAAACGGTAGCAGAAAACATGGAAAGAGGGCAACTAACTTGGTAGATGCGTGTTATCAAATTGTGAGGCACCAGATTACATAAGCAAGCCTTCGAATGGAAGCGTCAGGAAAGGAGAAACGTATGACCTTTATGAAAATCGCGGCGTGAAGGTGTTCGGAAAGCTTCGGTGGCAAGGAGCGGTAAGGAAGATCAATATGAGAATGAGAATAAATGTAGCTGGAAAGCGGTAAACTTTTGTGGCAAGGAGCAATAAGGAATATTAATACGAGAATGGGAATGAATAGAGGAAAAAGCTGGAAAGCGGAACGATTCGGTAGCAAGAAGCAGTAAGAAAGATCAGTATGAGAATGGGAATGAATGGAAAAGAAAGCTGAAAAGCAGAAAGTTTTGGTGGCAAGGAGCGGTAAGGAATATCAACATGAGAATGGAAATGAATGGAGGAAAAAGCTGGAAAGCGGAACGATTCGGTAGCAAGGAGCAGTAAGAAAGATCAGTATGTGAATGGGAATGAATAGAAGAGAAAGCTGAAAAGCGGAAAGGTTTGGTGGCAAGGGGCGGTAAGGAAGATCAATATGAGAATGGGAATGAATGGAGAAGAAAGCTGGAAAACGGAAAAACAACAACTTTCCCTAAACTTGAAGAAGGGATTAAGAAGGTAATCAAATTGTCTTGAGGACTCCTGTTGAAGTTATTGATGCAGATCTGAATTGATCAGTTCTTGCAGATGTATAGAAATAAACACTATTCACTTTCATTAGACACAAATTTTGTAAAAGAATGATATTTAAAAGTTATGTCTGATACACTTGCGCATCGTGTGTTTTTTTCTAATCATTCAGACTAAGAGTGCTTGTGAAAGTGATCTTATAAAAGTGTTGATTCTTTTTGCATGTCAATTTAACTTAACTACTCGTCTGGAAGCTAACAACTGATATTGGGTGTAAGTGAAAAGTTGTAACTTAACTACTCGTTTGGAAACTAACAACTGATACTGGGTGTAAGTGAAAAGTTGTGACGACAGTCTGTGTCCAGCATTATTCGTCACGGTGGGTCGCCATTGGACATGTCACGAAAGGCGTAATTCGTTTTAATAGTCCGAATGATAGAACAAGAACGCACTGAGTAATTACTGAGCACTTCGTTAATTTACAGTCAAGCGTGTCTGTTGCCATCCTCTGTTCACGTGTCTCATATTGTAACCTCGTGCAAACATATCCATTTTCTTCTTCCTCTGGCTCCTCCAACAGAGGGAAATAAAGACTATATGCTAAAAATTTCATTTAAAAAATCAAAAAAATAAATCTGGTTTTCAAGACGTTTTCGCAGAGTGATCATGCCTTCAAACTGAGTAAATATTTTTTTAATATTTATGTTTTTGGTTTTTAGATATTTAGGTTTTGTGAATTACAGGTTTTAAGTCGTATTGAATAATACGGTTTTACCGTATATACTAATTGCAGTAGAACTCAATATACTGATCCTTTCAAATGAAACTAAAGTTTTACGCAAAGTTGAATATCTGTTAGTTGAATTACCTTAGTTGGCTGTATGTTATCACTTACTCCTTTTTTCAAAAACATGATAATTTATGAACAATATGTAAAACGCCTAGCACTCGCGATTCATGTGCGCGTGATCCCGGGTTCAATTCCCGGTGGAGGCTCAGTACGGCGTGCACTTAGCGTCGTGAGGCAAAACTGAGTAGACCTGAGATAACAACGGCGCCTCCTGGCTGTGAATACCGCAACTAGCGGTTGTCGACGCGTTGTACTAGCCATGCAACCGTCCCACTAAACACAAAAGCCGTGCGGTATGCCTTGTTCCTTAACGGACTGGTGAGCAGAGGGTTTTTTTAAATGTAAACGGTGCAGTGTGTAACATATTTCTCACTGCGATATCACTATCATATTTCTCATGTTTTACTTTTATAAATTTGAAAATAGGTACTGGGAATGTCTCAAAATTCTTTTTTATTTTTGAAAGCAGGACAAACAAATTTCCTTACGAGACTATTTCATGGTGAAATAGTCGCAGTAGGTATTGGAGTGAAGCTGTTTTGACAGGTTTTATATCTTGTACTGTGTTAATTAACTTTTAAATTTTTATAGTTTCTTTTATTATATATATTTGAAACAATTTTTGCAATAAGCAAATAGTATTGCGAACATTTATTTAAATTTCGTACGTCATGGTCTTGAACTGGCTTAATGTATCACAAGTACTTTTTGTTATACAGTACTCAGTTGGTATGTGAGTGCGTTATTAAATTCGTTGAAGTTAGGCTTACTAAATTCAGACCTGCACGCACATTGCCATTACGTCACCTGTGAAATACGGATCTGAAAAGAAAACTGACCGCAGTGGAAATGGATTACCTGAGACGTAGTGCTACAAGCCTAACGAAGAAGTAAGAACCATTATGGCTGGAAGAAAGACCACTGTAGAACGAATCGAGAGGCAAGGATTAAAACGATTTGGTGGATATCTATTAAGAATACCAGACGACCGACGGCCAAAAAAGAAATGCCAGTGAAAACCTCTGTTATTAAGAAAAAAAAGGAAGACCTCGGCGGCCTTAGAGTGAAGGAACCACGAATGCTATAAAAACTGCGAAACTAGGAGTTGAATATGCCTTAGAGAAGACGGGCTGCTATATGCCGTAGCCTATACATTCAGTTTCCATAATATATGTGTATAATGAAAACGATTATTATTATAATGGCTCCAATTATTATAGGTGCTCTGTTATTAATATAACATTCCATTTAGAGAATATTACGATCACATGTTCGTTACTATTTATTTTTTAAGTCGATGTGTTTATTGCTACTTTCGTAGTTTAGATACATACCATACATATTTTACGGAAAGAGATAGGCCTATTCTAAAATCATCCATGTCCAACACAGTTTTTGAAGTAAAGCCAACGTACTGACGGACATGGCAATGTAGTTGGGATTTGATACAAGAATTCAATTTTCAATTATTTAAATAATAATATTATTAAATATTAAATAAATAACCTAATCCTTGAAGTGAAAAAGAAGAAGAAGAAGAAGACTAATTAAATAACACCTAATGTAAACAATAATATATATCAAAATAACATTAAATAACAATTTGTATAGTAAATATTTGTTTGATGTTCTCTTTACAAGCTACACGTAAAATAGGACAGGATTCTATAAAATAGCCTAATATAGGATTTTGTCTGGTAGGCCTATATTTTTGAGTACTCTTGTGTAAGTAAGATGGTCATTTGTATGGTTAGCAGACATTATCGCCGGTAGGAATGCTAGTAATATGTGCGCGCGCGCGTGTAATTAGTTAAAGTAATTATAAGGAAGGTAAACATTGTAACATTGTAATCTAAATAATGAAGTTAACAGCATTGAAGCGGTTTTTATAATAAGTCATTAATTATTAAGTCATAATTTTTTTGAAGAGGTTATAATAAGGTTTATAACCTTGTTTATAATAGGGTTTCGGGTCAAAATGTCAATACTTTATTGTTGTGAAGGCTTTATGTATGGTTGTTGTTTACAATATCTTTCTTGAAATAAAATATAATTAAAACATTTTTTTATTCATTCATTAACATATATTTTCAAGACGAGATCCGGGACCATGGCCTTAGAAGTTAGAGCACATGGCCGGTGGTCCTATGGTTCGTTTATTGGGAGTTTTCACCCTTCACCCTGATGCACAACACCTCAAGGTGGTGCGAAATGTACGGCACACTTCGTCTGCACAGGAACTGACGGCTTGGGCACCAGCGTCGTGTGTTTAAGACTGGAGGGCCGACTAGTTTACCCGCCGTAATTCAGTGATTACTCTGTTTCCTCCCTGCCGGTAACGCCACGTCGTGGCAACGGTTTGACCGGTATCTAGGCCTATATGTTACTGATAGTTACTCTCCTATTGGTGATGCCTCCTGTATATCCCGTCAGTAGGTGTAGAAAGGGGGATTTTACCTACGCTTCCCCGAAAAACTGATATGGTTTCTGGTAGAGATGTCAAGACACCATTAAAACTGACCAGAACATTCGGGTTTGACCGGACCGAGGATGAGAAAAGCCAAGAGAAACCTGAACATACGTCAACCAAAGGACTATTCCGAAGCCTCCATAACGATGGTACGACAGCAATAACTATTATTTTACAGAAAAATTCCCTACTGTAGTGTGCTCTGTACGCTACCGCGCCTAGCGGTTGATAATGGAAACAACGTTGCTTATTCAAAAACGGATTATTTATTTTTTATTATTTTGTGGCGCCGATGTTGCTTACAGTATATTACGCTGAAATGACGTTTATCTCTTCGCTTGGCCAATTCGCGCAAAGATAAGTAAATAAATAAAGTGTCGGCAATACAATAAATAATAATCGATAATTGGTTTGTTAGTTTTGAAGTTTTTGTACGACAGACCAATACTGGATATTTCTGGTTGTTAAGATAATGTCAGCAAATTACATAGAAATTGAAGTGCATTCTCTCGTTCAGATAAGTCTATAGTACTTGAAACTCTCTACAAAGATTTCATTAGAAGCACGTCGTTTGTCTTTTCATGTTTACTCCTTACTTTTTTGCTACTGTATTTTTGTGTCTGTATTACTGGTGCAATGTTAAATGGAACAAGGAAATTAGAAAATCGTTTTCCACTGTCCCTTCATTTTCTACAGTTTCATGCAATCATGTTTTGATTTATTACAGTAATTTTAGTTTTGCTATAAAAATAGGGCTGCGGTGTTTTTTCCTGGGGCAAGATCTTCCTGGGAAATCTCTACTTTGCGCGAATGTCCTCTACTAGAAAATAATTCAAAACTATAATGTTGAAACAAGACCTACATTCACTGTTTCAGCTCCAATATATCGTCAGTTACGGGTTGACGACCTAATTATTTTCATTAAACCAAGTTTCTAATTTTTAAAATAACGAATACTATAACAGGACAAAAATTACACGTATGTTTGTTTTTAAACCGTGATAACAGTATTCTCTGGATGTATAAATTCAAGCAGTTTATTAACAGTCGGGGGAGGGGAATTAAGGAATTAATAGATTCGTAGATCAGTAACATGATAACTTTATAGTTTCAGTAATAGGCTTATATGCGGCCACGCGAGTATAATGTACTATATCGGGATTTCATGCAGTACATTGTAAACCTATACGACACGTCATCACTATCACAGCTCCGAGCAGGCTGCATCCAGTTTGGAACACTCGTCTGATTGTAAAACTGGTTATATGGATTTCATTCATTCACTTTTAAACAATCATCTCTTAATTTACAGTCGTCAAATGTATATTCGCTTGTATTGTTGTTCGAGTAGACCTACACGACGCGAATACTGTACGTTTCAGAGCATATTTTAAGGAATTACACTAGGCGGCACTAAACCAACCAATGTGTGTGTGTGTGTGTGTGTACATATGATTTTTATATAATATTGAAAATTATGTAATTTGAATTTAACTTGACCATGATCATGTTCATTCTTTACTCGTGAAATTAACTGTAAAAATAGACACAAATGCTTTCGACATTAGGAAAATTTAAAAAAAACCACAAACACTCAAACACATTAACCACAAACATTCAATAAGTACATTACAGTGTGATCCACATTACTACTACACAGAGGCCTGTTACAAATTCCTAGCCTTTATCACTGAACTACTTAAAAATATATAAAGTAGCCTACTGTAATTATAAATATATATATATATAATTATACAGACTGAGATTGGCAAAAGCTTAAACACTAAGTTTGTTTAATTTTAAGTAATTGTGTGTTAAATGAAAAATGCATAAACATTTCCGATTAAATTGCTTTACAACTAAATAAGTTAGTTAAGAAAGAAAAAGAAAAAGTATTGTAGTAACAACATATTTCCTTAATTCACATCAAAGGTACAAACTTAAAAATTCAGTGTCTTCCTGCTGTAAGATGACAATGCTGAAAGCTAATATACACAAATGCAAACGCGCCTTCGTGATTTGCTGATTTCTCCCTTTTTTCTCACTTTTCGGCACCGGCACTAATACCTGCCACTAAGCGGTACTAGTGCTGCCTAGTTTATTGCTTAAAATATGCTCTGCTACGTTTTGTTTGCACTGTACGCACAAATCTGTTCTGGTTGTCCGGTATAGTACGCCTACTGACGTGTTTAGAGATAGATTTCTTACGGCCTGACAAACAGCAGATGTCAGGGCGGCGTAAAAAGAAATACAGTGCAAGCTGAAATAAAAGAGATAGTTGTTAAAGGTTTGAATTAGGTGCGTTTGCAACTCTACATTACCTATAAGCAATAATCTTGATATTACGTAATTTGTTAATATTATTCATTTTTGAAATACAAGTTAACATCCCCTCTCTCTTCAAGTGCAACATTTAAATATTAATAAAATACGTTCATATTACTTCCTACAGTTGGTGAAACAATAAATAGTTACTGTACAATATGACTGTCTCCAATTATTTTAAAGCTTTAGTATTTAAACCCCAGTATTCTACTTTTTCTTTCATTTAATTATGACGTCAATTAGATTCTCCGATAGAGTTTCCCCACGAATCCATATTCAAACGTCACTTCAGACATTTTTTCTACAAAAACTGATAAACATATAGGGCCCATTGGAAAACACTAAAATTTTGTTTAAAATAAACAATTTTAAAAATGTTAAGACATAAAGTGCTAACCTTAAAAAATTAAAATTGTAA
Organism: Magicicada septendecula; assembly: GCA_034769895.1. Classification (NCBI taxonomy): domain Eukaryota; kingdom Metazoa; phylum Arthropoda; class Insecta; order Hemiptera; family Cicadidae; genus Magicicada; species Magicicada septendecula. Next base: position 742,830,506 of record CM068368.1, on the reverse strand, counting down.
TATTTAATTCACCGCAAAATCCAAATTATCTTTAGGCCGTTACTAAATAATCAGCATTAGCTCCGTGTCTCAACTACGTATCTGTTTCTCCATATTCTGCTAGATCGTTTCTCTGACTTCGAGATATATTTAATTACGCCGATCGAACAAACGATTGTTTAAAAAATAAAAGATGTACAGACTCACCACCTCTGTCATTTCATACTTTAATAGGGATCCTTGTTTCAATTGAAACGAATTGTATTCGCCCATTGTAACTGAAGCGCAGAAATCGATGTATTTATTTATTTTTTAATAAAATTATATTTATAAGGAATCAAACAACTGATAACCTAATTAAATCATATGTTCGTAAATACTCACGTTTTTCCTACACACTATGATGTCAAGGAATAGGTCTGCGTTTAGTAATTGTCCTCGTGCGCGTAGTGTTTCTGAGTACAGTGTGTTCTTCAAGTCAGCATTAAAGGAAGTATACAGATATATATGTACCGTCTGCGTCTTCTCATAAAATGAAATATAAATAAATTCCACAAAAAATCAACTACATTAGAATAAATGAAGAATTCTATTGCTTAATTCCTTGTGTATCTTTATCTGTTAGTTTACAGGAGCTGTGTACGTTAATTTTACGTGTGTAACTACAGTTTAATGTTCAGCTGTATGGCAAACTCATGTAAATTATTTGCACACAGATCTGTTTGTACTGTCGGCAGTAAACAGTACAACATAATACCACCTGTACGTTACGTCACCGGTTGAGTAACCGATTCCACCGACTTCACAACCAGCAGAATTAATTCTTTTTACATTCGTATAAATTCCTTTCTTTTGACTTAACTGAAACCCGAAAAGTTTAAGATACATAACGTCTTCTTCTTCTTCTTCTTCTTCTTCTTCTTCTTCTTCTTCTTCTTCTTCTTCTTCTTCTTCTTCTTCTTCTTCTTCTTCAAGTCTTAGGCTCGAGCAGTGCCGTATTTACCTTTTACCTACAGGCGGCTCCCGGGGGCCTCGCCTTGGTAAAGGTCCTCACAATTTCGATTGTAAAAATGGAGCTCATATTATATGAGTATGGATTGTTGTCAGCCTTCCCGATCATAGAAATATGTTTAAGATTGTTCATTGTCAACGATTATCCAACACATTCGCTGAAAGATCTTTTTAAACTGAAAATTATGTACAGTATAACGTTCATGCGAAATCTTATGAAACAAGACAAACTGATTAGTTTAAGCCTTATTAGGGGAAAGAGAATTATTGTTGTTGCCGTTCTTCTTCTTCTTCTTCTTCTTCTTCTTCTTCTTCTTCTTCTTCTTCTTCTTCTTCTTCTTCTTCTTCTTCTTCTTCTTCTTCTTCTTCTTCCTCCTCCTTCTTCAATCATTAAGCCTGCGACCTGTTGGCCTCCTGGCCGTGGTACAACGTACGTTCCACCACCGCCAGAGGGAAACCAATCATGTAATAACCACGTGCGGTGGCAAGCCACGCGGTGGAGAGGGAGTTGTGTGGTTATTGTGTGTGGTAATATGCCTTTTTACTTATCTAATCCAGGCATGCCAGGAGATGTATGGGGCGTCTCGCGTCCTGGTTTGTTTGCGGTATCGAGGCCGGAACCCTATGAGCACTGTCGTTTGCACAGCATAAGGTGTTATGGGGCGGTCCACGAATACATGATAATGTCGTGGAGGCATCTCTGAGTAATCGCCAGGCGTGAGGCGCGCCTCCGTGGCATAGCCCGCAGGAGCTTAGAGACGCGTTGGTGAGGTCGATAGGCTGGACCGCCCGGTGGCGAGTCGTCCGTAACGATGGGTTGCCACTTCAGGACGAATAGCTCCCGCAATTAGGCGTTGCACACCTCGTGGTTTCCCATGGTCTGAGTTTTAGCCCAGCCGAGACGGCAAAGCAGGTGCTGATTATAAATGTTGAATTCTGTGCTGTCTGTAGGCAGACGTTGTGCAACCCCAGCGTCGGCAAGTCGCAGAGTAAGGATTAGCCTGTTTATTCAGGCAGCATTCAAGGATTCCAGAAGGTGTTAGGGTACGGTTCTGTGGGGTTCATGTGAAGGGGAATTACGGTGGATCGTCTAGCTGCGCCCGTGGGCGCCTGATGCGGCGTGGTGGTGGAGTATTGTACGTAGTGTTGAGGCGACGGAGATGCGGGTAGGAGGATTCTCCGGCCTTTGCGAACAAGTTAGTCGCCAAGGACCAAACGAAGACCTCCAAGCTACGGACTTGAAGATCCCAATGGATAGCATCAGTCTTGACAAACCACGGAGTCCCCGAGAGGAATAGGAGGGTTCGAGTCTGGAAAGTCGACAGCCTGCTCCTCTTGCTGACCTACAGGAGAGGCCACCAAGCGGGCGCCGCGTACGTAAGCACTGTTCTAAAGAACAGCAGATACAATGTAATTTTAGTGTGGACAGCCAGGCGGCTGTTCCACGAAAGCATGGGGAAGAGTTTGGCTCTGATGCCACGAACCGTGTTTAGAGTTTCGGTTATGTGCTCGTTGAAGTTGAAGCGACGGTCTAGCCGAACGCTCAGGTACTTCATCGAGTCGGTCCACTGAATGGGTCTCCCCTCCAAGGAGAGGGATTGGCATCGAGAAGTGGACTTACGAGTAAAGCAGATCGCCACGGATTTCTCCGTATTGAACGCTACCCGCCATTTCGTTAGCCAGTCCACAACAACATCCAACTGCCGTTGTAGCATTACGCTCGTCCGCCAAGGCGATAGCGAGCTAAAATGGAACAGAATGTCGTCGGCGAAGAGGAATAACGTGACTCCTGGATATACCGGCAGATCGTTCGTGTACAAGACGTACAGAACGGAGCCGAGAACTGAACCTTGTGGGACGCCGCCGGCAACGGGGCGAACTCGAGAGAGCGCCCCGTCGACGTTAATTCTGAAGGTGCGGTCCGTCAAATAAGACCCACGTAAGTGGACGATGGTAGGGGGAACTGGCGACAGCGACAGTTTGTAGAGCAGGCCTACGTGCCAGACTTTATCGAAGGCTTTGCTCACGTCCAACAGGACAGCTCCTGTGGCCTGATAGCTTTTGACGGAGTCGGCTAGCCTGGTGGGTAGCGGAGGTGAACCTGCACTAGCTGAAGGGTAGTGGAGTGTCCCGGCTAAATCCGAACTGCTCTTCGCGGGTGATACCATCCATCAAGGGACGGATCGGTCCAGGAGAAGTCGTTCAAAGACCTTCGAGATTGCTGGCAATAGCGAAGTCGGGCAGTAGCTTCCAGGAAGCGTGGGCGGCTTCTTGGGTTTCTGGATCATGCTGACGTTGGCGGTCTTTCACAGGTAGGGACAGTACTGTAGCCGGAGACAGGAGTTAAACAGCCCAACAAGAACGTCAACTGCCGGAGAGGGAAGATTCAGCAACGCTGCGGCGCCGATACGATCGGGGCTGGAGGCTTTTTTCTTCTTCAGTCGACCAAGAACAGACTCGAGGTCTTCCCGGGCGACCGAAAGCGGAGGGTCTCTGGATGGAGTTGCAAAATTTACAGAATGGAAGTCCCTGACGACGACCTCATGGAACGGGGTAGAGACACTTCCAGGGATGGTAAACTGTTCCTCAACAAAGTCGGCAAAGACCTCGGCCTTGCCTTCTGCAGAGTACACACTACCCTCAAGGGTATTCAGGGGATGGCGAATCCTCTTTTCGCCTTTTAGTCTACCAGCGGCCCTCAAAACGGAAGCGTGGTCGATTTCCAGAGATTCCATATAGGAATCCCAGCGATTCGCGTTTACGTCAAGCAGAAGCTCCGTGACGTTTCCGACTGGGCTGGAAAACGCCGACGAGCGGAGGGGTCACAGGTGTGCTGCCATCTGCGGCGGAGCTGGTGCCGTAGACCGCAAGGCTTATAGTATTTCCGGTGATACGTTGGAGCGTTTGTTACTCACCGGGACTGAGTGTGTCTGTACATGGCAGACTGGACCAGTTCTAAAGCTGGGTGACTCGGAGATCCACATCGTCACAAGTGACGGGAGAGAAGGTAACTGCCGAGCCAGATCGTCGTGGCAGGATCGCAAATTGATTCTCCTAACAGGAGGATCGGGAAGTCGGGGTGAGACTGACGGCGACACCCTGCAGTTACAAGCAGGAGGTCATGATCGGACGAGAGGTCTGACACCGCGCTGACTTGTAGATGAAAGGGGACGTCCTTGGATTTTGGTTTGCTTCAATGAGGTGGTTTGCAAAGGTGGATTCTGTAGTGAAGTGTAGTGCCTTTGTGTGTTCAATGTATCTTTGTTTGAAGCTACGTCCTGTCTGCCCTATGAAGCAAACCACACATACAAAAACATCGACATTAACATGGACATTCTACACGTACACACAAAAAGGCCGAAAACTAGACACTCTAGAACAATTGGAAATATACAAACACACGAAAACACATAAAAACGACATCCTAAACGAACAGACACGATTCAAATCACACGCATTATTCGAACATATCATACCCCACACACACATAACATCGATCTTTCAAAAGTCGATACCGTCGCCAACAACAAAGACGGACAGTGCGCCCAACGGCAGCCTCTGAAGAAGCTTTTTAAAAGCGAAAACCGGTTCAGGCTATAAGGTAAAACTTTTTTACGTTTTCACCTATAAAGAACTTTGTGTTCCGAGTCGGTAGTGAATTAATTATATTTACATAAAAATAATGTTTTATAATGATATTTATGTACGTCTCATTATAGGCCGATACACTCTGCCTTCATGATTTTGATCAGTGTTTAATCTGTTATGATATTTGAAAAGTGTTTGTAAATATTTGAAAGTGGTCGGTGTCTGTTCCGTACACAATCAGTGTCACAACCAACAACGTGAGCATTTGAGTTTGTGCCAGGCTGTAATCTGCACTTCATTAACATCTCCCCCCCCCCACCTTCTCTCACGCATACACGGTTATAGCTGTCTAGCCCGACGTTTCTCCTCTCAGAACTGTAACAAGAACGTCGGCCAGATAGATGACGAAGCTGTCTGCATCACGTACAAGAGACATGTAAAACATGTTATTTTTACCGAAAGCTTGCGGTTCGAAATACAAACTCGGTTAGCCTACTAATGTAACAGTAATTTAATAATCTTCCTATTTTCAAGACGTTCTGTGTTTTTATAAACTTCGTTTTAAATATAAATTATATATGCAGCTACTTAGACAATAATGATATGTATTACGAAATTTATAAATTATATGACAAATATTACGGATACTGATAAGATGTCACAAACTGTATCATCGCAAAATTTATGGTTGACTCGTGGCGCCACTAACAAGAGTGCTGATGGATATTTCGGTTCCAACGAATGTGGCTGAACTGCTCAACTGAAACTTGACAACTGAACCTGTGGTACGCACGAATATTGCCAGTACAGCCATCAAAGTCGTTAAAGTAAGAAAATCTACTTGATACTTCCAGAAACTATGAAAATATTAAAAAAAAAAAATCTTTATTGTAATACATGTAAAAATAAACCAATTAGTAACAAAAGTGGAACGTTAGGGTTTGATATGCAAAGGGGATGTAGAACTGAGTCAATAACGAAAGAACGTTACCCGCTGAATTACAGTTCGAACAATAATACTAGTGTGATGCATTCAGATAACTTTATCGTATAGTTATTTAAAGCGTAACGTTCTGACACTATTTATAGAAAGAAGCGAAACTTTTTCTAATCGAATTTGTCCCACTTTGTTGAGTTTAACATTTAGAATCATACATTTGATTCTGAAACAAAAGCTAAACCAATAATTGTTAAACTAATAATTAGGCTGAAATATTTTTCTATCACTAATAAACGAAGATCACGATCTCTCCTTCAACAGGAATAATCTGATTCCTCAATAAATGTAGATTTAATTTCGTAGTTCTTGAATGCCGCCAACTGTAGCAGCGATGAAAAGGTTAGAGTCTTATCCTAGTTCGTACAGAGTAAAACTTGTAGGCTTACATTTTCTTGAGTTTTCTTTTGTGCTTTATAGAAGTCATGTTGTGTATGTTATACTCGAGGACGACTTCGTTGTTGTGACATCCTCTGCTAGATATACCGCGTTTTATAGATTCTTGTATCATTACTTCGGTTGCAGACACGTAACGGGTTAAGGATGGTATTTTCTCACTTTTCTTCTGCAAAAAAACCGCCACAGATACGTGTTATGCCACTTCCATTATGCCGGTTCCGCACATTTCTAAGGTTCTTTATTAGAACATTAGAAACGGATGGTACCTGCTTACATAACGAATGAGGAAGTTTTTAGAAGAGCTCAGGAGAGAACTTTCTACGAAATTTAAAAGGCAGAAGAGCTAAGTTTATAGGGCATATACTACGACACAATGTGTTGGTTAAGAGAATAATTGAAGGGAAGAATCACAGAGGACGACCCCGTTTAGACTACATGAAACAGCTTATGGTCGATATGAACTGCACATCATATTGTGAGTTGAAAAGAAAAGCAGAGAAGCGTGAAGAATGGCGAGCTGCTGCCAACCAGCCTGTGGGCTGCTAACCTAGAAGAAGAGGTACGTGCTTATTTTATTTTGTTTTTGAAAAGTGTCTCAGCGTGTTAGCAAATTACTGTAACCCGACATAAAGATAATGAAAAGCAGTTGTTTTTTCCAAGTCTGTAAAAGGATTATGTGATATCAACTTGAAAAAGAATGTAGCTGGTGGAAAAACGCAGATGTTATAGTAATTTTTAAGGTGGATAACCTTTTTTTTATATTACTGAAGTCTGTGTGTCGTTTTGAAGAAAAACACACAACTAGAAAAGTTCTGAAATGTAACTTATTAATTAAGAGGTCATAATTGTAATTATGTCTCTAGAATGTTAACTTAAATCTATTAAGAAATGAACAAAATATATTTTTGTAAGACATTTTTTTATATTTTTTAGTGGAATATTGAAGAATACAGTGCAAACAACTTGCCGCAGGTCTTTGGTATACTGGTAAAAATATTATCGGAGCGTACATTCCTTCTGATGTGAGCAATCTGACTAATTTTAACATTGAGTTCAGTGGTTTCCATTTACAAATTTTTGTATAATTTACGCGAATTCATGGAGTTTGCAATTTTGTGCCAGATCCAAACATTCTTCCAATATTCATCGCCGGTTCTAGCTGTCGTCACGCCCTTGCATCTATCTATAGATATTTAATTCTGTACATTCTCACAGAGACATGCTCACACTTCGTGCACACATTCATTCATGCTACATTCCAAAGTGTTCACGCCAAAATTAGGTCTGCAAAAAATAATAATTTCTCGTGAAGTAAATGTCTTAATATCCACTTTCATAGTTTCTCTGAATTTTTTTTTGCAGTACTTTGTTTAAGATAGTTTACTTCTTAGATAACACATTTAAATTTTATTTTATTTTTACTTAGAACTGAAGATTATTCTTTTACAGTTATCATAACATTCATAGTGTCCGTATATAATACTGGAAATTATAAAAGTACTTAAGGTCATTATGAAATAAATTATATTTTTTGGAATTCGCTTGAATATAATAGATTATGATGTTACTTAAACAAAATTAAAAATTGAAAACTGAACGTTTACGTTATGAAGAAAGTTACCATAACCTGTCTCTTCACCTTTCACGGTATACGCACCCCCTTCCACTACAGCAGCGAGGGGATTTTGGGGGGTTACACCCTCCCACAGAAAGATAAAGAAAAAAGGAATTGTCAAAAATCAAAACAAAATGTGTGGTAACCACGTTAATTAATTATGTGAGTACAAACATGTTTAGTTGTGGTTTACTAAAGCTGTTTTGCGTTTTGCGTTAATCGTTTAAACATTGCTGGTTGTTTGGTGGTTGAGGGATGGTTTAAAATTGTATCCCAGTTTTTGAGGTTATGTCCTCTTAGCAGGTAGGAAACAGGTAGCCTTACAATGTTTATTCGGTTCGCACTACATGCAACTCGACTTACAATATTTATAGTACAGTAATGTATTCCACATCACCTTAAAGAATTTCTACAATAAAAAAATGTTAACGCTTGCAATTCAGATCTTGTAGGCCTATGCCTATTCTTGTGCATGGGTTTTCTATTCTTATTTAATAACGTTTACGTATTGTTTAATTTAATGATTTATTAGCATTTCTAATAAAAAAATCAAAAAATAAAATGTTAAAACGTGTCCGTTATTCCGTACATATTATCTGTATACACTAAGTTGGCGTCTGGGCCGGCGACTACCTACCTACCTACCAGCCCCAGGTAGTCGCCGGCCCAGACGCCAACTTAGTGTATACAGATAATAGGTTACCCTAAAAACGAACGTGGCGTTTACAAGCGCTCCGTAGTTTCTACCGGTGAGTTGTTCGTATGATATCTTCAAGAAAATGTGCGGTCAACCTTTTACGTGTATACGCATCCTATAACGCGATTTTTAAATGTTAGTTTTCGAGGGCGTGTAGTCTCCATGAAAAGCTATTGTTAATTTCTGTGGCAAAATGAGTGAACCGATTTAATTCATTTGCCGCAGATACGTACGTAGGCCTACTCACTAACGTGATGTTTAAAAAATTCTCATAAAAACATTTAACATCGTCTGCGTCTGCAGAAGATGGGAGGAAATTTGAGCTAGTTGTCGTCTGTTTTACTGACACTGTAAGTAATATGTCACCGATGTTGTTTCATGCTTCTGTTAATTTTATTGTTATGTTTCCACACAAGAAAATATGGTATGAAAAATTACAAGATTACAAACAGCGGTGGAAAGAATGCTTAGAAAGAATGTAAGATTCCAGACTGGCCAAACGAATCTGGAAATACGTACCTATAGGACACAGGTGTGTGGGTAGACCCAGGAAGAGATGCCTGTAGGATTTTTGAAGGCGGAATAGGCAGCACCTTGCCTATGCCGTGTTCGAAGATGTTGACGGCATTTTCACACTTAGCTTCTTCATTACAACAAAACAAACAGCAACTATCGAGTGCTCCTTCTTTTAATACTCACAGCTGTATGAGTAACTCATAGAATCTGTAACTCCCCTCCATCCCAATCCCCCCGTAGAAGGAAATTTTGGCTGCGACCCTGGTCGAACCTCATTTTGAAAAGACAACAATATTTTTCTGTCTCTTTCGTAGCATCCTCAGTGGAACGACTGATTCACTCATCTCGGTAAAATGGGCGAAGCATTTGGTATTAAGGAAATTAAAAAGTGCGCTAAAACCTCCACAGCATAATTTCTGAACCACGAAAATTTATGATTGTGACGCAAAAGAATGTAATTCACTTACTGCAGAGGAAAACAAGGCGTAATTTTCCTCGAAAACTAGCTTGAGGCATGCAAATAAAGGTTGTGAAACATGTGAATTTTTTAAACCGTATTTGGCAGTAGTTAGATAACAGAGTATAATGCAGTTAATTACTTATGAAAAGTGTTCATAAACGTAGCACACGACAAGCTGATGCTAGATGATGATTTCAATTGTAAAAGGTTCCTCATGAACATCTCAACACGACAAGTAGAAACACAAATATAGGCCTACTTAGGTTACGTATAATCGAGTTAACTGTTCAGTTCTCAGACTAACTGTATAATAGTTTAGAAACAGTGTGCCAATCATCCCTATACATGACACAGCATACGGTTTACAAAAAAAGTCTGTACAGGGACAAATAAACGAATGACTGAATTAGGAAATTCTCACTTATCAAAAGTCATAATATATTATTCAGACTATATGTGATATATGAAAATATTTTCGAGTTTAAAGAAAATCTAATCAAACAATTACGTTCTAATGGCCTTACAAAAATGTTAACAGAATTATACAAAGTAACATGTAAAAACTACTTACTATTTCATTATAGTAGATTTCCATGTAAAACTAATAATGTTTTATTGCTAATAACTAGTGAAGTACATTAATAAAACTAGTGAACACTATTATGAAGTGTAAAGAACAATATAGTAGACTGTGTTGTTTCCAAATTTTAAAAGATTAATTTTCAAATTGATTTTAAAAGATTTATGTAAATTTAATTTAAAATTTATACGGCACAGAGTTTAATATATTCTTCTGTTTTCCTATTATGCTTTAGGAAATAGGCATTTCGTTTGTTCTTCTGTTTCTCAACAGTAACTGTAATTGATAGAATTCCTTACCGAAGATTAACGAAGTTGAAGAACTCAGCACTAACGGAATTAAAAGAATTAGCCTACTCTCTAGAAAAATATATGTTCTTAAACTATGGTTAGTACCTGACTGTATGACACAAGACACGGGGTTTTATCCAAACCGGTTACCTGTCCGCAAGTAGGAAGAGGAACTCCGTTTAAAACCTATCGAAGTTCAGAGGTTGCAACTTTGTACTTGATTTCTGTTTACTGTTTCAAGAGAAATTTCAAATACGACGCGGACGTAAGGGACATAATACAGAATTCATAAATATGAAACGCAGAGAAGAAGTAAAGTAACAGTAATAATTAAAGAAAAGTAAACAAAAAAAAACGTTAAAAATAATTATGTCACTACCGACTCGGAACACAAAGACAACGAAATCCAAGGAAAAAAACGTAAAAATAAACAAATAACGGAAACACCTCACTCGCTGAGACCACTGCAACTTCGAGTTTACGTTAGATCTTCAGACCAAGTGGTGAATAACGTCTCGAAAATTAATAACTAGAATGATGCGCTAAACTTTTATCATATTCTACCGTCGTAAACGTCTGGTGCTATTTAATGAAAGAAATGAGTATTTTACTAATTGAGTTAAAAATAAATTTGATTACATTTAATTTTAAGTCACGTCTGATTCGAATTATTCAAACATTGGTTGGTGTTGCTAAGCGTAATGTACACGGGAAAACCACACACGGCACACTCTTTTTTGCATATGTCAGCCTCATTCTCCATGTGACAGTTATAGTTATTCTCCGCTTATAGTTATAAATTCAGCGTTTACCGACAATAAAAACGCTTTTAGAAAAGAACATACTACAGGGTCACGCAAACGTGTGACTGGTTATGGAAACGACAGACAGCGCACGTCATACCAACGTCAATGTCCACAACTACGCAGTTCTCAGTTGTCATCAATAGACTGACTGCCACATGACATCAGAAACGTTTGCAGTAACAATGGGGACATCACAACCCTTTATATTTGTGAACTAAATAATGAAAAAAAGTTCAGCCATAAACTAAGTTTAGGACACCTACGCGCTGTACACATCTACAAAACTTCGACAGAGGTACTTACAGGTGATACTGTCCAGCCTACAAATGAGAAAGCCTTACAAAAGTATGGAACACAGTATTGACTGAGAAAGTGATGTAAATAAGCAAAAGGTAGAGCCAGTGAGAATGTTCCAGTAAATAAGAATGGTAGCAGACAAATAAAGAAACCAAGAAATGTTGAAATAAAGTAAACGGGAAAAGATAGAGGTTTCGAAGTAAGATAGAATGAGAAACGTATAAATTACAGGAGACTGACAAACACAAACTACTTTATTAGAATGTATAAGAGGAAGACAACTGCGTTGATAGGAACAGCTAACAACGAACGAACGGAACAGACGTTACTAGTAAGACGACTGAGGAAACAAAATCGAAAATGGAAAAAAATTAGGAAGGGAGAAGACCTACGTAATCAAGGGACCAAAGCCTAGTTACTGAACGAGCACACAGAGTTCTCGATTGTAACTCGACAATTTCGCATTTCCCTGTGTCAATCTCATCTGTCTATATGTTTATTTTGGGTGTCTCACAATAACTTTTGAATACGTCAACCAATTTTCGGAAAACCTGGCACACGTGTCCGTACTTTTACTTTACAGACCCCTATTTTTTTTTAGTTTGATCGCCCAAAAACAGGGGGTGGGAGGCAAAAATATGTGAGAAATCACAAAAATCCATGTGGGGTATCAAATTAAAGAGAGCTTTAAGTCAGAGTCTGAATATAATGTCCATTTTTTAATTTTATAATTTTGAGACGCCAGGGTCCCAAAAATGGGTAAAATTGTATGTAAACACGCAAAAATCAATATGACGTATTAAATTAAAGGAAATATTAACCAGAATCCAAATATAGTTTTTGGTTTCTTTAATAATACCAAAAAACCTTTAATACTTTGACAGAATTAATATCCTTCAATACTACTTGTAAATTTTGGATCCCATTCAAAACGTTTGTGAGCTGTGTTTGCAAAAATAAACTATATTATCAGTGAAAAGTATTTTTCAATATCAATTTATATTGTTTTCAGTTATGTGTAATTAATTATTATTAACGTTGTGTTTGAGACAATTATTAGATATAACCCTGCAGATATCTATGGAAACATAAATTTAAAGCCTTGGACTAATTTATTTACCATATAGGCATTATAGTTATAAATTTTCCTAAAACCCCAATACAGTAGTTTGGAATTATTAATGGTATTGTAATCATTGGAATTTAATGGTGACTGTCACCTTTACAATTATTATTTTACTAAAAAAATAATAGAGTAATCTGGGATTTCGTAAGTTTTATGATAAGCTAAACATTATCAAATATGGAAATTTACCTGATATTAAACGTATTCCATTCAAAATAGTGAACGAAATCTGCAGCCCATTCTGCAGTGTTAAACGAATTCCTAGTTTAAATTTTTACTTTTTTAGAAAATAGAGATTTGTAGTAATAAATAAATAAATGTATGTATGTATATGTTGTATATGAGTTTTTTACGAGTTTTACGAATTTATATAAGAATCTATGAAAATGTTTAAGTACCACTATAACTTCCCGCTATTTAGTAATGTTAAATGACAATTCTCGGTTCTGTTTTGTACGTACCGTATGCTACTTTCCATTGTAATGTATTCCTTCCATAACAAAAAAAAAATTATTTTTGTCTAGTCATTTACATAGATCCTTCTCTTCTGTGGTAAGAATGCTAACGAGCATTCACTACAACGTAATACTGAATAGTTAGGGATTTCCTGAGTCATTACGATCACGAGGGATTTCGTGACGTACGAACCCTACTTAACCTCTGCACGAATTCGCAACTACAATTTAAAATGTTAAGGAGTCAGAGATCAGAAAAGTCAAACTGGAAATATTAAGTTAAACGCCTACAGACCTCGAATGTTGTTCAGCACTTTCGTTATTAGCCTGATGGCGTAGCAACTTTATTAAGATAATTTGCAAGAAGGGAAATTGTATTTTGTGTAACCGTGTAAGATTTATCACACTAACAGTTCTGTATTTGCATTTCTGTAAACATTGTAAATCATTGTTATAACATTATACAATAATAAAACGAAAAACTGTGACGAAAAAAATATGTAGAGTGAAGTATGAAAATGGAACCATTCTATTGTTTGCAGATTAACAAATCATTTATTTAGTTACTGACATTGTCGCAATTTCATAACACTTGAACCTCTGAGAATCGTATGAGACGAGAAATTTGGAAAGAAGAAGCCCACGTGTCCAACACGCTCTAGTGCTCCCGCGGCGTCAAAACCAAATTATTTCCCTTTCTTTCTCATCGAGGATCAATGCCAGGGCGCACTAAACTCTCAATATATCTGCTCATTCTCAAAATTATCCTTACAACTAAAGAACCGCATTCTGATCCCTGCTACAACCAAAGATTGTCTACCGCTTGGAAGTGTTCCAATCCAGAAGCCTCCGCTACAAGTACATCTCTAACTCTTCACGATTCATCCGTAACGAGGAATCAGCCGAGGGTTGAAGGTTCATTCGCTTGGCGAGTTTATGGGCTCCCTCTCGCTCTAGCCCTTCAACCGTGACTCCAACTCAGCTTATCTCTATCCGTCGCTTTAGTATGGATGAAAGCCGACACCTATGGAACACAAACGCACCCAAGCCTTGGTCGACGACCCCCCAAAGCTCTCTAAGCTCTCATCTACCCATACCTCCCGATGTTTCACTACCATCATTCAGGTACACAGAATCCGTGCCGGACCATGATGACAGACGGATCGAAAGCTGCGCTTGTTTTAGGTGTGCCTATCTCCACCTTTTGAGAGCGTCTCCTTCACCTCCAATCACTCCCAAGACCCGGCATTGACATACGGCAGCCTCTCGCGACTTTTCCTAGGTCGGCGGAAGTGCATAGATTCGTCCTGCCTTCCGAAGCGAAAGGTTCCCTAAGTACAATGTTAATATTTATGCATATTTAATTAATTGCATAAATTAATTGCATTTTAATTATATAAATTTTTCTCTTGGTTACAATTATCTACTAGAACATGTTTCCTTGTCCCACGCGTAGGGCAGCCATATACTACGTTATTAATTATTCAAATTAGTTGCATAAATTAAATTAATTGTTAATTTATAAATCTTGATCAAATTTCTCAAATGGGTAGTCGGCAATGCTATCAATCAAGAGTAATTAATCTTGTCTTCTACTACTAAATAAAACTTCAAGAATTAAAACGTTTATGAACATGGTACTTGTTAAATCATATTGAATCTAAATCATTAATTGTGGATTTTACTTTTAAAGAATTGTCTTGTATGCCAGGTCTCAAAATAAATTAACTCAACACTATCGAATCCATTATAAATTACATTTATTGTAATATTGCATGTTGCACGTATTCATTGCATAAAAGAAATCATGTAACAAGAGTACCTACAACTATTTCCAAAAGATAGTTAAATTCTATAACATATTTAAAGTATCTGAAAGAAACATTCAAATGCTTACACATACTCGTGTGTAGTGACGTTAAGAACTATCAATGTTGCGTGCTTGAGATTTGCACTAAGTGATATACTTCGTAACATATTTAAACACCTATACACATGAAATACTCATATACCTGCAGTAAACATATTAAACACATACATAATTGAAATACTCGTATACCTACACTAATAAGATAATACATGTATAATATTCTTTAATATTATTTATACCTAACCATGGATTCGTATTTATAATGACTCTATTCTGAAATATCTCAGGCAGTTAGTTCTAAGTGACAGGTCAGCGGTATTACGATAAACTAGGAATTATAATAAATGGTTATTTGGTACATTACTCAAGTCGTCGTAGTGTCTCGCTCCCGTTGCATGTGTCCATTTGGATCCATTGGGTGGCGATTGATGCTAGTCCTGGAAACACTCGTAACTCGCACTTCCAATTGTCATACGCACATTGTTTCGGAACGCTAGTTCGCACTTCATGACATCCGTTATAAGATTTATAATATTATTACAGTTTAAGTCGCGGTACTTGCACTAAGAATTCATTGACTATTCGTATCGCGTCAGTCTATTTATGCGCATTTTAGTTCGATACTTCCACGCACTTAGTTATCTTTCAAATTACGTGTTCGACTCCTCCGTAACGCCTAGATTGATTTCAAGTTCATTAGACGCATATAAAACATCACCGGCACTTGTCTCTATTCTACGAAATAATGCTGTCTCACAAATTAAGTCTTATGTTGTATACCGATTCATTCCGTTGATACAGAGATCATGTATATTACTACTGTATTATACAACTTCTTACGGCACTAATTGTATTAGTGTAACACTTAGAGTTTTACAAAGTTCGTTAGTCGCGCATCGTCGCGAATACCACTGTTCGGCTTAACGCTACAAGTCTTACTCCCGAACTTCCACTAATACCGAGCACTACTTTGAATATCTCAAAACAAAATCTCTATGAAAACTGAGAGAAGATTAGAATAATACTGAGCAAAAATTAGAATGATACTGAGAGAAAATTATAGTAATACTGAGAGAGCGTCTTCTCTTACATATAGTTTTTATGCCCTTCGTTTTCCCACTCTCGCTACTCCTACGAACGCTTCATTTTCCCACCAAAATAGTTCTGATAGGACAGTTGTTCGGATTTCCCTCTGTCCTCATGCCTCTAGTCTGTGATTCTTGTGAATTCTCCACCCAGCGCCGTTTGGAGAGGGACGTTCTTCTTCGGGATTTGTTCTCTGGTCGTCGGTTCTCGTCGAGACCATCCCTTACAGTTACTACTCCCTTCTGAATTCTCGTTTCTAATTGGCTGGTTGGCTTCTCTACTTGAATCTCACATAGTCCACGTTGACAAGACGAGTTGCTGTCATCAGGACGTTGCCACTTTCTCGGAATCTGCATCAAGACCTTGCTACTGAAGTCACATCTGTCCCTTTTGGTGTAGCGTGTCGAAATGATGTATTGTTCGGACACTGTCGACTTCCTCTAGCGAACGTACGGGTGGCAAACATCTGTGTACGTCGCAGACGCCTCCTCGTCTCCTGCTCCATTATCCGTGCTGCAGTGAAACGTCCCCTGAATTTTTTATAAAATTTTTGTTGTTGTTTTTTTTTTCTTTCAGGGGTCGTTACTTAATTATTAAAACTAGACCTGCGGTCTAGGTGGAAGAAAAATTGAGTTGAGCCCATCGTGACAGGACTTGCAATAAAACACTTGCAAACGATAACCGCTTTTATTAGTGTTCTCTTGTTATAGTAATAACATCTTTATTACAATATGCACGGCTATATTTTCTACTATCATTAATAAACGTGCATCTCTCCAATATTGAATAACAATTGGCAATATTAACAAAGAATTAATTCTGAATATAATTAATCAACAACAAATTATTCAAACACATTTAAGTGCATTGCCTTCACATAACCTGACATCACTAAGTATTAACCTTTATTCACATGACTTTTCTAAATAAGTTCTAATAAACAATTACTAAAGGTTGGATCTGCAGATACTTTATGAATTAAACTGGCCCTCAAACAGTGATACATCATGCCTAACAAGAACATGTAATATGCCGTTTTATATTTGCCAAATAAAATATTTCTCTTTTCCTTTTAAAATAAATTATGCATCACAGGATTAATACATGTATATATAGATATATATATCTTGATACTATCACCATGCCTTACACACACCAGTTGCCCGCTTAAGAAAAAATTTAAGGTGTCATACTACAAGAATTATACTGGCTCAATTCTGTAACAGCCCCTAATAAGGACCTGTACACACAAGAAGATTTAGGAAGGAACTACTCCATAGTTATTATCAATGTGTTAAGTACAAATTGTTAATGACATTTTATCTTCATAAGAAACAGTTAATTAAACTGCCCAACTACCAGTTTTAAATTATGCTAGGTCACTAATCACGACAAAAGGCAAATGGTGTGCTACAAAATATAGCATAGTAATTGATATTCTTCAACAGGTAGATTCTTTAACTCTTTAATTACACTAGTCACTATAAGTCCACCGGACATGCTATAACAGACAGTTGGTCATTGAACATCTAAAATTACGGTTTGTGAAGATGTCTTTCATTTCATGTTTTAACTCCAATAGGTTGCTGTTTTTTTTTTTGTGTTTTGTGGATTAAAATATAGGAAAAGTCCCACCTGTGCTTAGACGATTTATTGTTACCCAGAATGCGCCCTGATGTTGACTATGGTGTAACCACTGGTGTCTCCGAAATCCTGTGCTTCATTTCTTTCTTAGGGCAGTCATTTTGGGCTGGCAGTGTGGGGATTTCTCGAGGTCTGACGGCATTGGGGTGGTGCTGCGATAGTCTGCAGATGACGACCGATGTTCTGTCCCCATCTTCGTTGTCCCCTTTTCCCTCCCGGCTAGGCGGGAACCTTGGAAAACATTTTATTTGTAAGTAGCCGTCAGGAAAAAATACCCTCTCACAATTCTTTCTCGCCCCAGTAAGCACAGATCACAGACACACACTGTCACAATTCCATTCCGAAAATTAAGTGTCAATATAAATATTACTCCTCACAATTTCTCTTTAAATTATCAACTTTTAGAATTAAATTATTTTTAACCTTAAATCTTTATTACTTTACATTGGAATACAGTTCTAACGGCAAGTTCTATTTAATTTTCATACAAGCAAAGGCAAGTCGGCAACGTGCTCTTAACCATCCCAGACGCAACACACACAAAAATCACACACACAAAAAGACGTACATATATCATAATATAATACCACCGCAAGCGCTTAGTTAATTAATATTAAAGCAACACTTTGGCTCACCTGAAGCTCTTTAAATGATCACGAACTCAGTTCAAAAGATGAATCTTAATTCATACCGCCGCCAGACCAGTGTCCCGTTTGAATGCAAAAGAAGAAATGAGAGCGAATGTCGATACCTGCGATCCCACGCGAACAGAAAATTCACAAATCAGCTGAATGGCGCGGCATGCTTGATTACGTACACACACAATTATCACCACGTCACGGTCAAGATTAAACGATACAGTGAAGCCGTGCCCACTCAAGCAACCCTTGAACCCGTTATACAGACGGCACTGTGGCCGCGACGTACGCCGAATAATTTAGGCTTAAATACTTCGGCACACCAGCTATTGTTTTTCTGTAAGTTTCACATATACTTGGAACAATGCTCTTAGCGATGCCTATCTATTCTCTCGCTACTGAAACGGATGCAAGGGTAATGTTCCTTTGTCATATTTGTAAAGTCAAGTGTTCCCACGCATGGCACTTTTCGTCGTAACATGTGTTGCAGCACGCGTTGTCTTTTAACGGCTTTTATGTCACTTAAGTAGAAAGGAAAGGTTCGTTCCTTCCGTCGCTCACCCACGAACAATGCTCACTCGTGTCACTCTTGACGGGCTCTAATTGCTGGCGTACCTCCCTCGGAATATCCAAAAATTCAAAAAAAAATCTCAAAGCAATAAGTACGTTATATAGTCCCCAATCTGGGTGCGTCGTGAAGACTCGCGGAACGACGGAGCCAGATTCACGCCCTTGCTTGCATACTATCATCGAGTGTGTTGGTCATCTCCCATTGGAGCAAGTATAGTGACCTACATATTCCTTCCGTCTGACCTACTGTCCTAACTAACCGTTTTCTTGGTTTACCCTAAGTATTGAATTTATTGCTTTTTAAATTGAAATACGAATCCATTCACAATGATATATATAGTTATGAAATGAGCTTATGCTTTAGTGTGTTAATTGATTAACCCCTACATACATCAAATAAATAAATAGCAATTAACTTACCTACAGGCTATTCTTTATGTGTATACGATCATTACTTATATACAATGTGAATAGTTATTGTTATTAGCTACTTACGAACATTACTAAAATTTATTGCTCCTTTCACAATTACTCATTATTAATTCTAAAACATGATACATTTAGATTACAAATATTCATTGCTATTCTTATCATTAGGTGATTCGAAACCTAGTTTTGTTGAATACATGTATAAAATATTTACAACAAATTAAATTAAATGTGTACAATTGTAAAATTCAAACTAATTCACTTCGTAATCATTCCGTCTATGCTTATAATAATTTTTCTTTACAAAATTTAATCTTAGCAATTTATTGCTGCTACTTTATTGCTATTACGCAACTCAGTTGCTCGTACTTCCCCTTCAAACGCTACTTTTCAGTTTCATCATAATGATATAAAAAATATATTTATCAATTAACATACAATTTCTATATTACATAGTATCATACTTAGTATTGCTAGTTATTATCAATACAAGTTCAAATTGACCAAGACAACTCTGAATGAACCACTCAGTAGGTTGCGTTCGCGCCTACTACAAATACCTTCTTCATTCAGGTTTGCCACTCTTCTTGTCATTGTGACGTTTTGATTACTGCTCCCATAGTTGTATAGTAATGAAGTTTACATATATATATATATATATATATATATATAATCGGTTATTACATACATTTATTAATATTCCATTTCTTCCTTAATTAATACCATTCTTGTATCAACCCATTATAATCGATACGCTTGAATTACTCTCATCTATTTATTTGCTAATCTACCATTCTTATAATAATGTTTCATATGAAGGTTATATTTAATTTACACAACTCAGTCTGTCGACAACAGTTACGAATTGGGGTATGTTGTCATTGTAAATCCTTGTCAACCGGTCCTATGGTGAATGACCGCCGTCACATTCTCCTCCCTTCTTCGTCCCAACCTTTTAGCGGCGTTGTACATTTAAAGATGTTTACAACTTGTCTATCACCAGTAGGGGTGTTGTATCTTCCCTCTCTCTCTGTTTGTTTACAACTCTCACTCGGTCGTCAACCCTATTTCTACCTATACGTACTCTATAACAAACACTTTCATTTTGTATGTATACTAGCTCTTCGCTTCTTCACTCTTATTTTTCTTTGCGTAATATGGTTTTAATTGTCTTATATTGAATTTGGCACGGATTTTGTTTTCATTGTGGCAGTCAGCCAAGACATAAGTAGATTCTCCTAGAGCTTCTTTAATTTTAAAAGGTCCAGCGTATAATTCGCAAAATTTCTCAATTTTCCTTTGCATCGCATCAGACTGGTAATGCGTACGCACTAATACTAAGTCTCCCAATTGAAATTTCGTCAGTTTACATGCTTCGTTTACTCGCTTAGCATGTCGCTCTCGTTTTTGTTTAATTCTCACAAAGATTTGGTGGCTATCTACTGACTCGTCTTTTGATTCGGCGTTTCCTTTTATGAATCTTTCCCACACGCGATTCGGCTTTCTTCGTATGGCGTTACCTCTATCGTGTCATGGTAAACTTCGTTGATACAGCATTCTGTTGTATTTATGAACTTAGACCACTTCGTATGTTGATCCCCAACGAATATTCTGAACAAGTTTCCTAGTTGTCTATTGACACGCTCGGCAAGGTTTGTATGTGGGTTTCTTATTGCAGTATACTTAGGTATGATCCCAAGCTCATCCAGTCCTTTGATCCATTGTTTTGATGTGAATTAGGTGCCGTTGTCTGTTAGTATCGCCCTCGGCTTTCCAAATTCATTTATATATTGTTGGAGTCTACGAAGCGTAGCTATTGTTGTGGCTCTTCTGAGTGTGTATAATTTTACGTACTTGGTGAAGTTGTCTACTATTACCAAAATATATCTTACTCCTGCTGCTGCGGTTGGAAGAGGTCCATAGAAATCACCGCTAATCAAATCGCCTTTCTCCTTTGGTATAAATGGTCTAGTACCACCAAACAAGTTACGATTATTTGTATCCTTACATCTTTGGCACTTGTCACACGTTTTTACATATCCCTGTACCCGTTTTGTCATCTGGTCAAAAGTGAAATGCTCCTGTAATAGCTTTGTGCATTTTTTACTACCAACATGACCGTACATCTATGTATATCTTCAATGAGTCCATCCGTAACGCTTTCCGGTACGTATAGCTTCCATTTTCCCTTACATTTTCCATATAATTTATTATTAATACATTTATAAAATTTAAACAACTTATTACTACCATCTGTCGTCAGATCAGTTATTATCTGTCGTAATTTCTTGTCCTCCGACTGGTACATTTCGATGTTTTTAAGTATCTTGCTCACCTCCTTACTCACCTTAATTGTTATGTGATTTATTTGATATTCAAAACTATCGTCGACTGGGTCTTCCTCTGTCATATCTTCTGGATACCGACTCAATATATCAGCGCGATATTTTCCTTCCCCTTGCAGTGTAGGATGTCGAAGTTGTATTCCTGAATGCTAAGTATCCAGCGTGTGATACTCGAGTTGTTCAGGTGACATTTACTCATAAAGATTAGTGCTTTATTGTCCGTTATTATAGTCAACGGCTGTCCCAGAATGTAGATTCGAAATTTCTCCAAGGACCTAACTATGCTTAGCAGCTCCTTTTCCGTCGTAAAATAATTTCGTTCAGCTCCTTTGAAAGTCTTGCTGGTATACGCTACGACGCAGATGTTTCCGTCATCATCCAGCTGATATAACTGGCCTCCATACGCGAAATTACTCGCATCACACTGTAGGAAATATCTCTTATTGATCTTTGGAAAACTCAATATGATGGTGTCGATAAATAAGTCCTTAACTTCTTGGAAACACCGGTCAAGATCGGGCGTCCAATTAAACTTCTTACCTTTTTTGAGTAAATCTAACAAAGGTCGCGTGGTTTTTGCGTACTTGTTAGTAAACTTATTGTAAAAATTTTTAAGACCCAGGAATCCCTTTAATTGCTTTTGATTCTTTGGGGTTGGGAACTTCCTGATCGCCGCTACCTTCTCCTCGGTTGCGCGTATACCGTTCGTAGTTAATTGGTACCCAAGGTATGCGATTTCTTTGCGGAAAAATTGCGACTTCTCCAAGTTTATCGTTAGGTTTGCTGTTAATAGGTTTACGAGCAATGTTTCAATGTCTTCCAGATGTGTTCGTACATTATTTGAATAACACAGACAATCGTCGACGTATATGATAGTGCTTTCCTTCACTCTGTCCGTTAAGGCGATGTCCAAACTTCTCGTCAGGGCGGCGGAACTGGTGCTTAGTCCAAATGGTGTGACGGTATATCTGTAACATTTACTTTCATAGAGAAACGCTGTGTAATTTCGGCACAGTTGTTTCAACGGAATTTACCAGAAGCTACTCGTTAGATCAATCGTTGACAAGTACTTCATATTGCTTCATCTCGCTAAAAGTTCTTGAATGGGGGTCGGTCCTTCGTAATCCGGAACGGTCACGCTATTTATTCTTCTTGCATCCAAACACAGTCGTACACTTCCATCCTTTTTGATTACTGTGACCATTTGATTAACAAACGGACTATTACATCTCTCTATCACGCCATACCTTAACATTTTGCTGATTTCGGCGTCCACCTTTTCCTTGTATGCTATCGGGATTGGCCACCCGCGTTGGAAATATGGTGTTTCATCAGTCACCTTGAACTCATGTTCATAGCAATCCATCCGTCCTGGACTCTCCCGAAATAAATTTTTACATTTTAGCAAGATTCTTCTAAGTTCCTCTCTCGTCGATTCATCTTCACATGTCATACTGTCAACTTTCTCATTTATCCTTCTCTTGATAACGTCAAAGTCTTCTTCTACTAATTCCATGTGTATGATAGGTAATTGCAGTTCCTTTTCACCAGTCCTCCTTCTGAATTCGACGGTTCCCTTATTCATATCAATAACACATCCCTCTTTTTTTAAAAAACTAATACCTAGTATGCAGTCCCTAATTAAATTCGGTATTACTAAGAAAACACAATCTAACTTAACATTATCAACAATAGTTTCGCACATAATTTGCTTACGGATTAATTTTGACTTCCCGCCAACTGCACTTACGATTAGTGTGTTATTCATGCGGAGTTCCTCGTAAGGGCGCAAGCGTTGTTTGTTCCTCTCAAACCAATCCTCGGCTAACCCGTTGATGGCACTTCCTGTGTCTATTAAGGCGTTTACCGTAACTTCATTATTGAATTTTATTACTATTTCGGGACATTTAGAAATGCGTCTTTCTAACTGTGTCTGTTCATCAAGGATTAATTCTTGTCGCAAGTCAGGTAAAAGTATGTCAGTCTCGTAACATTGTAACGTGGGCTCGTGTGTGGCTATCTCCCTAGACGACCCACTTAATTTTTTTTTTTTCACCTCGCTCTACTTACCGTTTGACGTGGAGGCGCTATTGTCAACGAATTCTATAGTATTTACAGTCGGCTTTTCACCGAATATTTGGAATTGTCTATAATTACCACCATCACCCTTTCTGTGTTGCCAGTGGGTTGGCTTCGGTTCTGTGACCTTGCTTACAGCGGCGTGTTGATTCTGCGCCACCCCTCTCGTATTTCGGTCATTCAACTTCTCTCCGTGCAGTACGAATCCGTCTTCTCTATGATTTCGCTGTCGAATCATCGCATATTCTGAAATTAATGACTCCAAGTTTTGGATAGTTCGTACGTCTCTCGTCACGCAGGCAATTTCCAATTTACGTCCGTAGTGACGCGTAATTTTCCTAATTAATTGATAGTCTGTGAGTGGAGGTGTTAATTGTCGGCTCTCTAAGAGTTGCCGCTCCATGTATTGGACTGCGCTCATACTTCCTCTCCAATCAAAACGACCGTACTCTAGATTATTCCTGACATCGTCTTGTTTCTCCGGCCCCCAATATTTTTGTGTGAAGATCTCCTTGAATTCTTCAAAGTTCTTTATTTGATCACGTACTACGCGCCACCATATCGCTGCATCAGCCTCAAGATGTTTTCCGATCCATTTAACGTTGTCTGTTGGATAGTACATGTGTTGAAGTTCGGACAGTTCCTTCAAAAACTCAATGGGAAAACGGTCCGTTCCGTTGTACTTAAGCTCGCAGTTGTTGTTCCCGTTCACTCTCGTAGACGGTCCAATTTCGGCTTCAGCTATTTGTCGCTGCAGTCTCTCATGTCCGCTTTTAATGTGGTTGATGTGGCTTTTTAATTCTTCAATTATTACGTCTTTTTCTTTCTCCGTCATCGTGGTCTTTTGTTCTGCTATACGCTGTCGGTCGTCAACTTCAACAATTTTCGGTTTAAGTACATTGACGGCTTCTCCCTGTTCTTGTTGCTGTTGTGTTATGTTATTCTGTATTTCTCTTCTCCATTCTTCGTTTCTATTATTCGTGTCTTGGATGTGGTTATCTAGTTTTTGATCGATCTGTTCGACTGTTTTCTGTGTATGATTTATGGCTTCCTGCCACTCATGACGGCCCTTCTCTCTCACTTCTTTATTCTCTCTCACCTGTTTCTTTAGTTCATTTTTCAACTCTTTTATTCCACTTTCACTCTTCTTTTGTAGATCGCTGATCTTCTCGCTCAGTTCTTCCTGCATCTGTTTCAGATCATCTCTCTCCGTTGTTTAATTTCATTCTTTTGTGGCTCAAATTTTTCTGTGATTAATTTATTCTGTTTTTCGTTTCGCTGCTCTAATTTCTCAGTCATCTTCTCATCTCGTTGTTTAAAGAATTCAAATAGCATTTGTAAATTCATTTCACCGGGTTGGGACATCTGTCCCTCCGCCCTTATCTCTGATTCACCCGCGCTGACGTAGTCGCTTGGCGTCGTACTCTCCTCCTGTTCTTCTATATTCAATTCGTTGTTGATATCAAACTCCTGGCTTTCGGGATTATTAGTCTCCATTCTTGACTGGTTTCGCTTAATCATTCAGAGTTATTTTGGTTTCTAATAATCTGTCTTATATTAGTACTTATACTATTGTTTTGTCAAACTACAAACTATTCTAGCTTACCGCTGCCTGCACTTAACCAGCTTATTAATAAGAATCGACCTTATTAATCGGCATTCAGGTTGGGCGCCATATACATATGGTGTATATTTTAATATATCATGCCCCACGTTGGGCGCCATATACAAAGTTAATATTTATGCATATTTAATTAATTGCATAAATTAATTGAATTTATTTATATAAATTTTTCTCTTGGTTACAATTATCTACTAGAACATGTTTCCTTGCGCCACGCGTAGGGCAGCTATATACTACGTTATTAATTATTCAAATTAGTTGCATAAATTAAATTAATTGTTAATTTATAAATCTTGATCAAATTTCTCAAATGGGTAGTCGGCAATGCTATCAATCAAGAGTAATTAATCTTGTCTTCTACTACTAAATAAAACTTCAAGAATTAAAACGTTTATGAACATGGTACTTGTTAAATCATATTGAATATAAATCATTAATTGTGGATTTTACTTTTAAAGAATTGTCTTGTATGCCAGGTCTCAAAATAAATTAACTCAACACTATCGAATCCATTATAAATTACATTTATTGTAATATTGCATGTTGCACGTATTCATTGCATAAAAGAAATCATGTAACAAGAGTACCTACAACTATTTCCAAAAGATAGTTAAATTCTATAACATATTTAAAGTATCTGAAAGAAACATTCAAATGCTTACACATACTCGTGTGTAGTGACGTTAAGAACTATCAATGTTGCGTGCTTGAGATTTGCACTAAGTGATATACTTCGTAACATATTTAAACACCTATACACATGAAATACTCATATACCTGCAGTAAACATATTAAACACATACATAATTGAAATACTCATATACCTACACTAATAAGATAATACATGTATAATATTCTTTAATATTATTTATACCTAACCATGGATTCGTATTTATAATGACTCTATTCTGAAATATCTCAGGCAGTTAGTTCTAAGTGACAGGTCAGCGGTATTACGATAAACTAGGAATTATAATAAATGGTTATTTGGTACATTACTCAAGTCGTCGTAGTGTCTCGCTCCCGTTGCATGTGTCCATTTGGATCTATTGGGTGGCGATTGATGCTAGTCCTGGAAACACTCGTAACTCGCACTTCCAATTGTCATACGCACATTGTTTCGGAACGCTAGTTCGCACTTCATGACATCCGTTATAAGATTTATAATATTATTACAGTTTAAGTCGCGGTACTTGCACTAAGAATTCATTGACTATTCGTATCGCGTCAGTCTATTTATGCGCATTTTAGTTCGATACTTCCACGCACTTAGTTATCTTTCAAATTACGTGTTCGACTCCTCCGTAACGCCTAGATTGATTTCAAGTTCATTAGACGCATATAAAACATCACCGGCACTTGTCTCTATTCTACGAAATAATGTTGTCTCACAAATTAAGTCTTATGTTGTATACCGATTCATTCCGTTGATAAAGAGATCATGTATATTACTACTGTATTATACAACTTCTTACGGCACTAATTGTATTAGTGTAACACTTAGAGTTTACAAAGTTCGTTAGTCGCGCATCGTCGCGAATACCACTGTTCGGCTTAACGCTACAAGTCTTACTTCCGAACTTCCACTAATACCGAGCACTACTTTGAATATCTCAAAACAAAATCTTTATGAAAACTGAGAGAAGATTAGAATAATACTGAGCAAAAATTAGAATGATACTGAGAGAAAATTATAGTAATACTGAGAGAGCGTCTTCTCTTGCATATAGTTTTTATGCCCTTCGTTTTCCCACTCTCACTACTCCTACGAACGCTTCATTTTCCCACCAAAATAGTTCTGATAGGACAGTTGTTCGGATTTCCCTCTGTCCCCATGCCTCTAGTCTGTGATTCTTGTGAATTTTCCACCCAGCGCCGTTTGGAGAGGAATGTTCTTCTTCGGGATTTGTTCTCTGGTCGTCGGTTCTCGTCGAGACCATCCCTTACAGTTACTACTCCCTTCTGAATTCTCGTTTCTAATTGGCTGGTTGGCTTCTCTACTTGAATCTCACATAGTCCACGTTGACAAGACGAGTTTCTGTCATCAGGACGTTGCCACTTTCTCGGAATCTGCATCAAGACCTTGCTACTGAAGTCACATCTGTCCCTTTTGGTGTAGCGTGTCGAAATGATGTATTGTTCGGACACTGTCGACTTCCTCTAGCGAACGTACGGGTGGCAAACATCTGTGTACGTCGCAGACGCCTCCTCGTCTCCTGCTCCATTGTCCGTGCTCCAGCTATTGTTTTTCTGTAGGTTTCACATATGCTTGGAACAATGCTCTTAGCGATGCCTATCTATTCTCTCGCTACTGAAACGGATGCAAGGGTAATGTTCCTTTGTCATATTTGTAAAGTCAAGTGTTCCCACGCATGGCCCTTTTCGTCGTAACATGTGTTGCAGCACGCATTTTCTTTTAACGGTTTTTATGTCACTTAAGTAGAAAGGAAAGGTTCGTTCCTTCCGTCGCTCACCCTCGAACAATGCTCACTCGTGTCACTCTTGATGGGCTCTAATTGCTGGCGTACCTCCCTCGGAATATCCAAAATATCAAAAAAAAATCTCAAAGCAATAAGTACGTTATATAAGACTCCCTCGGTTTAGCCGATGCGAATCGCTGCGTGATTCAGATGGACAATCATTGCATCCCATCCCTCCGCAATAAATAGAAAAGGAGAATCTCATCCCTGAAAAAAGGGCAATTCCTAGCTGAGATAACTATAAAGCAACAACAGTCATCCGGTTCTCCCTGACTCTGCGACCACTAGGACACGTTATTGGCTGGTACCCCTAAAACCTGGACGTGGATCCATGTTTCAGACGAAGCGCACTCAGACAGATGGAATGAGCTCGAGTCACCTCAGCTGCACTGTCCCACTAGGCACTGGAAACTCGAGGTGTGCAAGTGCTGCCTTGTGGGAGCCATTCGTCTGGGCTCGGCAGCTCTCCGTCCCGGCCGACGCATGTTACCCAAGTCAGTATTGCTCTAAGCTCCTGCGGTGAATCCTTGAGGGAACTATGATGCCCCAAACGTGGGGGCAGGACAGTCCACCAAAACATGAAACAAACGAAAAAGTTTTCAATATAAACAAAATTAAGCAGTTTGCATCTGTTGAGCAGCTTAGGCTGCCTGCGCTAAGCATGTTCTAGGCATGGGAAACCTCGGGGTGTCCAAGTGCCTAATTATGTTCATGGCATCCGGCCAACCCCTTCACACCAGCGCTACTCTAAGCTCCTGCGGGTAATTCCTTAAGTGAACCATGGATCCGCGTTCCCGGCTTGGAGTCAGGCTGGAACAATTCACGAAATTTTCTTCTGTACGCCACACCGTGCAAATGGGACCAGTAACCTAACTTCTTGTGTCTGAAAAAAGACCGCGCTGTATCTTATGAACCTGGCATAAACACCTTATGACCCGGACAAAATAAACAACAAGGGCGCAAGACGCCCTCCCGCATCTTCTGTCTGCCTGTCTATCTACTAGTAACTGGATAACATCAATTCCTCAAACATCAGGTTATAGAACGGGGGGATTTACCGAGGGATTTAAATAGTAGAGAAGACAGTAGGGTCTACATCTAGCTGCCAGCAATACAGCATCGCGTTTACTGCAGGCGCGCGAGTAACGTATTAGCTTTTCGTGCGCGCAGGTACTAAGGACATACTAAGCATGAATAAAAGACACAGCATATAAAGATATGTCCGGAAATGCTTATTTTTCAATTTACAGCCAAAGATTTCCCCATATTTTTGTTTTAATGAACAGCGTCGATAAAGTTCTCATCGATGCGGCCTCATGTTGGGTAGAACGGTCTTAGTGGGTGGATACATCACTGAGAAATCATTCTGTTTCCCGTAGTACACGCAATGCACCACTAATTGCTTTTGGATTTGGAATGCAGCGGTTGGAACAACGTCGCTAATATCCTACAGCAGCATTACCATCACACACACATCAAAATAAACAACACATCGAGTATTCCTCAGTCGTAAATATGTATGGAATTATAACACACCAATGACGCTCAGTGGTTAGTAGTTAATAACCCTCAAATAATTAAATGGGTATACATTTGTTAAATGGAATCTGCAAAGATTCTGGATTGCATATATCCACAATTAAAACCAAAGTGATGGCTTTTTGTGGAACTGATCCTGTACGGGCAAAAATTGTTATAGATAGTACTGTCCTGGAACAAGTTAGCAGTTTTGAATACCTGGGCTACAGTGTGTCTTGTAATGCAAGTAATGACGTGGTGCATAAGTTGCATAAGTTCAACCTTATGTGCGGGACCATCAGGCGTCAGCAAGTAAAGCATAGATGTACATATACTACTATATACTAGTATATATACATTTATGAAGTAAAGGAACCCGCCTAAAATTTTACAAGGTGATGCCTCTTCCCACACTTCTTTATGGGTCTGAGAATTGAAATTTAACGAAAGGCCAGGTCGGTCGCATCCAAGCGGCTGAAATGAGATTTCTCAGGCACGTGGCAGGGTATACTCTCCATGATCATAGAAGAAACACAGATATATGGCAGGAACTGAATAATTTGAGTATACTCGACAGCATCGCCCAGTATCGGCTGAATTGGTGGGAACATCTTTGCGAATGAATGACTGCCGCATCCCCCAACAAATATGGAACTATAAACCGAGGGGACGGAAAGGTGTGGGACGTCCGAGGAAGCGCTGGAGTGACCAGCTGTAATATTTGCCTATTTGAGACCGGAACAAACCATTCTTGGTTTGAACCTAGAGGATGATGATGATGATAATTAAACTAATGGTCAGAAAACAACAATTACGTACCAGCTTGCTTTAATAACACATATTACAGTGACCGATAAACTTCTGTAAGCTTACAAAATTATTCGTAGTCAGTACTTAATTGTTGATCAGCTGTTAATAGTGCGTTGCAACTTATACAATACAAATTTCTCAAATAATGTTACTATGGCGTTTTAAATTTGAGACCAAGAATTTGGGAAAATCTTTCATTGGCCGTAACTTGAAAACAAAGCCTTTGTGAACATATGTTACGACGGTCTACTGATTGTCGTATGGTACAGTGGAAAACAAAATACAAGAAACCAATTAAGTCACTAATCACCAGCTTTAATTATCATAATTAAACAGTTTGTAATCAACAAGATAGTCTCTTCCAACAGATCAAATAAAACTTGTTCACACGCAATAAAAAGTCAACGAATATAAAACACAATTGTATTACAATAGTCCCACATATTATAAAGCACATAACTCTTGGCCACAATACATCGAACCGCACTGTGTAAATCGTCACTCAAACGCGCTGTGTACTCGCCCGACAATAACTAACTCGACCGTCGCTGAATGGCTGTATTTATACCCCGCTGAACAAACAGGCGACTTCGAGAATCCACT
This sequence comes from Magicicada septendecula, assembly GCA_034769895.1. NCBI lineage: Eukaryota > Metazoa > Arthropoda > Insecta > Hemiptera > Cicadidae > Magicicada > Magicicada septendecula. The sequence continues at coordinate 742,799,994 of CM068368.1, read as the reverse complement.
AGAAACAGTGTCCTTGAACACACTGCGCTGACCGGTATGGTCCAGTATAGACTCGATAGTTGACGCGTAATTGTCTTTCACCGTAAAGGAGCATCATTACACACACACACACACACACACACACACACACACACACATTACAACTGGAATATTCGAGATACTTATAGAACGTTCCGTGTTACGTAACACTTTTTCCACATTATGTAACAATACTTTTATATCATGTTTTTCCTTTATTCTGACCTGTAGATAAGCTCTGAAAGCGTGGATAAAACTTCGTGAATCACTCGGTAAGGAAGCAGCAAAGTTCGTAGGTACCCAGTAAATGCCATTATAGAAATGATTTAGATTGTAGATTAATCCTCCTTAAAAGTAGGGGACGGGAGGAAAATATGTGAGGGAACAAAATATTGAAAAAATCACAGAAACACATGTGGGGTATAATATTATATATGTGTGTGTGTGTTTACGCGCGCGCCCATGTAGGGCCTATATTGCAATGGACATTCTAATTGCATATGAAATGTAGCAGACAGTAAAAGCATATGATAGCATATAAAAACACTGTATGTAGAGCTTGCAGGTTTGAACATTGTAAATTAGTTGATAAGGAACATTGTTAAAAATGGTAGTTTTAAGTATTTTTAGACGTGTACAACAACATTAAGTGGTGTGAAATGCTGCTGTAAGGATGCTTAGCCGCGTGTGCAAGGGTATGTAATTATTTTACGGGATATTCATAAAAAACACGTTAATTTAAATAACTTTCATGATATGGGAAATTGTTATATGGGACTTATATAAGAATTTTCGTAATAAAAAGACTTAACTGATGACAATAGTTATTTTAAAAATCAGTAACTAAATGTATGCATATTTTAGTAAAAAGGTTTTGTGGCCATAAATTCAGTCGTAAAAATTATAAGGTTTATTTGAACAAGAATTGTTCTGTTCGGAAGCCTTCTTGGACAAGAACATTTATTATCTGTATGTAAACTATGAATAAGGGTTACCGAAGAACCAGTCAGATTACAAGAATTCAGTGGATGAAAACTATCTTCAAACGGATAGTTCAGTCTGTCTTCGGAATCGATATCGTGTGAACGCTGTGCTAGTACAGACGGTCGGTCTGCCAATCGCGACAAACACAAGTTAGAAATGCCTACAGTTACTCCGAGAATTATTATAATTGTGCAAATCCGGGAAAGTTCAAGATACCCGATTAGGATATAGAGACACTTGAAGGTGACTGGATCGTGTAAGGTGAACACACCATTTTTAGCAATAGTAGGGCTATCTATTTTCGGTGAAAGCATATAACCGTGATCGGGAGAAACATCTACACGCCCGAAAGCGACCCTGAGGCCGGACAGAATATATCAACCTACGTACTCATCCAGATCCAGAATCGTCCAGGATCAACCTGTCGTCTGAAGGATCTGCTGTCGACATTAAAGGGAAGTGAAGCTACATTATTATGTACAATTGAAAAAAAATATTTAAAAGAAAGACTCTGTCACATCAGTAAAGACTTTATACTAAATAAGACAAAAAGAATTTTTAAATATTAATTTACAAGTATCCGTTAAGTCAGAAACATTAGGTTCTTTATTATAAGAGTTACTGTGTTATAAGCATTGTATGGTCTACACATTAAACGTTATGTTTTACACAACCATGGCTTTTATTTATTTCAGCAGTACACTAAAAACCAAAAACCATTGTCACCTAATATAAAATAAAGAAAATATCGGTATGGAGAACCATACATAACTTCCATGTTCTAAGATTTATATTTAAAATCATTTTCGAAATGAAATATTACCATAGAAACTACTTCTTTCTACTTACTGCTTCAGCCTTAACCACAGTACTGTGGTCACTAACGTATACCACCTCACGTTATCGCACTCGATTTTCACTGATGATGGAAGTCGATGGCATTGCCGAAACGTCTGGTTTTGTAGAAAACATTGGACTATGGACAAACATCCCGGGAAGGAATTTTAACAAAAACTACTTCTTTGTTGCCGATAACGTTGTACACATATATATAAAAAATATGCATAAAATTAATGGCTTGTATAAGTTAATGTTTGATCTCCATTAAGTAGTGTTCAAGTTTCCAAAGTTTTAATATCATGATGTCCGTAATTAAAACATCAGAGCAGGTTTAGTGTGTATGAGGGTACACCGTGGACAAACATTTTCAACATTTCCTATCGAGCGTTGCTTAGAGTAAAGCTGCGAATCTACAGTGTACGTTTCACAGAACAAACACGCGGAAAAGAAGGAGCGCTCCGAAGTCACTCATGGACCCTCAGCATCTTGCAGAGGGTTCATTCCCTAAAGACGAAAATTCTGTCTATGAATCGTTCCTCTATAAACACGTGCAGTTACACTGCCCAGCGGTCCACAGGAAGCAAATCGCTATCCACGCTGGACAATTTTTCGGCTTGCACGCATTATGTTGGTGTGGGTTTCGGCACTTTCCATTTAAAAAGCGTGCAAATGTAAGAAAATAAACATGAGTGAGGCCAGAAATAACGCGAATTTTGTGTGTGTGTGTGTGTGTGTGTGTGTGTGTGTGTGTGTGTGTGTGTGTTCCCTGCCTTTTTATTGCAGTAATCATAATAATAAAATGGAAACGTAAACATTACATAATTGAGATATGCTTGCCTGCCACGAACGATATATTTTCTCTCATACATGATTTACTTTAAAATAAAATTATAATTTTATTGCCTGGCAACAAAATTATTTTATGTTTAACAATTACCATTGTTTGAAAAAGTTTAAACGAATTTTCAAGTACTTTACTGTTGTTAAAACGTAAAAGGTTGCAGGTAAATTACCCCTTCCCCTTAACCGATCTTCACCAAAATCAAAAGGCCTTGAGATCAATACAATTCAGGGATGTATGCAAAACATTATTTGATTCTGTTTGAATATGCGGCAGTTACCGTTCGTCATAGAAAAAATTACCCTTGTTAAAACATAAAATGCTGCAGGTAAACTACCCTATTCCCTTAACCGATCTTCACCAAAACCAAAAGATCTTGAGAACACTACAATTCAGGGCTGTATGCAAAAAATTATTTGATTCTGTTTGAATTTGCGGCTGTTATCGTTTGCCATAGAAAAAAAATCTAAGAACGACAGACACACAGACACACAGACAGACAGACACACAGATACTTTTCGAAAAATGACTTTTTTTCATGTTTTGAGTGTAGTACAATCAGAATCAGCAATAATCTCGAACACGATTTTTTTTGCCATTACCATACTTCCATTCCTTAAGGAACATGGAAGTAAAATATCGGTATGGAGAACCATACATGACATCCATGTTCTAAGATTTATATTTAAAATCATATTCATAATATTAAATATTATAATATTATTAAATAATATATTATTATATATTTTTATTTATTTATTTATTTATTTTTTATTATTTATTTTATTTATTTATATTATATATATTAATATATTATTAAATATTATATATTAAAAAGAAATGAAATATTACCATAGAAACTACTTCTTTCTACTTATTGCTTCAGCCTTTACCACGGTACTGTGGTCACTAACGTATACCACCTGACGTTTTCGCACTCGATTTTCACTGATGATGGCAGTCGATGGACTGCCGAAAAGTCTGGTTTTGCAGAAAACATTGGACTACGGCTAAACAGCCCGGGAAGGAATTTTAACAAAGAACTACTTCTTTGGTGCCGATAACGTAGTACACATAAAAAATTCTCCCCTCCCCAATCAACTATAATTTTCATTAATAGAAAATTAACCCCACCCCGTTCACATAACCTCATCATTTATAGATATTTCATCTACGTTTCTACAGTGGATTATTATGAGCTTCTTATTAGGATACATTATTTATCAAAATTAAGTACTTTACTCTTGTTAAAACATAAAACGTTGCAGGTAAACTACCCCTTTCTCTTAACCGATGTTCACCAAAATCAATAGACCTTCAGTCCTCTACAATTCAGGGATGCATGCAAAAAAATATTTGAATCTGTTTGAATGTGCGACAGTTATCGTTCGTCATATAAACAATTACCCTTGTTAAAACATAAAACGTTGCAGGTTAACTACCCCTTTCCCTTAACCGATCTTCAATAAAATCAACAGACCTTTATCTCAAATTAAAATCAACAGACTTTAATTCAAAAAGGTATGCAAAAACGTAGTCGATTCTGTTTGAATTTGCGGCAGTTATCGTTCGTCATATAAAAAATTACCCTTGTTAAAACATAAAATGTTGCAGGTAAACTACCCCTTTCCCTTAACCGATTTTCACCAATACCAAGAGGACTTGAGAACTCTACAATTCAGGGCTGTATGCAAAACATTATTTGATTCTGTTTGAATTTGCGGCTGTTATCGTTTGCCATAGAAAAAATTACCCCCGATAAAAAAACGTTGCAGGTAAACTACCCCTTTCCCCTTAACCGATCTTCACCAAAACCAATAGGTCTTGAGAACTCTATAATTCAGGACTGTATGCAAAAGAGTAGTTGATTCTGTTTGAATTTGCGGCTGTTATCGTTTGCCATAGAAAAAATTACCCTTGTTTAAAAAAAAACCGTTGCCGGTAAACTACCCCTTTCCCTTAACCGATCTTCACCAAAATCAATAGGTCTTGAGTACTCTACAAATCAGGGCTACATGCAAAACATTATTTGATTCTGTTTGAATTTGCGACTCATCGTTTGCCATAAAAATATATCGATATGGAGAACCATACATGACTTCCATATTCTAAGATTTATATTTAAAATCATTTTCGAAATGAAATATTACCATAGAAACTACTTCTTTCTACTTACTGCTTCAGCCTTAACCACAGTACTGTGGTCACTAACGTATACCACCTCACGTTATCGCACTCGATTTTCACTGATGTGGAAGTCGATGGCATTGCCGAAACGTCTGGTTTTGTAGAAAACATTGGACTACGGCCAAATATCCCAGGAAGGAATTTTAACAAAACCTACTTCTTTGTTGCCGATAACGTTGTACACATATATATAAAAAATATGCATAAAATTAATGGCTTGTGTAAGTTAATGATTGATCTCCATTAAGTAGTGCTCAAGTTTCCAAAGTTTTAATATTATGATGTCCGTAATTAAAACATCAGAGCAGGTTTAGTGTGAATGAGGGTACACCGTGGACAAAAATTTTCAACATTTCCTATTGAGCGTTGCTTAGAATAAAGCTGTGAATCTACAGTGTATGTTTCACAGAACAAACACGCGAAAAAGAAGGAGCGCTCCGAAGTCACTCATGGACCCTCAGCATTTTGCAGAGGGTTCATTCCCTAAAGACGAAAAGTCTGTCTATGAATCGTTCCTCTGTAAACACGTGAAGTTACACTGCCCAGCGATCCACAGAAAGCAAATTGATGTCCACTTTTTCGGCTTGCACGCGTTATGTTGGTGTGGGTTTCGGCACTTTCCATTTAAAAAGCGTGCAAATGTAAGAAAATAAACATGAGTGAGGCCAGAAATAACGCGAATTTTGTGTGTGTGTGTGTGTGTGTGTGTGTGTGTGTGTGTGTGTGTGTGTGTGTGTGTGTGTGTGTGTGTGTCTTCCCTGCCTTTTTATTGCTGTAGTCATAATAATAAAATGGAAACGTAAACATTACATACTGAGATATGCTTACCTGCCACGAACGATATATCATTTTATACATGTATATTAACTCATACATAATTTACATTAAAATGAAAAAATTATAATTTTATTGCCTGGCAACAAAATTATTTTATTTTTAACAATTACCATTGTTTGAAAAAGTTTAAATGAATTTTCAAGTACTTTACTGTTGTTAAAACGTAAAAGGTTGCAGGTAAACTACCCCTTCCCCTTAACCGATCTTCACCAAAATCGAAAGTCCTTGAGATCTCTACACTTCAGGGATGTATGCAAAAAATTATTTGATTCTGTTTGAATTTGCGGCTGTTATCGTTTGCCATAGAAAATACCCTTGATAAAAAAATGTTGCTGGTAAACTACCCCTTCCCCTTAACCGATCTTCACCAAAAACAATAGGTCTTGAGTACTCTACAAATCAGGGCTGTATGCAAAAAAATATTTGGTTCTGTTTGAAGTTGCGGCTGTTATCGTTTGCCATATAAAATACCCTTGTTAAAAAAACGTTGCAGGTAAACTACCCCTTTCCCTTAACCGATCTTCACCAAAAACAATACGTCTTGAGAACTCTACAATTTAGGGCTGTATGCAAATAATCTTTTGATTCTGTTTGAATTTGCGGCTGTTATCGTTTGCCATAGAAAAAAATCTATAGAGACAGATAGACAGACAGACACACACACAGACACTTCGGAAAACGACTTTTTTTCATGTTTTGGGTGTAGTACAATCAGAATCTGCAATAATCTCGAACACGATTTTTTTTGCCATCACCATACTTCCATTTCCTTAAGGAACATGGAAGTAAAAACACGTATTTTCGCTTTGCATGAAGAAATATGACAATTTACAATTAGTACACTTCTTCTTTTCCACATCGTAACATATCGATACAATCGCATATTAAAAACACCGAAAATGTACTGCAGGAACGGATAGAGGTAGCCTACAGTTTCGATGCCACTAAATAGCATTTGTTTATTTACTGGTCTCCATGGTGTTTTTGACATCTTTTTACGCGTCAACAAAAGGGCTTAAGTCGTGCGAATGGGGCAGAATATCAAATTCCAAGTTAGACAGTATTTTCGCCTTGTGTCAAAGGTTACCTGTGCAAAATTTGGTCGGAATCGGTGTAACGGTGTGGATTTGTATTCAATACAAAGAAACAAATCCTCAGACTTTGAGTTATATGTATAGATTTCATTGTATAGAAAGTAAATTTTTAGTTGTGTTACAAAGGACAACTCAGACATATTAATGATTTTTTATAAACTGTATTAAAATCACAGTAGACTGTCGTAAAAGAATAGCACCATTAATAAATCTACATCATTCCAGTAACATATACGAGTATATCGACTACTTATCCTATGGGACACCTATACATCGCAATGTGTATATAATAAATAACTCTTGATGCTTCTTGCAGTATCTTATATCTTATATCTGTATCTTATATTATGAAATAATAAAGTACTTCTGCAAGTGTGTTTTTCTTTTAACATTGAAAATGTTTATAAGGACGTGTCGCACATTTGCGGGCGATCGCTGGTGCGTTATCGAAAATGGGAACCGGTGAGTTTCCATAGAAACTACTTCTTTGTTGTCAATAACGTAGTACACGTATAAAACTTCGCTTATGAATGCGACTACATTTAACTTATAATCTGTACATTGGTAAATGAAGAATGAATTCATTGATTGGTGAATTAATTATAATTCATTGATTGGTGATGAATATATATATTTTTTAGATTTATTGAAGTATTTTCAGTACCCTTCTCTGTGCAATGCCTGTAAATTTTTTTGTATATTATAACTGCACCTACCGCATATTTCTCAGATTTAATCTCTACCTTTAGAGATTACTATACCCTATAAATTAACGGATAATCGGTTTTATTTCGATTGCTGCGGTGTTTGTTTACATAATCATCTGTTTCGACGGTTATATTGAGAACGTTTAATCTTTATAGTTTATTTATTTTAATAAAATTATAACTTTTATTAAATCATCTTATTTTGTTTTTATTTAGATTTGTTTTTTAATTAGCGAATTATTTTTATTGTAGGCCTATTTGTATAATTTGAGCTTTTCAAATATGTACGAATCTAATTTAGCCACACAGTCACTATCGAAATAATAAACATCAATTTCCAGGCAATCAAAATGTTAAATTAATTAAAAACGTTCAACATTCAAAATGAACATGTGTGTGTGTGTGTGTGTGTGTGTGTGTGTGTGTGTGTGTGTGTGTGTGTGTGTGTGTGTGTGTGTGTGTGTGTGAGTGTTTATTTTCATTTATAACCATTAAATTAATTTTTCGCAATGAGCATAATATATGACGAGAATACCTTCTATTTTATTCGAATATTTTGTATTCAGGTGGTCGTTTCTAGGTGTGCTGATTCTTAAAGTAAGTATGGGTGTGTCTGAATCAGACAGAGTAAGCAAATGAATAACGTGTCTACTTCTAGAGTAAACGCCTTCTTCAATAGATAATGTAATCAAACAAACAGAGCATGGAATGATATGTTTGTGTACCAGGGCAGTGTTCGCTACTACCTCGGCACTCTTGTCGACAGCGCGTAGGAGGTACTACTGGATATCGATCGTGTATAGTACACGGAAGGTCAGAGGTCGATCAGTAATGTGCGGGTCTGGATTGTACACGCATTCAACGTCGTCTTACTAACACACCAGCTCCTTCATTATACGTATAAACTTTTTTTAATCAACAACTAAAATTGTCTTCTGTCGGCCGGTGTTTTATTTGTATTATACTATTAATTATTACTTTTATTATTTTATAAAGTATAAACATAAGTAGCACATTTACAGTAACGAACTTAATCAATCAATGTTGTGAAATGAAAAATGTAGTTGAAGCGTTTTATGGTACCAGTTTTGTAATACAGCTTATTTTAGCTAAAAGCTGCTTAAACAAACATAGCGTAATTCAGTGAACAAAGAAACTGAATTGTCTAATTCAAATTATCTGGACTGTCTAATTACAACAATTCCCAAAGCTCAGGTATATTGATCCCCTTTTTAATTCCATAATAGTGAAAAAACCTAAGCTAGTTCTCAGTTGTAAGTAGACCATTTGGGATTTGTCTGTCTATCTATCTGTTTTGGAATAAGTTTCACTACAACTTTTGAATGCATCAACCGATTTTCGTACAACTCGACATAAACGTCTATGTTTTTACCCACAGACCGCTGTTATCCTTGAGATTGACTCCCCCCCCCTAAATTGGGTGCGCAACACAAAATGTGAGGGGTTAAAATTTTGAAAAATCCATGTGGAGTATTAACTTAAAGAGACTTTTAACCAGAATCTGAATGTGGTGTTCGGTTTTGAAATTTCAAAATTTTAGAATGCTATGACATAAAGAAATTCATCAAAAATATAAATAAAATGTAATAACCACACCAGGTATCAAAATAAAGTTGTTTCCTCAAATATTTTCCTCAGTATTTTAGTGTGTTAATAAAACCTGTCTGCAACTAATATTTGTGATATATAGAAAGACGACAGCATCTGCCTAGAAAGCTTTGGTTTCCTCAGTGGGTGCTATAATCTAGCTTCCGTAATATGATGGTGAATGACGTCACATAGCGGGAAGAAAAAGACCGTCGTAGCTGTAAAAAGCTCTCATTGTGTATCGTGTAGAACGAGGAAGCTAGTTCTCAGCTTTTACTAATCCGTTTGGCATTAACCTGTCTGTTTATCTGTTGTCAGTCTAGAGATGTCTCACGATTAGTTTCAAAAGCAAGTTGTTTCAAAAGTTTCAATACTTTTAACCTCACAAATCCCTATTGGTTCTGAGATTGATCACCCCCCAAGAATAAAGGGGTGGGTGGCAAAAACGTGAGGGGCCAAATTTTGAAAAAATTACAGAATTCCCTGTGGGGTATCACGTTACAGAGATTTTTAACCAGAATCTGAATATAGTGTTCAATTTTTGAAATTTAAAAATTCTAGGACACCAGGACTCAAAAAGGTGTTAACAATTTGAAGAAAGTCCTATCCCCGATATCAGGCTAAATGGAATTTTAACTCAAATTCGAATGTAGTGTTTACTCTGAAGTTGTTTTAACTTTACGGGCACCACGGGCTAAAATTGAAAGTCAAAATTTTAAAATTTTAAAATACTATATGGGTTATCACGTTATTGGTTTATTGGGGTATCAAGATTGGTATCTCTGAATAAAATCGATAACTAATATTAACCGGTAACTAAAATGACACAAATTTTATGGCCCGGTTAAAGAAGATGACGAATGGAGAATCAGAAATAACCAGGAGCTAGAGGAGCTATTGAATTAGGAAGACATTGTAAACGAATACAATGGTTAGGTCACCTAGAGCGGATAGATGATCAAAGTATCCAAAGAAAATTCTGACGGCGCAGGTCTATAAAAGCAGAAAGAGGGGCCGACGTAGGATAAGATGGTTGGATGATGTGCTAGAAGATCTCAGACGAATGGACGTTAGGATTACACTGAGATGGCAATGGACAGAACACTTTGGAGAAGATTGCTGTTGGAAGTCAGGGCTCACGTTGGGCTGTAGTGCTGAAGAAGAAGAAGAAGAAGAAGAAATAAAATGACAAAAAACTTAACATATTGTTATCAGCGAATTGCATATTTGTGAAAACTTTTAGATAACGTTAATAGGTATCTATGAAAGTATACTTACACTTAAAAGCTAAGACTAAATTATTTGTCACTTAGGCATTATGGTTATAAATTTAACTGGCATATCAATTCAGCAGTTTAGAAATGTTACTGTTTATTGTACGATTATTGTCTGCTTTACAATTGTTATTTTACGCAGAGGCGCACTGCCCCGGGGCCCCCAGGTATAGGGAGGCCCCAAAAGGCAAATATTAATTAATTAAAATTAAAAACGACGTCTTTTACATGATGAGAAGCAAGCTAGACCAGACATAACACATGTTTTGCTCAAATTATGTTGAATTAAGTAACTATTATGTGACTCTGAAAACGTTAAACTCAACACCCTGGGCGGGAAGATATGATACTGTATTTGCTGTTAAAGAAAGATTCTCTGACGTTATGAAACCATTAAATCAGATTATATTGACAAGCAAAAAAGCCTCTGAAAGAAATGAAGCTATATTCTTGGAGAAACAAATTGAGCCTTTCAGTTCTGTCCTACTTTTAATTTTCAGTATAACATATTGGAGCCTCTCAATATTGCCTTTAAATCTTTGCAGGGTGTGTCCTTAGATATAATAACAGCCTATGATCTTCTGGGAAATGCACTAATACAAGTAATGGATCATTGAATTTCTTTGAATGGTCGTTAAAGAAGCTACAAAGATATGTGCAAAGTGGGTAATTACAGATGATGAATTCTCTGACAAGGGAGTTTGAAAGGTGAAAAAACACTTAACGAACTCTGTGAGGACCAAAGATTAAAAGAACCTAAAAGCAGGTTTAGAGTGACAGTCTTCTATCCTATGATTGATACAATACTATCACAGCTAGACAATAGATTCAAAGATATGAAAGCAGGTATAGACGCGTACAGAATAGTACAACCTTATTTCCTTGTCATATCTACTGAACTGAACTTCGGGACGAAGCTGATAAATTTGCACAAAGATTTTCAGAAGACGTATCACAACTGTTTAGGTCGCAGTTATTATCAGGCGGAAATGCTTTCAGATCAAAGTTAGCGCATTTAACAGATGTGAAACAGCTTGCTTGCAAACCCATTTTTGATTGAAAACAGTTCCTTAGCTTCAAGCTACCCAGATGTCATCACTACTTGTTTTATGTACCTTATAGTCCCTGTGACAGTAGCAAACGCTGAGACATCATTCTCAAAATTGAAACTAATAAAGAATTATCTATGAAGCACCATGACCCAACAACGCCTTAGTAGTTTCGCTCTTTTGTCTATCGAGAACGTCGCAGCGCAAAATATTGACTTCAGTAGAATTGTTGACATGTTTGCAAACTTTAAGTCTAGATAAAAATAATTCCTGTAAATAAATTTTACCTCGTTTAATAAGTAAACTAACTTGCCGAATATGTCAATTAAGTAAAATATGTGTATCCAAAAATGGAGGGGGCCCCAGATAAACTTTCATCCCCACGGCCTCCACAAGAAAAATAATAGGGTAATCAAGGTTTTGTGATTTTTTTGATAACCAACCATTTTTTAAGTATTGTAATGTGCCTAATAATAAATACATTTTGTTCAAAATAGTGAGCGATAACAAGGAACTTGTTCTGCACTTCAAGGAACTTGTGTAAATTGTTCACGTATAATGCTTTCGCGAGTGGTATGCACTTTTCCACTGACCCAAGAAATAAATTAAGCTTATCATTCGTGATATCTGGTTTATAATCAGAAATCTAGTAAATCTGGTATGTATTGTATACGGAGAAAATAAACTTGTTGACTGGTACAAGTTAGTAACGTATTAGAGTACGTACAACCGTTTAAGTTACGTAACGATTATTGCGTGATAAGGCTCGCGTGCGAGGAGGTGTCTCCAGAGTCCTGATTGACCTCTTTCACTCCCAGTAATGAACTCACACGGGAAAACCGTGAGACGTGACGGTCACATTCGCTGAGGCGAAACAAATGACTCGCTGCGGTAATGAGAAAAGCCGTACACCACACGCACCATTCCTATTGTCCATGATTGTAGAGCGATAACTCGTTGTCCCGGCATACCTAGCGAAATATAACAGGAAGTTTATATATCTGTATATTTAGGACCTATATTTACTTGGCGACTTCAAACGCAAAACAGAGACAGAATATAGAACTCTATCAATCTTGTTTTGTGCAGTTGCTACAGGCTAATTCCCCATAGGTTTCAGCAGTGAATGTTGATTTCCTTCCGAATGAACCGTTTTTAACTATCGTTAAAGTTTCTAACGGTTCTTATCTTAATAATCATTTTACTAACACTCGTAACAACCGTTGCTACCTGGTTTGTACATGCCCGTTGAATCGCCTGTTCTACCGTAATTGTTGATGTTGTTATAATAGTGACTGGTATAACAAATTGCATACCTTATATAATTTATTTTGAATATACACATAATGAATTGACAACAAGAATTACATCAAAGTTACACCAGTTTTTTAGGGCAGACATGTATTTGTTCGTATGAACAATTTGAATTCGCGTGTTTAGTTGCTTACACTGTGACGGAATTGGTGTGCTTCAATTGGGAACGGCGTTGGTGGGACTGCGGCCGTGCTAGACTCTTCATTCGTTTTTGTAGGGCTACATAGTTCTAACTGCTACCACTTACAAAAATTACACACACACACACACACACACACACACACACACACACACACACACACACACACACACACACACACACACACACACACACAGAATGATCTGTTCCCAGTAAAAGATGATCACTAATGGTGAGTATCGACCGCTGGCCGATACCGAATCGGTATGTTTTTTTACGACTTCTTTATTAATTTCTGTTTATAAAATTATTTATTTACTATTATAGCAACAATACGCTTAATTGTAGTCTACGTAACTAAGGATATGAACTCAATTTTTTCACTTTATTTTCGAAATTGGGACGGTTTGGTCATCTTTGCTCTCTGGTCATCATCTTTGCTTTGGGTTCCGTCTTCAAGTAAGTATCTGATCTTCTTTTTTTTTTTGGTCGTCCTACAATCCTCCCATTTTTGCTTTGTCTTTGATAGGGTGTTTAGGACACATTCGTTATCTAATTTGTCTAACTTCTCTTTTTTTGTTAGTATCAACTCTTGGACATTCAAGTCTCGTAGGAATGTCATCTCGGAAGATTGTACTTTGCTTTCAGTATCGTAATCGTAAACCTTCCTCACTAGCATACTATATAAAGGGGACAGCTATCGTAAAATTTAATTGTAATATCTGATCGTACAAGGTTCCACATACCATTTGTTTTTTATATTTTATTGTCTATGTCCCTCTCTTTATCAGACTAGCAATATTACCAAATAGCTACAATACTTGCCTGATCCAATGTTTGGTTGTTAATAATCATTTTGAATCTGACTGTTCCTATTCCTTTGAAAACCATATCTTAGATTTATTTGTGGACATTTTTGCAGTATATTATTCTCATATTTATATTTTATTATCTGATTAATCACAAATCACAGTAACCTCTGAAGTAATCAATTGGGCGACCAAACGAGTAACACTTGTCCTGCATCACATCATAGGCACCACGGTATGTCATGGAAGACTCCATAGGCGTATTGGACCTTCTTCTTCTTTCCCTGCTTTAACAGCCCTTCTGGGTCGTGCCTCCTTTAGTTCTTCCAACGAGACCAATCCATAACCATCGTTTACCAATTTATCACCTCCGTCAGTTCTACATGAGTTTGCTTCGTTTGTAAACTCGTCAGCGAGTTCTAGATTTTCCTCTACCTCTACTACCTATTTCTTCTCTTTTCTACCTTTTTCGTAGGCTACTTGATAATTGTCTATTCTATTTACACGCCCCCCACTTAAATCGTATTTTTGTGTCCTGTCCTTAAATAGTTGTTGTACTCCGGACGACCGCCCCTATTGCTGAACTTGCTGCTACCCATTGAAGAGTCATCGAGTCGACGCTGCGCGGAAGGGGGCATACCGAATTACACGTACCGACGCCACATGGAAGGGGAGCTGACCGAACTACACGTACCGACGCTGCGTAGAAAGGGAGCCGACCAAGTTACTCGTACCGACGCTGCGCAGAAGGGGAGCCGACCGACGCTACACGTACCGACGCCACATGGAAGGGGAGTCGACCGACGCTACACATACCGACGCTGCGCAGAAAGGGAGCCGACCGAGGTACACGTACCGACGCCACACGGAAGGAAAGACTACTGACTGCTCGGAAGGGGATGCGGCCGACGCTGCGTGGTAGATTAGTATTTACGTATTGTGTTGTGTATTGTATTATTATTGTATTTTCATATTTGTATTTATACTTTTTTACGTATGACGAACTGCATATGTACGGTATATATAAACAAACAAAAAAATAAAGCAAACAAATATATATATGCTTAAATTCAAAAAATGAGATATATACCTATGTATGCAGGTACACGTACGTCTGTTTTTGGGAGTCGAAGGCTGGTAACGGGTACCGACCTGAGGGTTCGGTTAATGCCCACTGGAACTGACGAATGAGTCAGAGCTCGAGCTAGCCAGCTCGAGTCAGCTCTGCCAGCAAATCCTACTTCCAACGACCAAGTTTGTGACTCCCGGGAAATGCTCTCTGTGCGCGCAGAGAGTAGCTGATGGAAGAGGGTGCAACGCGATTCTACGACCTACAACATTTGCTTACGAGATTATGCGACAGATGAAAATAAATATATAATTCGAAATTTGATATTGTGATCTGTGATTTTGGTTGTGTAATAATAAAGGGTTTATTAATTGTAAAATTTCGATTTGCATTTTCGTTTTATCGTATTTTTGTTTATGTAATAAGTTCTATTATTTTAAATGGTGTTTTTGTGGCAATACGACATGACTTCCTGACTTAACAAACTGTCGTACCAAGAATTCAGGGCAGACTAAATTTGGTTAATTTAAATAAGTGGTCAGACTTCTGTTCATGATCTGTGTAATATTAAATTTAAGGATTATAATTGCGAAGAGCGAAGCGTGAACTTACACAATTCGAAAAAGTATGCACTTTCGTGGCCCAATTGATGAAGGAGGCAGAACTTTTATGTGCGGATAACATTATCTTTGAATATAATTAACAACTAAATTTTCATTAGAAAAATGTAGGTAGGCCTACTCAATTTTTAACGTTTTACATAAATATATTTTTATATGAGATAAAAATTTTAAAGATACAAACAATTATCTTATAGTTTCCTCGTCACCTGTAACTTTGTGAATGATAGATTCTGATAAATAAATCTCGAACTCAATCATAGAAGATTTAGTATACTTCACGTTTAACCAACAGTATAGACCAGACTTGCGGTACGCTTTTTGTAATGTACACAAACACTACCAACAGGACACCAGTCGACTACAGTACACGCAAAGATGAAAACTTATTTTTAAACTGGACAGTACAGAAATCTACAGTCCACTAATACTGTGCACCAATGGAAACGGTTAGTCATACTTTATACTACTGAAACGTCAGCTGTACCTGCTTGTCGCTGAAGTTAAGGATGATTAAAATAATTAAATTTCATTAGAAAATTTCGAAGTCTACTGAGTTTGTTACAACATAATTCTACACATTTTGAATACCTGGGCTACAGTGTGTCTTATAATGCATGCAACGACGTTGTGAATAAATTGCATAAGTTCAACCTTATGTGCGGGACCGTTAGGCGAACCCTTGAGTCAGCAAGTAAAGGAACATGCCTAAAAGTCTTCCCATACTTCTTTATGGGTCTGAGAATTGGACTTTAACGAAAGGCCAAAATTCAGAGAAATTTGATGAACACACCTCCAAACTCCAAGCACTTGTTCAGTATTTGTTTAACTGTGAGTAATTGGCCGGGGGTGGGCTGTGGAAGCGACAGGCAAGCCCGTCACCCGCCATTACGCGACGTTCCGAGCTTCAGTAGAGCTTCCGCCGCGGGGGGAATAACGATGTACAGGGATTCCTACGTGTAGCCCTGCTATCAGCTGAGGGGTTTCAGTTAGACTTAGTCTAATTCAGAGTCAGTGTTCGCCCTGGCCGGATCCAAGATTCACCTGGTACAGATGGGTGTTCACCGAGGTTGGTGATTAGGGAGTTGCCCTGGAAACGGGTGGTGAACTTCCTGGAAAGTGTCCGTATAGTGGTGTTCAGGTGTTCAAGGAACGGACACCTAGGGCGTTTCGGATGGTCTGGTTGGATGTCAGGTAATGATCTTTGTTGACCAAGCCCAAACCTCGGTCCAGGAGAGAGTGTAACTTTCGCTTTCGGATCTTCTTTGCCAAGTAGCCCCACGCTGGGATCGCGTAGGCGACCATCGACGCGACATAGGTAAGTGGTAAAGATGAGTTTACCTAGGCGGCAGGACATTGAATTGCTGCAGAGCAGGGCAGTCGAGTATCGCCTAGGTATAGTCTGTGAGGGAGCCTTCTGTGAGTGGAGAAGACTACAGCTGTGGAGCCCTCCATTTGTCCGCACACTCAACGTATGCGTTCAGCTGTTCCTGGAGCCAGATACCGACCAATTCAGCACTAAGATCGACAGCACACATGGCCAACCTGCTTCCAAGCAACTTGGACACGTCGTTTACGTACTCAGAGAAAAGCACGGGATCTAAGACGCTGCCCTGAGATATTCCAGCGGTAACTGCTCTTTCTGAAGGAATAACGCTGTCCACTCCCACGGGGAAGGTTCTGTACCGACGAAAGCTAGCGACCAGGTGAACGTAGCGGTCCGAGAACAGAATGTACAAAGTCCAGGATGCCAAACTCGAGATCAAGATAGACGGCAAATGTATTCAGTGCCCTTACTATTCCAGAAATTATATAGGACAAACAAAAACAAAACAATTAAAAATAAAGATACATCTACGAAATGAAATAAAGGAAAGAAAAGGAATAAATACTTACACAAGAACAGTTTACACAAGAATTTATATAAATATGCAAGGAAATTGTCAAATAATTAAGCAAAATGTGTGTGTGTGTGTGTGTGTGTGTGTGTGTGTGTGTGTGTGTGTGTGTGTGTGTGTGTGTGTGTGTGTGTGTGTGTGTGTGTGTGTGTGTGTGTGTGTGTGTGTGTGTGTGTGTGTGTGTGTGTGTGTGTGTGTGTGTGTGTGTGTGTGTGTGTGTGTGTGTGTGTGTGTAAGAGAGAGCGAGAGAAAAGTAAAAATACTGTAATTTTCTCAACTGTCGTAACCGAACTTCGAAATAACGATCACTCCGTTACAACGAGGAAATACTCTTGGTCATTCAGGCTTATTAAAGTCGATTAATATATATGTATGTTACTGTACATATTTTAACTTTTATTTTAAGCGTACTACTACTGCTTATTGTACGCGTATTGATGTATGCGTATTGATTTAAGTTTGCACATTATGCGCGCTTGTTAGTTATTTTGGAATGCGTGTGTGTCATACAAATTTGCGTTGTTGTTTCCATATTACATATGCAGTTCAGGATAAATAACATGTAGGCCTAGGCCTAACTCTATTGGCAGCACAGACGTCAAACAATGTGACGTAAGCCGATCGTAGCGATAAAAATACTTTTCAGTGGCAGAGGGTCACCTTCCGATAGCATTACAGATGCTAAGGAACTTTTTCACTGTTATAACGTATGGCGCGCTTGCGCGCGGTAACTAGAGGTTCTTAAGCTGTGGGGCGCGGTACGGAAAGAGGGGCACAATGGTGTCTCGAAGAGGGCACAAACATTTTGGGTTTTGAATGGGTACAGTTCGAAGTCAACTTGTATATATAGCTTGTACGTTTTTTTTAGAAAGTTTTTGTTTCATTGAAGACTCCAATAATGACATTTTCTTTATTATATATATATATATATATTAAACTTTCACTATGAACACTTACTTTTTGGTTTTGTTACGCAGACGTTTCGATGTAGTATTCGTCTGGGTAACAAAACCAAAAAGTAAGTGTTCATAGTGAAAGTTTAATATATATATAATATTAAAAAAGTGAACGAAGAGGATGTATCAACAAGATAATTATTTTCTTTATAATAATTTACCCCCCTCTCACTCTCTCTCTCTCTCTCTCTCTCTCTCTCTCTCGCTCTCTCTACTCACGGGCCCTAACGGTCCCTGGCCATACATTCAGGTTTCTGTACCCACGTTTGTAATGCTTAACTTTGCAAGTGAAGCCGCGATGCATTAAACCATAGGGTGATTTTTTTCTATAAGTCTAACTGTTTTAAAATTTGAATGCTTCTGATTCTCTACATCGAGAATAAAGAGTAATCAATGCTGTGGTTTATGCCTAATTTTGCTGTGTTCTATCGTCTGTAACCGAGTATTGAGCTATTTGTGAATTTTATAAAAAAAAAATTATCATTTCTAATCTTTTATCTTTTATTTGAAGTTGTAACGTTACATATATATATATATATATATATATACTCTTACACTTACTTACTTAGACACTTACACTTACTAGATACTCTTAGACACTTACTTTTGCACATATGCTATTACTCATTTGTGCGCACTTACCCACGTCTCGAAGGTAGGCCTATACTTTTCTTCTGCAGTATTTACCTTGATGTTTCCCAGCTAGGTCGCAGGCTTTGGTAGTTGATTGAGTGTGGATAAGCACGTGAATATCGTTATACAATTGTAATACAAGTTTTAGCAAATTTGACTCTAATTAAATTTGTAATGCCCCACGTTCTTTGGGAGCCATTTACATTTAATGATATAAATGATTTACGTTTAGTAAATGGGATTAGTGTTATTTTATGTGAATTTATTACTTTCTCATATGTATCTCGCCCTAAAGCTGAACTCCATTTACATTTAATGCCACGCGTTGTGCAGCCATTTACATTTAGTGGTGTAAATGTAATTTACATCTGTGGTAATTAATTGTGTAAACCATTTACATCTAGTGAATATTAATCTGTGCTAATTATCTGCGCGGATTAATTACTCAACAATTATGAATCATATTAATTAAAGATTTATGTTATACGTTAAATTTGATATATCTAAAATTGTTTCTATTCGTCAGATTTGACACAGTGACTAATTAAATATGATTTATGAGTCTATTAATCAGACGTTTCAATGGTCGAGTTTATTGTGTCCATTGATGTTTAGCATAAGTTGTGAGATTTTTAGTGTAATACTTAGAATGAAATACATCAGTAACAAAGGTGAAATTTCAATAATGAACGCATGAATACCGCAAATTAACTACTTATTTATTACACTTGTTACTTAAGTAAGTAACTATATCCTGCAAATTACATACATATTAAAACACATGATATAAAATACAATTTGTCAATTTATACGATGTTTCCTGAAACATAAACACATGGTACATTCAAATGCGGAAAATAATGCACATATATAAAAACATATACGAATAATAAACAATCAACAATTATACTTATTCCTACCTAAAATGCGTTCATTATTTCTCAGATAACGAATTACGTTAGTGTTATTTTATAGATTTTATGATTCATATGACATATATATATTTGTACTCTTGGGGTTAGTTCTTTGAAAAGAGGCAACAGAACAGTAGTATATACTACTAAGATTAAGTAGACATAAAGCTTATCTTTTGAGAGTGTTTATCCATTATTCCGCCGTCGTGAGAAGACACTTTCTGGATGATTTGTCGAAGATCACAATCACTGTTATGAAGAGCACTGATAACTTCACTTCACTCCACTAAATCTCCACTCCCGTCATGTGTATGGTGTTGTGGTAACCCGCTGATGTCGAGTGTCCGGAGTTCAAATAGTGAGGTGTTAATGTTGTCATTACACTGAATTGTTCTGAAAGTTTGCCATGTTTGTGTACTTGGTTAACTGTGCCGTCTATCTGGGTGTACCGCGTACTGCGTGCTTAATACACCCAGTATATAGTTTATATATAGTTAGTATATAGTTGGTATATATAGTTGGTATAGTTTATTCAATTACTTGTTCAACATGGTGATACATTGTGATGTGAGAATGTTTGAAGTGTCACTCACTGTTCTACTTTAAGTGTTAATTAGTATATTATTATGTGCGCGTCAGTTGAGGCTTCAAGTCCCGTGCGCACTTATAGTTTATGTTTCCCGCACAGAATTGTGTATAAGTGTGATTATATCGAAGTCTCTGTTCACTTATGAATTTACAAAGTTATGAATCCGGTCGGTCGCACAAACTGTTTCTATCACGAACCGTATTACTGTTCCGACATAATCAATCGTCTGTCTATCGTACGCACTAACTTCTGACTATATATTGCGACTATCAACTGCTACTATAACTACATACTCTCGACTACTGACTGACTATATATTGACTGACTGTTCGATTGAATGACTGACTGCCCGATTGAATGACTGACTGCCCGATTGACTACGTGACTTCCCGCTTCGCGTCTTCGCCAAACAGTTTTATTGGAACATCTTACCCATAAGTCTAAGTTTTGGATTTCTACGCCTTCTCGGATTCTTGATTGGTCGTACAAATTCCTACTCTTCTGCAGATCTCATCCTCTGTTTCACGATTCGTCGTCCGAACCCTTCCTACTCTCTCCACGAGCTCTCTTAGAAGATGCTTGACGCTGGTTGGTCGTCGTCATCCCCGGAGTGTTTCATGTGACGAGCGTAGCACGGATTCTTAGAAACGAGGGCAATTTCATGGCCTTCTGTTATCTTTTGTTTAGACTTTCCCTAAGGTTCTGACTGAGCTTTTGTTAACAGGCTCCAGAGTCTTGGTTAATTGTTTAAGTTACTCGACGTTCGTTCCGCCGATTATCAACCCTTCGTTGGCGTCATTTCGGTGGAACTCTACTTTCCAGTCGTAAATCTCAGTAAACTGTCAAGGGTTTGTTTTCACGCTGTGCAGGATGCACTGGCAGTATTCACTGAGTTACGTCTATTGTCTATCTCTCCGTTAAAATTGCTCTATACTCCTTTTGTAACATAGTAAAGCCTTTCATAATTGTGCAGTTACGCCTCACCTCCACAGCAGGCGTTCCATCTCGATTCCGTGTAACTCGGCAGCTGTACGAAGTCTTTGTTTCAGATTGTTGGGTGCTGTAAATTGTGACAAACGGCTAGCTGTCAGCGACGCCCTGAAATACTCATTGTGTGCAGTGCTCAGACATTTTTTCTTTGTCTTCGCACTGTCGTCGGGTTTGACGTGCCCCTGATTCGTCATTATTTACGACCTGGGCTTGTGTCCGTCGACTTGAGTGTGGGAACGTGTCACTTGATCGAGGAATTAAAAATTTTTTAAATTTCGATCATTACAAAGTAAAGAGTACAGAGGATTTAGTACTGGTTGTGAAATTAGTACGACTTTCTTAATAAAATCATATTCATTCTGTTTATTATTTAAAAAATGCAATTGTCATATTATTAATTTTTGTGTGGGTTAATTACTATTGGAACCCTTATATTCGATACGAATATAATATAATTATAACGTGGTTAAAATCTTATCTCTTATATTCTAAGACGTATTATACACAAACCTAAGACATATATGACCTGGAATATTTACACAGACATATAATACATAACACATATAATTATTATAATACGTGATTAACACGTACGAAATTGAATATTCATCTTATCTTATCAAGTTTGGTTTTTATTACGTACCACTTAATAAAAAAATTAATTAATTAAACATAAATTAAAAATTCTAATAGAGACCATTCTATTACTTTAATTAATTATATTACTAATGTCTCAATTACTTAAAAATCTTCAATTAAAGTAACTCTCATACTTGAGTTTACGTTATCATTACTTGCTTTTAATTATATAATACAATACAATATGGTTTCTATAATGACCATTTACTTATGAGATTAATAAATTTATATGCTTTGTTATCAATTATTATTCTTTGAACATTTATTGATTATTCATTATGAAAAATAAAAATATAATAATTGATTATTCATTATGAAAAATACAAATATAATAATTGATTATTCATTATGAAAAATAAAAATATAATAGAGTTTATGTAAACTTGTATATGGAATCTAGAGCCTTCTTTCGATAGACCTCAGGGTCATTTATAATATTAAATAAATGTCTGACTTCACCTGCATATTTCTGCAACCATTTAAGTGTGTCGTTACCGTCACCTGGACTCTCAGTTTGGGATCCTCTTCGGGTATCACCTCCTCTGTCTCTGCGTCGTTGAAATTACTCTCTCCGTCTACTGGATGCTGAGTTCTGACGTGGACCTCTGGTCGTGATGATTTACGGCTGGATGTAGCTGCATGTGGCTGTCCCTGCGTCCTCTAGTATTTTGCTCTGGTTCCTCTCCTCTCCTCGTCTTGTCCCTCGTGGATGTCTCGAAGTTCTACGTGGCCTTCTTGAAGTTGATCGACGTTATGACTCCTCGTAGATTACGATATTGTAGTCTTTTAAAAATCGTGTTTCACTACTACTTTCACCGACATACTGCCGGTTCCATCGCACTTCAAGTTACGTAATAGAGTTTAAAACATTACTTAACTTTGTAAAATTCGCGGTTGCGAGATGCGTGGATTTCACGTACTGTCTGTTGATGATCTGAGAAAGCGTGTGTCGCTCGCTGGGGTTTTATACTCCTGCTGTCGTTCAATTCCTGTTGGAAACTGTTTGGACAAAATTGAACAGGTCCGCGCGTCGATATAATTGCTAATTACAACCTACACGTCTTTCTATGAAGCGCACACTTTTTTATAAATATTCTTTTACAAATCGTTAGGTACATTATTAAACTTAACTTATGCAAATTATGAACATTAAGGTGTGTATACTATGGACGTTATGGCAAAATTTCACACGGTGGCTGAACGGTTCCCACGATCATAGACCACTTAATGTCTAATTGTAGCGCCAGGCGCCAGCTTTATTTTTACATATGTCTCTGATTCGTGTGACTTCTGGTTTTCGTTCAGTACTTAAAAAACTGTGTAAAATTTTCCACACTCGTATGCATAATTCAACTTGTTCTTCATTTACACACTACCACTAACACACACACACACACACACACACACACACACACACACACACACACACAGCCTGATACACACACGGCTGCCTGTCGCTATGACGTCACCCTCGCCAGTCGGTGCGTGCTTCTTCTCCCCTCGCTGCGTTTAAAAACCAACTAGGCTTTTAATTCCATATGCAGGCTCACTTACAATTATTTATTTATTTAAAATTAATTAATACGTTTATTTATTTTATTATCACTTCTACCTAACGCTTAATTACTACATTATTTTTATTATTTACATCTTTTACATCTCATACGTGCGTTCGCATGTTATCATACCTCAGTCAGGCATTGATACATAGACTTATGCTAAACGTATCGTTGCAATATATATACTATTGACGAAGTGTAATTAATAAAAATTTTGTCAGTCAAGTTATAATGTAAATAGACAAGATAAATATGAAGTTAGTAAAGTTTGTAATAGATATAAGAATAATAAGAAGTTATGAATGATAATAGAGATAAGTAAATTAGGAATAAAATGCGTATTAAATAAAATATAAATGTGGTATGACTAATAACGAAAAGCATTATTTTGACAAAGTAACTAAAGAATAAAGCCTACACCCCGGCAAACAGAAGATACAATACTGAACGGAAACGATGCCGACCATAAAACTATAAATGCATTGTGTTCGCGATACAGCAAACAACTTAACATTACCGTTAGAAAGTAGTGTTAACGCCCTTAGCCAAACAATGGAATTCACCCACCCTAACGGCTGATTTTAGAAAGCGAAGCGTCGTTTTTTTAAAGTAACGGAAAAACACGGTAGAAGTCAATCGCCGAAACTATGTACCAATCACCGAAAGCGTCACTACTGAGCGGGAACTAACGGAGTCTCACAAATGGATGATTTCAAACTAAGCGCAGAAAACTTTAAACATAAGCCAATTGGAAAAACAGACAGACATCAGTGTAGAGGGAGGAACTCTGTCAGCACATAAAAAGAACGGGCAACAGCGAAAAGGAAGTCTTCGATATCAACCAGATGTGGGAGTCCATGTCACTCCCAACGAGGAAATCTCGGTTGAAAGTTTGAGTGTACAGACGCGGGACTGACAATGAAAGACGTATAGTTTTGTCAATGGTAAATGAATATAAGTGTATGAAGAACGGACGGACAAACGCGAAAGTCAGTATCGGAAAATATAATTATGTTATGTGCGCGGAATTGTGAGTTAACAAGTCAATTTATAACCTGTGCGCGTCGACTAGAGTCAGCTGCATGGAAGTAGTATCGTCAAGGTCACTCACTTTCACTGCTTCTCCCTGTCACCTCCACGCCCCTCGCCCAGCGTTGTTGCCGGCTAGTACAGTGTGTAGCGTTTTAGCAGTGTTACGAAAACAAATTTCATACATCCACATTATATTCTTCGTTTCAAATTTATTTATGCGTATCGCGTAAATGAATTTGTTTTATCAGGAATAATTAGTTGTGGGTAACACTACTCAGTTAAATTCTGGGCGCCAGTATTTGAGCTCTAAAAATTTGTGTGAGTCGGCAACATATTTTTTGTTGTCGCGTAAATATCTACAGAATTTCTATCTTTGCGTTTCTTCTGTTTCTTTGGCTTTTTTTTTGTTACGATTTGCAGTTCTCTGAAACTACTATTTATACTGCGCTGGTTTTTCTTATGTTAGAATCTAAACCTTTTAGCAATACACACCCTAACTTTACGAAGTACCATTAGGTCAGTTATTTTGTGATTTCCGTACAGTGCACTTACTTATTAAAGTTTTACTGTTTTCTTCATGGGCGGTTATCCTACAGACTGACAGTTGTCTGAGAACGCTGACCTTGCCTGCTGTTGTCGCTTTAATTTTTTCATACTCACGGTCTTTTCCCTTTTGTAAATGAATCTGTTTTTGTTCTCTACACGGTCATTCCTAAGCCATATGGTTCGGAAGTTCTGTTAGGTATATGTACACATTTGGTATACACATTGCGTATACCCTGTCGGCATGTCTTTTCGGTAAATGTTGCTGTCTGACACTTTTATGAATGCCTTTGTCATTTTACAATCCCCTCAAAAATGTGTATGTTTACTGCCCGCGCTACTACCTTTCTTCCGTTGCACAAAGATAAATAGGACTGAGCAATTTCTGTAAACAAAATTGTCGCTGTTGTGACAAAAGCCAATCCCATTTCAGTTACAGTACCCCATTCCAAGTAGGTTGGGTGGACGAGGTGAGGAAGAGACGAATTAGCAACAAACATCCAAAATATTTATCGTCCTTAGTATTGTTGACAGACATTTTGTGCGTTTCATGTGAACGGTTGACGTCTTTATTGTAGACAGTGTGTGTATTAGTTTATTTCAATAATTTGTATTTATTATGAGTGATATTGAGGAACAGTATCCTACATTTAGTTCGAGTACAAGCAGCGGTGGTGTACGTGCGGGCCGAGAGGACATTAGAAAACAAAGTAAAGTCATCATAGCAAACGTTTACAAGTTTTTTAAAAATCTTGCGTATAATGAAGAAGCCAGGAGGAACATAAACTTTGCACAAGTTCGAAAATTGACAGCGGAAGCTTGTGGCATTTCTGAACAGTCGGTGCAACGTATTAGCAATACCTTTACTTCGGCAGATGATCAAGGCGTGAGTGTTGTGTTCAGTTCTCCAAGGAAAGGGTATAAACGGGAACACAAAAACACTGAACTGGACGATTTTAATAAACAAATAGTCCGCAGGACCGTACTAGAATATTACGACCGAGGGGAATACCCCACTGCAAGCAAAATTCGAGCTGATCTCTGTCAGAAAATCAATTATTCTGGTTCAGAAGCCTCCGTACTTCGCCTTCTGAAAGTGCTTGGTTTTAAATTTAAGAAGTGCAACGATGGACGAAAATTTTTAATGGAGCGCAGAGACATTGCTGCCTTGAGAGCGAAGTTTTTGAGAACCATGCATATACATCGTACGGAGGACAACAGGCCTATAATTTATTTGGATGAAACCTGGATATCACAGAATCATACGAATAAATACATCTGGCAAGACTCCAGAGGGAACGGTGGGCTGAAAGTACCTACTGGTAGAGGTGGCCGGCTGATTATTGCACATGCTGGATCCGCAAGTACAGGTTTCATAGCAGGTGCCAAACTTGTCTTTCGTGGCAGTAAGCATTCAGCTGCACACAGAAATGAATGCTGAAGTTTTTAAGACCTGGTTTGTTGGTATGTTGCGCTCCTTGGAAGAAGGCTCTGTCATCGTGATGGATAATGCCAGCTATCATTCTGTACAAATAGATAAACCACCATGTTCAAACTGGCGTAAAGCGGATATCATGGAGTGGCTGCGTAAGAAGAGAATTTCATTTTCCACAGCTGAAACCAGGGATGAACTTCTTTCTAAAGAAGAGATCCGAACGGCCAAGAAGACGTACGAATTGGATCAACTGGCAAATGAAATGGGACATACAGTAGTGCGCCTGCCACCATATCATTGTCAGTATAATCCGATCGAGCTGATATGGGCCCAAGTTAAACGGTATGTTGCAAACAAGAATACGACTTTCAGATTGGCCGATATTGAACAACTTGCACACGAAGCTTTGGACAGGATAACTCAGGAAGACTGGGAGAAGTGCGTAAGACATGCGGAGGCACTACAAGAAGCCGATTACTCAAAGCAGTGCACGAGAGACACCACAGTGGAGCCCTTCATCATACACTTACGTGTGAGTAGTGACAGCGAACCTGAGTCCAGTGAATCCGAAGACGAATACTGCAGGAGTGTTAAAAAGTGTATATAGGTGGTAAACGTGTCTATAGCGAAGCGTAGTATTTTCTATTTTTATTGAAACATAAAAAACCGTGTGTGCGTGTTTTCTTCAGGAGTGTTATGAATGTGCTCTGTGCTATCACTTTGCAAAGTGATAATTGTGTGACTAACCCTATTTAAGGTGAGTTTTTCAACATACTGCTTATTTATAATAGTCATAAGGAATTCTATAGTTCATAAAATAAGGAAAATTTTAATTATAAAATTAGTAAGGACAATGCATAAAATATAGAATTATAAATTTAAATTCTATATTTAAAGATTTAAGTTAAAATATATATATATATATATATATAAATAAATAAGGAATTTTAAATTTATTTCATGAGACATTTGTATTTGTTGTTTATAAAATTATCCTTATTTTCTTAAGAAATCCAATTCGTTTCACGTTTATACATACCATTATTTTTATGCTACTTGTGCATGTAACATCTTATAGTATAGTTCTAATTTTTTTACTTAATTATTAATAAGCAGCGCAGGAAATAAAAATAGAATATTTTTCTGAGTCACGAATAGTGCGGTGTCTTCAATAATTAAATGGGGCAAGCTTAAGACACAGGATGCGTATAAAATTCGTTCAAACAAACTATAGCTGACGCGTCGAATTGAATGTTATGTATAAGATACGGAAATTAATTGTTAATTAATTATTAACAATATATTAATTGTGATGTAATTATTATTAAGAATTATTGACAATGTAACAATGTACTCTAATGCATGTATTACAAACTTTCTCACTTTGTTATATTCTTTACATTAAGTAGGCTTACTTACTAGTGTAGCATTTTTCGGAAGAAAGGGAAACTGTTGCTTAGTGGCAACGCTGTAAGTAAGCGGTGTGACCTTGACGATACTAGTTCCATGCAGCTGACTCTAGTAAAATAGCGCGAAGCGAGTGATGTGTCAATCTCCCAGATAAGAATTTAAGTGATTGTGAAATTCAGTGCAGCCAGCAGAAGGACCGCTATTGGAATTCTACAGAACAAGTAAATGTATTGTAGCCAAATCATTGTCCATTAGTTTCTCAATTCACTGAAACAAACTTAGTTGTCTGACTCAAATGCTAATTTCATTCTAAAACAACCCACAAATCGTTCAGAGTTAAATAAAAATTATAACAATGCATTTATATGTAATATGAGAGGTACTGGTGTGAGTAGTAGTAGAGATAAATTTAATAGAGATAGAAATATTAATATGACAAGTTCAAAATATAAATTATTAATGATAACGATAAATCAAATGCTAGAATGTGAGTTGAATGATATAATTCATTTGTTTGATTTAGTAAGTTAAGTAAATACACAATTATATAGTAATAAAAGAGTTGATGATATAACGATGCATATGTGTAAATTAAGAGGTACAATATTGTGGGCACGTACCAATGGATAACTTATACGAAGTAGTAGAAGAACCAAAGGAACTACTCCATATAAGAAATACCAGTATAATAAAGATTTTTTCTTATTAATTAACAGAAGATGTTATAAACCTTGTATTAATGAAGAATAATTCATAAGAAATATTGAAGGATGTTTTTAATCAATGATAAATATTAAATGTATGTAAGTAATGAAGAATAATTCATAAGAAATATTGAAGGATGTTTTTTAATCAATGATAAATATTAAATGTATGTAAGTAATGAAGAATAATTCATAAGAAATATTGAAGGAGGTTTTTTAATCAATGATAAATATTAAATGTATGTAAGTAATGAAGAATAATTCATAAGAAATATTGAAGGAGGTTTTTTAATCAATGATAAATATTAAATGTATGTAAGTAATGAAGAATAATTCATAAGAAATATTGAAGGATGTTTTTAATCAATGATAAATATTAAATGTATGTAATATTATTCAGTGAATATAAGTTCTTTTAAGTCTGAACGATCTGAGTTATTATTTATATAACCCCCTGAGATTGAGTCCATCTCTGGCGCCCAAGAATTTAATAAAACCACAAGAAGTAAATTATATATTGTCGCCAACAATGTGGTGCAATATAAATCTTTAATAAAGTGATGAGTGCAGAACTTACTGCTTTTATACGGTAATTCGGTAGCGATTAAGGAATAGCGTCTTAAGTATCAGATATTAAATCCAATATCTCAGGAAATACCTATAAACGGCCTTTCGCATCAAGAGGCAGGGATACAACTGTGAACCAGATGAGAGAAACGGATGAGGTAAGGCTGTGCCTTTGGATTACAGGGAATACAAGGAAAGGAAAAGCAGGGTTACACCTTGTCCCCGGTGGTATTCAACGTCCAGAATGTCATCAGTCTTTGTAAGGAAGATTATTTTAGAAATAAAGAAAGAGATAGTGAATTAATAGCACTGTTCAGGTTTAGACATGATATAACACTTGTTGCTGAAAATCATAGCGACATACAGGAAAACCTACCTATTATAGAAAAGAAATATTTGATAGTTTAATATGAAAATGAACACAAACAATAAGTAGAATTAACTGGAAATAACACAAACGAATGATGATATTCGAGGTGATAAATCTGACACAAGAATAAGATTTAAATTAAGTATGTAAGAGAGAATCATAGATGAAAAAGTAATTGAAGTATTAAATCTAGAACAACACAGGCAAAAATTGTTTGTGATGAAAAAACAGGGAGACTGCTAATCTCAAGAAACGTTAGACTTATAAAAAGGAAACAACTCGTGAAGTACTCTGTACCTAAGGCTTTCACTGCCGGCGTCAACCGTGGTCACTAAGTGACATTCTTTTGCCACAGTACTGTGGTTGGCTGACGAAGACCGTGTCAATTAGCGAATCGTTTTGCACACTGAAGAGGAGAGGTGTCAACGTCCGTTAGTAACAACAGGAGTGGACAACGGCCCAACAGCCCGCAGTTAGTAACAACAGGAGTGGACAACGGCCCAACAGCCCGCAGTTAGTAACAACAGGAGTGGACAACGGCCCAACAGCCCGCAGTTAGTAACAACAGGAGTGGACAACGGCCCAACAGCCCGCAGTTAGTAACAACAGGAGTGGACAACGACCCAACAGCCCGCAGTTAGTAACAACAGGAGTGGACAACGGCCCAACAGCCCGGAGTTAATTTGTTTCCAACAACTCGTTTTTACGGAGCGTGGCTACATCCCTATTTTGTAATACATGTAGTACACGAAATCGAAAACCTGTCACTCATGATGGCGTCATCCCGGAACCTCAATCAAACTCTAAGTGATGGTTGCAGTGTTTCGGATATTTTAAAAAAGTTTCCGTAGTTTCATTATTGCGTCGTCACATTGTTTGTTTCTTGATCTTTTCTTACTCTTTGTGTCCACTGCTGTACGATGGCCAGAAATCATCCCTTTCACATTCAATAGCATATTTCAAGGTAGAAAGACTCTCCGGAAAAATTCTGGAATTCACATATTCTCGGAAGCTCCCAAACAGTTGCCTTTCATATAGTTTTAATTTTGAAGTAAGTTTTTTATTTCATTTTCTCCATAGGTTATTGGGACATTTTTTGAACGACAGTAATTATATTAAAGCTTAGTGCTCGTGTTTGATTTTGACAAATGTTTAGTTTTGCAGTGGAGCTGATGAGGGGCACAATTTAAAAAGTAGTATTAAATTTTTGTAATAATTAGGTTTTTCTTTTCATATATTTATTCGGTAATTTATTTTTTGATCGAAGAGGTTCCGGCGCGTTCCCTCTCAAATCAAGCCCTGTCGTTACCAACACTTAACACGGCAATGGCGAAGCTTAATAATAATACTTGTCAAACATGTGTAGTTCAGAGAATGTGTTAAAACGTTGACGCTGTGCGATTTAGCGTTGGCGGATGTTTCTCCTATTGCAGTAGATGAAGCAATAAATCCGTTGAAACCCACCAAGTGTTCTAATTATAATTAGCGTGTTTCAACAAGTTCCAAGCCATCTTCTGGCCCATTTCGTTATAAACAACCCCGATCACATACTCATCGCTGCTTTTCGTTTCACAGCAATCTTCGATTTACAAGGGGTTCCGTACTATATATATATATATATATATATATATATATATATATATATATGTTACAGGGAAAGTTGATTGTTAGGGAGAGTTGACTCTGCCTAGGAAGAGTCAACTCTTACTAAAAGTATCAGTAAAAGTTGATTGAAAATAAACAGATCAACTTTTCCTAGGAAGAGTTAACTATGCCTGCTGTGGTTTAGTAAAAGTTGATTCAGATATGTTGCTCTCCACATGTAACTGCGCGCGCATATCTTTGTTTTGATTATTCCGGCCAGGCAGTCGCCATTACTCGTCTATTTGTTGTAGTGCAATAGTGACCAAGGATTCAGTGTTTTTTTACATTTCAATAATTAGTTTCAGTGTGCAATAATTATGTCAGACTCCAAGGCAGAACTGTTTCGTGAAAAAGTAAAGCTAGAACGCTCGACTTCCAAGGTAAATTCACTGATATTGACCAAATTGAAATATGATAGCTACATTCAAAAAGTCAAAAATCTAAAAACTGCGAATAAAAAAGAAAGTAATGATCTCAGGTTTTTAAGACGATATGACATTATTGAAGTAAATGGTATTACAAAACTAATACACCCTGTCACAGACCAAGAAAGCATAAGGTATTATGTTTTTGATGAAGAGCTGTTTGGAGTTCTTAATGAAGCGCACATATCCACTGGACATGGAGGAAGAGATCGTATGATTGAGCAATTGAAAGGAAAATTCCAAAATGTTACTACAAAGGACATTCTACTATTTTTAAGCTTGTGTGAACCTTGTGTTCAAAAATTGAAACATAAGAAGAAAGGACTAGTTGTAAAGCCTTTGTTATTCAAAGAAATGAATTCACGATGTCAAGTGGATTTGATTGACTTTCAGTCGCAACCTGATGAAGACTTCAAATTTATAATGGTGTACCAGGATCATTTGACAAAGTTTGTTGTGCTAAGACCACTGAAATCAAAGACTGCAGATGAAGTGTGTGATAACATCATTGATATTTTTACTTTGTTAGGCGCTCCTTGTATTTTACAGTCTGACAATGGCAGAGAATTTGTGAATAAAATTATTGACAGTCTGGTTAATACATGGACGAACTTCAAAATGGTGCATGGCAAACCGCGACATAGTCAAAGTCAAGGTAGTGTCGAGAGAGCCAACCAGGACATAGAGAATATGATAACCACCTGGATGCAAGACCACAAAACATCAAAATGGAGTGAAGGCTTAAAGTTTATTCAACTTATGAAAAACAGTGCATTGCATAGTGGGATAAAAAGATCCCCGTATGAGGCAATGTTCGGTTGCCCTCCGAGACATGGCTTATCTACTTCAAAACTACCTACTGAGGTATTGGCAAATTTATAAACAGAAGAGGATCTTCAATGCGCCATTGATCACATTCAGGAACAACAACAACAACAAGAAAACGAAATTGAAATAACGGGAATGGAAATCCTGATGAAAATGAAACAAACCAAAATTTATCAAGTGGTGAAAAGCTCGTAGATGATGGTGATTATCTCCTCACTGACCTGGACAAGTCTACTGAGGCCATCAAGAAGCAGAGAAATGAAGCTTTCCGCTGTCTAGAAGAGCAAGCTAAACGCATGAAAAAACCTCAGATCAGATTCATCCGCCAGTAGAAAAAGGAACATCATTTCGAATTCCTGTTCCAGATGTTGACCGCGGAAGAGGAGATGCCCGATCTATCCTTGGCGTGGTACTGGAGGTTGTCGATGATGGATTCTATCGAATTGGAACAAGAAATGGAATTCTGAAGCAGCTTTTCTCAAGGTAATTTTTCCAAGCTAAAATAAAAGATCTCTCTCTCTCTCTCCCCCTCCCCCTCTCTCTTTCTCTCCTCTCTCTCCCTGCCCCTAGTATTAAATTGTTCAGAGTTCAATGATAATATTTTTTCAGGTCTCAATTCAGTAAATGTCCCACGAACATTATCCAAGAAAATGAAGTCCCTATGGATAAAACAATAGCTGTGAGGACTGTTGCAACTTCACAATCACTTGGAAGTGGACAAGGATTTTTCAAATGCTCTTGCAACACTAAATGCAAATCCAAGAAGTGCATGTGTAAGAAGAAAGATGTGCTCTGCAACTCAAAGTGTCACAAATCTTTACCTTGCTGTAATCAATGATAAACATTTCTATCTCTCTATGTATTATAAAGGTTTTGCTTTTTTATTTGTTTTTTATTAGGTAGTAGACCGTTTCCTTGCAAAAAGTCAACTTTTACTAACTCAAGGCAGTAAGAGTATACTTTCCCTAGGTATAGTCAACTCTGACTAGTAAATGTTGATCAAAATTCATCACTTTTCGCTTTTAATCAACTTTTACTGAAAAGACCAGTAACAGTCGACTTTACCTAGGCAGAGTCAACTCTTACTGGAGAACCTACTTTTCCTGTAACAACTGTATATACATATTTCATGTTATCAAGATTACGCTATACCCAAATACGTTACAGTAGTAGAGCGAACAGCATAAGTATTCGAGATATATATTGAATATAACCAGATTATATTTAATACGAGGTTATAATGAAAACGAATTGACTCCAGCCACTGTTCTTTCAGTCTTGACGAAGAATAGGAGTATTATCGTTCAATGTCACTTTACAAATAACAAAGACAAATTGTTACAGTGAAACGTTATACGAGTGCGGGTAGAAATACGCATGAGATGATTGGCAGACTGTGGTACTGAGAAATTCTGTGTTTTTTGTTTGTTTCTGGTTTTTATTTTAATCTGTGTCTCTCATGTTTCTTATTTTACAGAATTTTCATCCTCAGTAAAGTTCGTTAAATGGGACTTGCGTGCGTGCGTGCGCGTGCCTCTCTCCATTATAATGTGGCGCAATATATCGTCACTTTTATGTGTATGTTCTTCGTGTATTTTATGAGTTGAGAAATTTATGAGCGTATTAAATACCTTCAGAATAGCAGAATTACTTTATAAAACATGATGGATGAAAAATAGTAAAACCGATAAAACAACGTGAGAAAAAGTTAATTCACACATGAAGTTAGTTTGTATGACATTACACAATATTATGTAAACGCATTAAGTAAATACAGTAAGACCCTGACAAAAAGCCCCCACTTGTTACTCTGTCCTCAATTAATTTATTTATTTGGTCCTTCAGTCTATCGACTGGTTTGTACCTGCCCCGCATAAACCCGTGGTGCGTGTGTTACACAGGTATATGAGATCTACAGTTTAACGCCGGATACGAACGGCATAGTTGGGGAGTGTTTATACTAAGCAGGATACCTCTCGCTGGTTTGTCATTGCCTTGCGAGGAGGAACGGTCGTATCTAAATCAGATGGCCCCGGCGGGAATCGAACCCGCACCGACAGCGTAGCAGCGCCACACGCTACGCCACGACCGTTCCTCCGTCCGCAATAAAACCCGCTATTTGTCTGGCGCCTGCACGTTTCACGTTCATTCATTAAATACCCGTTTATTGCCCTCGAATCATGCATAATGAGCTTATCCATAAGAATTTCCTAATAATTTTCATCTATATTTGAAATAAAGTAACTATTGTGGCCTCGTCAGGAGCTTATGCCATATAAACCGTAGGTCTACGTTTGGCAACATTCTGGCCTCGTCACCTACCTCACGAGCTTATGCCATATAAACCGTAGGTCTACGTTTAGCAACATTCTAGCCTCGTCACCTACCTCAGGAGCTTATGCCATATAAACCATAGATCTACATTTGGCAACATTCTGGCCTCGTCAACTACCTCAGGAGCTTACTCCATATAAACCGTAGGTCTACGTTTGGCAACATTCTGGCCTTGTCACCTACCTCAGGAGCTTACTCCATATAAACCGTAGGTCTACGTTTGACAACATTCTGGCCTCGTCACCTACCTCAGGAGCTTACGCCATGTAAATCGTAGGTCTACGTTTGGCAACATTCTGGCCTCGTCACCTACTTCAGGAGCTTATGCCATATAAACCGTAGGTCTACGTTTGGCAACATTCTGGCCTCGTCACCTACCTCAGGAGCTTACGCCATATAAACCGTAGGTCTACGTTTGACAACATTCTGGCCTCGTCACCTACCTCAGGAGCTTACGCCATGTAAATCGTAGGTCTACGTTTGGCAACATTCTGGCCTCGTCACCTACCTCAGGAGCTTATGCCATATAAACCGTAGGTCTACGTTTGGCAACATTCTGGCCTCGTCACCTACCTCAGGAGCTTATGCCATATAAACCGTAGGTCTACGTTTGGCAACATTCTGGCCTCGTCACCTACCTCAGGAGCTTACTCCATATAAACCGTAGGTCTACGTTTGGCAACATTCTGGCCTCGTCACCTACCTCAGGAGCTTATGCCATATAAACCGTAGGTCTACGTTTGGCAACATTCTGGCCTCGTCACCTACCTCGCGAGCGTATGCCATATAAACCGTAGGTCTACGTTTGGCAACATTCTGGCCTCGTCACCTACCTCAGGAGCTTACTCCATATAAACCGTAGGTCTACATTTGGCAACATTCTGGCCTCGTCACTACCTCAGGAGCTTACTCCATATAAACCGTAGGTCTACGTTTGGCAACATTCTGGCCTCGTCACCTACCTCAGGAGCTTACGCCATATAAACCGTAGGTCTACGTTTGGCAACATTCTGGCCTCGTCACCTACCTCAGGAGCTTACGCCATATAAACCGTAGGTCTACGTTTGGCAACATTCTGGCCTCGTCACCTACCTCAGGAGCTTACGCCATATAAACCGTAGGTCTACGTTTGGCAACATTCTGGCCTCGTCACCTACCTCAGGAGCTTACGCCATATAAACCGTAGGTCTACGTTTGGCAACATTCTGGCCTCGTCACCTACCTCAGGAGGTTACGCCATATAAACCGTAGGTCTACGTTTTCAAAAGACAGAAGTGTCGTTGTAGAAGAGTAAGCGAGGTTTGTCGCGTACTTAGAGGCCGTTTGACATTTTGAACAACAAAATAATGAAAACCGTACGGAAGTTTCTCTTCCATGTTAAGCATAAATTGTGGCCTACCTGTCGTGGTTCCGTACGTTATTCACGTAAACGGATCGTTTTTACTTTGATTGGTTGCACTGAGGCGAGGAATACGTAATTTGTATCTATACTTTTCACAGTTGTGAAAATAAATTATGCGCAATGTATGTTTGCGATTTTTAAAATTACAACATGAATAAGTTCGCCCGTGAGAAAAGTTTTTGTTATTTGGTGTCTCCGTAGAATTTTTAGAAGTTCGGGTTATACTCGTATTCGTAAAACAATGTATTTCGCAGAGTTCAGAGGATTGTTGCTTCAGACGAAATCGAACAAAAAATGTTTTTCCAGAAAGATTTTGCTTGAAAAGGGCTGCTGTCTCTACAAAAAAGATTTAATCAAACAGTAACCATTGGCCGGCAATTGCACAAATAATTTGAAGCTTGTACCGGCGGTTGCCATAGTATTTCGTTTTGTCATCGTTTCCCTTTGAAACCAAAAGACTACGATAAAGTCTAGATGCTTGGATCTGAAAATCCCCAAAACGAGGGACAAGACCTCTCTCAAAAGGTGCACGCGCTCTAGCTCGCGCGCAAGCAAACAAAATGCGCGCCCGCTCCGGACCCATCGAAAATATTGGAAAATTTATGTGGTTTCCCCTTCCGACAATTCTGAAACTGCCTATGTATGGTTTGGAACTATTATTATTTTCAATATTTAATATTAATTCTACATTGTATTCTGCAGGAAGTGGCCTTTCCATCCCCTCCTGTAGTCTTCCTGTATACCGTTACGTTGATAACAGATTATAATCCTACAGTTCGACTATCTAACTGTAGTGTATTCTGTATAGCTTAGCGTCGTCACATTTTTTCTTAGAATCGTTAAGATTTGCAACGAGAAAGTTAGCTTTATAACAGAGATTTAGAATTATATATAATCTTCTTCTTCTTCTTCTTCTTCTTCTTCTTCTTCTTCTTCTTCTTCTTCTCCTCCTCCTCCTCCTCCTCCTCCTCCTCCTCCTCCTCCTCCTCCTCCTCCTCCTCCTCCTCCTCCCCTTCTTCTTTGTCCTTTGTCTCCTTCAAATTATACTTTTTTCTTTCTTTTTTCTATTTATATCTTAACGGTGTTGGCTGGTCAGTGTTTCTCTGTCTTGCCATTTGCCTCAAATCCACAATGTTCTACGCTTTGCCATTTGCCAGATCTCTCATATTACGTTGCCAGATCTTGTCTGTTACGTTGATAGAAGATTATAATCCTACAGTTCGACTACCTAACGTGGAGAGTCAAAGCTTGGCTATTACGGTTGTCAGCTCAGTTAAAAACGAACTTTTTATATTTTTAATTTTAGCTTTGTGTTCTTGAAGCTTGTCCGAGAGGTCTCAGTTCTCGCTTTGCGGGGTTTTCAGATCCAAGTATTGTCCTTACTTTTGGCTTCTACTTTTAAAAGAAACAATGACAACACGAAGTGTAGCAAAGGCCGGTCAAGCTTCAAGTCGTATGACTAACTGTCGACAGAATTTGTATTGGTTACTAATTGATTAAATCTTTCTTGTGCAAGTAATAGTTGTTGCACTTTTTGATGGAAAGCTTTCTGGAAAACATTTCTTGTTTCATTTGCTTTATAACTTACGAAGAAGCTGACGTAGCAGTCTCTCTGAACACTGAAAAATACGTTCATTTTAATAGCCCGAAATTCTAAATTCTACGAAACCACCAAATAACAGGTCCACAAAAGGAGACAAATATCTTATTTAAACAACAATGTGCGTTTTTCGTTCTTTCCTTTCGCAGAACGAATAACAATAGAGTTAACACAGGCTATTCACAGTAAATTAAAAACTTTGGTTTCTCTTATTCTCGCCAACAAACCTGCGCCACGAAAATCAATAAAATCGCATTAAAATAAGATCAAAAAAGCAGTTAATCGACAGCTAATAGTCGATAGCCTACGCCCATCCGCACATTAGTGGCTCCGCTCGAGTGTACTATCGTCTCCCTTTCCCTTGTCTAGGAACTATCGATTTATTCCGCTTGTACAGCTGTGCGAAGTAGCGTAACTCCACAACGCGCAGTGTTTGTTCTGTTCCAAGAAATTGAAACTTTTTTTGGCCTGACGAATGGCGCATTTTCCTATCTTATTCATCTTTAATTACTTTCTTTGTAAAAGTGGTGTGCTAATCTTGGTTGGTTTTAACTGTTATAAAAAAGCTTTTTAATTTTCTTTCAGTCTAAATTACGACGAAGCTGTTCTTTCTTTGCAAAAATTTTAGCTTAAGAAAACAAATTTGTACATTTATTTTCCTTAAGAAAATTACCCTAATAATGACAGTACAAAACATTCTGGATAGGTCAGAGTCAACTTAGCCTCGTCACATTTGTCGTTAGACTCGTTAAGATTTGCAACGAGAAAGTTAGCTTTATAACAGATTTAGATTTGTGATCTTCTTCTTCTTCTTCTTCTTCTTCTTCTTCTTCTTCTTCTTCTTCTTCTTCTTCTTCTTCTTCTTCCCCTCCTCCTCCTTCCCTTTTCCTTCTTATCCTCCTCCTCCTCCTCCTCCTCCTCCTCCTCCTCCTCCCCTCTTTCTTTTCTTCTTTTTTTTCTTCTTCGTCTCCTTCAACGTCTCCTTTTTTCTTTACTTTGTCTATTTATATCTTAACGGTGTTGACTAGTCAATGTTTCTCTGTCTTGCCATTTGCCACAAATCCACAACGTTTTACCCTTTGCCACTTGGCAGACCCTCTCATGTTATCATTGCATTCAATAAGGTTATCTTGGAAACCTTGATACCTTGGATTTTTCCCATCGATTTTCAGTTCAAGTTTTTTTCAGCTTCCTGATTCCATTTTTACTATATGTTCCTATGACAGTTATTATTTCTTGTCTACTTCGTTAATGGTTACTGTCACTTCTAGTTCTTCTCTCACACTTTGGCTCGTATTCTGTTCCTCCAAGTTTCACCAACTACTACTCTTCTCAGACATTTCATCTCCGATGTTGAAATTTAGTTTTTACTGTCGATTACATTTCACTCTCGGATTTTAATTTGTATCCTAAACGAATCAATTTAGGTGTAAATTCGTCAACGTATTTTTTCTGCCAAATACCCGTGCAGCACGAACTATTATGACTGATAACAAAGTTTAAAAGAAAACAATCGTTTTGCACCAGTTACAGGAAAACGGTGCGTTACTTGTCCTGCATTAATTATACCTGTATCGATATAGCGTAGGCACACATTCTCTTTACGTGTGATGCCAGTAATACTGCATGTTAAAGTTTGTTGCATGGCACTACGTCTGGGTCGCTTCAACTTCCTCAGCTGAAGAGCTCAGAGTTTGGGTGGACCTAGTGTTGGACAGTCCATCTGAGATGGATTCGAAACCACCTTTTGGTGCGTTGATCACTGCTCCGCCGATTTTGTATGTTAAAATATATACATTCTTTAGTACATGAAAGCTAATTATGAGACACTTGTACGGCATAATTAACGTTTCTGAATGTTTCAATATCATTTATTTATCATCCATAACCCTAGTATCATATTTAATGTAAAGCATGTTACACTAAATTTATATTACATTATTTACTTACTGCTAATATGTCACATTACATTTAGGTCTACATACATACATCGCGCACCATCTCACTGCACTTAAAGATGTATTACTAGTCTAAGAATACCTAAAATTAACGTTTTTCACAGTGCTCCTTATCAACTAATTTACGTTGTTCAAATCTGCAATCTCTACTTATTCATACAGCGTCTTTATATGCTATAATATGCTTTACTCTCTGCTACATCTCTGCTACATCTCTGCTACATTTCATATGCAGTTAGAATATCCATGGCTAAACACGCGCGCGCGCGTGTACATATAAATGGACGGTTAAAATTGATATCTCGGTTGAGCATCATATACAAAATTGTTTTTTTTTTCGAAAAATGCTATACGTTCCTTTCAGTGTCGTATCTACAATTTGTCTTTGGGGGAGACAGTAGAGGGAAATTGGGGGTTCTGGCTCACAAAGGAATGCCGCCTTTCTTAAAAAAACAATAAAAAACACTAAAAAACATGATCTAAGAGATGACGCCGCCACCGCTGGACCCGCAGCATCCCAATGGACCACAGCACCGCGAATTTCCGCGAATAAATTTTTTTATTTTTTTTATTTGGTTTTTTTATTTTTTTAATTAAATTGATTTGCATATCAAGGGGGGTGGGATGAGGTTCAATGGACCACCAGCATCCGTGAATATAATTTTTTATTTTTTTAAGAAAGCTGATTTGCATATCAGGGGGTGGTGGTGGGTGGGTGGTTTTTTATTTCATATCAGTGGGTGGTGGCGGGTGGGGGGGTGGTTCCAACTCGATGCATTATAGTGTATATTAAAATATATGATCAGGTGTACCAACCTTTGCATGATTTCAAATTTGTCGTGTGTTATAATGTATATTAAATCTATATGATCAGGTGTACCAACCTCTGTATTATTATTATAGTGTATAGATATTTTATATGAGCAGGGTTGTCAACATTTTCTGCGGTGGGGGGAGGGAAATTCAAATATGTGTTATATAGTGTATATATTAAAATATATGATCAGGGTTACAATCTTACATTATTGTGTGTGTATAGAGCAGATCTGCCAACATTTTTTTCTCTTCTGTAGTGGGAAATTCAAACTATATGATCATAATTGTTACTCTCTCTCTCTCTCTCTCTCTCTCACATTTGAATGTAAGTAAAACTATCTCTCTCTCTTGTTGTCAAACGTTATGTTCAAACCGTTTTCTCCTCTCCCTCTCTCTCTCTCTTTCTCTCTATCTCTCTCTCTCTCACTGTGTACATTGAGTAAATAATTTTAGCTCTCTCTCTCTCACTCACACGTTGTGTATGTCTCTCTCTCTCTGTGGTCAGTACCGCGCGCATGTATATGAAATTAGAAAGTTTATATTCATTCGACAAATATTAACGCCCTCTCTCTCTCTCTCTCACTCTCTCTCTCACTCTCACGCGTTTCAACTATGCAAGGTTTCATACCCTTTCTCCTGTCTCTCTCTCGTACATTGAGTAGTCGGTGTGATGAGTAAATAATTTTAGCTCTCTCTCTCGTTGTCAAAA
Source organism: Magicicada septendecula (assembly GCA_034769895.1). Taxonomy (NCBI): domain Eukaryota; kingdom Metazoa; phylum Arthropoda; class Insecta; order Hemiptera; family Cicadidae; genus Magicicada; species Magicicada septendecula. The sequence continues at coordinate 742,758,649 of CM068368.1, read as the reverse complement.
CGTCGTCTTCATTTTTCAATGTATTAAATAATTAATTAATAGTTTTATAATGCAGTCAGTGTGATTGATCCTTGTTAGAAATATATATATTTGGCAAATATTAACTATGTAAGTGTGTTGTTGTCAATGAACTACTTACCTGTGTGCTGTTACAGATGACAAATCCATACGTTAACGGCGTAGCAATCTTCAATACGCTCTTCTTCATGTGGTACAATACTTCTGTTTAATGGGTACAGTTTACACACGCACATAGGTTCAGTAGTGTATAGCGAAATAAATTAAAATTATACACACACATGAAAACGATGGTTGAAGTTCATACAAATCTTCTGATGTAACAGTTCCCACAAGTAATACAGTTCACAAAAATAAATCAATTGTACACATGTTCAGAGGTGTAGAGTGAAATAAAATAAAGTCATAATTTGTTTAAATGATTAAATATATTTTAACATTCACAATATAAATTCACAATTCATAATTAAATAAATACATTATAAAATTGATATTTTTTCGAAAGTTTATATATAATTGTGTCCTACTTGTAGGAGAAGCAACCTGCAACATAACAATACAACAACATTAAAATCACGTTAAATATCACACACACACACACACACACACACACAGATGCACACGCAACGTAATCACACACACATACATACGCCGTGCACACGTTTGGGTTACACCACACACGCAACGCGCACACACACAGACGCACACGCAACGCGCGCACACACAGACGCACACGCAACGTAATCACACACACATACATACGACGTGCACACGTTTGGGTTACACCACACACGCAACGCGCACACACACAGACGCACACGCAACGTAATCACACACATACATACAACGTGCACACGTTTGGGTTGAATCATGTACATGTAGGTCCAATAAAACAGATAACAGAATTAAATATGCTATAGTCATTGTAAGACGTTACAATCCTTGAAGTGTTTAATAAGTAAATTGTATGTATATATCACTGAATAATAATAATATAATCGTTCTAGTGTTATCGTTTGCTGCAACAGGTAACGCAGTTTACAAATAATTACATATAGGTTCAGAGGCGTATAGTGAAATAAATTAAAAATAGAAATTAATTTCCTCATAAGTTAATGTCCTTTCATCAAAACTTTGTAAATTAGAATCTGCACTACATTCAAACACACGCACACACAGTGATAAAAAAAAAATTGTTTGTTAAAAGTAGTTTGTCACCTTAACGAGGTACTATTTCCACATGCGCTGTCTGGTTCCTCAAACGACATTATTAGAAGTGAAGACGTCTGTATCAAACGAGGTGGAACCAAACAATGTCAGAATATTCGCTACAAAGAAGACTAGTGAAAGTAATGGTGGTGGTGGTGGTATGGTCATCAAGAAAGTTCACTTTCATCGCCTGAAGCTTTGCATGTACATACACACAGGCAGAATTAGCGCTGTTACAAAATATATATATATTAGGAAAGTCCACAGAAATAGTTATCGCCTGCAGCCATATACAAGTTTACCTAACGAAATTAACAATGCTATGAGACACTCACATTAAAAATGTTTGTATAACAGAAAAATCATTAATTATCCACTCTCTAAGTGCATACACCTTATGGTTTGTACATAGTGTAGAAGAAGAATTGCAATGTGTAAGACATAACGTCCCAGGAAATAGATATGGTATGTCTTTAGGGCAACCAATGTCATCAAGATTTATTATAAGATGATGAATTATTTTCGATTCTAAAAAACGTTTTTTCTCAAGACCCTTCACAAACACATATTTATATATGTTCGTATACGTTGTTATCACTGAAACAAGATTGTCGTACGGTGTCTCTCCTTCACCCCATCTCAGCCCATGATAGTTTGTCGTTAACCAGCAGTTGGTTCTAGTGTATTTCGAATTCGTAACGACTGTAGCAGGCGGGGCGAAAATCCAATGTCTGCATGCAAAACGTGTTACGTCCATAACCGACAACTCCTTTACTATATAATTGCCGTTGTCATCATAAAAGCAGTGAAAGTCAATTATTACAGTAGCGTTTTCCATTATACTATAAAAAAAAAAAACCACACTTACAAACTAATATTTATAAACACAAAGATCGTTACAATAATGATAATAATACGCAAACTTACGTATACTGCCGTCCGAATTGAAGTGTGGAGTGACAATAACTAACGGTAGAAAACAAAGTGTATGTAGATATCACGGTGGGAATTTGTTGTTTTGTTTTTGTTTTAACATGTGGTGGGGGGTAGTGTAACACGGAATGTTAGCAGGCGGGGAGAGCAGAGTTGTCGACAATTAATTTGTCACGTATCCGATAATGACTGTACACGAATGTATCATGGCAGTTGTCTAGTATACAGCGCTTATCAGCCCACGTACCTGCTGAAGGTTGGCCATGATCTGCAAGAGAGAGAGAATGAATACCGAAAACAAAGGAACTGTTATACATATATATACATAGTTTTTTTTTAACCGCATGTATTATGTTAGTGTATCTTAAACCATGAACAACGTACGCAAGAATATTGCGCAAGAGCTACACAGAGCGGCGAGAAGGAATTTCGTTAGACGCGCGGTTGAACTGAAGGGTATGCACGATTTGTACCAAGCGGATCTTGTGGAAATGATACCATACGCTCGAGTGAACAAAGGGTACAAGTATATGATGACTGTAATCAATGCGTTTACCAAGTACGCGTACGCTGTACCATTGAAAACGAAGACCGGGAAAGAAGTGACGAACGCGTTGAAGCCTATACTAGCCGCTAACCGAATGAAGTATTTACAGACAGACAACGGGAAGGAGTATTACAACAGCACAGTACAAGCGTTGCTAAAAAAGTATAATGTGAAACATTACTCAACCTATAGTGAGAAAAAAGCTTCCATAGTGGAACGTTTTAATCGCACACTGAAGACACACATGTATCGAGCTTTCAGCGAACAAGGACACTACCGCTGGTTAGATCTACTACCTATATTACTGAAATCGTACAACAATACCACATACAGAACCATTGGCATGAAACCGAGTGAAGTGAATGACGCCAACGAACATATAGTGTTGGAACGAATAAGGAAGAACATAGCGCCTAAAATCAGTCCAGCGAAACCACCCAAATTTAAAGTCGGTGACCGTGTTCGTATAAGTAAGCACAAAATGACGTTCGTCAAAGGTTATACACCAAATTGGACTAATGAAATATTCACAGTGGATAAAGTACAATCCACTACCATCCCCGTCACTTATCTGCTAAAAGATCATCTAAACAAAGTGTTGAAAGGTGGTTTTTACGAGCACGAGATTAGTAAGTCCAAAGTCGGTGACGTATACCTAGTGGAAAAGGTGTTACAACGCAAAGGTGACAGAGTGCGTGTTCGCTGGCTCGGTTTTGATGGTAAACACGATGCATGGATACATAAGAAAGATCTAATATAAAAAAGGTGACAGCACGTGCTGAAAACAGTATGCTTTCGGTATTCACAAAGATGAAGATTGTACAGCAAGCAAACAAATTACCAATAAAGGATATGGACTTTTTGGCTGGTGACGAAGGCAGTGCTAAACGTAAACATGGTCCGCTATTACCGAACAGTATTCGCTGTATCGTTACAGGCCCAAGTTCCTGTGGGAAATCCAATGTGCTATTCAACCTACTGTTTGATGCCAACGGTCTATGTTTCCGCAACGTATACGTATACGGCATTATCATATAAAAAGCAGACGCACCGTTCTACAACCACCAGTTCTTCTTCATAAATATGAGTGTAGACAAGTTCGGTAGACACGACAGCGCTGTAAGAGTGCGAAAAGAAACTCATCGAAGTCTGCGTGAGGATATCGGTTTAGGAGTGACTAACGACGGTCACTTTGATGTGAAAAACAAAAAGATACGCAACTTGGGTGATCCTGAAGAGCTGCACGATGTTGTTTCTTTACAGTACGTAAAGGACGCATGCTTACAGTACAAGAACGACGACGCTACCGTAGACGCAAAAGATCATCGAATAATAATGCTAAACGATCCGCTTAAATCAAGAGATGCAGCCACAAAACGATACGTAGACGAGAAGAGTTTGAAAAAAGATCGTGCAGGTAACGTAATCGTTAATGACTGCCGACTAACGCGTGTGCAAGCGCCTGTTGACTTCAAAGACGCAGTGAATTTGGAATTTTTACACGCACACACAATCAGTTTGCAAAGCGATGCTTTCTACGCTGCCGGAAGAAAAATTACGAATATAGCGAACGGTGTCAATGACAAAGACGCAGTCACTGTACGACAAATGCACGAATTAAAATTACATATAAAGACCGAATTGTACAAGGTCACTCAGGTATTTCACGCTCATATAATCAATCTAATAAAGTTTGTCTATAAATATCAAGACAGCGCGACACAGCGTTCAGTTCTGGCTGAATATATTGAAGAGGTGGGACGTTTAATAGACGTTCTCGATACGGAAACGGAAATCAAGGATTGGAGATCTGTTTACAAGAATGCACGTACTTCATAAGAAAAGAATGGGGCGTGGTGTAATTGGAAAAATACTTAAAAACACTGTGCCCGCTATCGTTTCGTCAGTACCTACTTTGATTAATCGTGCGGTGGACGCATTACCGGTAGAATTACACCTACCCGGCTACCGATTCTGTGGACCCGGAACAAAACTCAAAGAGAGATTGGCACGTGGCGAGCGTGGAATCAACGAGTTGGACGAAGCCTGTCGCGAACACGATATCGCCTACGCAAGGTACAAAGACAACAGTCGAAGACGTATAGCTGATCGCGTTCTTGCCGACAAAGCGTGGGAACGAGTGAAAGGTTGGAATTCCGGTGTTAGTGAAAGAGCGTATGCTGCAGCTGTAGCCGCCGCAATGAAAGCGAAATCAGCAGTGGGTGGAGGGGGCTCGCGTAGTGGTTGTAGAAAAAAGAAGAAGGGTTCAGGAATTAAACATCAATCCGTGGGCAAACGCAAAACGACCTGCAAACGCAAAACAGTCTCAAGACATAAACGTAACAATACAAAAATAGCGTCAGGTCTATACCTACGTCCTTACAGACAAAAAAACTAATTTGCATACCAGTGCGTGCATTGTCCGATAGTGATTTGTATGTGTACGCAAAACTTTTGAAAATACCTTATTTCAGAGGTGTTTTTATGCGTAACACTTTACCACGCAGACGGCCATGGAAGAATGAGAGTGCAGTTGTTAATCTGGACAGTGCAGAAGGACCTGGTACGCACTGGGTTTGCTACAAGAAGCGAAACAATCGAGTTTACTACTATGATGCGTATGGTAATATGCGACCACCTCTTAAGCTGACACAGTATTTTGGAACCGACACTGACATTTACTACAATTACGAGCGTGAACAGTCGCCACACACAGTCATCTGTGGGCATTTATGTTTGGACTTCTTAACGCGAGAGTGATCAGTAAGCGACAAGATGTCTTCGCTGTCGGTCACCTTAACAGGTACGAATGCTGCTGCTCTTGTATGTGACTTTTTCCCACCTCTCGAACTAACAAACGGGGAATGGTATGTAGGTCTATTGGACTTTACTACATACAACAGTATACCGAACGTGGTTGAGGGAAAAAACAATGTGTTTCCAGTACTACGAGACGGAACAACGTGGGACTTGATAACTTTACCTACAGGTGCTTATGAAATCGGTGACATAGAAGCCTTCCTCAAAAAGCAGTTAGGAGACTCACAGATTAGTCTACGACCTAACAACAATACACTGAAATGTGAACTGACTTGTGCACTGGATATTGACTTTCAACAAACAGTGTACGGTATTGGTGATATGTTGGGTTTCAAGGAAAAGCGTCTGCTTGAAGCGAATAAAACTCATAGGTCTGACGCTACAGTTAACATTATAAAAGTGACCAGTATACTGATAAGGTGTAATATAGCGCACGGATCATACAAGAACGGTAAAAACGAGCACACTCTGCACTCATTCTATCCGTCAGTCGAACCAGGATTCAAAATAATTGAATCACCTACAAACGTCATATACCTACCTGTGAATGTGAGTCGTTTGGACAACATAACATTATCTTTACACGACCAGGACGGTGACGTAATAGATTTTCGCGGCGAAGTCATCACTGTGCGTTTACATCTAAAACGACTATAGACATGGGCTTGTACTTTGTTTCTTCGCCACCGCTGCTACCACAGTCGTCGGCAATAAAAGAAGAAGAAGAAGAAAGATCGGTTAGGAAACGCATCAGTACTCGTTCGAAACTGAAACGATTAAAATCAGTTAACCGCCGTTTTCTGATTTCATTGGGTTTTGTTGTAAACAAGTAACATGGCGAGTGGAATATTATCTGTGGAGCAGCAACCGTTCTTTGAAGACAGTATCACACACTTTTCATTTCATTCACACGCACCGTACGCAACAACAAGATATGGAAACAATGATGAAATACGTGTGCCGATACAACAACAGGACGTCTTTACACTACCGTCGGAAAGTTTCCTCTACATCGAAGGCAAGTTGGTTAAAAACCCTAGTGTGGCTGCAGATACTGCATTGAATGTGGAACTGGTGAACAATGCTATAGCATTTCTCTTTGAAGAGATTCGTTACGAGTTGGCTGGTGTGGTAGTGGACCATACTCGAAACGTCGGTGTTACGTCAACTATTAAAACTTTTCTATCACTCAACAACAACACACGTGACGCAATGAAAAACGCAGGTTGGGTGGCGCCGACCACAAACGTATTAAAAGTGAATGATGACGGTGAATTCAACTTTTGTATTCCACTGAAAATGCTAATGGGATTCGCAGAAGACTATACACGCATCGTGCTGAACGTGAAACAAGAACTTATACTCCTACGCACATCTACCGACATAAACGCTATGGTTTTAACAAGCGGACAAACGACTGCTAATTGTGTTCTTGAACTAGATAAAGTTTACTGGAAAATGCCTTATGTACATGTAGCTAATGCGTACAGATTACCACTGTTACGACTCATGGAGAATGACCACCCGATAACTATGCCTTTTAGGACCTGGGAGTTGCATGAGTATCCTGCCTTACCACAGACTAAAAGGCAGAATTGGATTGTCAAGACCTCGAGTCAGCTAGAAAAACCACGCTTTGTTGTGTTAGCGTTTCAGACAGCAAGAAAGAATGTACTGACGGCACACGCCGATGAATTTGATCATTGTAATGTAATCAATGCGAGACTGTTTCTAAACGACAAGTATTATCCTTACGATAATTTAAACTTGGATATTGGGAAAGACCGTTTTGCATTATTGTACAATATGTACGTCAGTTTTCAAAGTTCGTATTACCACCGTTTAGACGTCAGCCCAGTACTGACACCAGAATTATTCAAATCAAAAGCCCCGCTGTTTGTATTCGATTGTAGCAAACAGGACGATGCGCTTAAGTCTTCAGCAGTTGATGTACGTTTAGAATTTGAATCGTCAATGAATTTTCCTACACAGACGACTGCCTACTGTATGATACTACATGATACGCTTGTAGAATATACGCCATTGTCCAACGCGGTACATAGGCATGTTTAAGTCATATTTTATACACATTTTGTAAATACTAGTTTTAAATATATATATTTTTCATATTTGTAACATTATAATATTGGAGCTGTGTGTGTGTGTGTATTTTTAATTGTAAACTAGTTTAGATATATTTTAATACGTGTAACAATATAATATTGAGCTGTGTATGTATTTTAATTGTAAAACTAGTTTAATATAATCTTGGAGCTGTGTATGTATTTTAATAAATGTATATAGTACACACTTTATTATTATTATTTGTATAACCCACCCTCCATAATGTATACTTACTTGCAACGAACATACTAGTGAGCGTTGTCCACACACGTACCCTTAAATGCCAGACGTTGTATGCACACTGAAGGCTCGCACGCTTACAATTCAGCTATACCTAAAATATATCTTCAATTAGAAGTGTAATATAAAAAGTACAGTAAGAATATATTTCGGAAATTGTAATTTGATCACACACACACACACACACATACACTTATTTGAATGAGCCGTGTATTAATTTCAATAAATAATGCATGTGATAATGTGAATAATTTTTACGTTTAAATAAAATCTTTACATACAATAAAATTATGTAGTGTAATATATAAATTACGTTTAAATAAAATCTGTACATACAATAAAATTATGTAATGTAATATAAAAGCACGACAAGAATAATTTTCAGAATTTTTTGTAACAGACATAGTAATTGATTGCACAATTGTAACAGACATAATAATTTGATCATACGCACACGCGTACACACACATGTATTAAATGCAAATAATTTTTACGTTTAAATAAAATCTGTGCATACAATAAAGTATGTTCACTTACCAAACTCGTATGTGTTGTCTCCATACCGTTAATGATGGACATTGCCGTTGTACTCGGGTAGCGAAGAAAGCCAGTGTCTGTTTTGAGGTACATACTTTCTAATCCATAATTACCGTCAGCGCTACTAATGCGCATTGAATAAGTGAATTCTCGTCAACGTTTGACAACGAGAGAGAGAGAGAGAGACATACACAACGTGTGAGAGAGAGAGAGAGAGCTAAAATTATTTACTCAATGTACACAGTGAGAGAGAGAGAGAGAGAGAGAGAGAGAGAGAGAGAGAGAGAGAGAGAGAGAGAGGGAGAGGAGAAAACGGTTTGAACATAACGTTTGACAACAAGAGAGAGATAGTTTTACTTACATTCAAATGTGAGAGAGAGAGAGAGAGAGAGAGAGAGAGAGAGAGAGTATACACAACAAGTGAGAGAGAGAGAGAGAGAGAGAGCTAAAATTATTTACTTAATGTACACAGTGAGAGAGAGAGAGATAGAGAGAAAGAGAGAGAGAGAGGGAGAGGAGAAAACGGTTTGAACATAACGTTTGACAACAAGAGAGAGAGATAGTTTTACTTACATTCAAATGTGAGAGAGAGAGAGAGAGTAACAATTATGATCATATAGTTTGAATTTCCCACTACAGAAGAGAAAAAAATGTTGGCAGATCTGCTCTATACACACACACAATAATGTAAGATTGGTAACCCTGATCATATATTTTAATATATACACTATATAACACATATTTGAATTTCCCTCCCCCCGCCACAGAAAATGTTGACAACCCTGCTCATATAAAATATCTATACACTATAATAATAATAATATATATTTTATATAGGTTGGTAAACCTGATCATATAGATTTAATATACATTATAACACACGACAAAGGTTGGTACACCTGATCATATATTTTAATATACACTATAATGCATCGAGTTGGAACCACCCCCACCCACCACCACCCACTGATATGAAATAAAAAAAACCACCCACCCACCACCACCCCCTGATATGCAAATCAGCTTTCTTAAAAAATTATATTCACGGATGCTGGTGGTCCATTGAACCTCATCCCACCCCCCTTGATATGCAAATCAATTTAATTAAAAAAATAAAAAAATCAAATAAAAAAAAATAAAAAAATTTATTCGCGGAAATTCGCGGTGCTGTGGTCCATTGGGATGCTGCGGGTCCAGCGGTGGCGGCGTCATCTCTTAGATCATGTTTTTTAGTGTTTTTTATTGTTTTTTAAGAAAGGCGGCATTCCTTTGTGAGCCAGAACCCCCAATTTCCCTCTAGACCGAGGTCGGTTCGGCTTCAAACGAAAGAAATATCGGTATGGAGAACCATACATGACTTCCATATTCTAAGATTTATATTTAAAATCATTTTCAGCCAAACAGCCAGGCTGTGTCTTACCTGTCTTTTTATTGCTGTATTAAATGAAAAATATTATATTACATTAAAATGAAAAAATTATAATTTTATTGCCTGGCAACAAAATTATTTTATTTTTAACAATTACCATTGTTTCAAAAAGTTTAAATAAATTTTCAAGTACTTTACTCTTGTTAAAACGTAAAAGGTTGCAGGTAAACTACCCCTTCTCCTTAACCGATCTTCACCAAAATCGAAAGTCATTGACACCTCTACAATTCAGGGACGTATGCAAAAAATTATTTGATTCTGTTTGAATTTGCGGCTGTTATCGTTTGCCATAGAAAATACGCTTGATAAAAAAACGTTGCAGGTAAACTACCCCTTCCCCTTAACCGATCTTCACCAAAAACAATAGGTCTTGAGTACTCTACAAATCGGGGCGGTATGCAAAACATTATTTGATTCTGTTTGAATTTGCGGCTGTTATCGTTTGCCATAGAAAATACCCTTGTTAAAAAAACGTTGCAGGTAAACTACCCCTTTCCCTCAACCGATCTTCACCAAAAACAATAGGTCTTGAGAACTCTACAATTTAGGGCTGTATGCAAATAATCTTTTGATTCTGTTTGAATTTGCGGCTGTTATCGTTTGCCATAGGAAATACCCTTGTTAAAACATAAAACGTTACAGGTAAACTACCCCTTTCCCTTAACCGATCTTCACCAAAATCAACAGGTCTTGAGAACTCTACAATTCAGGGCCGTATGCGAAACATTATTTGATTCTGTTTGAATTTGCGGCTGTTATCGTTTGCCAAACAAACAAAATTACCCTTGCTAAAAAAAAACCGTTGCAGGTAAACTACCCCTTTCCCTCAACCGATCTTCACCAAAAACAATAGGTCGCGAGTACTCTGCAAATCAGGGCTGTATGCAAAAAATTATTTGATTCTGTTTGAATTTGCGGCAGTTATCGTTTGCCATAGAAAAAAATCTACAGACAGACAGACACACAGACAGACAGACAGACAGACAGACAGACAGACAGACACACAGACACTTTTCGGAAAACGACTTTTTTTCATGTTTTGAGTGTAGTAGAATCAGAATCTGCAATAATCTCGAACACGATTTTTTTTGCCATCACCATACTTCCATTCCTTAAGGAATATGGAAGTAAACACCATACTTCCATTCCTTAAGGAATATGGAAGTAAAAACAATTTAAGACTACTCAACATTAGGCCTACTATTTTTAAAATGGCTGATAAACGCGTGATAACATCCTGAAATCAGTTCCATTAAAGTAAAGGTTAAAACACAAAAAATACGCGTTATGAAACATTCTTCAAAGATACTTATTGACTGAACTGATTTTCCTATATTTCATATTTCAAACCTATACCTTAATACTGTATAATAAATCTGTTTTTATACTTTAAATATCGGTATGGAGAACCATACATGACTTCCATAATCTAAGATTTATATTTAAAATCATTTTCAGCCAAACAGCCAGGCTGTGTCTTACCTGCTTTTTATTGCTGTATTAAATGAAAAATATTATATTACATTAAAATGAAAAAATTATAATTTTATTGCCTGGCAACAAAATTATTTTATTTTTAACAATTACCATTGTTTCAAAAAGTTTAAATAAATTTTCAAGTACTTTACTCTTGTTAAAATGTAAAAGGTGGCAGGTAAACTACCCCTTCCCCTTAACCGATCTTCACCAAAATCGAAAGTCATTGAGACCTCTACAGTTCAGGGACTTATGCAAAATATCGGTATGGAGAACCATACATGACTTCCATATTCTAAGATTTATATTTAAAATCATTTTCAGCCAAACAGCCAGGCTGTGTCTTACCTGCCTTTTTATTGCTGTATTAAATGAAAAATATTATATTACATTAAAATGGCCTGGCAACAAAATTATTTTATTTTTAACAATTACCATTGTTTCAAAAAGTTTAAATAAATTTTCAAGTACTTTACTCTTGTTAAAACGTAAAAGGTTGCAGGTAAACTACCCCTTCCCCTTAACCGATCTTCACCAAAATCGAAAGTCATTGAGGCCTCTACAATTCAGGGACGTATGCAAAAAATTATTTGATTCTGTTTGAATTTGCGGCTGTTATCGTTTGCCATAGAAAATACGCTTGATAAAAAAACGTTGCAGGTAAACTACCCCTTTCCCTTAACCGATCTTCACCAAAAACAATAGGTCTTGAGTACTCTACAAATCAGGGCTGTATGCAAAATATTATGTCATTCTGTTTGAATGTGCGGCTGTTATCGTTTGCCATAGAAAATACCCTTGTTAAAAAAACGTTGCAGGTAAACTACCCCTTTCCCTCAACCGAACTTCACCAAAAACAATAGGTCTTGAGAACTCTACAATTTAGGGCTGTATGCAAATAATCTTTTGATTCTGTTTGAATTTGCGGCTGTTATCGTTTGCCATAGGAAATACCCTTGTTAAAACATAAAACGTTACAGGTAAACTACCCCTTTCCCTTAACCGATCTTCACCAAAATCAACAGATCTTGAGAACTCTACAATTCAGCGCTGTATGCGAAACATTATTTGATTCTGTTTGAATTTGCGGCTGTTATCGTTTGCCAAACAAACAAAATTACCCTTGCTAAAAAAAAACCGTTGCAGGTAAACTACCCCTTTCCCTCAACCGATCTTCACCAAAAACAATAGGTCGCGAGTACTCTGCAAATCAGGACTGCATGCAAAACATTATTTGATTCTGTTTGAATTTGCGGCAGTTATCGTTTGCCATAGAAAAAAAATCTACAGACACACAGACAGACAGACAGACAGACAGACAGACAGACAGACACACAGACACTTTTCGGAAAACGACTTTTTTTCATGTTTTGAGTGTAGTAGAATCAGAATCTGCAATAATCTCAAACACGATTTTTTTTGCCATCACCATACTTCCATTCCTTAAGGAATATGGAAGTAAAAATTATTTGATTCTGTTTGAATTTGCGGCTGTTATCGTTTGCCATAGAAAATACGCTTGATAAAAAAACGTTGCAGGTAAACTACCCCTTCCCCTTAACCGATCTTCACCAAAAACAAAAGGTCTTGAGTACTCTACAAATCAGGGCTGTATGCAAAACATTATTTGATTCTGTTTGAATTTGCGGCTGTTATCGTTTGCCATAGAAAATACCCTTGTTAAAAAAACGTTGCAGGTAAACTACCCCTTTCCCTCAACCGATCTTCACCAAAAACAACAGGTCTTGCGAACTCTACAATTTAGGGCTGTATGCAAATAATCATTTGATTCTGTTTGAATTTGCGGCTGTTATCGTTTGCCATAGGAAATACCCTTGTTAAAACATAAAACGTTACTGGTAAACTACCCCTTTCCCTTAACCGATCTTCACCAAAAACAATAGGTCTTGAGTACTCTACAAATCAGGGCTGTATGCAAAACATTATTTGATTCTGTTTGAATTTGCGGCTGTTATCGTTTGCCATAGAAAATACCCTTGTTAATAAAACGTTGCTGGTAAACTACCCCTTTCCCTCAACCGAACTTCACCAAAAACAATAGGTCTTGAGAACTCTACAATTTAGGGCTGTATGCAAATAATCTTTTGATTCTGTTTGAATTTGCGGCTGTTATCGTTTGCCATAGGAAATACCCTTGTTAAAACATAAAACGTTACCGGTAAACTACCCCTTTCCCTTAACCGATCTTCACCAAAATCAACAGATCTTGAGAACTCTACAATTCAGGGCTGTATGCGAAACATTATTTGATTCTGTTTGAATTTGCGGCTGTTATCGTTTGCCAAACAAACAAAATTACGCTTGCTAAAAAAAAACCGTTGCAGGTAAACTACCCCTTTCCCTCAACCGATCTTCACCAAAAACAATACGTCGTGAGTACTCTGCAAATCAGGGCTGTATGCAAAAAATTATTTGATTCTGTTTGAATTTGCGGCAGTTATCGTTTGCCATAGAAAAAAAATCTACAGACAGACAGACAGACACACAGACAGACAGGCAGACAGACAGACACACAGACACACAGACAGACAGACACACACACAGACACTTTTCGGAAAACGACTTTTTTTCATGTTTTGAGTGTAGTACAATCAGAATCTGCAATAATCTCGAACACGATTTTTTTTGCCATCACCATACTTCCATTCCTTAAGGAATATGGAAGTAAAAACGACAATTTTCAAATCGTTATTAATGCCGACAAAGTGCCTTCAGGAGAACACGCTGGCAGGTTCAACGCGCCAACTGTAGATGAAGTTGCTGTAATAATGGTTGGCGATCCAGTTAATAGCCGGGCCATATTTAATAACACGTCGAGACAGCACTATAAGTATTATTTCTGATATTCACCGTTCATATGATGCCCTTCAATACCCGCTGATATTTTGGGATGGACAGGATCAATATCACATCAATATCAAACAGTGTGATCCAGTGACTGGTAATGAAACAAACAAAAAAATCATTTTCAGCCAAACAACCAGGCTGTGTCTTACCTGCCTTTTTATTGCTGTATTAAATGAAAAATATTATATTACATTAAAATGACAAAATTATAATTTTATTGCCTGGCAACAAAATTATTTTATTTTTAACAATTACCATTGTTTCAAAAAGTTTAAATAAATTTTCAAGTACTTTACTCTTGTTAAAACGTAAAAGGTTGCAGGTAAACTACCCCTTCCCCTTAACCGATCTTCACCAAAATCGAAAGTCATTGAGACCTCTACAATTCAGGGACGTATGCAAAAAATTATTTTATTCTGTTTGAATTTGCGGCTGTTATCGTTTGCCATAGAAAATACGCTTGATAAAAAAACGTTGCAGGTAAACTACCCCTTCCCCTTAACCGATATTCACCAAAAACAATAGGTCTTGAGTACTCTACAAATCAGGGCTGTATGCAAAACATTATTTGATTCTGTTTGAATTTGCGGCTGTTATCGTTTGCCATAGAAAATACCCTTGTTAAAAAAACGTTGCAGGTAAACTACCCCTTTCCCTCAACCGATCTTCACCAAAAACAATAGGTCTTGAGAAATCTACAATTCAGGGCTGTATGCGAAACATTATTTGATTCTGTTTGAATTTGCGGCTGTTATCGTTTGCCAAAAATAAAAAATTTCCCTTGATAAAAAAAACCGTTGCAGGTAAACTACCCCTTCCCCTCAACCGATCTTCACCAAAAACAATAGGTCGCGAGTACTCTACAAATCAGGGCTGTATGCAAAAAATTATTTGATTCTGTTTGAATTTGCGGCAGTTGTCGTTTGCCATAGAAAATACGCATGATAAAAAACGTTGCTGGTAAACTACCCCTTCCCCTCAACCGATCTTCACCAAAAACAATAGGTCTTGAGTACTCTACAAATCAAGGCTGTATGCAGAAAATTATTTGATTCTGTTTGAATTTGCGGCTGTTATCGTTTGCCATAGAAAATACCCTTGTTAAAAAAACGTTGTAGGTAAACTACCCCTTTCCCTTAACCGATCTTCACCAAAAACAAAAGGTCTTGAGAACTCTACAATTTAGGGCTGTATGCAAATAATCTTTTCATTCTGTTTGAATTTGCGGCTGTTATCGTTTGCCATAGGAAATACCCTTGTTAAAACATAAAACGTTACAGGTAAACTACCCCTTTCCCTTAACCGATCTTCACCAAAAACAATAGGTCTTGAGAACTCTACAATTCGGGGCTGTATGCGAAACATTATTTGATTCTGTTTGAATTTGCGGCTGTTATCGTTTGCCAAACAAACAAAATTACCCTTGCTAAAAAAAAAACCGTTGCAGGTAAACTACCCCTTTCCCTCAACCGATCTTCACCAAAAACAATAGGTCGCGAGAACTCTGCAAAACCGGGCTGTATGCAAAAAATTATTTGATTCTGTTTGAATTTGCGGCAGTTATCGTTTGCCATAGAAAAAAAATCTACAGACACACAGACACACAGACACACAGACAGACAGATAGACAGACAGACAGACAGACAGACACACAGACACTTTTCGGAAAACGACTTTTTTTCATGTTTTGAGTGTAGTAGAATCAGAATCTGCAATAATCTCGAACACGATTTTTTTTGCCATCACCATACTTCCATTCCTTAAGGAATATGGAAGTAAATATCGGTATGGAGAACCATACATGACTTCCATATTCTAAGATTTATATTTAAAATCATTTTCAGCCAAACAGCCAGGCTGTGTCTTACCTGCCTTTTTATTGCTGTATTAAATGAAAAATATTATATTACATTAAAATGAAAAAATTATAATTTTATTGCCTGGCAACAAAATTATTTTATTTTTAACAATTACCATTGTTTCAAAAAGTTTAAATAAATTTTCAAGTACTTTACTCTTGTTAAAACGTAAAAGGTTGCAGGTAAACTACCCCTTCCCCTTAACCGATCTTCACCAAAATCGAAAGTCATTGAGACCTCTACAATTCAGGGACGTATGCAAAAAATTATTTGATTCTGTTTGAATTTGCGGCTGTTATCGTTTGCCATAGAAAATACGCTTGATAAAAAAACGTTGCAGGTAAACTACCCCTTCCCCTTAACCAATCTTCACCAAAAACAATAGGTCTTGAGTACTCTACAAATCAGGGCTGTATGCAAAACATTATTTGATTCTGTTTGAATTTGCGGCTGTTATCGTTTGCCATAGAAAATAAAACGTAAAAGGTTGCAGGTAAACTACCCCTTCCCCTTAACCGATCTTCACCAAAAACAATAGGTCTTGAGTACTCTACAAATCAGGACTGTATGCAAAACATTATTTGATTCTGTTTGAATTTGCGGCTGTTATCGTTTGCCATATAAAATACCCTTGTTAAAAAAACGTTGCAGGTAAACTACCCCTTTCCCTCAACCGATCTTCACCAAAAACAATAGGTCTTGAGAAATCTACAATTCAGGGCTGTATCCGAAACATTATTTGATTCTGTTTGAATTTGCGGCTGTTATCGTTTGCCAAAAAAAAAAAAAATTTCCCTTGATAAAAAAAACCGTTGCAGGTAAACTACCCCTTCCCCTCAACCGATCTTCACCAAAAACAATAGGTCGCGAGTACTCTACAAATCAGGGCTGTATGCAAAAAATTATTTGATTCTGTTTGAATTTGCGGCAGTTGTCGTTTGCCATAGAAAATACGCATGATAAAAAACGTTGCTGGTAAACTACCCCTTCCCCTCAACCGATCTTCACCAAAAACAATAGGTCTTGAGTACTCTACAAATCAGGGCTGTATGCAGAAAATTATTTGATTCTGTTTGAATTTGCGGCTGTTATCGTTTGCCATAGAAAATACCCTTGTTAAAAAAACGTTGTAGGTAAACTACCCCTTTCCCTTAACCGATCTTCACCAAAAACAAAAGGTATTGAGAACTCTACAATTTAGGGCTGTATGCAAATAATCTTTTTATTCTGTTTGAATTTGCGGCTGTTATCGTTTGCCATAGGAAATACCCTTGTTAAAACATAAAACGTTACAGGTAAACTACCCCTTTCCCTTAACCGATCTTCACCAAAAACAATAGGTCTTGAGAACTCTACAATTCAGGGCTGTATGCAAAACATTATTTGATTCTGTTTGAATTTGCGGCTGTTATCGTTTGCCAAACAAACAAAATTTCCCTTGCTAAAAAAAAACCGTTGCAGGTAAACTACCCCTTTCCCTCAACCGATCTTCACCAAAAACAATAGGTCGCGAGAACTCTGCAAAACCGGGCTGTATGCAAAAAATTATTTGATTCTGTTTGAATTTGCGGCAGTTATCGTTTGCCATAGAAAAAAAATCTACAGACAGACAGACAGACAGACAGACACACAGACACATAGACACACAGACACTTTTCGGAAAACGACTTTTTTTCATGTTTTGAGTGTAGTAGAATCAGAATCTGCAATAATCTCGAACACGATTTTTTTTGCCATCACCATACTTCCATTCCTTAAGGAATATGGAAGTAAAAAAGAGCTACTACTATATTAGCGTACACGGCTGAAAAAATTTAAAATAAAACAGCTTAAAAGTTAAGAGATTAACAAAATTCGTCTACTTTTCGACCCTCTGGGATGGGGTCCGGTCCCGTTTCCCCCCCATAAATACGCCCCTGATTCCTTTAATAGTTTGTAGAGCTTATCCAATGGCTGTAAGTACTTAGGAACATTCACAAATTTTATAAATTCAACTGAATTGCGTTATGTCGATTAACAAAGAAGACCTGACGACCAGAATCCTTCAATTTTGCAGCACTGTAAATTTATTCCGTTTTCTTTGTTTCGAAATGCGTAGGAACTCGATAAATTTCGACGTATTCCTGATAAAGCATTCGATTAACAGTCCATTCGCACAGCCTGAGAACCGTTTACATTAAAAAACTATGATATGAAATTTTGGAACAGTAGCCATGGTATTCGAAGACCATCAAGGATGTTCCACAATCCGTACGTTCAAAGTGAAACCGAATTCGGGTAATCGGTAACGAAGTCGGGATTTAAATGATTCATAGTACGGTATACGTAATGCATCCGCTCGACGATGCAGCTGAACAATAACACGCAATCACAAATGAATTCGTCCTTGTCGACAGTGACGCGTCACTTTATCATCAAGCCGTGTCTGACAGAGCGCGTGATTAAATTGTTCCTGTCTACGCTCACCCTTTTCACGTTCACATTCTCCCTCCGACTAGACTGGAAATAAGTTCTGGAAAACTAAACAACCGGACAAAATAATTTAATTATGTTTTTGGATTTAGTTAGTCTGCCTTCTAAGTTGACCCGTCTAGTTCCAGTTCACATCTCTGATTCGTAAAACGGGAACGGCTTTTTGTGCATTCCACAGGCCCATGGTAAACAAATGATTTGGCCCAATGTTGAAATTCTTCTGTTGCCGTTCTGAAAATTTATTTCGAAACAGTAAATGTCCCAGAATTTCACAAGTTTTTCGTTTTCAAGCCATCATGGTTTCGTTGAAACTTAGCACCAGACAGTCGGTTAATATCGCAGTGTGCAGTTATATTTTGGTTTATGTCGTCCCGGTGTGACACACCCTTTTCTTGCCTTACTATTTCAAACATGAAAATTATTTTTCTTACACGTTTGATTTGTGGACTGAAGAAAGCAACGTAACAGAAACTGCAAACAAACATCTGGACTGTAGAAGAAATTTATGTAAATTCATATTTTCCTGTTTAGCACCGTTGTATGCAATCGGATTAAAATCCATTTGTGCAGCCGACACCACCTTTCTTTCCTAGCATTTTCTAGTATGCCTGTCATCCCTTAGCCTGTAGTTGTGTTGGTACATACCCATTTTAACTAATTAATTGCTTCAGTTATCGGTGTGTCATTTGATTAAGTTTTTCCGGATAACAAAAGCGTCTTCATCTCTTCCCAGTCGTCTACTTTTCAGATCCATATCGGGGGGGGGGGGCGTTTCTTACGAGATTTTGCTTGTAAGGAACTTCAAAATCAATGTTCCTCGAGGTCAATAACTTCATCCGATTTATAAAAGTCGTTTATGAAAATACATGCTGTAAACAGATTTAATGCCTTAGCATCCACTGCGACTCTACTGACCAGATACGGTATGTTGAAATTTTATGTACCTCAAATTGTGACCTTCCAATCGTATATATATTTTACCCGCGTCACCTCAATTTGTCACCACTTGTTTTCTTTCAGTTCATTTCGTGTCACATTAATACATTAACTAGGAAACGTTCACTCCTCAAATATTTTTAAAAAGTTGCAAGCAGTTAGTTTAAGGACACACACACACTCTCTCTCTCTCTTACACACACACACACACACACACACACACACACACACACACACACCTAAATACAAAGGTATATTCGACGGTAACTACGTAGTAAATGCTTCGGTCCAGGCCGAATGCAACATACATGATTCACTTCAGCGTTTCAACGTGCGCATACGGCCAACTGTGTAAACTGTGTAAACGTTGCTCAATAGTTTATTTTGACCTACAGATGAAATGCGCTGTACTTTTCTTATGAGTACAATTAATTCCATTCCCCTCTCTTCTCTCTCCCTCTCTACTGTATCTCTCTCTCTCTCTCTCTCTCTCTCTCTCTCTCTCTCTCTCTCTCTCTCTCTCTCTCTCTCTTCTAATTAATCATAATAACAAAAACAATCATAGAAGGGCAGCACAGCAGCAGCAGTAGTAGCAACTCCAATAACACTAATAATCATCATCACTTTTATCTTGAGGAACAGAAGGTTTTGTGTTGTGTCGACTGACTGACACAAAGCATGATCTATCCAAATTATGTCTGGAAACGACGGGTATTTTACAGCAGGATTTACCAACACAGAGAGAAACCATAGACCTATATCCAACAGTAGCAAGGACCCATCGTACGAGAACAAGAAACGGTCTGTGAACATAAGCCATAAACATTGCTGGAAAATCGAAACGTAAAAACGTACAGCAGAATTCTGGTTTACCAAGTCGTGCAGATACAAACAGAGGCGGTTAGCTGGTAGCTGGTCAGACGTTTTATTAAATGATTTTGAAATCAATCGAAACAATTGAGCAATATTTACTGACGTCGCTTAGCAGTAGCTGAAATAGTTTCAGGCAGGTTTCGCTGTCAGAAGTACAGACAATTTACAATTTAAATTCGAACGACCTTATTCTCATAGGCAATACATTGTCGCTTTCAACGACTATAGTTTCTAACACGACAGTGCCCTGGCTAATCATATGATTTGTTTATGGGATGAGTGGACGCCAGGCCCGATGCTTACATCCCAGCCGTGACCTTTTGTACTACTACTACTACTACTACATTGCTGCAGTACCTTGTACTCTTGTACTACTACTACATTGCTGCAGTACCTTGTACTTTTGTACTACTACTACTATTACTACATTGCTGCAGTACCTTGTAGGGGAGAGTAAGGCAAAATGACATATAAGGCAAAACGACATACCGACTGTTTCTTGGCGCTTTTTAAGGAATATGTTTTCTGCGCGTGGCAACACTGCGACTGTACTCTTTTCCATGCCATGCGCCACATTAGACACGTTGACAGTGATTTCCGTTGTTATTATAGCAATTTGTTTAAAATATACGTTTCAAGATCAAGGTAAGTTGAAAATTGACATATTAATTTTGTTACTAATTGTGCTAGTAAGTTATTCCTTTGTTGTCTGCAACACCTGTTATTGTTTGCCTTTCAATTGCCGTTAAATACGATCGCCTGCATAAACATTCTAACCTACAAATTGACGTAACCGTGTCTACAACGTATTTGGGCAAAATGACACATGGAGTGTGTCATTTTGCCTTACATAAATACAAAGTGTGTTGTTTTGCCTTACGTTAATTTCATAACTTTCTTTTTGCTTCAGATGGTTTCTAATTATAAGAAAAAAATCGAATCGACAATCCTGGTCGAGTGAAGACATGCAGAAGGCGATAGAAGCGGTGAATGATAAGAGGATGTGATGGAAAGAAGCATCTATTACGTTCAATGTTCCTCAGGCGACATTGCGGAGACGCGCTCAGGGAAAGAATATTCATGCCCGTGGTGTAACAAAATGTCTCGGTCGCTTCAAGAAATTACTCAGTGGTGATCTGGAACAAAGATTAATCACACATATATTAGACTTAGAATCACGACGTTTTGGCCTGACTACCTATGACTTGAGGGAACTTGCATACAAACTTGCCGAGCGCAGTGGATGTGAACATCAATTTAATAAAAATAAAAAACTGGCTAGTAGGCAATGGGTTCATAGCTTTATTTCTCGGCATCCGAACATATCCTTAAGAGTTCCTGAAGCTACCTCAGCTGCAAGAGCCCAAGCCTTCAATAGACCTCAGGTTCAGAATTATTTTAAAAAGTTGGAAGAAACAATTCAAACTAATAACATACAGGCAACAATGATTTTTAACATGGATGAGACTAAACTTACAACTGTACAAAAAACTCAAAAAATAATCGCCAAGTGAGGTAAAAAGCAAGTTGGTGCAATTACTAGTGCCGAAAGGGGTATTCATACTACAGGTGTGGCGTGTATGAGCAGCGCTGGAACTTTTATTCCACCAGCATTGATTTTTCCGAGGAAAACATTCAATCAAGATTTGTATGACGGAGCTCCATCAGGTACCCTCCCATTGTATAATGAATCAGCATATATGACTGGAGACCTCTTTCTTAAATGGATTAAACACTTCGTGAAGTTTGTAAGACCTACGAATGAAAATAAGGCGTTATTAATTTTAGATGGCCACGCAAGCCACAAAACCCTGGAATCTCTTGAATTTGCTAAAAAAAATCACGTAATTCTGTTTTGTTTCCCAGCCCATTGCACGCACCGACTCCAGCCCCTAGAAGTCGCATTTTTTGGACCTTTAGCAACCTACTATGACCAAGAAGTCACGACATGGCTGAAGGCACATCCAGGGAGAACTGTGTCAATATACCAAATCTCTTCATTATTTACAAGAGCCTACAATAAAGCTGCTACCGTCGGAATAGCACTTAGTGGATTTAAAGCCACCGGCATTTCTCCATTAAACCCCAATATATTCCCTGACCATTTATATCTACCCAGCGCTGCTACTGATATCCCTGAAGATGACACAATTTACGAGCAGCAGTCAAAAAATGAGAAAAAATGCTCACTAACCCATTAAATTGCGATGCTATTGCTTCAACTTCTGGTAACGTTTTCGTAGAGGCTTATTCCGAAAATGAGAAAACTGATGTGTCTGAATTGCTGAACGAATTGTCTCCAGTTCCGATAGCAAGTGTATCACCATCATCACGTCACAAGAAGAAAAATACATACCAAAGTGTTCTCACCGAGAGTCCGTTTTTAAATGAATTAAAAGAAAAAGAAGCTGAAAAGAAAGAGAAAGAAAGAAGAAAGAGTGAGAGGGCTAAAGTTAAAAGACGTATTGCTATAGACTCTTCCGATGATGAACCAACATTTGATAATGACGATACTGATTCTGATGTTGGTTGTTTGTATTGCAACGAACTGTTCAGCCAATCTAGACACCGAGAGCAATGGATCCAGTGCCAGCAATGTCGTCAGTGGGCTCATGCTGAGTGTGCTGGAGTAACTAAAAAGATCAAACAGTTCATTTGTAAAGCGTGCCGGGACTAGTGTTTCAGCTATGTTAAAGAAAAAATATAAATAAAATAAGTGTGTCATTTTGCCCACCATGTTATGCAAAATGACACACTTGGTGTTTTTTTTTGTACAATTTGTGTAATTTAAATATAGTTTTTTTTTGTAAGTTGAACCATGTACTTCGTTTCCCAAGTAAATAAAGCATTAGAAAAACCCAAAGCCGCATTTTTAATGTAATCCACAGCAAATATTTACAGCCGATTTTTAGAAAGTACTGTATGTCATTTTGCCTTACTCTCCCCTACTCTTGTACTACTACTACTACATTGCTGCAGTACCTTGTACTCTTGTACTACTACTACTATATTGTTGCTGCTGCTACTACTGTACTACGCATGACGGCCCTACACTATTGTTGCGCTTTCAAGCATTGTGACCTTTTCATATTACAGCTACACGTTTGATATCTGATTGGACACCGCGCAGCCTTTCCATGGTCTTGAACGCAAGGACTTTAATCAGTAGAATCAGTAGACCACAGAGATGACCAGTTACCATAAAAAGGCTATACATTTTCATTCCCCCAGAATAATCTAATATTTCTCTTTTACAAACTTAACTCCGTCGACGGTAGGTCTACATTCTTCCAATTTGCAGCAGTTAGTTATTCTAGCCCGAAACTTGTCAGCAATAATTTCACCTCATAAGAGTTTCCATTTCCAATTCTAACTGTTTTGAATTGTAATATTATCGGCTGATTTCGTCGAGCAAAGCAATAATATCATAACATTTTTTCGAGGCATTCTAAAAGATTCTGAGAAGCGTCTGGGGTTCCTACCCATTAAACATCGCACACACTTATCTTCTTGACGTAGGAAACCCATAAAAGATTAGCAACTGGTAGAACAGGGTGAAATACGGGCAAGAATGCAGGGGAATTGTATGAGAACCAAGAGTCCATTAAGGACTGTAGCGCTGGAGAAGTAGCAAAATCATGATGGGGCCATTTCTTGCACAAAGGTTTCCAATACTACTACTACTACTACTACTACTACTACTACTACTACTACTACTACTACTACATTGCTGCTGCTACTACTACGCATGATGTCCCTACACTATTGTTGCGCATTCACTTCCTTTTTTAAAATTTTCGGAGGGAATTTCTTTTCTGCAGAAATCTGAATCGCACAGTATGTGAACACTATCATCGCCTTTTGAAATAATAACAAACGCTTCTCCTACCGGGTTAGTCCGGGCGTGTGATTTTCTTTCGTAGTCAGTGAAAACTAGGCGCATCTTCAAATGATAACTCACTACTTTTCTGAATCAACCACTTTAAAAAGAAAACACTGTCAGTCAGGATCTATCCCTGAAACCAGCTCGATCCTCTGGGGAAGTTCGCTGGTGTCTCATTAGTTCGAAATTCTAATTTTCTCATTTATCATTTATTGTCCAACATCAATAAAATACGAAAAGTTTAACATCAATTTATCACGTATTTAATTTTATGAAATAAACGAAACTAAAGGATTCTAAAGAAATGAAGTACTTAAATACAGTTCACTGTACGAATCACACAAATTGAGGAGTGTGTGATTCTGTCCTAACGGACGTCAGATTACACATATGTAGCAATAAAGAAAACGATATACTGTATTATTATTTTTATATTAAACAAATATGTTCTATTTAAATAAATACCTTATACTGAAGGCATTCTCTTATCCACTTTGCGTTAATAATCAGATCAACGTTTTACCATTTATTTATAATACCACGTAAATAAACGTAATGCGTTTTAGTGTTAAGAAATATTTAACATTTGTAAATATTAATTTTTATGAATATTAAATGTTCAGAAATATTAGAGTATTGTTGTGACAATAATACAGAGATTAGATATTATATTATCTACTGTTTTGTCTAGTACTATACTATCTAATTGCCTACACGAGACAATACGACTCTAAGTCTAGACAGAAGGCCTAAAACGTAAAACGTTTTGATCATGCAATTGGATGTTAACACGAGAGATGGCGGTATCAAAGTACCCGTATCTAATGAAATTTGCTTACAAATTTTGCCAGTGTGTCTATGGAACGAGGTATTGATAAAAAAATTGTAACATACGGTATCAATAATCTCTGTTTTTAGCCGACAGATCTCGTAAACAATCTTGCTACAACATAATCTTGCGACCACACACATTCACAGGTAATTGAGACCAGTAGCGGCTGGTAGCGTCTGGTGGTTGAAAAATTTGGGGGTTGCAGTTGGGTAATATGGTATTAAATTGTTTTATTCTCTGAATAGAAAATGTCCGAGTCTCCTCCCCTCCAAACAAGGAAAGCAAAATAATGCAATTTTAGTGTCGCACCCACATAACCACGAATATTTATTGTATAAATCTTTTCTAAATTTACGATTAAATATTCTGTTACCTGATTTTACACTTTGATTCAAATTTGAAAGGTCTGGTGTAGGCCTACCTACTCTCTTAATTTCAATTTTTTCCTCAATAGGACGTAAACTGAACAGCGTTTTCGTTAAGTTTATTACAGAATTTATTGCGTCCTACCAGTTACCGGGTTGTGCAACCTAAGCACGGGCCGCCACTGATTGAGACGTACATTTTTCATTGATTTCAAATGGCAATAGAAGATGGTTTACTAGTCAAAAGTAACAGTCGCTGATTTCACACAGCACTGCGAAGTGAATAACTGAATAAAATTAAAATACCTAACAACAGATGACTAGTGGAGAAATTCGATACCAGTCTTCAAAGCGGCATTTTGATGTTATTGAATAGTTACTTCATAAGCAACAGTTTTGTTGATTATTAGAATATTTCTATAAAAACTGGGCCGCGTTTTCATTTTACCTCTTGTTTTCCAAGAAAACACAAACATTTCCAAAATTAGTCAGCCGACGGAGTCTGTTAACGTGTGTACACCTAATGTTGTGTAAACAGGTGCCTGGTGACCTTGTGTATTGTTACGTGGTTCTACGTGTTTGAAAGCTTCGTAATAATTTTGGCCTTCGTAACCACACACACACACAGGTTCCTACGAAAACGTTTCGAATCAACTATTTTATTGAAGTCGTGGTTTTGAAATATTGGAGACCTGATTCTTAAATTTATATATTAGGCCCAAAAACATTTAACATTAATTTATTACCGGTATGCCTCGTGTTCAGGAGCGCCAATTTAACATTTAATTTTGATTTCTCTTTTCTCAGGGTTTATAAAATAAAATGTAGACTTATTCTTATAAATGGTTTTCGATTTATTAACAATTAGTTATGATTGAGTATCATATTTATCATTGACACATGAATTATGCAATCTCTAATCAAAGTGTAAACATATTCATTTTCATAAATCTTATTTTCATTACTCATATTAAATGCTCTAATAATGCAAATATTGTAATTCTTATTCAAAGAAAACAAAACTTTTAATAATTATTCTCTTAAATTTTAAATACTATAACATAGTTAATTACTGACCTGGATTCATTTAAAATCGGTGCTCATAGATAAATTTAACTTCCGTAGCTTCCTAACATCATTCTTTAAGTGAAATTTTATCTTAATTCTTTAATTAATTCGTGTGAGTTCTTTAAGTGAACAGACAGTGGACCTAAGACTAATTATGTCATGATAAGTTTACTTTTGGTATGTATCCAAATCTGGTAGAGGTTTATATGGTGCGGTTCGCATGTTGATCGTCTGGCGTGACGGCGATAGTTTCCTCCGGATTAGCAGATTGTATCGTGGAATCCCGTGGAGTCTCACAAGACACAGCACAACACCAAGCTTAACTCATTTGGAATTAGTTCGCGTTAGTTGTTATTATTGTTATTCGCTTCCACAGACATTATTGATTATTATTTATCAACTGCGTTATGGTTGAAACTAATGTTATTTACGAGTTTAGTTCGTCTGGTAATATTACTCGATGATAAAGTTATTGTTACGTATTTGCAAAACTAAATTACAGCGTTACCGAATTATTATTCGTGTTGTATTAATTCACTTGTATATCACTAATAAAATTACAGTTCTTTTACCGAAATTGTTTTTAGTCCGATATTACTTTGCTAACCATCGTACCGAAAATTCTCTAAGTCATTACTTTGCTAACCATCGTACCGAAAATTCTCTAAGTCCAATAATTATGAAATCTCTGTCGCGGACTTCCACTCACGTTTCCGTCAAAATTTTAGTTAGCACCTCGAGCGCCTTTCTCACGTCCCTATATGGAATTCAGCATCACTCCCACTAATTTCTGATTTTTCTACGCTGTGTTCTAATTGGTTCTACTTTACCACCCTCCAAATCTAGAGACCACCTATTTTTCCGAAAGCACCTCTCTGATAGGCTTTTGGATTCCCACCAGATTTCTTCCCTAGGTCACTATACTGAGGTCGTTGTCGCTGCTAGATACTGTAGTAATAAATTCTTGCCTGTCACTTTATTTTTGGAGTACAAAGCAACCCTTAACTTTCTCGTCAAAGTATTGTTTTCTGCACTTGGTCGTTCTAATGGCATCAACTATTGTCACTTAAGGGCCTCACCAAACTTCCTTTGTATGTCCGTTTCTTTGTCTATGTTTCCATCAAAACATCTTTCCTTGAGTTCGGACATTACACCCGAGCTTTCTCTCTTCTGAGTAAGGTCGAAGTCCTGTCGTTGACCGGTTGAGTCTTTCAATAACGTATACCCTTTTTTGTTTCACTATATGCAGCTGGCGTAGTTCAGTCTATTGTTAATACATACATTTGCTCTTCAAATGGGTTCGTTCACGTTTGTACTTTTTTTTCTAAGGATTTGAGGTAGTTGTCAAAAACTAACGTTTCTTAGTATGGAGAGCGATGAACTCTGCTTTCCGTGAGCGCGTTGGAGCTGTTACACGCTTTTATGCCTGTCAATCACTTCTGCGTTTAACACATCTATTCCCTGTCACGGCGCTTAATGATACATCTCAACTCAAAATAAGAAATTTTTAAAATTTCTGATTTTGGCGTTATAAACACAAACATGAAGGTAATTCCCTGACAACAAAACAGTATTAAGCGTAGAAATGTTACCAAGTTTCTCTTACACCAGTTCCAATATTTAAATGATTTTACATATGTAATGTTGAGCCCACAAAGTGACTAATATACACGTGAAACGTTAAACAGAAGAGAAGGAATAACTGAAGAAGGGAAAATTCCATGGAAATGAAAACGCGAAGAGGTATGGAAAGAGTAGTTAACAGCTTTTATTCAGAAAGTATCGCAAATCGAATTTGACGTGTCACTATAATACTTATATCTGAAATATTAATACACATTACGCGTTTATATTTTATGTGCAGATATTTTTGGTGGCACTTATAAATATTGGAATATAAGTGTTACTGAGTCAAAAGAAGACGGGAACAGGAATGTTTACCTACGGTCAACCTGCTTTTCGCACAATCTCTAGGGACAGCGGTTATTTCTGTCCTGTCAGTTTAGGGTAGTAAAGGCTGTACTCAAAGCCGTTGTACTACTGGCCAATGTGTCCACGGATATAATAGAGTATCTAGAATTTTATTTTCAAATCAGTAGAATACTGTTTTTAATCGTTTGAACTTGAACACCCAAAACAACACCATATTCTGATTGTTGTAAAAATATGTGCAGACGCCTACAATAGAGTCATATTGTCACAGAATGTACACAGTTGTTCATTAAAGACGAGTTGTGACTGAGGAATGACATGTCTAATTCTTCAGTGCTTGTGTGGTGCAATCCACAGGCGTCATGGGTGGGGGAACAGGGGAGACATGCCCCTCAGCATTTCTCCAAAATTAGAATCAAGAATAAAAGTTATTAGCTAAGTAAAAAATAAACAAATTCATTGTCATTCGTGTTTCAATTTCAGCCCTAACGATTTAATTTTATTTTCTGTGTCTCGGTTCCTGGAAGAAATGTTGACGATTACCCCAGGTCTTGAGAGTTCTTGACCCTACCATAAAAATGTAAGGATGGTCAAAGAATAGCAGCCGGCCCTACAAATTTCTCCCTCCACTATACTTCCATCCCTGCATATGGAATATAGTGCATTTGGATTCGGCTGCGTGTGTGAAAACTGCCGGTGCTCTACGAAAACTTAACACGAATAGGTCGTCTATGGCTCATTAAAAGCTTAACCATGTACTATAACATGAATAAGTTATAAATCTATTGTGCTAACCGCGGTTGAATTACTTAGTGTGTTAATTTAATAATTTCTTAAATTTATCTAGCCCTTAAGTTGGACGCCATTTTATAACAATCATTTAATATGCGTATTGATAGCACAATAAATTAATTATTAAATATATAAAATTATCGATCACTGACAAGTATGTGTATAATTTAATCTTAATGATGATTCTAACTATCTACGTTCATCAACACATACGTGATATCATTTATTTAATTGAACATAAGAAACTCTTAAAATCAATTTGCATTCTTTCAAACTTTAAGTCAATATTCGGGTTGCATTGGTAATAATGAACGCATGTTTCTGGTTAACTAAAATACTAGTTTAATTATCATTTATGACATATTATAATAGTACATAGGATACGTCGCTGTACCTGAAATACATACATATTTATAATAAACAAAGATATATCTCAAGATATGCTGAAATAAAGAAAACATACATACATATATAAATCAAATGATGTGACAATTCAATATTCTACTTATTTAATGCGTTCATTAAATCCCAAATAAGCTTTTGTTTATACGTTCATTAACTACTTATTTCAATTTTACTCATTACTT
Source organism: Magicicada septendecula (assembly GCA_034769895.1). Classification (NCBI taxonomy): domain Eukaryota; kingdom Metazoa; phylum Arthropoda; class Insecta; order Hemiptera; family Cicadidae; genus Magicicada; species Magicicada septendecula. The sequence continues at coordinate 742,728,849 of CM068368.1, read as the reverse complement.
TTCTTAATAATTTCTCAGGTGTGAATTCTTTGAAAGAAACCAGGTCAGTAGAAGTTACAAATTAGAAGTAATTATAATAATGGTTACTTGGTTAGTGAATATCCATTAGTTGTTGACGTAGTCTCGTTCTGGTGATGGAGATGGCTCGTAGATACATTCCGTCGTTAGTTGTTTTATCACTGCCACTTATCACTTTATTCTTCCGACCACTCGCGTAGGTGTTTGTATATGTGTGGGTGATTGAAGTTCAGTGTTCAATCAATGTCCTATCTTACTGTGTTAGCTGTGTGTTCGTTTTAAAGTCAATAAACATGTCTAGTTTCATTTGTCGCTGCTTCCACAAACGATCCTATAATTGGTTAGTTTGTTTAATGTTTCGTGTTCATTATGTTGATGATACACAATATTAAGTTCCACTAAGTTGTATATCGTTTAGTGATGCTGTCTGTTAGTGTAACGGTCTGATTGTTCACTTGGTGTAAATTTCACTAAGTCCGATAATGCGCACGTCGGTAAAGTTCACTACCGCGATATGAATGTATTAAGTTTTAAGTTCCTAGTTATTTATCTAACTTCCGAATGATTCGAGTAAACAATGGAAAGTTTATGATGTACCGTCTCTCGCACTTGAAGTTAAACTACTTGATAATTGAAATGTAAACTGTCTGAAAATTCTGTATGACTGACTAAAAATTTGAGTGTGACTGCGTAAAAATTGAGTATAACTGCCGCTCCGTCTTCCTGGACAGCTAGTTTTATTAATTCGTCCCTACTCAAAATTTGTCTCTGGCGCGCTTCACGCCCACTTCTTTTCGAGATTGGTCAGTTTTTGATTTTCTCGGAAAATACTGTCCCACTCTGTCAAAATCCGACGTCATAGTTCTTTCGATAGGTTCTTCGTCTCAGTTGCTATGGAAACCTCCCTCACCATCAAATTTCTCGCTGGCTGAAGGTCTCTGATAGGTCCTTAGGTCTCCCTGCTCTCCGGCTAGACGATCGTTGACCCGCTTCGAAGAAACTATGGCTATAAACAATTTGTCTAACAGCCTATTGTCTGAGTAAACTCTGCGTTTCTATAGATTCCCATTATCTGTACTTACAGTCTTCCTGGCGTATTGTTCTATGCTCTTACCCCTTTTTTTCTGGCTATTACTAATTTCGAACATCTGCTGGTCGTTGAAGTCACTCTAACTTTCCCTTCGTAAATTCTTGTCTGTCAATTAGACGATACCTCCAGCTGTGTAACATGACTTTAGTTTTTGTCAGCCTATCTTCCAGTATTGTTACTTAAGGTGCAGCGTATCCGTTTCATTGTAGTATGGAACATTACTTGTTTTTGTCGCTTATCGTCTACTGACGTAATACGGCCACATCTGCTACAATTCTTGGTACGAGTGTGAATGTCCTCCTTACTTTGTTACAGCTGCGGAGAGCAATAATTCTGGACGAAACTTTCCCTGTCATCTTACGCCACCGAATTCTATAGTTGGATAGAACTTAATGCGTTTCTATTGTCAAGTCAGCAACGCTTCACTGACACCTTCTCATTACTCCTTATTTATTGCTCCACCATAAGTCGTTGACACTTGCCTCGTGTGAACGTACTCTGCCGAGGTGAGAATTTAAAAAATTTTTAAATTTTCTGCTCGTTACAGTGTCCTCAATTTCGATTTGACGATGTGACCTCTGGGAACAACTCAAATCTAAATTCTGCGCCCTGTACGTCGCCTCGCCGTGTCCATCTTCTTCAGGGGAAGGTATACACAATAACCTACTTTCAAAAGCTTATATGACCAGTGGTACACCCCCTTTTGGTTTTAATTAGTTCTCTGAATTTATTGCCAGCTATTTGGGATAGCTGAACGCATTTCACATTGTCGAATTGACATATAAATACCTTATCTTTATAATTATAAGATAAGTCATACATTCCATAAGCAATTAAATAATTTCATCAATTGAATAAGATCTTACCTTCTAAAATATCATATTCACAAGATATTATCAAACAGTTAAGCGGTTCAATGTAACCTTTACATGATATCAAAGAAAATCTCCTATACATATACACCTTTGTGCACTATTAATCTTACCAATAAAATCTTTTAAACTATTATTTTAAAATTAGATTGTTAATTGACACAATCGCTACGTTAACTGTAATTATCTTAATAACTTACATACACGTATAACATTTAGTTTCAATGATTGACCTACTTCATGATAACATCATTTATAATCCTAACCTACTAATTACATACATTCACATTAATAAAGTTCATTCACTATCTAGTTCGTTAAATATTATCACTTATCTGATTTAAGTGTCCATTTTTCTCACTTTGTCCTTTTAACTTATTACCATATAAATCAATTAATAGCAATTAAATGTCCTTTACATTCACTGCAATAATTTTATAAAATGTCACACTAAATGTTAATTTATCTTATTATCTAACATTTAATTAGTGCTTAATTGACTAAATACAATTTTGATGTTATGTTTCAACAATTAAAGTACATAACTTTCTTGGATAAGCCAGCTTGAATGATATCACCGCGTCAATTACCCTAACGCAGTTGATTCATCAGCATCGGCTAGCTTTTTAAGACATCTTCTTCTATTTCTTCCTCTTCCTTCATCTTCAATTCTCTGGTTCATAGTATTTTTTCAATTGTCTGGCATTAAATTTTCCACTGAGTTTCTTGTCATCATCGCAATCAACGAGTAGATAAGTAGCTTCTCCGAGAATTTGATGCACTTTATATGGTCCGCAGTACAGTTCGCAAAATTTTTCAATTCTTTTCTGGACCGCGTCCGATTGATGATATGTTCTGATTAACACTTTCTCACCAATGTTGAATCTTGTAATGGTTTTAGTCTCATTACATAATTTTGCCTGTTTTTCTCTCTTCTCCTTCATTTTGATATATATTTGTTTATGATCTACCCCTTTAACTAGGAGCATATCCTTGTTGATGTATTTTTCCCACGCTCTGGGAGGTTTTCTTCCGAGCTGAGCTTCGTACGGTGTTACTTCTATCGTCTCGTGGTACGTTTCGTTAATACAACTCTCGACGATTGGTACGTAACGCGACCACTTTGTATGTTGATCACCAACAAAGATCCTAAATAAGTTCCCAAGCTGTCTGTTGATTCTTTCAGCCAGATTCGCACAAGGGTTCCTTATTGCGGTAAATCGTGGTTGGATATTTAGTTCAGTTAATCCATCTAACCATTTTTTAGATGAAAATTGCGTTCCGTTGTCTGTGATAATCACTCTAGGAGATCCTAGTTCTTCACAATATTGGTGTACTCTCCTCAGTGTAGCGACGGTCGTTGCCCTTCGAAGTGTGAAAAGTCGTACGTATTTGGTAAAGTTGTCAATCATTATAAACAGATACCTCACCCCACTAGACGAAGCAGGTAACGGTCCGTAAAAGTCCGCGCTCACTAGGTCACCCTTGCGTAACGGTATTATGGCTTTTGTTCCTCCGAACGAATTTCTGTTGCCGGAATCCTTTTTTTTCTGACAAGTGTCGCAAGTCCGTACGTAATTTTTCACCCTCTTTAACATTCCGTCCATGGTAAAGTACTCCTGCAATAATTTGATACATCTCTTCGCACCAGGATGCCCATACATACGGTGTATTTCTGCAATTATTTTGCCAGACACACTGTTCGGTACGTATAGTTTCCACTCTCCTTTGCGTAATCTGTACAATTTCTCATCGACGAATCTATAAAATTTATTTAATTTCTTATCTATACAATTTTCCCTAATCTTATCAATAATATACTTAAGCTTATGATCTTGAATTTGGTGCCTTCCAATATCCATTAGGATCTTGCTTACCTTCTTATCCATTTTGATTGTCAAGTGGTTAATTAAATATTCGGAAACATTGTCACTAATTACTTCTGGTGTAGTATCTTCTGGATTTCTGCTCAGAAGATCGGCAATAATATTGTCCTTACCTCTACAATGGATAATGTCAAATTTGTACTCCTGAATACTTAAGATCCAGCGTGTAATACGCGAGTTGTTTAAATGACATTTATTCATAAAAGTCAGTGCTTTATTATCAGTAATGATGGTTAACGGTTGTCCTAGTATGTATATACGGAACCGCTCAAGACATCTTACAATACACAAAAGCTCCTTCTCCGTAGTGTAATAATTTATTTCCGCACCCTTGAATGTCCTGCTGGTAAAAGCTATTACTCCAATTCTTCCTTCTTCATCCAATTGATATAGTTGTCCGCCATATGCAAAGTTGCTGGCGTCACATTGCATATAATATCTTTGGTTTATTCGGGGAAACTTTAAGATGACTGTTTCTACGAATAACCTTTTAACCTGCTGAAAACATTCATTTAATTCCTGTGTCCAGGTGAATTTCTGTCCTTTCCGTAGCAACTCGAGTAATGGTTTAGTAGTTTCAGCGTATTTGTCTGTAAAACGATTATAGAAATTTGTCAACCCCAGGAAACCTTTTAATTGTTTTTGGTTCCGAGGTGCAGGGAACTTCATAATGGCATCTATCTTCTCGTCCGTTGCTCGTATTCCTTGCGTTGTTAGTTGATAACCGAGGTACGCGATTTCTTGTCTGAAGAACTGCGACTTCTCCAAATTGATGGTTAAATTTGCCCTTCTTAAATTAGATAATAATAAGTCTAAATGTAACAAGTGCGTTTCTAAATCTTCTGAATAACACAGGCAATCGTCGACATAAATAATGGTATTTTCTTTTACTTCTTCGTCCAATACTGTGTCCAATCCCCTGGTCAGTGCAGCAGAACTGGTACTCAGGCCAAATGGTGTAACTGTAAAACGATAACACTTGCCGTCGTACATAAAAGCGGTGAAGTTCCGGCATTCCGACTTCAGTGGTACTTGCCAGAAACTGCTAGTTAGATCTACGGTAGATAGGTACTTCATCTCTCCACATCTCGCCAAAATGTCGTTTATTGGAGGGGCACCCTCGTAGTCCGGGATAGTCACACTGTTCACCTTCCTCGCATCCAAACACAATCGTACGCTACCGTCCTTCTTGATTACCGTAACTAGTGGGTTGATATATGCGCTGCTGCATCTCTCAATGACCCCATACCGTAACATTTTCCGAATCTCCTCATCTACCTTCCCTTTATAGGCTAATGGGACAGGCCATCCTCTCTGGAAGTACGGTGTCTGGTCGGTGACTCGGAACTCGTGGACATACCCATCGATTCTTCCGGGGCATTCTCTGAATAAACTACAATTTCTTATTAGAATCTCCCTTAATCTTTCCAACGTTCCTCTATCTCCGCATTCTATACTTTCTATCTTCTTGTTAATGTTTCTGATGATCTCTTCTTCTTCTTCTACGTCCACCACTTCTATATGCATCATAGGCACCGTGTACGTCGCTTTGTTATCCTCTCTTCTTATCTCGACGATTCTTCTTCCCATGTCAATGAGACACCCTGTTTCTTGTAGAAAATTGGTTCCTAATATGCATGGTTTTATCAAATCTGGTATTATTAGGAAAACACATTCATATTTAATTTCTTCAATATAGATATCACATAATATTTGTTTTCTGATTAGCTTTGATTTATTACCAACTGCGCTAACTATTAATGTGTTAGACATCGGTAATATTTCATAAGGTGTAATGTCATGTTTGTTTTGGTGAAACCACGACTCAGATAACCCAGCTATTACCGATCCAGTATCGATTAACGCTTGCACACTAACATTATTATTGAACTTGATATTTATCTCTGGACACCTGATTATTCGTTGAGAAATTTCTTCATCATCATTACACAATAAATCGCTTCGTAAGTCCGGTAGGATAATATTCGTCTGGTAGTCATTTGTTTTGATGGCTATCTTCGTTAATGGGTGGAGGGATTTTTTTTTTCCTCTTCTTGTTGACGATTTCTCTTAGGTTGAATGCCCGATGCACCAGCTGTCGTGTTTGTAAACTCTATTGTGTTGACAGCGCGCCGGTCCGTGTTACGGGGCTGATTATTTATGGCGGGTCTGTCACCCCATGTCTTCTTCTGTATACCGCCTCCTTTGTTCAAGTTACTTTCACCTTCCTTATACGCATTTCTGCCCTCGTTTGCCGCTGCATAGTTCGCTTCTCTATTAATTCTTGGTTGAATCTGTGAATACTCGATGATCAGAGATTCGAAGTTTGGTATCGTCACAATTCCTCTTGTAACCACCGCAAGCTGGATGTCACGCCCAAAGTGACGAGAGATCTTACGTATTAACTGATAATCAGATAAAGTAGGCGTTAACTGCTTACTTTCCAATAAAATCCGTTCAATATATTGAATAGCAGTAACTGGTCCGCGCCAATCAAATCTGCCAAACTCCAAATGGTCCCGAATACTGTCCTGTCGTTCCTGGCCCCAATATTTTAGAGAGAACGCTTCCTTGAATTCTGCGAAGTTTGATATCTGGTCACGTATCACTCGCCACCAAATTCCTGCGTCTAACTCCAGATGTCTGCCAATCCACTTGATATTGTCTGCGGGATAATATAACTCTTGAACTTCGGACAATTCTTTGAGGAATTCCATAGGGAATCTGTCTGTGCCATTATATTTGAGATCATTGTGGTTAGGTCCGTTAAATCGATTTAATATTCCACAATCACCTTCCATCAGTTGTCGCTGTAACCTCTCTTGGTTTTCTCTTACCTTATTTAAATGTCCCTTTAATTCTTCGATCCTAGTTGTCTTTTCTTTCGTAGTCTCGTCCAACTTCTGTTCTGTTGAACGTTGTCTACCGTCTACGTCTTCTAATTTTTGTATAATATTACTATTTGTTCCTTCTTGCTCCTGTTGTCTCTGCAGTATGGTATTATGCATCTCGGCCTTGAGTTCTTCGTGCTTCTTATTGTAATCCTTAACGTGTACATCGAACTTGTGATTAATCTTTTTAACGGTCGTCTGGGTAGAGTGTACCGCCGCCATCCATTCTTGTCGATCATTATCTTGTTTTTCTTGTATTTCTACGTACTTCTTGTCGGCTTCTTCTCTCAACTCTCTCACGAGATCATCTTGCTTTTTCTGTAATTCATCGACCTTTCTTTCCCAAGTCTGCTGGCTTTCACGTATCTCCGACCTTATTTGTGTAATCTCTTCCTTATGCTGGTCGAGTTTTTCATTAATTAATCTACTGTTTTCTTCTTGTTTTTCTAATTTTTCATTAATTAACCTATTACTTTCTTCTAATTTTCTGTTAATATTTTCTTCTAGTTTCTTGCTTCGTTCTTCTTGTTTCTCGTCTCGTTCTTCGCTAATTAACTTCATATTCTCCTTTTGTTCTTCATTCTGTTGACGGATAAACTCCATCAACATTTGTATAGTTCCATCTTCTAGTTTTGAAGTCTGTCCTCGCGCCCTATCTTCTGGACTCTCCACCACACTACTTGGTTCGTTAGGCGTAGTATTGTCCTCGGTATTTACTGCGCCTAATTGGTTATTAATGTCATATTCTACACTGTCTGAATTGCTCGCCATTTTAGCCCTACTGCGTGTAATCATTCAAACTGACTTACACTAATAACACTTATCTAACTTCTACTTCTAAGGCACTACTTTTCTACTACTTCTACTGCCTGTTCTTTACCTAAGCTGTACGTGTTAACAATCTGTGTTAATACGTATCATGCCGTGCGAATGGGCGCCATTTTATAACATGAATAAGTTATAAATCTATTGTGCTAACCGCGGTTGAATTACTTAGTGTGTTAATTTAATAATTTCTTAAATTTATCTAGCCCCACGTTGGGCGCCATTTTATAACATGAATAAGTTATAAATCTATTGTGCTAACCGCGGTTGAATTACTTAGTGTGTTAATTTAATAATTTCTTAAATTTATCTAGCCCTTAAGTTGGACGCCATTTTATAACAATCATTTAATATGCGTATTGATAGCACAATAAATTAATTATTAAATATATAAAATTATCGATCACTGACAAGTATGTGTATAATTTAATCTTAATGATGATTCTAACTATCTACGTTCATCAACACATACGTGATATCATTTATTTAATTGAACATAAGAAACTCTTAAAATCAATTTGCATTCTTTCAAACTTTAAGTCAATATTCGGGTTGCATTGGTAATAATGAACGCATGTTTCTGGTTAACTAAAATACTAGTTTAATTATCATTTATGACATATTATAATAGTACATAGGATACGTCGCTGTACCTGAAATACATACATATTTATAATAAACAAAGATATATCTCAATATATGCTGAAATAAAGAAAACATACATACATATATAAATCAAATGATGTGACAATTCAATATTCTACTTATTTAATGCGTTCATTAAATCCCAAATAAGCTTTTGTTTATACGTTCATTAACTACTTATTTCAATTTTACTCATTACTTTTCTTAATAATTTCTCAGGTGTGAATTCTTTGAAAGAAACCAGGTCAGTAGAAGTTACAAATTAGAAGTAATTATAATAATGGTTACTTGGTTAGTGAATATCCATTAGTTGTTGACGTAGTCTCGTTCTGGTGATGGAGATGGCTCGTAGATACATTCCGTCGTTAGTTGTTTTATCACTGCCACTTATCACTTTATTCTTCCGACCACTCGCGTAGGTGTTTGTATATGTGTGGGTGATTGAAGTTCAGTGTTCAATCAATGTCCTATCTTACTGTGTTAGCTGTGTGTTCGTTTTAAAGTCAATAAACATGTCTAGTTTCATTTGTCGCTGCTTCCACAAACGATCCTATAATTGGTTAGTTTGTTTAATGTTTCGTGTTCATTATGTTGATGATACACAATATTAAGTTCCACTAAGTTGTATATCGTTTAGTGATGCTGTCTGTTAGTGTAACGGTCTGATTGTTCACTTGGTGTAAATTTCACTAAGTCCGATAACGCGCACGTCGGTAAAGTTCACTACCGCGATATGAATGTATTAAGTTTTAAGTTCCTAGTTATTTATCTAACTTCCGAATGATTCGAGTAAACAATGGAAAGTTTATGATGTACCGTCTCTCGCACTTGAAGTTAAACTACTTGATAATTGAAATGTAAACTGTCTGAAAATTCTGTATGACTGACTAAAAATTTGAGTGTGACTGCGTAAAAATTGAGTATAACTGCCGCTCCGTCTTCCTGGACAGCTAGTTTTATTAATTCGTCCCTACTCAAAATTTGTCTCTGGCGCGCTTCACGCCCACTTCTTTTCGAGATTGGTCAGTTTTTGATTTTCTCGGAAAATACTGTCCCACTCTGTCAAAATCCGACGTCATAGTTCTTTCGATAGGTTCTTCGTCTCAGTTGCTATGGAAACCTCCCTCACCATCAAATTTCTCGCTGGCTGAAGGTCTCTGATAGGTCCTTAGGTCTCCCTGCTCTCCGGCTAGACGATCGTTGACCCGCTTCGAAGAAACTATGGCTATAAACAATTTGTCTAACAGCCTATTGTCTGAGTAAACTCTGCGTTTCTATAGATTCCCATTATCTGTACTTACAGTCTTCCTGGCGTATTGTTCTATGCTCTTACCCCTTTTTTTCTGGCTATTACTAATTTCGAACATCTGCTGGTCGTTGAAGTCACTCTAACTTTCCCTTCGTAAATTCTTGTCTGTCAATTAGACGATACCTCCAGCTGTGTAACATGACTTTAGTTTTTGTCAGCCTATCTTCCAGTATTGTTACTTAAGGTGCAGCGTATCCGTTTCATTGTAGTATGGAACATTACTTGTTTTTGTCGCTTATCGTCTACTGACGTAATACGGCCACATCTGCTACAATTCTTGGTACGGGTGTGAATGTCCTCCTTACTTTGTTACAGCTGCGGAGAGCAATAATTCTGGACGAAACTTTCCCTGTCATCTTACGCCACCGAATTCTATAGTTGGATAGAACTTAATGCGTTTCTATTGTCAAGTCAGCAACGCTTCACTGACACCTTCTCATTACTCCTTATTTATTGCTCCACCATAAGTCGTTGACACTTGCCTCGTGTGAACGTACTCTGCCGAGGTGAGAATTTAAAAAATTTTAAAATTTTCTGCTCGTTACAGTACGGATTGCACATCCGTTACATTATAATTTCTCCTTCTCCTTCTTACGTAAACTCTCTCCTTCTTACACTAAATTACCTTTTACTTTACTCTCTAGACACCGCCCTTACGGAACGTGGAAGTAAAAATAGAATGGAAGGGCGTTTGGTTAGGCGAGTGGTTGCCAAGGGCGCTAGTAGACTGGAGACAACGGAATGATATGGTGGACAAGATTTTCATTGCATAAAGAGGCAGAGAGAGCGCCAATCGGACGTCAAATGCTTTTAATTAACAAACCATATTTGTTTTGCTGGCTGTTAAATGTTTTGTTAGCTGAGGGTTAACAGTTCGTAGAAACACTAAAATCCGTGAAATGACACTCAAGCGAGTGCCACGTAAGAGAGGTTAGAGTATTCTGAGAATTTACACTTACATCATTCACACGTATTTACGGTCACGTTTCTCTCACTCGACGTAGAAATTTTAATGTTAATAATGATAACAACAGCATAAATAAAACAATAACAACAACTACAAGAACTAGTTACACTAAAATTCGCATAACACTTGATTTGTTTACTTTACACCAGGGGTCTCCAAACTACGGCCCGCAGGCATAGATACATACTACTCCAGTACTACATAGTATATATCTATGCCCGCAGGCCGGATCCGGCCCGCGGCAACCCGGCCGATGCTAAGTGCAATTTTTAAATATGTCGTCAAAATACTTCAAATATTATAACATTTTACTAAATAACTAAACAAGAAATAAATATAAAATCAAAGTACAGGGCTAACTTGTCAGACGAACACTTGAAATCCATTCTAGTCATAGGAGCATAAAAATTTGACCCAAAATGGACAGACATTATATGTCAGAAGCAACTCCACACATCCCATACGTACATAAAAAAGCCAAAAATTGTACATAAGAAATATCTTTGAATATTATTTTTGCTTTACTTTTATTTACATTATTTTGAATAACTGAATTTTTTTTTGGATAAGTCTGCTTAATTTTTATTTAAATACCTATTTTATTGACTTGATTATTTCATAAAATTAAAAAAATAAGTTTACAATGTGTATGCGGGCGCGCGCGCGTGTTGGCCCGCCTGACTTCCAAGATTTTTCAATTCGGCCCTCAAGTGGAAAAGTTTGGAGATCCCTGCTTTACACGATTATATCGTATTGTTTTATTGCAATAAAAAACGAATTTGTTTATATTAAATATATTTTTAAACCGTTTGTTGATTGTCCCCCTTCTGTACAGCCTTTCGAATGTAAAGGTCTCCGGCTTCCAAGCCACCGTGTGGTAATGTTTACACATAACTACAGTACTTCCTGCATTGCAAGGAACTGTTGACCTAAAAAAATAAACTAGTTTTCATACGGCCAGTATTAATTATTCCCTACTTTATAGTCACAGAATAATCAAGATTTTATATAGCTGACCATTACACTCCAGAATTAGCAAATACAAAACTATACAAATCTGAAACAAAATAAATCAATTAGCAAAAAATCTTTTAAAAGATTGGTATAGATTAAATATTAAAAACTACTAAATATAATATTTCTGGCCCCCTCTAAAAGCCTTTCGCTTTTAAGAATCTGTGGTTTAGTAAATCAGTTACTGCATATGAACCGATTCTATGAATTACTGTATTTCTTTTTAATAAAAATATAATGTTATCTCTATCTATATGTAGCTCTCTGTCTCTAAACTCTCTCCTTTATCTATCTATCTATCTATCTATTTATATCTCTGCCTCTCCTTCGTATCTATCTAGTTTTGGTACTCAACAGAAAAGCTGGTTTATTTTAACTTTACACTACCTGTTTTGACAAAAATTTGGGCAGTACTTGCCCTTCTAGATAGCCTCCATACTGCCAAAATTTAATCTCACTTTCTTGACTGATTTAGAGATAAACCTTGGTATTCGTTAACTAACCAATCATGTAGGTTCTTCTCGTTGTGAAATGTTTTCAAAACTACGTCTTTCGCTTGTTCGGCTAAGGATATCGTTATTGTTCAGAATAAATACTTCAGTTAAATGACAGGATGTTTACGTTGTATATTGGTTAAAATCTCGTACCGTCCAGAAACTTCAGAACACTAGTGTTATTTTGCTCAGGGTTGATTAAAAATCATCTTGACAAACTAGAAAAATAAAAACAAATAATTACGTGTAGAAAGCTTACATTAGAATATACCGGTATAAACAAAATAGCCATGATCAATAAATTCAGTAAATCATCAGCACCACCACAAAGTACACCACGCTTATGTGTCGCCTAATCGTCTAATCGAGATGGCGTACATAGAGCAATGCTTTGTTTCGCTCCGTACATAAGCCTACATTTTCGTGCGTATAATCATCATCATCATCATCAACCTCAAGGATTATGTTCATCCTGAACCTGTTCTGGGACCCACTTCGCCCTCGCCGTCCTACATCTCTCTTCCCCACTGGTATATTCTATTGCTAGCACTGGAATCCTGTCACCTGCCATTCTCCCCGAATGTTCACACCACCTTCTTTTATTGCTCCTTATCTGTTCCGACAATGGGACGACCCCCAGTTCCGTCCTTATAATCACATTCATCTTTCTATCGAGAATTCTGCAAGTACCATATTTTTTACGTGGGTGGATTACTGGCCCTATCTGCACAACCTCCATCTAGAGGGAGGGGATGTAATTCGGACTTCCCTTGTCCGAAGAGGATTGCCTTTTCCATGGTTTCGAGATTCCCCTCCCCTTTTGAGCAGTATTACAGCCGTCTGAATCATCCAGATTCACACTTGCAATATTCCAAAGATAAGCTGTTCCAGGATCTCTTCCTGTGCGCCTGAACTTGGTACTGGTGGATACTGCTGCCCTCCACCAGAAGTGTTTATCGACCTTCCGGTTTAGACCCGTACTGTTCTGCGAAAACATGGTCACCTCGTCTAGGATGAGGCTGTGACGTGTAATCTAACACTAAACAACTACAGTAGGCTATATACTTGTGTAGTACTGTAGCACTCTTGCCAACTTGACTTTTTTATTTCCAGCCCATTTCTCTGTAGTACGTGACCTGTAATTCCATCTCTTTTTCGTTACATCTTCCTCGCCACATTCATTTATTGAATTTCCGGCCAACCTCTCGGCTTTCTTCTAACTGCTTTCCAGTATAAAATGTTTCTCTGCGGATTTATGTAGCTCTGTTCTTTATCTCAGGCGTAATACACTGATGTTTTTCATGTTTATTATACATGTTTCTTTTTACAGAAGGGACTGATTTCCTCGTTCTTCCCAATTCTCACCGATCTGTGATCATTTTATGTACCATATAGTTTTCTCAGCCTCTCTGTTCTTCCTTAATTTGAGTGTCAAAGGTCACCATTTGTTTTTTTTCAGTAGCTGCATTTTGCTAAATTATTTTAGACATTTACGTTTATAAATTTTGTAAATTGGGTTACCTTCGGCCCCCCTCTCTCTCTCGCTCTCTCTCTCTCTCTCTCTCACTCTCTCTCTCTCTACCCAAACACGGTAATCTTACTTATTTACTCACTCTTTTTTCTCCCATTCTCCCACTTGATTTAACCATGTACACCTTACATCAGTTTGTGTCTTACATCTTCTATCGAGTTTTCCCACATATTTGAATGGCATCTGTTACTAATTGTAATAAAGAAATAAGATTACGTTACTTTAGCTTGACTACGTGTACGAAACCAAGTAGATTGACGTCTGATAAGTGTAGATATCACTAGAAACCCCAAAAATGTTTTTAAACAAGGAAGGGAGAAAACGAACGGTAGGTAGATTCCAAAGAAAACGTGCATATGGAGTGAGAAAGTACAGAGTTGTTGGGTGTGAGGGAATGGAAGGCAGCGACACCATAAATGGTGGAGGAAAATGCAGGAGGTAATGGTCCAAGGAGACCATTTTAGCAGCAGCAGCACAAAGTAAACTTACAAATGTATTATTTTTATTATACTTAATAGTACAAATAAGTAACCCCGAAAGCTTTATACTCTGGTTGTTCAGCTGGCCAACGTGACTTTACTAATGTCCTAGCTCTGAGTACTCAGTGCACTGGCTTCTGAAGCATAGCAATTCGAAATTGTCAAAGAGGTCTGTTTCAAACTGCTAACAAAATACAGGCTACTAATCTACAGACATTATTGTACGGGATACCTATAACTATGTACCTCTTAGTTCTTGCCTCTGATGCTACGTGTGTAACGATTTGTAAAACGTTTATATAATATTTCAGTAAAACATGTTTTGTGTACTTAGGAAGTAACTAATTAGCTGGAAAGACGGCGTTAATAGGCTTACACGACAACGCCTTATTGGAAAATGATTCAAGTGAGTGACAAGAATCTTGTCTGGTTGGGGAAACAGAAGATAACGGCAGGCGGGTATCACAAGGCGTCATACAAATCTATGAAATGTTTATGGGTTTGTACATAATTTATTTAGAGCACTCAGGCCAACTCGTACACGCAAATAAATAGGATATTGTTCTGTTCATATCATCTTCGCTGCTAATACTTTTAACAGATTGGGTTACGTGATTGCAGGAATTATATACATTTTATTATATATTACATAGGATTACATATATAATTAATACTCAATACAATCACTCAATAACTTTATTGATATGATTAAATGAAGTGTAAAGACATTAACCTTAGTCTAGAACGATCTAGATTAGACTTCTTAAAACAGCACAAGCCAAAGCTCTAACAAATTACCAATAATTCTGTAGTACGTTGTTGTTACATTAAACGTTATTTATTTACACAGTCAGATAGTAAAGAATGTTAATCTGTATTCAGTTTAATCTCTGAAATAATATTATCATTTGAAACGGAAGTGAGGTTTCAGACGCAGACTGGAAGTTTCTAGCAATAACGCCACGAGACAGTCACTTATTCCAATTACTGACAACAACGCGTTGCACAAGTATGTATAATTATCTACAATACTGCGTATAGACGCCAATAATTTTCCGTGACGCATGTAAGTCAGTAAAACGCAATAAAACTGACGCAGATCACCAGCAGGCATTTTTCAAGCAGTTTTTGTTGTTTTATAAAATCGTTTATCACGATTGGCGTAACTACGGAGGGTCGGGGTCAACCTCCCCCCCCCCCCAGAACTATTGAAAATTTGTTTAAAATTCTATAAACACTTAACGTAGGCCTATTTCTAAGCCGGTTCCGTGTGCTAAAATAAGTCTCATAAACAATTGTATAAATAATTTTATGGGAAGGATCTTCCCAAGCTAGTCTAACTGCTAGTTATACCATTGGTATCCAAACTCGAATTGACAAGAATTAGAAAATTTAATTTTTTAATACAACTTCCGTGTGCTGATTTAATATCACCATCAACATCATATCCAACTTTGGCTTTGGCATCTGTGTGTTCGTTCCGTTTTTAAGGAGACTGGAAACGATCTAACCATCCCCTCCTAGGGCGGCCAAATCCTCTTCTTCCTTGTTATTTATTTTTATGTTTTACCCTGTACAATATTATGTATAGGGAATTATATGTTATTACTATGTTGCGATGTTGTATAGTCTGTAATTCGTCATATTGATTTAGTAGTTACCTAATACGTTATATTAACATTGTTTGGTCTAAACTGGTATATACACATGTGGCATTTAGTAAATATACCGACCTGTCATGGAAGTGTAAAAGATTAATGAACACCGGGGGTAGGCGTGCCCGAGACAAGCGTAGAAAATGGAAGTTACCTAATGGTGTCAAAAAATTCTGTGTTTGAGATAAATACAGATTATTTATCTACAACCTTCAAAGTGCCCGTAATTGAGGTTTTTCTGTTATCTGTTTGAGTTTCGCGCGCGCGCGCGCGCGTGTGTGTGTTAAAAAGTAAATACTATTTGTCGCGTTTAGCGTATCCAAGTTTTCATAAAGAAAGAGGACATTATCAAAAATGTATTTCAGCTGTATCAGTCATTGACAATGGCCGACATAAAGATATTTATAGAAAACCTTGAACGTTCCCCATTGTCTCGGTTCGTGGATGACGTTATATAGGCCTAGGCCTACATAGCATGGCAGTATGCTGAAGTACCAACGTAATTCTGTGTCCCAGTTTATCGCGTTTTCCTTAATTCCATTATTTTCTATCGCCCGTGTTTACTGTAGTCACTAAATCTGCATAATTTCGTCAGAACCAGTGGAGTATCTCGATTTTATACCTCAAGGAGATCGTCACCCCTCCTTCATTACGACTCCAAGAGCTTAAAAATAAAGGCTCGCGTCAATGAACAATTTACTTCATACATGCAGTCGTGTAGACGTCTACGTATGAAAGAACGTCCAGAAAACGTTTTAAAAATATTTATTAAATGACCATTAAAAAGTTACCGTTACTCGGTTTGTGTTCATTATCAGTAAAAGATAAATATACAAAATATAGTGATATAAAGGGTGTAGATCATAACAAATAAACTAAGAAGCACCTAGGTATGTAGCGTACCGTCAAAACGATATACTGAACCAATGTAAACTTACAAATATAAAATTAAAAATATTAAAATTAATCACTTACAGTTTACACATTAATATCTACGGTTGAGAAACTGCTGAGCAGAACAAACAAGCTTCAAAAGTCACGGCTTATCAAGTTTGTAAATGTAGACAGTTTACACTTACAAATGTAGATAACAGAACTTTACATTAAAATATGTAATATCAATAAATATTTAACAAGTAATATCTTAAAATTTATTAAATTTTGCTGCAGAGTCGGTTCCATATCAATGTAACTAAAATTGAAACAGTGTCGTTTTCAACTGAAAGCATCACCAGATTGACATCTTGTCTTGAGTTCCTGTTGATAATAGGCAAGCCCTAAGTCTTAATCAATTTACGTTTATAGACGAACAATAAGCCAAAGAAACTTCTCAAGTAACAAAAATTTGTAAACCAATTGCTAGTATTTTGTAGGCTTTGAATCCAACTGAAGAAATGTATATTACTGTTTCCAGTAATTTAAAATAAAATCGTATTTGTAGTTTTATGTAACATTTATGTGTTCATGTCAACATTAAGTGTTAATGTCAACCAGTATATTTGCCGTATAGGTCCAGTGTTTAATATATTTAATTATTGTATCAAGTGGAAGTGACTTTTCTTCATTTGTTTATATCTTTTGCCATTTAGTCTTGTAATTTGTGTATCTGTTTAATATGTAGACAAAACCAAGAAGAGCTGTCAGTGGTCAAGGCTTCATAATCATGTATGTGTTTTGTCAGTCAATTTATTCATTGTTCGCTTAGTCGAACAGGTTAAAAATCTGGAATAAATTGAGAAAAAAAATTGTAGTTTTATAAAGTGAAACAAGTTTTTATTTAAAGCCTATGCTCATTTTGCCGCCCTTCTGAGTATTGCGCCCTTACTCGCCTTAGCCGATGCTGATAAAGTCTGAACAGAACAGGTTGCATTACAGCTTTGTAAGTTGTTGTTGACAAAAGATCCTTACGTCTGTAGCTTATGAGAGGCAGGGACTAGGCAACAAAGTGTTCGTAAATGTTCGTAAGCGGAACAGATAATGCCTGCTTCTGTACAACAAGAAAAAATCAGCCTCGACGTAAAAAGTGAAGTATTTATTTCTCATAGGGACCGAGGTCATGAAAAACACATAGGATTTAAGTAAAGTTCGATGAACAGAACCAGTCGAAGACTTCAACTATATATCCAAGACGTTTCTTGAAATGCAGCCGCAAATTTTTAAACATTTCCTTTTTCATTATTTACAATGGAAGTGTTGTGTTATCTGCGTATACTGTGCCAGACAAAAGAAGGTGTGTCCGTGTCGCGAATAGTGCCAACACGTACTGTCCCTTCACAACAAAACTTGCACACTTCTGGTGTTTTTCTGGTGGAGAATAAATATTTTGATGAATCAGAAATTGCAAATTGATGAGTCTCCAAAATCTGAAATGACTATCTTACTCGGATTTGATGAATATCCAAAATTTGAAGTGACTTTTGTAATAAAATAATTGTCGATTTATTTACAAAAAATAAAATGTAACGAAACGAAATAGTTTTCATTTCTAAGTAGCCTAAATGTGAAATGAAAAGTGTCAAAAATAATTTTCTAAAGAGTAAGTTACCTTTAGTTAAATTATAATATGAACTAATTTAATACAGACTGAGAAAGAAAACTTCACTTATGTCGACTGGAATTTCTGTGATTATCAGAGCGTATTTGTTCTGCACCCCGTTATAATTGGCTTCAACAATTACGGAATAAGTGGGGGGGGGGTCTATACTTAGTATTGTTACAATAGTAAAGGGATGACGCTTAATATTAGGAAGCAGTTGCGAGCCAAAAGTCACTTATAGCAAGAGTAGAAATTTGGCAGTCGATACATAACCATAATCTTAGTTGTAAACCAAAGGCGCATTGTAGGCTCGTTGTTTGAGGTATATGACAAAATAACATTAAGAATGTTTTATCGCTTCCTCATTTATCTGGTGGATAAAAATCCGAAAACGCGCGCGCGCACGCGTGAACACACACACAAACACTCAGCATTGGCAGATCCAGAGAGGATTTTTCCGGCGGAGATACGAATTTCAAAAGGCATTTTCTCCTTTCGGCTACCTGAAGCAAAGTTTTGAATATTATTATTTTTTTAATGGACCTATTAAAAAAATTAAAATGTGCCTGCTATTATAAAAATAATAGCCTATAATAATCACACATTGGGGTTGTGGAAAACGTCTTTTTTTGTGTGAAAAATCCCGTGGATTAACCAGTGCAGAGTATTGCCATTTGAAAACACCGATGACATGTTTAAACTGAAACGTCTCTCCGGGGATCAGTAAATTATATGAAGTATTCGTGGTACGTAGATACAGAAAATTTAGATTGCAAAATTAAAGATTTAAGATCGCAGAATTATATAAGACGCTGGAAATTTTCATAAGACGATTCAGCACATTTAAATAAAACTCGTTAGAAAGTGTGCTGTGTTTACAATTGAATGCTGAGTGCGGCGTGTAATTTGCATAGCGACGCGATTAGAGGCAAGTACGACACGCCCACATACGTAACGAACCCAAGGCCTTGCAATGTCGCTGCAATTACGCAATACAAGGTGAAGTGGCGCCTCTACCAACCTGTTCCTACTGCTTTGCCGCCAAAGTAAGAGGGTACAATCATTTAATTATTCCTGGAAATTTGAATTTACGTAAATAAAAACAAGCAAATAGAAAACGACTTTTACGCAGGCCCGCGGTTGTTGGGGTGGGTAGAATGTAAACACGGGACCGACTCCCTCTCCCCAAATAACCGGTGTGCTCCAAAAGAATTCGTTGATCGACAACTCTCACCTGCTCTGTAAAACAGCTGTTCCACAAACGGGTCAGGGATCCACCGTGTTCCGAACTGACCTTTTTTAAGAAACAGGGATGCTATTGTGAAGATAAAAAGGGATCCGAAAGAGCAGCGAGTACAACTCTTTTATGGAGTTTACTTTGTCCAAAACAAAACAATTAAGTTGATGGTGTAAATCTAAAAATTCTAAAACTTACATTCGAAAATTAATAAACGCCACTGCAAATATATATAAAACCTTATAATGAACATAAAACCTTTTATTATGCTAACATATAAATTATAAATTCACACCGCTTTTCTTCACAGACATTTTTTTAATGTTTGTTCGAGGTTGGAGGCCTTGGTCGTCCATTGCGCGGGAGAATAGGATTTGCTAACTGAGCTGACTCGATTGCTCGAGCTACGAGTCATTCGTCTGTATCAATCTGCAGACGACCGTACTGCCGTGAGCCTTGACGGCAAAGAATCAACATCCTTTGGGTTCTTTTACCTCCGCCATACAAAAATACGAAAATGCCCCAAATGTATGTATGTGTGTATACAATACCCACTTTATAGGCCTACTATGTATTTTTATTTTTTATACATACACATAAACATACATACAAAATAAATTAGAACAAAATACAACTAAACCTCACACGCGCGCGCAAGCACGCACACACCTGTGCAGCGTTGGTCAGCTTTGCAGTCCTCTGCAGTATTCGCAGGATCTCTTCCAGCAGTATCTTCAGTTGTTTCTCCTGCACTGCTCTTTCTTCACTTGTTTCTTTCACTGCCTCCTCCTGTAGCGTTTCAACGTCTCTTTCTGTATCGCCATGAGTTGAGACAGCAGTTGTAATCTAGTTGTGAACTGTATTATCTTTCTCAAAATATATGATGGTATGTGTACTTCTGTCATGACTGTGTATATTTCTGAAGATGATCTTATCTTCTGTAATCTTGTCTTAAATGCCTCTGAAAATCTGCTCTTCTGAATCTTATCTTACAGTCTGGTTTACATCTTCTCCGTGAACTTTTTAAACAAATTGCAAAAATGTTATTTTTCGTCTTCTTGGTTATACACTATAGTGTGAATCGAAATGTACTGTTAATGTTTGATACAAACTATGGGCATTTATACAACCACTCAATTTCTTGCATACATTTAATACAAACAGTTTAAATTTTCACTTGTGTATGGTGTCCGTTACAACAGATAGATTAGGATACTTGAGTAAGTTACAGATAGACCTACCCTAGACGCGTTTCGGTTCCCAGCACCGTCTACAGACGTTGAACAAGGACTCGCTTTTCCTTTTAAAAGTTCAAGGATTGGTATCAAACAGGTATATATTTATATTACATTATGAATATATTTTTCCAAACAAATTTTTTAACTAAATGAGCTGAGGTCTGCGTTTAATATTGGCCCACGCGGCACCCGGACGTGTATTAACATTCCCTCTACGGTTTAAGCACGCTGAACTCGCAGGAGTTATGTAGTGGTGTTGGCCGAATATCTTAGCATACCCCCTACAATCTCAGCCACTGACTCACCTTTCCATTTTTTTTTTAGTTTATTTTATAATTTTTTTTAAATACATCGGGCTAGGATATGCTTACAATGAGGGTGTGCTCCCTTTTGTGTCATGCGTAAGTAGCGTGTAAAAATGAAAAATGGCGAGGCGTATTTTGTGGCAGTTTTTATGGAAAATAATACGAGAGGAGGGCTTAAAATTGAATATTTACATAAATAAAGGCCCCTCTTAGGTAACGAAGAGAATATCAACCTCCCCTCCCTCCAGAAAACCGTAGGGGGAAGAGAAGTTTCCTTTATTGAGGGGAATCGGTTATGTTTTCAAAGTTCACTGGCCATATGACTGAAGTCTGCTTCAAGATGAACAAAAATGTCTTGTTAACAAAATCTCCTTAAGCTGTACAAAAATAATCTATGGTAACTCAGACAATAATAAATATTAATTTGGTTATTACAAATTAATAGAGATTTAAGAGACTCGATAGAATATTTTATCGAAAACAACGACTAATGGTTGAAATTGGTTAATGTTAATGTTTACATATGATGAGAAAACTGGCATTTGGTTCAAGTTAAACCAAATTATCTTAATAAACTCAGCTTATGCCGCCTCATGTCTAAGTGCTAGAGTATAGAGTCTAAGTAGTGCTGTATTCTGACTTCTAGTAGCTGGCTGAGACCGCTAGGGGAATGCAGAAAAGGTGGAGGATTTGCGCGCCAACCATTACGTACCCCAACTGGTTTCAGCCACCGACTGAACTCATAGGGGGAATGTAAATACACGCCCCGGGCAAACTGTAAATATATCCCCCTCCCCAGATAATTGATGCGCCAGTATTTTATTCGGAAGAGATTTCTTCCCTAACTCTCCGATGGGGAGCCTTTCCATTATTCACCACATAGGCCTACGGACACGCTGTGTCCTCGATTCACAATCTGGAAATTGCAAAGAATATAATTCTAGTATCTTGTTTTACATTACGGATTACATTGTTGGTATTCTTGGTATTCTAGTAAATTACATTACGCAGTAGCGTCTCACCAATACCATCTCCTCCCACTGATGTGAAATTTAAAAAACCATAAGTTATTTATTGAAGAAGAATGCCCGAGAAGAAATAGTCCCAAAAATTAAAGTAAATGGCAATGAATTTGAGAGGATGGGTAGTTTTAGATATCTTGGGTCCTTCTTGACGTCAAAAAATCAGATGGCAATGGAAATTTAAGAAAAACTGGCCATGGAAAATAGGTGCTACTTTTCTTTGCTCCCTATCCTAAAGTCCAGAAACATTTCTAGAACCTCCAAGGTCCAGATTTACAAAACTGTATTGCGGCCAGTAGTATTGTTTGGTTCAGAACCCTGGACCATGACCTCAGCCCAAGAAGATTTGATCAGAAAATGGGAAAGAAAGATTCTGAGGAGGATATATGGAGTGTACTAGATACTGGAATGTGGCGTATGAGGAAAAACGCCGAATTGTACGATCTATACAAGAAACCGGACATCGTCACGGCAATAAAACAAGGCAGAATTAGGTGGGCAGGTCACGTACAAAGAATGACAGAGGAAAAAGCAGTGAAAAAAGTATTCATTGGAGGACCAGGAGGAAGAAAAGCAAGAGGGATGTCAAGAAGAAGATGGGTTGACGATGTAGATGAAGATGTAAGAATACTGGGGGTCAGAAGGTGCCGAAGAGACGCACAGGCTAGAGAGAAGTGGAGGCACGTCACTCTGGAGGCAGGTCTCTTCACGAGATGTAGCGCCGTGGAGTAGTAGTAGTAGTAGTAGTAGTAGTAGTAGTAGTAGTAGTAGTAGTATAAGTTATTTACATATAACAATACTAAATTGTATTCTTAATAACAAAAAAATCTAAGAACTTTTTATTTAAATTTCCGGTGCCCCCTCCGTTTTGTAACTCGTTTATCAAATTCTTGAAATCCTTTTTTGTTGTAATATCTCTTCTGTAAAGAGGGTATTAAGACATGAACTTGACCTCTTCCACTTCCTGTTAGTAATACAATATAACGTAATTTAAATACTTTTATCTACAGTTATTTTCTTTGAATGCACCTAAATTATTTGAGGCTATACTAACATATAATCAAAATATTGTTTCTAACTTGATTATTTTTCGAGCACTATACACTGTGAAAACCAACATGGTTGACGATGAACATAGTGCTCAAAACATGTTCCAAGTAAAGAAAATAGTATCTTGAAAAAGAAATAAAATAAAAGGAAACAAAATGTGTTAGTATAACGTAATTATAGGCTAACTATAATATATTTAACATATTTTATAAACTGTATTATCTTTCAAAATGTAATTCAGTAATGAATAAAATTATATTCTTTAATAAATTATAGAACACACGAAGGCTAAGTTAGCTAAAGGCAGGATCCAAAGGAAGCGTTTATATTAAATAGGAAGCCCAATGTGACATATTTACACTATTTGTTGTATTTAAGTAAATGTAAACAAGTAGAAATTGATACATATATCATACTTAAAGCCCAAGGGGGAGACTTAAATTTGCCCCCAACGTCTTATAATTCCTTTTACATTATATTTATAAATATAAACCTTATCTGTAATTTTCTTTAATTTGAAGGAAAACTACTGTACTTCAGTGTTGTATAAGTGCCTGAGAATTCTGCTTCCTTTCTGTTGCACGAAAATCATGTGTTATCAGTCTTTAAAATCAGTAAAACGTGTCGTTTGTGGGGTCAAATTCGAGTACGTAAATATGCCGTTTAAGGTGTGTAAACAATTTTGTTAATACGAAGTGATTAAACTCGTACATATCTTAACGTACGCCTATCTGGGATTTAGATTTTAAAGAAGAAACTGTAATTACAGTAAATAAGAAACTGTAGACTACGCGTATGCCACTAATTTATAACAGTTAAAGATACTCCCTTTACAGCTGAAACATTCTGTATCATAGCTGTTCAGGCTTAGGTCTAATTTAAATCGTTTACTGCGTTTACAGGTCTCTGTAACCTACGCCATGTGGGCGATGTTTTTGGTAAGACAGGAGAATCGCTAACTGTAGCAATTGGAATATTTTTAAAAATAAAGTTCTTGTTCTTAGTCATCCCCTTCTACCCGTTGGGTGTCGAGGTTTTCGAGAGAACTCTCCGTCTCGTCCTGTCCAATGCCTAAACACTGGCACGGGCCCAAACTGCTCCTCTGCCTTCTACACTCCCACTTCGTTCTAGGCCGTCCTATTCCTCTTCTACCTTCTGGTTTTGCCTCCCATGCTCGTCTCGGGTACCTTTCCTCATTCATCCTACAGACGTGGCCAAACCAACGTAGTTGCGAACTTTCAGTGTTATCATTTAAAGAGAATATCTTCAAATTCTTCCGGATGTTAAAGTTTCTCACCCTATCTCTACGAGTTTTCTTCTCAGTTCTCCTCAGGAATCTCATCTACATTGCTTGTATTCTCTTTTTATGTCTGTCATTCGCAGTCCATGACTCGCAACTGTATGTCAATGTTGGAGCATATACAGATTTGTGTAGGCCTACTGCCAGTTTGGTTTTCTGCGACACTTCGCTTTTTCCCAGAAACTGCCTGTTAATAGCACCGTAAAGCTTGCTTGTAGCTGAAATCCTCATGTCTGACTCAGATTCAGTTCTGCCATCCTCACTGAGAACGGCATCTAAATATTTGAATGTCGCCACTTCTTCAAGGAAGAAGCTAGGGAGCTGTAGGCCAATCCTTTGCACTCCTGACCCAAATGTGATTAAAAGAAATAGAAAGAGAGCCGTACGGACTAATCGGACGTCGAACTGGCGAGGACTACGGACTGCGACTTACGGTACATGGAAAAATAAAGTTAATAAATGAAAAAACGCAGAAATAGAATTCGAATGTGTCTTCTTTTTTTTTTAGTTAGTTTTTGAATCTTTCATGGAGCACATTCGAACTGGATGAATTCTAACCGGATAAAGTTTCTATGAAATATCAATTCTACTCTGTTCAATTTAATTCTATTGAACAGAGATTAAAAACTAAACGATTGGTCTAATAGCAATAAAAATAATGACGAGCATGTTCCCCAGAAACCCAACCCTACGTTCAAGTCTACAACATCTTGGCCTTGTAGGGGCGGGCAATAGCTGTTACTCTTTACCTGGATAACAGGGCAATTGTAGTTCGTCAAGGATTTATGTACCACTAGAGAACATAACGTAACTCAGGGTGAAACCGATTGTGCCAATGGGTGGATGGGTCTACGTCATTGAGTCGCAAACTAAGGTTTCAGTTTACGAGTACGCATCCTGTTGTATTTAGTCATAGCTGTGGTACTGAGGGCTCTTCCGCGAGGTATGTTATTTCCCTGTTCCTCATGGGAATTGCGTGCTACTATCAAAACACTACTGTGCTACTGTGGTTGAGGAGACCCTAAATGATCACTAGGGTTCACGGCTACTTAAGATGCAGACGATAGATGACATCTATGTGGAAGTCATACCTTATAGCACCCTGAACACCAAAAAGAAGGGGATAGTGTATAAGTATCTTACTGGACTGTACAGAGGAGGAAATTAGAACTGAGCTTGCCCCCACAAGGCGTTATTTCATGTTGGAGGCTAAAACGGGAAAGGACTGTTAGACTCTCCCATTTTGTTTGAGTTCGACAAAAATACTCAAACTGACACAACAATTGTTTCCAATAGCTAAGCTAGGAAACTTACACAATTGTACAGTATATTATAAACTGTAACGATGCAGTTTATGTATTTACTCAGTAACTATATGAGCCTGATCTGTTTCACCGCTATTTTTTCCGTTAATGGCTTCACAAACAGCAATTTTTAATAAATCTAATGTGTTAAATTTACAGATTTAATATAAATAGCTAAATTTTTTTGCATAACCGATATAAATATAGAGTACGTTATCAGAATAATTGATTTGTTGACCAAATGGAACACACGTCCATCAGTAATTACACTGGACGAGAGGCAGTCAGGGTTCACACAAGTCAAACGAGACAAACAACATTATATTTTTAGAATTTGATAAAAAATTTTATGAAAAATCGTTGCCACGTGACCCTTAGTAATATCTAATATTAACGTATTGTAGTACATTAAATAATAATTTGTTTACTTTCTTGACCAGATTCGAGTCAGCAGAGAAAGGCATTTAGATAACAATAGAATGCGATCTGTCAGTATTTCTAAAATTACATTCCATTATATAATTAACGCCAGACTTGCGGTTTGTGGAATGTGAACGAGTGACCTTCATTGCTATACATCTGTTATCAATGAAAATATATTTACCTATCATACCTCCTTCCATCAAACCTTATCAATTAGTGTACATCAGTAGTATGTAGGAGTACTTATAAATTTCTGGGAATGTGTTACTTAATGTATCTGTAATTTGCAAAATTGGTACTTATGTACGATAGTTTCTTCAATTACACTGCGTAAACGCATTGTTACACTGCATAACTTTTAAGTATATATCCAGTACCAACTAAAATCGAATTAGAGTCAGCTCAAAGCCAAGCCAACTATTAACAACAGAGTAGTTTTTGATTGTAGTAGATAAAACGATTTATGGTCTTGCTCTCAAACCTATAGAAATGTTGGATGATCATTTCGTCGCCAATAAGAGTTTCTTTTCATTATTAATTTCTTCAACTTGTGGTAACTCCGCTCTTCTACTTCCTATATCATACCATGCCAAAACTTTCGACTCACGTTTTTTCTTCCGCCCTTCCTTTTAAATTTATTCGCCTAGCGTTATACAAAAGTAATTTTAACATTAACGTGATATAATAATACAATCGTCTTCCTACGTCTATCCTTGCAGTATTCCTGGAGGTATTGTATCTTTCTTCTCCTGTTTTTGGTTTTGCAAATTTCTTTTTGTTTTATTTATTCGCTTGAAAACGTCTTTACCTTAAAAATTCTCCATCTAAAGAATCTTGCATACATTTAAAGTTCTAAAAGTCAAGGTATTTCTAAGGTATACCACTTTTAACAGCAAATCTTAAACGAATCTGTAACTACTGGATCGCAGAATCACAGGATATTCCGGGGTATCGGTTAAAATCTATATTTTTTATTCATTAATGATGCTCGTCCCAAAATACTTTCTACCAATAAACGAATAAATTGTTTTGTCTCATTTATTTCGTTGCAAGCATCTCCATTTTAGCTGAGTGGACAGTTCTATTCGGTAAGGTTCGCCTAGTCTCTAACGTGATTTATTCTAACCAAAACCCGGACCAAGTAGACAGAACAGTACAGTCAGACGTAAGCGGCAGTTTGGGAGAAGTTATCTGAGGCTAAGACGTTTGTATGAGGCTAAGTACCCTGATGTAATGAACTCGATTTTAACTGAAAATATGTGATAATAATTATGATATTTATCATGCATACAAAATCATCATACTTGAATTTTTTGTAAAACTCTTCCTACTCAGGCTTTTCTCAGAAGCGTTTCTAAAATATAATCCAGAATTTTGCTTCCCAATTAAAATTAATCTAGTCTCTAGACTGTTACAGACGGACTAAGAATAGTGTGCGTTTCTGTAAATACACGACAGAATCTCGGTAATTTAATGAAACTGTCAAGAAATTACTAAAATAAAAGTAAAATTTGAAAAATTGCCATTTAGAAAACCACAACTAAATGTATTCACGTCAGCCAAATGACTGGGGCCTCGCAGTGTATGAATGCATAGAAGGCGTCCAGAAGTTCATACTGAACATATTTTAACAATTTATCTTACATTCGCATACCATGTGGTGTGGTTAAGACATTCGTAAACATTTAAATATTTATATATACAAGAAACATACGAGGATGTATATACATAAAAGAGTTCCTAATATTCATTATTAACAGTAATTTTATAAGCAGACGTCCGATCGGATCTCGATTAATCGGACGTTTAGGGCTCACAGATCCCAAAGTAAAGAACAATTTTAATAGTATATATCTGCTAATAAATCATATGTGTGAAAAGTGTAAAGAAATATTGCAAGACAAGCATTAACGGTAAAGTAATCTTGTTGATACAAACTGTGCTAAATGGGAAAGTAATACAGGCCTAAGAGGAGCATAGAAATACCAGACCATGTAGATGTTAACCCAGTAAAGTTGTAGCCAATAAAGCAGCGAACGATGGCGTGTGGCGAAACAAAGGTAAATGAAACTAGTACGCCTATAAGGTACTGTACGTCAAGAATTAGTGAACTGTTAGAAATGATGTAAACGTATATTACGTCGTGTTGCAGGCAAAACGGTTAATGTTTGGGAACACAGAGAAATCATAATATCGCACGAAGCAAAATGGAAAATATTGGTAAATGAATGGAGAGAAGTAAATAAAGCTAGAAGAGTAACGTTTTCAGAATTATGGAAGAATTTGTTAAAAATTCCTAGAAACAAGCATGCGAATAGCAGAAGCATGTTTCCAGACGACGCGACATTGGGAAGTTTTAGTGAAACA
Source organism: Magicicada septendecula (assembly GCA_034769895.1). Classification (NCBI taxonomy): domain Eukaryota; kingdom Metazoa; phylum Arthropoda; class Insecta; order Hemiptera; family Cicadidae; genus Magicicada; species Magicicada septendecula. The sequence continues at coordinate 742,700,391 of CM068368.1, read as the reverse complement.
GTATCATAGAGTGTGTGTGGGCGAAATATGAAAATCGGAAGAAGAAAAGGTTTCCTCGCAGGCGAACAAAAATATAAACGTAGAACAACATTTAATGAGATTTACTTCTTGTACAAATTTTTTATACTTACAGATATCTTCAACATTAGACGGTACTCTTTCATTAGAAATAATCTTTTCTAATTACGTCCTGTCCGAAATATAGATTATAATCGTCATAATAAGTAATAGCCTATTATGTGTCTTTTTGTATGTGTAGAAAAATAAGGAGTGGGAGGAAGTGGCTTTGGAAAACTATCTGGAAGATACAAAAATTATAACCAAGTTTCGATGCAAGGAAACGATGCTATGAATATACAGGATTCATTACGTCCCAGAGTATATACATATTTCTTAGTGTTCATAAAATTGTAATAGGGTATACAGCTTATCTGAACTAATCTGTGGTATGAAAATTGATTTCTTCCTCAGATTAAATGAACGAATAGCTTTTATTAGAAACCTGTATTTTACCTGAAAGAACAGTCCAAGACGAGGGAGACTAGAGTATCGTTAACAAGTTTACTTCCCGTGCTACTGAACTTCTGATATGTTTTGTTTCTCTTACTGGTGTTATTTTCTAGGGTCTGTGCCACCCTCTGTAACCATTCACCATTATCAATTATCCAAGTCCTTCACTGATTCTACTTTTTTTTTCTTAGCTCCCTGATACTCGAGTATGAACTCTTTACAATAAGTTATACAGTTGTTTTTTGATAAACATTGTTTTTGGCTGTTTAGGCCTAACTCCATATTAGTTACTACATGTTATGGAATTGTTCAACTCCTAACGTCACATAACTTTAAAAATCGTCATACACTCCATGGCCTGTCTTTTTCATAGGCCTCGGTTTCCGGCCAACTAGCGGGTAAAAGTTCACAAAGTTCCTTCTTTGTGGAATTAAATAAAACAGCTGACATGGCTCAAGCATAGTGCATAAAGTAAGTCGTCACATGAATCATAATGTTTCAAGTTGCTTATAACCAGCAGAAAGTCGTGACCTCCTATTCTCTTTCAAATCGATTTCTTTTCATTTTTCACCATTTCTTTTCATTTGTTATATTTATTATTGAATATAAGGCCTATTGTTGTAGATTATTTAAACTTGTATTTGACCTAAATAGTAATTTTTTAAAATTTACAAAACTTGGAAGACAATTAATTAAATTTCAAAAACACGGAAGCAGTTTAAAATTGTTTGATAAATTTTTTTATTTTTTCGTATTTCGCGGGGGGATATATCCCCCATATCCCCGCTCCAGGTTCGCCACTGAGCGTTAAGTTCTTTACAGTCGACATCATTTTCAATTTGCTGTACTGTAGTATGTTAAACATATGTAGCGCAATTTTGTAGAGGAATTTTTTTTATTGCATAGAAGGAACAGTAGCAGGTGTCAGCTGTCAGAAATGATATACGTTGGAGTCGACCAGCCGCCGTTCGGACAACGACACATGCGACACATTAGCGACGAAGTAGGCACAGCTAGAGAAGACAATGCCTCAGTTATAGCAGATGTTCGGCGTAAGAGTATTGCGTGGGAACGAGCTGCAGTAACAGAAATCAAAGGAATACGTCTTACCGAGCCAATTACCAAGAATACGAATACGATGGCGACACGAGTATTGTCAAGCCACGTGTGGGAGCTAAGCGACGACACACACATGTAAAGAGTTGACAATGGCAAAACTCATACGGACGTTACATGAACAAAGGACCACGCATGGTGAGACAGCGGGGAACTTGTTTACCAGCCAGGGTACGGACTGAGCAGGAGATCTGCAGAACAGATGTGCCTTACCGAGAAAGCGACCTCCGTCAGCGTGTGAACGAAACGAAGGAAGTCAGGAGACAATACTACTCCAATATATTGGTCACACCTAAACTAAAAGACACATGGGTAACTGGACAGCAATTAGTAGGAACGAGTTGAATGGAAATACAAGAACAATTGGATGATGGACAAGCGTGAAATTCGGTCTTTCGTCTTACAGCAAGGGAGGAGCGAACAGGAAGATACGAGAGAAGGGATCTAGATGAGCCTACCACGAACTAGAGTTTGGTAAAGGCGGTTCTTTAGAAGACGTTACCAAGGAGACAAGGGTCCAGAGCGAATAAGGACGAAGCCAGGAGTCTAGCTAGAGACTCAGTTCGTGGAAAATGAAGACGAAAACCAATAAGAACGTAGATGGTGGGAAGGAGTGAATTGGATGCAGGAAAGTGGAAGGACTCAAGATATAAAATACGTGTTGACGACGAGCGGAGAGAGATACGTTTTTGTTTTAGTATAACTTTGTCTTATACATGTCGTCTATGTATTATATTCATCGGGAGTCTGTTTATTTCGCCAGAACAAAATCGGAAGTCTTATTCTAAGTCTTAGTAACGATAATAGTCTTAGTTATGGAGTTTTCTCAATAGTAATTTTGGGTTAATCTCAATCAGACTTTGTATTATCTCAATATACTGACGAGTCGTAAAGTGCGGAGTAAAATGTTGATGGTGAATATCAAGATCGTATCGTACGTAATGAAGTAGAACTTAAAGAGACTTAGTTCAAATTAAAAGTTTGTATAATAACGAGTTGTGTAAAGACGCTCAAAAACTCTGACGGTGTGAATAAAGTAGAGACATTGTGTGTAATCGTGAAAGATAATTCAGGAAGATGAACTAAATATCGCGATCATGTGATGAACTAATGTACTATTTTCGTCGATTAACTATGTCAGATATCGTAATGAAAAGGTCCATAAGTGAAATAACTGTGCCGACTAAATAAATTACAAACCATCAGTGCTTGTTAACAAAGTGGTAAAGTTACAATCATACGCGAATAAGTCATGAAATGAATAAATCAAAGCCAAATGATCGTACTAACTAACTTATGTTACACAACAACGAACTTCTGTTAAGAACTTCTAAACGAGTGCGAACTAAAAGAGTGTTGACGCCGGAGTGCATAATCTCAGCTATAGTGAATAGTGTATCTCTCGGACGACGATGAGAGTGTACACCCAGTCATCAGTCATCCTGAGGAGCGAGGGAGAGAGGAAATCATCGTAGTCACACGCCGTAGTTGCGGATACTTACCAAAAGTAAAACATTTATGTATCACTTATGTTTAGTAGCCACTGTCCTGTTCCTCACAAAGAACACACCTCTGATCTAGTAAGAAGTCATATTTAAATTCATTTAGAGTAAAGCTGAATGATATATTGTGAAAGGCAAAATTGAAATATGAATCCATTAATGAGAGAAATTTTGCAATTTGTAAAGAAGTCATGATTTAACTACTTATAATCAAGTTATCATAACGAGATGAATCCGCATAGAAGTAATGAACGAATTAATAATGTAATGTATCATACAATATTGCGAAATAATGTTATATTTAAGTTCAGAAATTGATGACCATTGCAGAAATTATTGTTTGTAATGTAGAATTTGGTGTATGAGTCGAATCATTTAATAATCACCCTAGTTAATACCAATTACCTTACGTAATTACACGTAGATACAAATGACACCTAAAGTGCGGAATAAATTAGTGATAACGTAGTAATACTCATAGTAAAGTCAAAGTTATCTGACTATTAATTAATGGTACTCTTCACACTTATTACACGTACACATTTAATTCAATATGATATAGGCATTAACAGGCACATCTACATATGATGCCCATAGAGTGAGACTAATTAATCAATCTATTCGAAATAAGACAAAATTAAAAACTTATTTGCATGAGATTGCATCAATATCAAATTTGTATTGATATATATTAAATATCCATAGTTATCTATGGCATCCTAACGAAGGGCTCTAGCAAAATAAAAGCTAATTACAACTTATTACTTTTATTACAGTTATTATCCATTAACACATGCATTTATTTACATATTTGTATATGGCATCCCAACGTGATGCACGAGAGATATAAAACATTAAACAATTAACAAACCCAAAAAACATATTTACACATGGCATCCACAACGCGAGACTAGTTATATCTTAATTACACAACTCAATACTTAAATAAATTAATTATACAAATAAAGGAAAAGAATTTATCATCAGTAAAGGAAACAAACTTACACATGACATCCCAAACGCGGGGCATAAATAATTAACAACTAAAAAAGATACATACACATTAAAAAGATAGCAATGGATAGTTAGCACTGTTAAGTCAATTACCTAGGTGTTATTAAAACTTAACCGAACCTAACTTAATCTAACGTTGCATGTGTTAAGACACAATTTGAATGCTAAACGTTACACATTTGTAACAAAACGTTTTTTTTCTCTGTATACGAGGTGACTGCGACGTGGCAATTCAAAGCTAAAAAAGTCCTTGAAAATAACAAACGGACGCATTGTCATAGTAACAACTGAATCCAATTTGTTACGTCGGGAACGCAACCTAACTTCGACACCTACACACGTCGTTTATACCGTTTTCCTCTAAGAAACGTCACCTCTGCTTTACTACGTTTTGGCTTTCAATGACGTCAACCGAGATGAGGTTTTATATAGAGTAGGGTACGTGTATGGCGGGTGTGCTATCGAATTGGTGTGTCCTCACTAGGACATGACTGACCACTTACTGCGCTATTTATAGATGTATGTTGGCAGTCGCTCCTGACTCCTGACAGTGCACTCAACCACTCTCACACGCCGCGTTTCACTCATATCTAGTCTATTAGCAAATGCAGTTTCCTACCTTTACCTCCATCTACGTGTGTGAATACTGTATATGGAACACAGTAATTTGTAATCTAAGGAAAATTAAATTTTTTTTTCTTCAAGAAAAGTCTACTTTTCTTGCTTAGTTTTGGCTTTTGTTTCGTTTTGACAAGAGAAATAAGTTGTGATTTAAGAAAACAATATTTTTTAATTTCTTAAACACTTTTCTACAGTCTATTTCTTGATGTATACAATATATATTTAAAATATATATTTACTTTACCTCAAGATGTTATTTTCCCCTTATTTGGAATATGTTTTGGGATCCTTAGTGATCCCATCATCAGCCTTTCTAATTTTGAATCTTGTGGAGTACATGTGTGCTGGTTGGCTGTTGATATGACTTCCCATTGGTTTTTGTTTTTTTTTAAAATTGTTATTATTGTGTATGATTGTGGTTTATATATTAGTATTTTGTGTTTTCGATGTGGAGTGCTTTGAAAATTGTATCATGTTTTGTATTGATTTATATTTTTTCAGGTATTAGTTTGTCTTGTGTTTGTATATTTGTAAATTTTTCCAAATGTTCGTTATGGTGCCTTTGTGTGGTAGGCTATGTGTTTTATTAGTGTCATGTTGGTTATGTCTAGGAATTCATCTCCAGTGTTTATTGGATGTGTGGCCAAATTAGATTTATATATTTCTGGTTTTTGTATGCGTTTAGATGTTCAAATAACGTTTTTTCAGTTGTTTTTTAATTTTTATATCACTTCTGCAATTACCGTAAGATGTGTCATTTGAACGCACATTGCCTTCAGCGTATCAAATTTGATTGCAGTCAATAATACTGCGGTGTATAAGTACATTACCTTGTTCTATTCATTAGAAATTGCTGACTACTTTTTATGTTTTTTTTTAATGACATTTCAACAACATTTGCCACATGTTGCGATACTTTCTGTGATAATATGTCGTTACAAAATATGAAATAAGAGAATTATTCCAAAAAATAAAAGAAAAGAGCTTATGACTTGTGAGTTAGAAGAATTCTGAGCTTTAATCAACTGAAAGCGAAATTAAAGTAGGCAGGAAAAATTGTTCTAGAAAAATATGATTAAATCGAAAATGCTCTAATGAAAATTTGTGCAATGATAAATAAATGATTAAAAACCAGCTATAAAAACTATGCTATAGAAACGTTTCTTGCTAAAGACTGTAGAAACTATTTGAATTTCTTGAGAAATGTTTATTACATACCTGCACAGAAAAGCGAAAATGATCTTTTCAAAATATAAGTAGAGCATGAATACCTATATTATATATGAAGGAATAGAAATGTATGAATTAATTTGTGACTGTGAACATTATTGTATTTGCCAATTCTCCGTTTTCTAAATAACATATGGATGGAAAACAAAATTCCGAAAGAATGGAGACGGGCAAAAGTGATTTCGTTTTATAAAAAGGAGACATAACAAATACGAATACTTACAGAGGAGTAAGCTTGCTGAACTCAACGTACAAATTATATTCAAGAATTCTCAATCAGAAGTTAAGAGTCATTACAGATGCATTACTTCTTGAAGAGCAAATGGGTTTTAGAAAATGTATTGTTTGTATTACGGCATATAATAGAGAAAAGGAGGGAGTATACCCAGGAAACACATGTCGCTTTCCTGTTAGATCTGGAAAAAGCATTTGTTAATGTAGACCGTCAAAAGTTATGGAATATTATGGATAGAAGAGGATATCCACACAATTTAGTAAATTCAGTTAAGATCCTTTACAAAATTATCTGTCGTCATGGATCTGAATGGTAGGCTCTCAGTTGACATTCCAGTAAATAAGGGAGTTAGGCAGGGACGCTTTGTTTCCCCAACCTTGTCTAATATATACATTGACGACGTGTTGAGAGCATGAAAATCCAGAGTGATTTCGGGAATACAGGTTAACAAATCTATTTGTATGGGTTCCCTTCTACATGCAGATCCTTATTCAAGAAAATGAGGATGATTTACAAAGAGCTATCAATTACAAGAAGTAGCAAGAGAATACTCGCTGACAGTTTCAGTGAAAAAGACTAAAACCGTGGCCTTTAAAGGTAAATATCCAGTGAGGACTAAGATAATTATAAAGATCAACACTTTAGAACAAGTGAGCCGTTTTAAATATCTCGGATTTGCATTAACCCACGAGTCTGAATATGATATAAAAAAGAAGATAAATAAATTTAGGAATATTTGTGGCACGATTCATATGACTAAAACACGACACAGCACAAGGATTAAATTTTATGAGACAATTGCAATAACCAACATTAACATATGCGAGTGAGGCGTGGATCATGTCAAAAAAGGAATCCGGCAAGATTCAGAGTGCTGAAATACAGTTTCTTCGAAGTACTTTAAACTATACATTGCAAGATATAATAAAGAATGAGGATATCAAAGCAGAACTCGAAGTAGAGGACATAAATGCAATTATTTCAGCTTACAGAAGACAATGGTGGGATCATTTGCAAAGGATGACAGAGAATCGAATGCCGAAAGTAGCACTGAAATATAAAGCCATGGTAGAAGAGACATGGGTCATCCGAGGATGAGATGGGTGCCGAAACAGATTTATATAACCCAATTCTTGAAGGGAAGAAGAAGAAGAAGAAGAATGTGAACATAGTTTGGTTTGTTGGACATGTTTCACTTTGGAACATAATTAATTAAGTGTTTTCAAAAGAACTTTAAGTGATTTGAAGAAGTACTTAGTTTGGAGAAGAATACTTACAGTATATCGGGAGGTAACCAGATAAAAGCAGTCACAAAATCAATATAGAATTATTAAACTACTAGAATTAAAATTTTTGAAGTTGAATTTTCTGTCACGTCTGACACACGCTAGTAACCGGTTTGTTATTTCCTCACGGAATTTTCATGGTTTTTACAACGGATCTGTACGCAGATGAGGATATCTTTCTTTGCATGGCAACTTGTTTGTAGATAGATCCGTAAGAATAACGATTTAATAAATACACTTAAAGTAATATTTAAATAAAAATAAATAATTCGAAACATTTACAATTTTCACAAACAGAATTATCACTGTTGCACACCACTATAGAAAAAATTATTCCGATTAGCGCTTTCAAGCCTCACAGCTCATCGTCAGATCGGAAACAACCTTTTTTCTATAGTGGTGTGCAACAGTGATAATTCTGTTTGTGATTATAACCACTAACACAACTTTCTTAATTAAATTTACAATTTTGAAAACTAAAAAATATCTTTAGACACAAAAATTATACTTGACAGTACGCGTAACCTATAAGGGTTTGTCTTATAAGAAACAGTCACGTAGGCGTACCATGACATATTATGCGGTTTACGTTTTTCTTTGGCTGTAAACGTGCATATAGAACTTGGGCTAGTTTATAGGATTGCTAAGTTAGAAGTCTGGATCTGTATTTAAGTATGTATAAAACTGTACTAGTTTGCATCGTAAATGCTGAATTGTCCTTGAAAAAGTTTTAGTACTGTTTGTACGGTAATGTTTCTCTAACAACTGGGCTCTGAATGTTACCACTTAGTGCAATGCGGGTTTATGTAACGACTGGAATATATTTACAATATGTTTTTGTAAATATATCGAAAATACGTTCTCATGTATTTTGATTGATTTTTTAATTATTTATTGATATTAATTTTTATAGGTTTTTATTGACTATACCTATAGCTGTTAAGAAATAAACAGAAAAAGAGAAACACATAAAAATGTCGTTTTTGAAACACTTGGAAACATCATTAAAACTTGGACATGGGTAGTTTTACCATTAACCCCTCGATATGTACAACGCCAGGGCAAATGCGGAGTCTTTGCTTCACGCTGGAAGGCATCGAGGGGTGTGCTTCTGAGCAAGGGAAAGGGCCCTCCAGGTTTGTGCGTGTCGGATGTAGTGGGGAAGGTGTTAGAAAAGCCGCTAAAACCCGGACTACAGCAAGCCATTCGGGTCGCAGGAGACCTGTCAAATCGACAGCACGATTTCAGGGCAGGACGCTCCTTCATCAGTACAATCTCTCAGGTCGTGTAAGGAAGGCGTCAGCCGGGCTGTGTTGGTGAGTTACCAGTCTCGTTAGTGACCCCGGACGTGAAGAACGCGATTCATTCTGCGCGTTGTTGCGATATGCTGGAGCCGATGAAGAGTACCTTTGCAGTCCCAGCATATCTCTTGGCGATTACCTGAAGGACTGCCGGCTCGTGTAGAAAACAGAACAGAGTCAGAAAGTTAAGACCTTACATCGGGGCGGCGCAGGTGCTAATCGTGGGACCCGACCTGTGGAACGTTAAGTATGACAGATTGTATCGCTTGGAGATGCCGGCGAATGTGTTTCTAGTCGGATACGCTGATGATGTGGCGGCTGTCATCATTGCCCGTGACGTCGAAACCGGTCCAGCTCTTACTAAGCCAGGTGATGCATCGAGTCAGTGGATGAATAAAGGCCCACAGCATGCTGATCAGGAAAGAAATACCGACGGTTATTGCGATGAGAGCGAGGGATGTAGTGGTCCAGACCAAGAGATCGGCCAAATATCTGGGGGGTGACGCTAGATAGTGACCTACTGGCACCACATCCGTAAGGCGTGTGACTGGTCAGCGGAAGTGACCGTTTCTCTCAGCAGGTTGATGGCTAATGTCGGGGGTCCGAGCTCTGGGAAACGATGGGTCCTGATGCTAGCGGGATAGTCATCTTACCTTATGGCGCTGAAGTGTGGGCTGACGCGACAAAGGTCCGAAAATACCGAATGCGCATGGCCTTTGTTCAGCAGCGGGGAACACTGTATACAGCGTTTGAGCTGACTCTGCTAGTGGTTGCTGGCGTGGTCCCTAGTGCCCTGCTCGCTCAGGAGCGTAAGTCTATTTACGCATTCAGTAGAGTGAAGCATAGGCAATCGTCTAGGCACGTGCACTTACTATGACTGTGTGGCAGCATCGGTAGGAATTGTCACGACCGGACGTTGGACGGCCATGTTGATAGCCAATTTGGGTCATGGATAGAGCATAACCACGGAGAGGTGAACTTTTACTTCACTCAGTTCCTGACAGGTCATGAGCATAATTTTACCGGATGAGCAAAGCAATTTCCACTCAATGCCGTCTTTACGGAGCGGAGAAAGATGATATTATCCATACGTTTTTTTCAACTGCGCGAATTTCACGGAAAATCGGCTGCTTCTCAGTGCAGCGTTAAAAGGACTCACTCCTGACAATATTGTCGGCGTAATGCTGAAGGACGAGGACAGCTGGGAAGCCGTCGCGGCGCATGCTGAGTCCGTCCTGCGCCGCAAAACAGATGACGAATATCTTACATAAGACGACAGCCCCAGTGTAACATGGCACAGTTGAATGGGTAGCCTTTAGGAAGGCTTAGTGTCAGCACGCCTCGGTCTGAAGTAATAGGAAAGCGGTCGCAGACTGACGGCTTCGTGGGCAATGAACGTGGGTTTTTAGTGCGGTAAAAATCTCACTTTGCCAGGCAATCAGCCATCCTGCTGCCACATGCCTTTTGAATGTTTTCACACCTTCTAAAATACTACTACTGCTACTACTGCTAATAATAATAATAATAATAATGTATGAATTTGATGGCAATAATAGATAAACAAAAATTTTTAATTTGTCAACAAAGTTCTGATTATGTTAGACAATGTTGTAATAAATACCCATTATCAGACAAATAAAGTGAATGCTTCGTTTACAGAAGTTCTTTCTGCATAAAATAAATATATAAATATACTTCTCATCCATTTTAAACAAAAAGTACAATTTTAAATATGTTTAAAATTCCAATTTGATTTCAGTTTTGTTTTTCTGAACGTTACAATCCATCGAAACGCCCATAGTTCGTATAGAAAAATGATAGGCCTACACAGATATGTAGTAAGACAGAACTAATAAAAAAAAATGAGGAAGAAGATACGAATTTATAAACATTATGACAAATGAAATTATCCAAGTCAACGACATTCTAAATAATATGTGAAATAAATTCAAGCTTTATAATTAAACATTTCAAAAAATGATGGCTTAATGCAAAATACTTGAACGGCTATATAACTTTAACGAATATTTATTATTATATGTTTATTAAGTGCTGACTTATGTTGCTTGTAGTATATTTATTTTCTTTACATTTATATACAGCTACATCCTGAATACAGAACGGCCAGTTACAGTGAGCGGTTAGTGATTCACACGAACTGAGACATCACTGGCAAGCAGTGATAAATTGTAGGCGAACGCTGTAAACAAAACGCTGTAATGAGTCGGTTGGTTTTCTGTTTTCATGTTTCCTTACAACAAGGAATTCCGAGATAACGGAATGTAAACAACATGAATATGTTACATTTGTTGATGCTTTCCTTAATGTCAGTGAGAGAGGACATGTTTGCAGATTACTTATTGCAGTTACTTACAAACAATATCCGTGATATTTAGCTACACTTCAAGGAAAGTATAATAATAATATTAGTCTAACTGAAACAGAGGTTCACAGTTCAGTAACACAGATAGACCTGTGTTACTGATGAAAATACGTATTACAGTTGTAGCTAATTTATGTTTCGACAGATAAATCTGTACATCTCCCGTACTTCCTTTATCTGTGCAATGAATTCAAACTCTTATAAATTCATTTTGATCGTTTGTGTTTCAAGGAAAGAAGTAACTTTGCAACACTTTTGTAAGCTCCTACTGTCAGCTGATTTTTATAAGCTTCGGATGCGACGCCGTAACGATGGAAGAAAGAAGCTCGTCGATTTCTTAGAAGCGAAAGACACAAATGTTGTTAATTCGCTTATTATTATACTTATTATAATAATGCCACATGGAGAATGCCAGATAGAAACCAAATTGGAAACATACTTATCAGGAGGAGAGACAACGTTTTTTCAAAATTTTGTTTCTGGAATTTAAGTTTAAATTTTTGTAGATTGTCCAGTCATAACCTGATCGCATTTGTCAGAGATTACAACTTTTGCAGGTATATTAAGAGTGCATATTTATCATGCAAATTCTTATGAATCAGCTAATCAATTACAAGTGTAACGCAAAACAGCCCGCTGAGACATTTATTTTGTTATTTAAAGTAACAAAAACAATAAGCAACTCGTGGTCTACGTCTGCCGTGCCAAAGGGATGCACGGAAGTTAGACACTCAACAGATTTTATTGACTTGTAAAATTCTAGTTTCATCAAGTGTGAACAGAGCTTAAACAGATTATGCGGCATATATGATTTATAAATCACTTGTGCACAACGTAAAATAAATAAAATTCAACAAAATGGGCCATGGTGCACTTGAAGCCCACGTACACCATGCTTACGTTGTACGTGGCCATCGGCCGTGTGTACGTTGTTGTATACAATAAGTTATTAATTGAATGTGTTAACTATCATTAAAAGGGACGTGTATCGTCTGCGGTTTAACTAAGCTGTTTTATTTCCTGCTTTAGTCAGGCTTCTAAAGAAAATATGTTACTTTTTCCAGATCATCATCATCATCATCATCATCTTCACGGATTAAACCAAAGATGTTTTGTTCCGGTCTCAAATAGGCTAAGATTAGAGCTGGTCACTCCAGCGCTTCCTCGGACATCCCACACCTCTTCGTCCCCTCGGCTTATAGTTCCAGAGTTGTTTGGGGATGCGGCAGTCATCCATTCGGCAAAGATTTTCCCACCAATTCAGCCGATACTGGGCGATCCTGTCGAGTAATATTCAGTTCCTGCCGTATACCTGTGATTCTTCTATGATCATGGAGAGTATACCCTGCCACGTGCCTGAGAAATCTCATTTCAACCGCTTGGATGCGACTGGCTTGGCCTTTCGTTAAAGTCCAATTCTCAGACCCATAAATAAGTATGGGAAGAGCCATCACCTTGTAGAATATTAGTCGTGTTTCTTTACTTGCTGACTTAAGGGTTCGCCTGATGGTCCCCCACATAAGGTTGAACTTATGCAACTTATTCACAACGTCGTTACATGCATTATAAGACACACTGTAGCACAGGTATTCAAAATTGCTAACTTGTTCCAGGACAGTACCATCTATAACAATTTTTGCCCGTACGGGATCAGTTCCACGAAAAGCCATCACCTTGGTCTTACGTGTGGATATCTGCAATCCAGAGTATTTGCAGATTCGATTCAACAAATGTATCCCCATCTGCAATCTGTTTTCAGAGTCCGACAGAATACCCTGATCGTCCGCAAACAACGAAGTGTCAATTGTAGAGAGACCAATCATAAAATGTTCTGGAAGACACATCTGCCAGTTTTGTATGATTTTCCAGATGGTTACTTAAATATTAACCGTAAACTGACATTGTTCGTTTGTTTTTGACAACTTACTTCTATGTGAGCAAAATTGGTATGCAGTGGTACCGAGCACGGAAAGAGGTGAGTTGAGAAAGACACATGTTTTGTTGCCTAGTAATTCCAACTGAAACCGAAGGACAGGACCGAAGGAGTTTACCATAACTGTAGGTTTTTACTACAGATCTTGTTTACTGCTCCAGGACGGGCATACCATATATGGTGATACACTCTGATATCACTGAACTTTAATACGTCCCGCGTTCTGGAGCACCATATGTAAACAGGTGTTTTGGGTGAATAACAATTATGTGACTCAGACACTGTTAACTTTTGTGAACAATACAAATTTTTATATATTTTCAATGTCATTTAATTTCTGAATAAAGTTAGCGTTTCTATACAACATATTAAATACACAATGCTGTTATATTATCTCTAACATCTATGCACATCTACAAATCAATAAAGGTTAATTAATGACTTTATAAATTTCAATATATCCTACTCTATGGATTCATATTTCTCAATTTGCGTTACTTAGAGCAATTAAATAAATGTATATTCAACTCAGTGGCGAGTTCTTTTTGAGTGGCAAGACAGTGGCAACCTAATCTAATGGTACATGAATAATAATAATTTACTTGGTGTTCGTATCCGATTTGCGGTGACTAACTGCGTAGTTCCTCATTCTGCGACGAGGTCCAGGCTGAAGATAAGACGATTAATCTACTCCGCGTCATTGAATTGTGATACGCCAATTCAATTTCACTTGACACTCCGTCACGACACTATTTGTTCCACATTTTATTCGGATACTCGCATGAACGAAAATGACTAATAGGGGTCATTTGAATATCACTTCATTGTCTAAAACACTTTCGCGTGCAGGTTCTCTGTCACTCTCGGTGTACGTGTGCAATAGTTTATGCCGCGTTCAACTAGAGCGATTGTACCATTTATAATGTATTCACTATGCAAATATAAATGGTTTTATTTGCATTTCAGTGAGTTAAATCGTGGCACAATCTCACTATATTGTCCCATGTCACTTACGTCACGGTAATGTGATATATTGTCAATACTTTATCACATTCATTCGATTCATAAAACGGGATATTTATGATCACAAAGTCTGATCGTACTTAACTCGACATTGTCTTAGTATTTAGTCACGGGTTAGTTCTACAGTTTTACATAGTTTCTGACACACTCCCGAACGATCTATCTGCATGTATCAATACACTTTACTACAGTCCATCTGAAAGACTCTGGCTGATTTGTACCGAAATAAAATTGACTGACAAAATTTAGAATACGACCGAACTGAGACTGAACTCAAATTGACTGTTTGAAAATTGAAAATCGACTGACCTCTCCTCCTCTCCGAACACCTAATTTTATTTCTTCAGCAACACGACTCCCTCCACGGATAGCATACCCTTACTACTATCACTGTCATGATTGGCTTCTCGCTTCCGATTCTGCGAAGACTCCTCCTAGATACTCTGGCTGGGGCCTCTAGTCTACTTCCCATTAGCTCTTCACCCTCGTCTCCATGTTGACGTCTTCTTAACACCCGCCTTGGCCGAATTCCTTGCTCCTGATAGGTCAGTCTAGACCCCTCTCTAAAAGTCTGGCTGTCCACACCACCTCCACGTATGACGACGGACCTAATTACACGGTTGTCTGTTACGCGATTGTCTTACGTTCCCTACTGTCCTTTCCAAGCGATTTCCTTTCCGCACATGTGTGTACCATAACACGGGTGAGTCGAATCGCCGTATTGTCCTCGACTTCCCTTGTTACGTTCACACGCTGATGGTGGTCATCTTCTAGGAACTAACATCTGCTCTGCAGCCGTCTAAGATGCTCCGTATGTCGTGCCAGTAAGCAAGTTGCCCGCTGTACGGCTATGCATGTTCTTTTGTTCTTAATTGCATCCGCTCTTAGACTGCTTTTGTGGAAAATGTTATGTCCATGTGCAGCCGCTAACTCACACGTGTATGTCGAAAATGTTGGCGTTCCCTTAGTACACGCTTTGTCGGTAATTGTGACGAAAAGACAGTCTTTTGTTTCTTTGTTATTGTAGCCTTTTGCGCTTATGTCGTTCATTCACGTCCAACATCTGCTGTGTGCCGAGGCATTGTCTTTCTTAAGTCATTGTCTAACGGCGGCCGTTTGGCTATAACATGCATCAGTCTTGACAGTTGACGCCCGCTACAGTGCCGTTTACTCAAAAAAAAATTCTCTACTGTAATTGCTTCACAAAACCCAGAGGACAATCTGTTAACGCATATGGTTTAAAATAGTATAACACAATTGACCTTGACACAAGCTATATGATGAGAAACATTGAGCGAGAAATACTCAGAGCAAAGGAAACTCGGCACAAATTAGTTTCCTTAGTGCATAAATTAGTTAGTTGTGCATAAATTATACACAAATTAGTTAATTAAGGCATTTTGAGATCATGGAAAACTTTAACACAAGTTCCAAACGACAAACGTTGTTAAATCTGGCGCGCGCGCGCGCGTGTGTGTGTGTGGCGAACTCATATCCAAGTATTTTTTTTTTCAATCTGACGTTTTGTGCAACTCGGCATTGGAAGGGTAAAAGTACAAGCTGACGACGTTCTAGACGCTTCTGGAAGGAACAGCGTACTCTAGCGAGTGTGTCTGACACGATGCGGCTAACATTGAACGCGTTCCAACTGCCCTACTTATGGCTATAACAATAACAGTGTCACTGAGACGGCAACAGACTTTTATTATTAAAGGGTTAATTAGCACTTGGTATTGTTTGTTGCTCATTAGATGGACAGTAAGCGGCTAGGTCAGCGTTCCATAATCATCGTTAACGTCGTCGTCAACGTTGGGTTTCTAGTTTCTATACAGAATAATGTCACAAGCTATGAACGTATTAATCTCTATAAAAAAAACTGTCTGAAACTAATGCCAACGTTCAGTTAAAAATTCTTACGCGACGCCAAGGTGAACTTTGCAAGTCAACTCAGTACGAACAGTCGTAAGTTTATAAATTGACAAAACTTTTCAGTTCTACGCTGGCTGGAAAAGTTAGGCTTCCAAGAAAGAACAAATCAAAAATACTGGCGTTAAATTCAATAAAGTGATATCGATTGACTTTTTCCCCTGCCAGCTACCGTTTCTAATGAGATTGGAGACCAAATTGCTCTCTTTTCTGCAGCTTACACAAACTGAGGAACTTCTGCCTGCATTCTATTAAAGGTTATTTTGCTTCAGTAATTATAATAATTATTTTTGACTACTTTAAACTGTAAACCTCTGTTTACACTGCTTATTTGAAAACTTTGCTGTTGAGTGAATGTAAGCGAAAGGCGTTTGTTACATCGAACTGAGAAACACGCGAACCATTTGTTTGACCTAACCCTTCAACAATAGAGACCTGTTGGAAATGGTACCTCAAAAGTTAGTTGGTAGAGATAAGCCTACATTAATTAAACAATTAAAATAACATGGGGTGTAATAGCAGTGTAACAGAGAAGGCAATTGTAATTAGAGAAAGAATTATTAATTATAATGCTTCGAACATAACTGAGTAAATTATATAGTAACATATAATTATCAAATTAATCATGAATTAAAAAGGAGTAGATAGTATCACATCACAATACTTATGCATTAAGCATTTAATTACAATGTATGTCAAAAAATAGAAGTCATAGCACGTAACACAGCAGTTTTGCATAGACACATTAAACTACAGGTCTACCTACAAGCTACTAGAGGCTAAAATATGCTAACATGCTACTTTGTAAGTTACGCGTTGATAAAATTTAATCGGCCAATCTCACCATTTTGCAATTCAGGATGACCTCTTCCGTATTCGATTTTTGTCTTGTTTAAATGAAACTCCATTTGATACACTGTTGTGACGAATGTACGCGCAGGTAACCGTTCGAACTCTTGTCTAGTTTTTCACAAACAATAAAACGTTGGAGTGTGAAAAATCATATGATGCATTAAACCTGGAATTAAAGCTCCCATAGGTTCTCCAAGCAGCTGCCCAGTCAAACGGAAAAGAAGCGCGCTCATCTCCACCTAAATTGTTGTCTCTGAGATAGAGTGCAAATTTTATCAGGTGGCTGGATGCTCATAAGGTCACAAAATATCTCATCAGTTTCTTCGGGATTTGAATAAGCCTAATAAATTTGAATTCGACTTTTCATCTTCATATTTTGTATATAAATCTTCCTCCATCTTGTAAAATAACTAAGTTTAAAAAGATTTTATTGACAGTTGAGTTTTAAAAAATCTGAATTGTATCATCCTTAGTAGACACCTAAAAATGAGACATTTCTGATCTCCCGGAGGCCCAGCGCAAGTTTTACGGATTTTGTACGTACAGTAGTAAACGTGACGAGGATCTCAGAAGCAAGAGGCCGGCTGATAACCGGAAAAGTCCAAAGTGAGTAAGCCTACCTATTGATTAGTTCTAATACTTCTAGACAACTTGCTCACGAATTAACGTCAAAACGGTAGGTCACTCATTTGTCACATTTGACAGTACCGGTAAGGTGACGAAGAATACACTTTCAAATTTATGAGATTGTTGTTTGCTCAAGGCCCGCGTCATATGCTGCCACATAGATGGTAAGTTTTTCAATTCGTGTGTGAGCATTCAATAAACCAACCGTGGCTCTACAACCCTTGCTGGGCCTTGGCCTGCTCCAAGAGTCGATTCTGTTACTCCCTGTTTCATGTTTCAGTTTCCAGTTTTGTATGTTCAGCTTTCCCAGGTCCTCCTCTATCTGGTCTTTGAATCTACTTCGAGGTCTTCCCTTTTTTCTACTATCCACTGGTTTCTGGTAGAAAATATGTTTCGTAGGCTGTCCTTCCTCCATTCTCTCTATGTGTCCAACCCACCTTAGCCTGTGTATTTTGATTAGCCTGACAATGCCCGGCTCTTTGTAAAGATGGTATAGTTCATAATTATAGCGCCTGCTCCACATTCCATTTTCTTGTACTCCTCTAAATATTGTTCTTAGAATCCGTCTTTCACACCAACCTAGAAGTCTCTCGCTATTTTTTGTCACTGTCGAGGTTTCTGAAGCATATGTCAGCACTGGCCTGATAAGTGTTTTGTAGATTTTGCATTTCGTGCTTCTTGAGATGAAGCTAGATGTCAGTGTGTGAGCATTAGCGAGCCTTATTCCAACCTTTCTCGCGGTCTAAACCATGTTTTTAATTCGCGTGCGTCTTTTTTCTGTGCAACACACGTCTTACAGAGACATACTGTATTCGTAGTGGTGTAGTAGAAGACGCAACCAACAGGAGTTGCGAGCAGTCCAGTCTAATACGTAGGCCTAGTTACAACTATGAGGCTAGTTACTCGTTATTTACAGTCAGTAATGAAGTATTCTTATATTATTACTATTGTACTGTAACGACGGGCTACTCGATCGTCGTAGGTGCAGTGGAAACAAAATCAAGACACCAATTAAATCACTAATCACCAGCTTTAATTTTCACAGTTAAACAGTTCATAATTAACAACACAGTCTCTTACAACAAATCGAATAAAAATTGTTCACACGCAATAAAATTTCCACTAAAATTAAACACAATTGTATTACAATTATCCCGCCTACATTATTAAACACTTCACTAATGACCACTTGAAAGCACACAGTAACATCGCTTGTAATCGCCCGACAATAACTGAACTGGGCGTCCCTGAGTAATTGTATTTATAGTCCGCCGGAAATATAGACGATTCCACATACTACGTATTACCTCTAAACTACGACGTAATTGATTGCGGCCTTGACACAGTCAGCGCGGCTGGCGGCTTCCAGAAAACTCTAGCGAATGCGTTGACAGTCACGTATGCCACACACATTTGAGCGAGATTCTTCTGGAACATTCGACAAACACGTAGACTGTTCTGTAATGTAACAATACGTTATTTTACCTCAGTAATTTATACTAATTATTTTTGGCTACTTTATGATAAAGTACCTACGGTAAACTTCAACAATTAGCGTAAGGAACATAGTCGCAAGAATGTTCATATGTAATATAATATATGTAATGTAATATTACAAAAAGCTTAATTACAACTGTCGTGATAATAACTCTGCTGACAACGTCTCCACCCTACCAATCGTGATCATATGTTCATTTTCCTTTATGAAAAATTTCTTTATAATTAAAATATTACTTTTTCACTGTAAGCAGATTACAACAGTTTAGGTGAAGATGAAATTGAAGTGGTAAAAAATACGAAAAATTTCCGTCTACATGCCAGTTCGTGTACCGAAGTCCCACATTGTAAACAGGCCGCATAGAAAGTCCAGAAAGAAGGAACACAACAACAATACAACTGGAGAGTTACTGAAGAACGTAATTCAAAGGTATTAGAGTGTTTGTTTCTCAAATTTGTTGTAGAAATTATAAGAAAAACGTGTTTCTGAAGTGCATAGAAACATCGTAATCGACAGATTACGTCTAGAGAATATCACAGAACGAATAACAGAACAAACATCACAGAACATCATCATTTGTACTGTCAAAGGCGCGCACCATCCTAACCTCTAAACTGTCCTTAACCGTTTGGTAATTGAGGGAAATAACAAGTAGATTTGAGATACAAGCACACCAATACCTTTGAATTAATTACTTAATTGACTCTCCAATTGTGCCATTCTTGTGTTCCTTAAACGATTGCTTTAGATCAGTACTCTTTGTTGTCCTATTAAAAGTAAATGATTTAAAAATAATAATAAACATTATTATTATTGTTGTTGTTGTTGTTGTTGTTGTTGTTACAGTGTAAATGATCACGACTGCATGATGTGATCAACGGGAGCTGTGATGTTCACTAAGTCGGGCTATTTATAATTAACAATTGTAACACACCGTTAGACTTTTCAGTTAGCCCGTCGCTTACGTTCTTACAAAGTACTTTAATGTTATTTTATATAACAGAAAAATGTAAACGATGAAGCACGGAGAATATCCATTTAGAGAAGAAACTCGCATTTTCGTGTACCAAAACTGTATGTAGAAGCCCTGGGAGCAACGGTTTTGGTTTACGTAAGAATCAGATGGAAAACAGAGTAGACCAACATAGTTGAGAGCTGAATGGATGTCGAGACCATACACCTCCGACCTCAGACGACGATGAAATCTGTGCTGCACAGACGACACAGTCTGTGTTATTGACAAAAATTCATAGAATTAGGCCTACCTTACCTCTCTACTTCTTTATGCGGTCTCACTGCCTAAGCTTTCCGCATATCACATGACGTATTACTGCCACTATATCACACTCATATCAACCGGAAGATACTTTCATATCATTAATAAGCTCTGAAAGATATGGAATTCTTCAGTTGTTACTGACAGACACGGGCTTGTCAATACTTCTAGCTCCAGTTCGTCGATGTAATCCTGTAAAGAAATCCACTGAGGTTCGCAGCTTTCTGGCGATGCGTTACCGTATCGCGCATTCAGATGAACATCGCCCTTAATACGCGGCAGTAAAAGTTTTCTATAAAAAGAATGAAATTTAATATAATTTTGTTCAACGCATTCTGGCTACAAGGTTGTAAATAGTTTGGTCTCTTCCTTCATAGGCAAGGTTTGGTCTTTGCGGCATCTCACCCTGTTGAGTGTCATGCAATCTGAATCAGGTAAGCGTTATGCTATATAAGTGACGTAAACTGTGATTGGGCAAATGAACTCTTCATAACCAATTAGGAGTGATTAACGGGAAACCTGTTAACTGCAAAACGAAGCTGATATTCAGAACGGTGCCACTGCGTAACTTTCCCGCATATTCTATTTAAGTAAAGAACATACATCAATTTTGATTGTAATTTAGGTCTACAAAGATTGAATCTGCGGCTAACTGTACAGCGATTCTGCATATTCATGAATATGCTGAATAATTTCACACTAATTCAGCACTCTTACATCAGCAAGTTAGCGAACCATTCTGTTCCTTCCTTCACGCCTATGCGTATATATACTCATCGGTTTTCCACAATCTGTCAGGTGAAGCTACACACAATTATTCATAGATAGTGTCGACTGCTCGTCAGTGGACAATAAGTTATAAGTTACGATCAAAACTGTCATGTAGATATTTCACTTGTAGGCTCCCATAGATTTCTTCATTAAATCAACATATTTCAATTACAAAGCAGGCTATAAACAAAGGTTATGACTAAGACTAAGACTAACAATGTAGTCTTTCTCCTATACTTTTTAAGATATACCTAGGGACTCGGTATGTATTTATTACAGACTATGATTAGACAATAAAATAAAAATTTTAAGCAGCTGTTCTCACAATAAGGGAATACAATAATTAGAAAAGAGTAACTGAAAGATCTTATAGGCCTACTGGATAACAGAAGAAGGGATGATTTGGTGCAAATATTTGGAAATAACCCTTGACTAATGATTAAAAGTATTAAAAAATAAAATAACCTGTAAATAAAGGCACCTGTACGTTGATTTTGATTTTATGTGATAGAGCAGTTATATAAAGCCTAAAAAAAAAACATTGTCAAATTACATATGGCGTTTAACATAGGAAATGACTGAAAACATCTGCCGAAATAAGCTTATGACCGAAATGAATTATGTGTGGCGAAGTAGGAAAGCGTTTAAATTCGAAAAGATAGAAATGAAACAACAAGAGAAAACATTAACATGGGCATGAAAGTAGTTGAAGAGATCAAAAGAAAACAAAGTTAACATTGGACATTCTTCTTCTTCAGCGGCGCAACAACCCGTTACTGAGTCAAGGCCTCCTTTAACAGCCTCCGCCATTTGTCCCGGTCCATTGCAGCTGCTCTTTCAAGATAAAAACTGGCTGGCGAAAGGAACTGACAGGTTTCTGCGCATAAAAGTTTTACAGATGGGCTATGTGAATTCTCCGATCCAACCCCCAACCTGGAGAACCAGGATTTGATTTCGGGTGCTCTTCCCCTAGAGAGTTGCTTTCACCTCAGCTGACGAGCTCTATCTGCCCGGTCGCAGTAGGCTAACTGGCTCAGCCCATGTGTGCAGCCGTTGGGCTACTATAGCCTCCTCCGCCTCCACACTAGATCCACACCCTGCTGCCGATGTGCACCATCCTGCCCGGCCAGGATCCAGGATACCCCCAGGCTGTCCTGACAGAAACCCCAACTCTCGTTTGCTTACCGATCCACTCCTCCGCCGAAGGGATTGTTTACCACAACCTTGGAGTGGATTGCTCGGCGTAATAGGTCCCACCGACGTGTAGGTGAGAGTGGAGTTGGGGTTGAGAGGTTGCTGTATTTCTATTCTATGAAAGCATAAGTTCGCATCACACCCCCTTTGGACCCTTAACATTGGACATTAACATTGGACAATTAACACCACGATGAGGGTGAATAACATGAAAAGGCCGAGAAGGATTTTGGAATGGATAGGTACCGAAAGAAGAAAAAGATAATTTTTTTATGGATGGTTGGTTATAAAAATTTGTCAAAAACACTGAGGAGAGATCACAGACAGCGTGCGCGTTTCTACCCGCTAAAACCACAGATCCTTATCTTCTTATCTATTTACCACTCGGCGCTACAGCCGTCGATGATCCTTGGCTTTCTTTACAACCCACCTTTATGCACTCCAATTCTTAATCTTCTCTCTCTCTCTCTCTCTCTCTCTCTCCAACCCCTCAGGTCTGTTGTTTTTTAATTCTCCAATACACATTCTATCCATCGTAATCTCAGTCCTGTCCTCTTCCTAGATGAAAAAAGTTGGCTTTCGTAATCTCATTAGGCATATAAGTAGCCTACTAACTCTTCGTTCCACATGGCCCAGCCATTTGTGATCTTTGAGCTTTTGCATGTCTTACTATATCGTAAGTCGTAATTAATCTATTCAGCTCTCAATTATAACTTATCCAATTATCATTCTCATCTACTAGTTCTTAGACATTCTGGAAAATTTTCATTCAAACATCCTTATTACAATTACTTTACTTTTATAGTGGTTGTTATTTACTGTCCCGTGTTTTGGGACGCCAAATATAACTTTAACTGTGTTTGCCCCTTGTGTGGGCGTCTAATAAATAAAAATACACTTTTATGCCCGGTATATTAATGAATGATTAATTAATTAATTGAGTTAATTAATTAAGATATAGTACTCTATGCTGATTGTTTGTGTATAAATGTGACATACAATATTATTGCCACTCGTTAGGTACCGGTACTCCAAATATAAAATAAACTGCCCCACCTTTCATGTGGTGCCAATTTTAACAATTTTACTGTGTGTGTTACCTCAATTACTTATATGGTGTTAATTGATTATGTATGATTTGAATGACGGTGTCTTAATTTCTTTGATGCTATATACTGACTTAATCTTTCATAATTAATAGCATTGGTATTCTATCTTAGGTGCTTTCGAATAAGTAACAACGTACACCAAACTTTACGATATTAACTTAGTTTATTTATACCTGTTACCAATGACATCACTTTCATGATATCTAAAAAGAAACACAACATTCATCTTGCAATATGAAATAGCACATTATAATATCATTTATTATTTACTTCAAATTTACTCACTCTCTTATAATCTCTTTCTCAAAGTTACTTACATTTATTATTTACTTCAAAATTTACTCACTCTCTTATAATCTCTTTCTCGGAGTTACTTATTTAAACATCAATAATCATAATTATAACTTTTTATGCTACACTAAAGTATTCTTAACAAATGGATTCATGATTGCATGGATATAGCTAAAATTATCTTTTAAAAGTTGTTCATGCCAATTTAACATGAATAGATACTAGATATGATTTTCTTGAAATATCATTAGTGAGTTCTTTTAGAGAGACAGACAGTGTTTTAATTAACATTAGTAATGCATAAATTTTGTTACTGTTGGTAAGTTACTCCATTAATTCTGCGGAGCTCATCTGCGATGCTCTTCCTGTCTCTCTCCAGGCTCGCTGATGTCCGTGTTGATGACACTATCATCTCGTGGAAGACACTTTTACACATCACCTATTATCTCTCACTCCGACATATATATAGCTCTTTTGTTAATTCTCGTTATTGGAATATCTGATTTCAACACATATTATTTGATAACGCCACTTTAACTCTGAATTGTTTATATTTAAGTATCATTTACATCTTCTTAGTACGTTAACAATTTATTAATTTATACAATTGTTGGATGCTCTATTTAGTTCGCACAGTTCCTTCGCGGACTAAGTTTATTACCACGCCATTCGATTATGCTTAATGGGAGTTAGCAGTTATATTCGTCTTTCACACAATCAGTGGCGCAACCAGCGGGGTTTGGGGTTAGAACCCCCCCCCCCGCGAAAATCTGGAAAAAATTTTGTAATCAACGTATGTACAAACAGTAAGAACATAATAAATAAAGTATCTTCTTTATATGTTAATTACTATGTTCTTACAAAGTAACTTTTTACTATTACTAAATGATAAAATAAAATTCAGCATTGGTCAGTTTACCAGACGTGAATAAATTGTTCTTTTGCCAACGGCCCATGATATGTAATTGTGTTCGTATTTGTCAAAAAACACCAGTTTTCATCAAAAGCGTAGCGTTTAGTTTATTGCGCTATTTTCCGGTTTTGGAGAATGAACTAGATTAATCTGGGTGGCCTGTCAATTTCAGTGCAAAGGAAAGTCATGCATAGTTAGAGTCGAAAAATAATGTATAACGTGTACAAGTTTATTTAATCGGAAGATAAGGGAATATCAGAAAGAAAGTCACAGGAAAGTTTAGCTCAGGCGTGCGGTGAGTCTCTAAGTAGTGTTTTTAGAATTATTAAGAAGCATCCGCGTATACGGCTGACATAAAATATTTCAGTACTTCCCATAAAAAATGCTCAACAAAGGAAATAAAAACTGATTTAGACGATTTTGGCAAGTGTACTATTCGATTAATTATTTACGAATATCAATTCATAGAACGGGAAACACCAACATTCAAAGTAATTTAAACAATTTTTAAGAGATAAATTAATTATAATGGTAGTGCATCTAGTCTGAGCCACATTATTCGTCAAATGAGATTTCGATGAAAACGTGCCAAAAGCAATAGGAAACTTTTAATAAAATAACTCATTAGAAAGTTAAGAGAAAATATATAAGAAAATTACGGCAATTCAGAGAAGAATGACGGCCTATAGTTTACACAGACGAAACTGAATTCAACGTCAGTTAAAAAAACGTGGGTAGACGCCGTTCTTCTCTGAATTACCGTAATTTTCTTATATATTTTCTCTTAACTTTCTATTGTGTTATTCTATTAAAAGTTTCCTATTGCTTTTGGCACGTTTTCATCGACAAATGTGGCTGAAAATTTCAACGAATAAATAAATCCACCTGCAACATCATTAACAAAAAGACAAACACGATTAACTGGTTAGTGAATAATGTGATTTCCTTAGTCCATTTATCTTAACCTGAGTTCTATTCACTAATTAAACAAAGTAAACCAACATACAGAACTCTTATAATAACCACTGTTTTGGCAAACCATTGACATTAAATTTTACGACTTCCACTCTATCATCTTGACTTCCTGATCTTAATCCTAGAACTGATTTAGGCAATCGTGAAGAAGCGTGCTAAAAAAACGTGCATTTTCCATTGACAGTGTTAGAAACTTAGCAAAAAAGGAATTTGAGTGTATTTGTTTAATAGATTGCACATCAAGATGTGACCATGTCATGAAAATTGAAAAGATCATGTGAGATCAGACCAAAGAGTGTATAATGTAACAGTTTGTTTCAAAATGTATAAATAACGGGATAGCAGCAGTGAAGACGATTTGAGTTATAATAACAGCGAAGGAAACATTAGTGGGATGGAAGAACAGAGTAAATGTTTGTAATTGCTTGTAAGTAATTAAATGCTATATTACTTAAACAGTTTTGGTATGATTTTTTCATTAATATTTTCTCTCCTGTTCTTTATGGACAATTTACATCTGTTTTTTTTTTTTTTTAAACACACAGTCATTTCACATTCGAGCCTGTTATTAATGTTACTTATTCAAACAAATTAAGTTGCCAGGGTAATGTTGACTATATTCCTGGATTTTGTTGTCCATGACGTGTCCGTTGATTAACTAATTATAAATATATAACTACTGACTCGGAACACTATTTTTTTATTGGTAAAAATTAAAAATGTTAAACTTTCATTTTGTAGCTTGAACTAGTTTTCGTAAGCTTCGTCAGAGGCTCATTTTTACCGATATTACTACGTTTTTTCCTGAATCGTAACATGTACACAAAGTATTATGTACTCCAAAATATACAATGTTTGTTAATGTCTAGGCTCGACTAGAAGATCTGGACAAAGACAGCAATATACACAATATGCCAAATCACTGTTTACAAAATAATTGCAGTAAGCCTACTAAATGTTAAACATTTTCTAACTCGGTGAAATCTTTGTATGGTACCTCTGTTGTATCTATTGCTTGTTTCGTCTTACAAAACGTCCATATTTTATGTACTGTTTAGTAGTGTCGAAATAGAAATAGAAATCAAAACCTCCGTACGTAGACTCGTTATTCAGGGAGAAGGCTAATATTTTCAAAAGCCCTTTTTCTACTCACGTGTATAACATTCTTCCCGCCTTATCCCCACTACAAAGTCGCAACAGCTTTATGACTGATTATTTTAACTAGATTATTGTATTATTATTTCAATAAAGTCGGCGTCTACTGATTAAGTAATTTAAATTATTTAATAAGCATATCCAAATTAGTAAGCCTGTGCTTAATACGATTTTAACTCATAATTATTACAAACATTGTATGTATGATTCTTACACGTGCAGTAAGCCTTTGCAGGATTATAGGTGGAACGTACATGAGTGAAATTCTATGAAGCAAAGTTAATTTTTAACTGTTCTTGCGACATGGCTACGTATAAGTTGCGTATTTTTGTTTCTCCAGGAAAAAGCCCTCCTTGTAAAGAAAAGAATGAGGAAAACCAAAATTGTGCACCTTGTTTCTAAATTTTCAAACCCCCCCCCCGAAAAAAATCCTGGGTGCGCCACTGCACACAATTACCGTAATTAGTTCATATTTCCGGTTCTCTTTAACCATCTCGATTACAACATTATGTCTATCATTTACACTCCGTCGAAACTTCCGACCGTATTTACTTATTTGGTTAGTATATCAATTCTAGAATAAAAAACTAAGTCTATTTCAAGTAGTACTCCCACATGTCTGTTAATTACTAAGTTCCATTACCATCTCCCGACTCTCGACTGTTCGCACGTATATTTCCACTCCGACTCTTCTAAGGTTAAAACTTTTACTCCACCTCTGACTAAGACTTCCGCACTTAAGACAGTTCCGACCGTTAAGCCTCGATCGCGGTAAACACCTAAGTTTATATTCCCAATCCCACTATCTTCTCTACTCCAAACTCTTCTTCCCACCTTCTTCAATTCTATCGGTTCTCATCTATTTTCTGACGAAAACTCCTCCTTAACACCATGGCTTGTCTTCTGACATCGTTTTCATTCGTTCTTCCATCTCGTCTCCTTAGCAACCTCTTCTCGGAGAAACGCCCTCCTCAACTCTGGTTTCTGATAGGCTTCTTGATTTCCTACCCTCACAGCTCCTGGTTGGCTCCACCCATAGCCTGAGGCGGATGACCAAATTTAACGCCTGTCCATCACTTTTTTGTCTTTTCGTCCGGTCCTTTCAGACAAATTTCTCTTAATTGCTGCATGGCCTCGCAGCTGCCTTTTAGTTCAACATGTGTATCGCTGCTTACCCGTGACCAATCCTCGCATTGTCTCCCAGTTTCCTCTTTGCCATTCCCACGCCCGTGTGGTCGTTTCTTGGTATCCCTTACAACTGCTACATCTGCTCTCCAGGGTTTTTCTTAGCTGTGGCCCATTCTGGTAAAACTGTGCGTCCCGCAGTTTGTTAATTTCTCACCCGTATGGTCGCTATTTTGTCCGAGCCTTTCCTGTCCATTGTGGACAATGTAACGCCGCGTTTGGTGTTAAGCTCCACACACGTGGCTTATTATTTCTCGTGTCGCCTCGTTATGTCTTCCTCTCAGCTTTTCTTTGTCATTTATCTGTGATACATTACTCCCTTGTTTTTCTGATAGTCCAGCTCGCCACACGCAATTCTCTTAAGCGAACAGCTGCTATTACAGAGGTATTGTCTGTCTACTACCCTGCCTTCCCGTTGCTTGAACTACATATGGTACGGCGCCTGCGGATGTCATTGTTAAGTTGACAGCAGACCCTTGTTACTGTGTTCACTTACTTACAAAAAATTGTCGTTACATCCTTAACATGTATTCGTCATTTTTTGTTACTATTTACGTTTCACGGCCATAGATGACGAAATTAGGGGCGTCTTAGGTTCTATAAATTTTGAATTTTTGAAGTTAAAGATAATATTTTGCTTCTTAGCATTTTCATGTTTGCAATGTAAGCCATACATCCTGGCTGTATTTTTCCTAATGCATTCCTTATTCTACCCTCATTATCAATAAATTTCCTAAATATTTATAACTATTTAGTTATTAAAATATTTAATTTCCTACTTTTAGACCCTGCCGTTTTCTTTCTCTTTTTGATATTGTCACGACCGTATAGTATAGTTTTCCATAAATACTTAACCCAATCTCCTCAGCCTTTCTTTCCAGCTCTGTATAAACTCACCCTTATCTTCTTAACGTTGAAAACGCAATTCGAAACCGCTCTTATATTCCTTTAGGAGGCACCATTTCTTGCTCAGGGTCACCAAGTTATCCTTGTCTCTTACCTTTATGAAAAGTGAGGTTTACAAGAAGGCACGTGTTACAATAAACAGAACTAAGACTGGTGGACGGAGAAGGGGAGGAGATCTAGAAAATGTTTACATTTGTAATGTATATAATAGATAAGTGTGTGTAAGGGGGGTGTAGAATGAACTAGAATATGAAAATAAATTTAATATGGTGATCAATACTTTATTTCTTTTTTAATTCCTAAGGAATGGGTTGATTTCTATCAGGTAAACCTCGACTCGGATTGCCTCCATCGTTATATTTTATACTTGGCGTTTCGATCCCTAGAATCTGGGATCATACTCACAAGGTAAAAAACATAAAACAACTTAATAAAAAATATAATATAAATTACTGGCAAAATATAAATAATTACTATCAAAATCTTACCTGACCAATGTTAAGTCTTAGAAACATTAGGAACAACATATAAGAATAGACTCACTTTATTTTATTTTATTTTACACTATTTTGTAGTTTATTCCTACAGACATATTTTGTAGTTTATGCCTGTTCTTAGATGTTGTTCCTAATGTTAGTAAAACTTACATTGTTATGATAATATTTTAATCGTAATTATTTATGTTTTGCCAACAATTTATATTAAATTTATTTTCTTAGGTTGTTTTATGTTTTTTAGCTTCTGAGGACGATCCCAGATTCAAAAGATTGAATCGTCAAGTGAAAAATATAATGATGGAGGCAAAGGATTTACCTGACAATTCTTTATTGTTTGCTCACATTTATCTGTTTATCTATAAAAGTAATTTAGTTCTTTTTGCGTGAATGAAATAAAAATCATTCATCAATGTTTAACTTCTAAATTAAACAAACATCTGCTATATTTAAAACAAAAATTAAATAAAGAGGTTCTTTACTGATTACACGAACAAATGAACTGATTACTAACTTTTACAATTATAGAAATTAGTTTCTATAAACTGAATGATTGTCTTTAAACTTATTTAAAAGAGCTTTTTCTGTGAATTAAGTTCAAATAAAGTTTGCATGCTTTTGTGAGTGCGATGTAGCGTAGCGAAGTCCTCTGTCTCGAACCGCATTACACGTTCCTCTCGACCAATCCTTCTGCTCAAAACGCCGATACTCTTCTCTCCCCCAGGATCGTCTATGGGTTTCTTCGGGTGGCTGCAGAAGTCAGCGGACACACGACTCTGTCGAATATCTCTTAACGGGTCACCATGGTAGCTGCGAATGTCAAACTAAACATCGATACCACGCTTGTCGACTTGTAGTGTCAGTCACGTCTGTTTTACTTGTTTTAAAATAAATATAACTTAATGGAACTGTAAATAAGCCCTAATTTTTCACATTGTTATTTGAAATAATGGATCTTTATTTAACTGGACAGTGTACCTGTAAAATGCTTCCATTTCACTCACTCAGCTCACTCTGAATGTCATACTTGAATTACTTCTACTCTCCAAAAATCGCTAATACTATTAACAATTCAGTTCTCCATCAGCCACTCTATCGTGGCGGGGTTCTAATTTTGGTTCTCAGTAAAGTGGGTATTATCACACCACCGTGTGGTCAAACTGTCCACACGCGCGCGCGCGCGCGCACACAGAGTTGTAGAGTTATCATTTATATTATAACACTGCTAAACGATTCGATGTAGTGTCTTCAGTGGTCATAAAAAGACTCAGACCGAATGGATTTTGGGCCCAAATTCTTCGTAAAACGTAAATGTACGTAGGCCTATCTGAAACACGCTACAGTGTGGTATAAACTTGAAGAATTTCCAGTTATCTTTGACCACAGACAACACTCTTTTTGATAGTACACTAATGAATTTTCTACGCATGTACGAGAATTATCTGCTGTCGTATTTTGACAATCATGCATTCATTCAACTGTCTCATTAAAAAATATTCTATCACAAATTTTTATTTTTCTCACTCTTTTTTCTTCATCCTTTTACGTTGAATTTTCTCCACTTTTTGGATCACTTCCTGATAGACGTGCGGTTTTCTAGAAAAGCTTTCAAGTTACTAGTGCATATATGTTTACAATAGGTGTGACTAAGCGCATAGCAGAATTTTTTATTGTACTCGATCAACAAATGCTTCATTTACTAAATGCTTTATTTCATAATAATCAATTGTAGTGCTATTATTTTGGCAACTCAGAGCGTCTATAAAAAAATGTACAAGATTAGTCTATGAATATATCGAAACAGACTTGGAGGTGTACGTAAATTCATGGATATCTCTCTGTTGATCATAAATGCAGAAACGTACGGTCGACAGTGTAAGACTGTGAGAAATTTCAGAACAAAGAAACTGTGAAATGTCCGAAACTGAAAACCAAACACGTGTGCTAGTATACTTGATACGATAACATTAGTAGACAAAATAAATAAAATAACTGTAGTCTTCCAGCAGCGAGAATAGTCACAGAACTTGTCATGGGAACCCACGTGTCAGAAACTTTTGTTTTACACGTGTGAAAATCTTGGACCCAAAACATCTATCACATCACTTCTTACGCTCCTAACATCCAATCAACAACTAAAAGACAAATGGAGGGAAGAGCCAAAAGGTGAAGTAAAAGAGTTAAAAAATACAGATTACGGAATAACTGAGAAGGTTTCCTGGAAGGGGTTCAAAACAAAAGGTTAAACGCGTCAAGTCTCGAGGTGTTAGCAAAGGCAACATGGACCGCAACAACAACGAGCTGTGAGGAAAATTATTTAACTATTTGAAGTTTAAAAGGCGTTACTCTCCTGTAAAATTATATGCAAGTAATACAGTATTAACTAGACAAAAATATTAGTAGAAATTAGGTTTAAGAAGTTTACATAATTTTCAATTTTTTTCTTATTTTACTGTATTATTATTCATAATATTATAATTCTCTTTCTAATAATTATTATTTGCTATTAAATTTTCATCAAATTAATATTTTAAAAATATTGCTACGAAATTACATAACGGTCTCGAAAAGTCGGCAGGTGCAGTTACGTGAAAGTTCTAAACGTTTCTCGGCTAGCCTAGCAGGTGCAGTGTCTGTATCAAGACTCCGCAGAACAAAGTACCCGCTAGACAGTTCGAATACTTGTAACTACGCAAATTATGCTGGCACCGGCTTAGAAGTCAGTTACACCTGGCGTTATTGTAGAGTACGGATTGTTAAAGATTAAAGGAAAGTGATTATTGTGTTAAAATAGTGCGAAACGCTAATAGTTGACATTATTATTGCGTGTGGTTAAATTTAACTTGAATTATTGCATGAGAGTACCTTGTTGATTACAAATTGTTATTTGCGACTAATTAAAACTGGTAATTGGTGACTTCATTGGTGTCTGTATTTTCTTTCTGCTGCACCATACGACGATCCGTGAGACCGTCGAACAATATCATATCGAAAACCAAGGGATTTCTAAACTCCTAAATCCACCATCCTCTTACAATAGTCATACAGACAATTAAATTTAATTTTTACTGCAATGAGTACGTCTTTAATCAGTCACAGAACTGTATCAAGTCCTGAAGAAGGTGTGGTACAATTATAAAGTCACGGCATTTAATACTATCTCTTAACAGACTCGGAACTGATTGATTTAGGATCTTACAATTCGGGGACAGACATTAAGACTCATGCAAACTCATTCCAGTTAGCGACGTCATGTGAGTTTGCGTCTTCCGCTCCACTGCTCCTATCTCGTACTATCAGTTTCTGTACATTATATGAGCAAAGTGTTTCGAATATGGTACATTTACTTTAGCCGGCTTCAATGTCTAAATGCCTGTTTGCACGGTACTAGCAAATACACGATAAATAAACTGTATTATACACTTTGTCATATTTCATAATCCAACTGAATATTCCGAAATGTTTGACGTATCAAAATGCAATGCTGTCTTGAAAAATTATTATCTCATTACTGAAATATCATACGATATTATTTATATTTTATCGCATTTGGTTTAATAAGAATAATTTTATATTAAATTAATAATATTAATTATTAATAGCGTACAGGACAAGTTGTAACGTCTTCGATCGCGGAATAATAAGCAGACAGTTTGAGACAACCGCACTTTTAGTGAATTGTTATGCCGAGTCGTCGCTTAGCAACGAATTATCAATTCAGACGTACCCTGTACATAATTTGTAAATTACATTTATAATATTAATTTTTTTGCACATCGACGACGAAGCGAGTTTCTAGAAAATGTAAAACTTGTATTCGCCAATTTAATTGATCTTATCTAAAATAGTTCTCAGTAGGAGACCACATACTTTGTACGCTTTGTCTTGAATCGTTTATATGCCAACAGAAAACGTCGATCCGTCTGGATCTTAGCAGCGAACACGAGAGGAGAGCCTCTTACCGGACGTTTTGATCGCTGAGAACCTGGTTGGATCCTGCGATCCGTGTTTCTAATCCGTTAAACTCGCTTCTAGTCCACTCAATAAACTAAGGTGTCAAGCGAACAACAGAACAATGTTTGTCTACCCTGTACATTATGCCACGTATTGTACTTCGCATTATACTAATTATCTATTTTTGTTTACTCACGCCCGGCAGTGAGCCACACCCAGTCCTCAAAGTAATTACTATAATAGATCACAGTACCAGTGGCAGGTGCCTAATTTTTAGGTTCGGACACAGCAAACGATAGTGTGTAGTCCACACACCAAACCCTGATACAGGTTTTTAAGAATGACATTCTCTTTATTCCTTTTAAAAGTTACAAATATTTGCATAATCTTTGGCACACTACTTAAGGTCGTATTTTTACCCACTAATTTTATACATTATACTCATTTTATACATTTTATACTCTGAACAAACAAGCCGCTAACATAGTCGTTACTTTTGAAAGTAGAATTTTGAGGAGAATATATGGACCAATCCAAGTCAATGGGATATGGAGAATGGGTCACAATGAGGAGCTATACAAACTGTACAAAGACAATGATCTGGCCACCACCATCCGACTGCATAGATTGCAATGGGCAGGACACATCATTAGGATGGAAGACAACCGAATACCTAGGAAGGTACTGTTTAGTCAAATCGAAGGTAGAAGGCCTGTCGGAAGACCCATGACACGCTGGATTGATGCAGTGGCGAGGGATACTGATAATTTACTTAAAATAAAACGATGGACATCGATAACCAAGGACAGGGAAGAATGGAGGCGGATGATTATGGAGGCTAAATTTCGACTTCGAACTGTGACGCCATAGAAGAAGAAGAATTTTATACATGCCTCGGTTAGTAACAGGCATACGAAGTAGTTTAAATCTTTTAACATTAACAGGACTTAAAGAATCTTTTGAAAGTAATTCACGTTATCAACCTTACATTGGCATAAACAGTATATAGATGGCTGACTACTCGTAATAAGACGTTGGACAGAGACAATCCAGTCAGGCTGTTTCAGACATACCGAAAAAATTTACAGGTGTAAGACTAAGCCTCGACAGTCTTATGGTTCAGTTTCCCGATAATTAAACAACCTGTTTATCGCTCTTTGTAAACTAAAATATAAACAAACGGTTTTCAGTGTCGAAACTTTAAAAACTGTTTTCTCACCAATACCGCAAATACTTCATCCCCTTGTACAGATAGTGACAGAATTGGAGCCTTAATTGTAAAGTATGAAAACTAGTATAACATGTAATGTATTGCAGTTGAAATTTGATATTTCTTACTGAGTGAGATTGGTCGAAGACTTTATTCTAACTCGTTAGGCCAACCTGTTCCTGCTAATTCTGTTGCTTATATCAATATTTCCTTCAAAACCATACTTGTTTAGATAATGTGCCTAACTGAGGGTGACAAACATCGTTGTTTCCTGCTGACGAGACTTTCTCGCATTTTCTTCTTAAGTACTTCGTCTCTTAAACACTTCACCATTGTTTATTCTTCCGAAAAATCCCTGCATTTGATTTCTACGTTTTGTGTAAAATACTTTATATACGTCCTTTTATACTTTTATGGGTCGTTCTTTCTAAGATTGTAATCAGTGTTATATAGATTTAACACAATAAACTGTTAATTTATATATTTAACCGTATAAAACGATTAAACATACATCAAAAGCCGATAGAGATCCGCACAAATACTTATGAGACTTTACTTGTTAAGAGCCCACCACCCCTTTCAGATTAGCAGTCTCTTCCTCTAAGGAGGGAGTGGCGGCCCTAAGCAGTTTGTTCCCAGAGGCCTCCCTTTTTAAACAGGAATATTTATTATCCCATTTTAACACATTTTCAACAGTTGTGTG
Organism: Magicicada septendecula; assembly: GCA_034769895.1. Taxonomy (NCBI): domain Eukaryota; kingdom Metazoa; phylum Arthropoda; class Insecta; order Hemiptera; family Cicadidae; genus Magicicada; species Magicicada septendecula. The sequence continues at coordinate 742,665,198 of CM068368.1, read as the reverse complement.
TCACTAGTCTTCTAGAGAGTTTGCTTTCATCTTTTTTTCAGTAAAAAGTATTTGATGATGATTTATTTTAAAATGCACTTTATATTAGAATATTTTGTGATACTTTATGCACGATCATTTAAAACAAATTGAGGACAACATAATAAAATGCATATGTAAGCCTATTGATTTTCTGTATTAAATAATTTCATTTCCATAAAAAATCCCCCCCCCCCCCAGGGCTGCGGCCCTAGGTAGCTGCCTACTCTGCTTAATCGAAACTCCGACGCTGGTTCAAACGCAACCAAATTTTCCGCACAGGTAAAAACAGTAACATTGGCGTCTCTTTATTGCCCTTTTAAGGTAGATCTAAATATGTTATTTACAGTAAACAATAACAATTAATTGTAATTTAAGAAATGTTGTTAGGAATTGGGTACTCCTTGGGAATATAATTTTTCCTTATTCTTTAAGTAGGCCTACTCAAATATTTGTCCCCTCCATTTTTTAATGAACAGCTGAACCGTCTCGGAATATTTTGCATGCGTCCATTCCTTAAGGCGAAAGAAATAAATGAAAAAGATTATGTGCACTTGACGTCGTAATGTACTGCAGGTCTTAGGATTAGTGATATAGACTCTATAGTGGCAAAGTTAGCTGAAAGTTATTTCCCATCACAGCTCATAACCATGTAAGGCATTGTGCGTCTCAACAACCAGCTAGTTTGTGTGTAACACATCACGATTTAAAAACCGGTTTTGGTTTTGCAATATTTACAGACACGTTCACTCGATAAGGATCATTCCTTATTTTATTTCCTAGAAGTATGACCTCATATGGATTTACTCTGTTAGACTTTGGTGTGTCACCATGGATTTTTCTTCCGGTTTTAACTTAAAAATATAGTGTCAGTCCACTCAGTCTCTGCGTGAGATTAGCAAGCATAAACTACAATATCATCATCATCTTCTTCATGGCATCACAGCCTTTGGTGGGCCGTAGCCTCCTTCAGGATATTCCTCCAATCGTCGCCATTCTCTCACTCCAATAGTTCGTAGGTTCTTGGTCTGCATCGCTTGCCCTGGTCAAAAGGCTTCCCCAACGTTGTTTTTCTAGAAGGGTCGTCTACATGCATTCTCATAACATGGTAACCTATCTGAGTTTACTTTTAATTGTCTTCACAATATCTTCCCCTTGAAACAGCCTATAGAGTTCCAAGTTATACATTGTCCTCTAAGACCCTAAGACCACTAAGGCTTTCATAAGAAGCCTGTAAATTTTCCTTAAAACTTTCATTGAAAAATATCCCAACACCGACGGTCTTTTTGTACGCGTTTTCCCTGTTTCAAAAGAGACCATCGGTCCCTTTCCGTACGCGGTTACGCACGTGTTCAAAAGTACCAGTAAGGTCACAATTAAGTAACAGTAGGCCTACCAGTAATTAAGTAACAGTAAAGCCTGTCAAACGTAACAATTAATATCATGCAGACATTTACAGACTGGGTATAATAGTACATACGAAAACATTTTTCCACTTACAAATATTTAATCGCAAAAAACATAAAATACACAAAAACTCTATACTGCGTAGAAACACAATAGATACAATTTTTAAAAAAGTTAACAATACTCTCATAACTTTTATTTTTCAGAATATTTAATTAATAAAGTTGTGTTAGTGGTTATAATAATAAACAGAAATATCACTGTTGCACACCATTATAGAAAAAAAATTTCCGATTAGCGCTTTCAAGGTTCACAGCTCATCAGGTTATAAAAAATTTGTGTTTGGTTTTGAATTAACAGTTTTAATCAATTATGAACTCCTCGGTTGAATGTAAGTAGCCATTACAGTTGACTGACAGGCTCAATGAAACAGAAAGTTCTGCTTTCACGACTTTGATACTAAGATGACTGCGTTCAAGAATCCACTATATCAAGAAGTTTTTGAAATACTATAAATCTACTGGACGAAAGCACTTCTGGTAAGAGTATCTACCACACGTTTAGCGACCTCTAGGAGACTGGGAGATGAAGAAGGAGATTGTCCATGACTGACACTAGGAGAAAGACCTGCACTACTTTTCTGCAATTGTGAGAACTGAATCTGTCAACATACTTCAATAGGCAAACCGCATCCATCCAAAAATAACCAGCTGAAGACCCTCGGAGGGGGGGACACACACATATTTCCCTTCAATCAGCAAGCTTCCCTTGTACTAGTAGGTGATAAGAGCTATCCTCTGTTGGCTGTACTTATCTTTCTCCTCATATTTGCCTCTTCATTACCATCTTCGGATTATGTTGCTCCCAAGTATGTGATACGCGTGATTGCTTGTACACATTTTCTTACGATAATTAAGTATTGTCTGAATTGGGTAGATCTCGTCTTATGTACCTCATTTTGGTTTTACACACATTTTTGGTAGCCCTTCAGGATCATGTGTGTCTCCCTCGCAGACGCATTTGATTGGGCTGTGACGGCTACTTCGTCGGCATATGCCGCCACTTGTTAAGTTTTCCTAAGCCGTCTACACTCACTTCTCTTATTGCATATTGTATAGGGAAGTGGGGGAGAGAGGAACCAGCCTGTCGCCCAGTTTTAGACCCTCAATTGGTTTGGTAAGTTCGTTCTATATTTTTACCTGTACATGTGTTTCAGTCACGTTTATTTCTGTTAGGATGACCAGTTTTGTTGTTATTCCAAATCTTAGCATTATATGCTATCGTATGCCTTGCGGAAATTCAAAGAAATTCGATGAACACCTCTTCAAATCGCTTGTTCAGGATTTGTATAACTGTGAGTAACTGGTCTGGCATGGACCTTCTTATGATAAAACCTGATTAATATTATACTATAATAGTTACTGACAGTTTCTGCCATTGATCATCTTTGGGGTATGTAGTTTAATACTTGGTACTGAGTCGAGAGGAGGTACTTCATTGTTCTATGTACTAGTTCTTACACACTAGCTTGTTTCACTTTTTATATATCGAGTAGATAATCGATTTATACCGATCTTTCAGCATTTCTCGTCTTTCCATATTTCTGCAATTAGGCTACATAAAATATCAATCCATTTATCTCCTGTTTGTAGTAGCAAAATTGCAAGACTTCTTCCACTGTTGGGAGATTTATGTTCTTAATTTTTTATATTTCTCCTTCCTCGAGTTCTTTATCCCTGTACACCTGCGTAGGAGGTTCTCAAAGTGACCTTCCCATATAACTTTTATTTTACTGCTGCTATCAGTCGGTTGTCCGTTTGAGTCTTTGGTTAGGCTAGTTCGTGATTTGTGCTCTTCTCTTATATCATCGTACTGATTAAAACTGGCAGGAATGGTAAAAACCAGGTCATTTGGCTAGCTGGACTCCATGTTTCAAGGTCGTAGAGTTAGCGGACAGATACTTCTGGTTAATTTCTATAGTCTATTTTTGTAGGTTCACATTTTATTATTGTTATTGTTATTTTTTTTTGTTATAGTTATGTTATTGTTAATCTTGTATAATAATTATTATTATTATTATTGTTGTTATTGTTATTATTACTATTTTTGTTATCGTTATGTTATTGCTATTGTATAATAATAATTATTATTATTATTATTCACTAGTGCAGCCGTTGAAAGGCGAATCCAGGAGGATGTCATGTACGTAGGCTTTATGAAGGCTTTCGATAAACTGCTGCGCCATATCTTCCAGAGTAATCCATCAAGTTTTGACATACGTCTCCATCTTAGTCGCTGGATCGCATCTTATTTTCATCAGCGGTACTTTAAAGATTTTTTGGTGGGAAGTCTTAGAGTTTTGTAGCTACGTCAGAAGATCCGTAAGGTTCGAATTTAGAACTTTTTTCTGAACTTTATAAATTAAATAACATCTGTCCTAAATTGTGACTTAGATATATTTGCGGATGACAAGAAGGTTATGATTCCGATTAAAGACAGGGAGGATCATTAGTGGTACACAGGTGAGTGTGCTGAGTAGGCACGGAGGAACTGTATGCATCTTAATCGTAAGCAAGACGCGCGGTACGGTTGCGTGGCTATAGTATCGTGTCTCCACTTGCAAAGTCAAGCGTCCCCCGTCACATGCGTGAGCACAGAAACGTGGATGGATGACTGACCTCACGGCGCCTCGGTGGTTAGGGATCTCCGCACTCGAAAGGGGGGGGGGGGCGATTAATTAATTAATCGTAAAAAACTACAATTGTCATGTACAATCGGAAGACTAGGCGATACAATCGGATCGATGGCGATACTATACACAAAATAGAATCGGTGTCAGATTTTAAGATCCTTATGGACTCGAAGTTTCTCTTCCCTCTGCACACTGGAAGTTGTCTCTAAGGCCAGAACCAAAGCGGGACTTATTAAATAGATCGGGACGATAAATCTACTGAGGGATTTCAGATACGTTTCTTGTAGTGAATGACCGTTTATAGTTTAATTTATGTGGTTGTGAAGTGGAGGTTATAAAAACAATAGGACTTATACTCTACTCTTTTTTCCGAAGAGTCCTTCATGGGCCGATTTGCCCATGACTTTGGTTTAAAGTGCCCAACTACGCAATATGCGCGAAGTCTAGATTCATAAGTGCCCGAGCACGTTCTTGTTGTCAGCCTCTATACTGACAGCCTCGACTAACTCCTGGACAAAAATTTTGTACTTGGTGAAAAATGAGATTCGCTGACTACTCTTTCTTTGTCTTGTTGCATTAAAGACTTGACTTACAGTTGTCTCATTTTTCTTGTCACAGTATTTTACAGTTGACTCAAAAATCTTCCAAAATTGCTGTTTCTGATAAGCATGGCATGCCAGGGTTGTAGATCAACCGTTCTATAACACTTGTTCCCCTGGCCTCTTCTGGGTGTTTCTAGGTCGATTGGTAGGGGTGGGCGGGAGCCCTGCAAAAAATATTTTTATTATTAATATTATTATAACAATAATATATATATCATTATGTAAATAATAATAATTATTTTCTTATTCAAGTGTTTAAATTACATTTTCTAATGTAATTTGACAGTTACATGTTCTGTACTAGTAGCATATAAGAGATTCAAAGTATTAACGAATTAACGATTTGAATTTCGTTTTTTTTTTTAATCGATCGACTATTCATTGGAACACTACATCAGAAGTACATCGCTGATGGTACAGAACTATTTCTATAAAACTTACATGAACGGTCAGGCTATAAAATAAATATTTGCGCAAGAGATAATTACTTTCACAGTTAAAACTGTAAGAGTTTCAATTTAATAGTATTTATTGTTCTTAGTTTAATTTCTTAAATGATTCAAGCCTGTTGTTTATATCTACGCTGAGGTCAGGTACATTTGTCTGGTACAGCATTATACAGTATTTATTCTTCCTCAAACAGTATTTATTCTTCATATGAATTCTGTTGACAAGTTACTGCTATCTAAATTACTGCCATCGCTTGTTCCCAGACGTCACATTATTATTTGAATTGCATTGTCTTTGTTGTTGTATCATATTATTATTATTATTATTTTAAACTACGTTTGCAGTAAGCTCTCAAACACGAACAGATTAAGGGGCCGGCTCACGGAATCAATTTGGCGACAGTACAACTGTCACTGCCAGTATCCCAGTATGTGTAACTGCCAGCTGTGACCGCAGCGAAAATAAACATCCAAAAGCGCTAAAATCAATGATCCCATGTTATCAATTTAATCAGCTTAATTAAATTTATTTTTTTCATCACTCGACAGGGTTTAGGGTCAAGGCATGAAAGGCTACGGGTATTATTTGCGCCGTATAAATAGACCGATTACAAGTAGACTAGCGTTACGCGTTGATCACGTTTGACTTCCCCAGCTGACGAGTCAATCACCCGTAGGCACGGAATCTGTTGTCTCACGACCCTCCGTGAGAAAAATTCGAACCCAGGTAGCTTCGCTTCAGAAGAGAATGCGCTGACAATTATAGAAATCAGACTCACTTAATCTGCTTATTCAAGATCTCAAAATCGAGTATGAAAACTACACAGGAAACTCAGTACAATCTAGAAAATGCGCCTCAAACAATCCATATACGAGGATTGATCAGAAAGTTCGTCCAATTTCTGAATTTTCCGCGCTAAAAATTACCGATTCAAAAATGTTTCTGAGACGTGACGCCACTTTCTCTAACAATTGGCCTTAGTTTTAGCCACCAGGGGCGGATCCAGCAAGCAATTTGGGTAGGGGAGTTGAATTTTGGAGAGCGGGGGAAATATGAAAAGTTGGACGACCTTTATTTGACCGTCTAAATTATAAATGATAGAATTAGTGGAGATAAAATACAGTGTGCTATTATCAACATAATACGTTTATTAACGTACAAGTATAAAATCATATCTGTGTTTGTCAGTTCATTGTTATTTTGATAACATTCACTTACAGTTAAAGTGCACAGTTTTCGTTTAAGTTATGTATCAAACAAAAATTAACGTAGCGGTAAGATACTGTTACAGTTTAAAGTAGGCCTAATATTAGAGTAAAACCATGAATCTTCATAACATGATATGAATTCTGTATCACATTCGCAATCACATAGACAACGAAAAAAATTTTGTCAGAAGTGACCATTTGGGAGGGGGGGATTTCCCCAATTCCCCCCGTGGATCCGCGCCTATTAACGACTGGATGCATACTTTTGATTTAACAGCTGAGTAAGTTATGTTTTGGTATAGGTGTTTGTATGCTCTAACGTCGTGAAAATATTGCTGAAGGCGAGTCTGGTAAGCATGAATGAGCGGTTTACAAACAGTACAAAAGATTCAAAGGCAATCACGAATAAATTGAAGAGCGTGATAGCTAGATGGAGCAGATGGAGACTATAGTATTGTGTTATATGGATGCATTTTTTCACGAGGTCAGTAATAGATCAATAAAGACTACTTCGCGTAGAAAACATCAGATTTATATAAGGATAATTTATGGCTCCAGGTTATGCCTCAGCATGCACGTAATTGATTGTTCAAACGTTTTAGCCAAAACGTCGATGTTTTTCTCATCTGAATAATGAAGAAAGATATGAAAGGACAACGCTTCGCAACTCTTGTAAACGTAAATCACTGAGCGATCTAAAGTCTATACCAAACAATGCATTTTGGACATATTTTGACGACTGATGATAACGTGTTATATACAATGGAAATTACTTTTAAGGTGTACAATATAGACAATTGAAGATATAATTTTCAAGTAAACAAAAATTGCAATAACTTTTTTATCATACCTCGTATTACGTACTGTTATAAGAAAATAATAGACGTTCAAATTAATTCGTTTTCTTCAATTCCACGAAGGCCTTCAACCATTCAAAATGTAAACAAGTGTGATTAGTTCTAAAAGCCAAACGAAATACAAGAAGCACAAAATGAAAGTTACGATGTAGATCTACTTGGTTACTGAGTCAAATACAACCGTGTACCATTCAGTAATAATCAGTTTTTAAACTCTTAATCCAGCTTAAATAGCAGACGCCTTGATTGAACTAATTAGAAAAGATAACATTCCCTGGTATTATTTCAATGAAAGCTATTGAAATGAGACTCCATTTTAATTTAATGTGTTGATTAAAAATTGTATTTAAATAAACTGGTGGCTGCATGTGTTAGGTCCACTTTGATAATGGAGAAAAGTATGGTACAGTATACTTCAAGTGTTTTAGTTTTAATTCATTCCGCTTATGGTGGAAAAGTAATGCTTATGGGGATCGTAAAATCCTGAGATTAGTTTGATCTGAAAACTAGCAACTATTATGGCCACTGTTATGGTCGGCAGCAGGCTACACACTAACCGTAAAGATCTTTGATCCTTGACCTGCGCTAGACTAAAGACTACAGAGGTGTGTCTACAATGTGTATCGTTATCCGAGTCTTCGCACGATAAATGTTTCGTTTCAGCTCCGTCGTATGCTACGCTGTTCGCTAGAGTGGCCGAGGGGCGCAGCCTTCGATGGTTCTGGAATGTCTACATCACGGCGTGTAACGGAGGCGTGAAGTGACAGGAGCCTAGAAGGATCTTTCTTTAGACTAATGGGGATTGATTATTGCCCCGTGGCTGTATTTTTCGCCAACTTGAAGCTCAGAACATGTCGCAAGCGACGGGCTTGCCCGTTGTCTCGCACAGGCCCCTGCTTGATTTAGTAGAACTGTTGCAGACGTATGTAAATATTAACAAAACTCAAACATAACTATCTTTTATGTGCATAGAGGCTGCTTATACGCAAATTGTTACCAGCGGCTCGGTAGGAGGTCTATAAGCTGTTCAGTTGTTTTCTGAGTAAGCGGAAGGTGAATCACAAAACACACCTAAATTGGAGTGATTCACGGTTAGCTGTTGTTCCACAGCTTTGTATGTTTTTTTTTTAAGCTGACGTACGGGAGTGAATTATCTGTTTGTGTGTAAAACAAAGCGCAAACAATAACAAACGTTGCATAATATGCAACACAATCACACACTGTTACGGCAAACGGGTACCGCCGACAGGGCGGCACGGTGACGCCTTCATTAGCACCATTATCCATTATCAACACCGTATCTTCATAATTAGTTGCATCAACAAAACAATACTGCTCACGTTTTCCTTTCCCTCGTGCTCATCGATGTGTTTGTGTATGCGCTTACTTGGGCACGTGTGATTTGATTCTCGCTGCTAAAGCGATTAGTATGTTTCGTGATACATCTCATTAATATTCCAACACCCGAACTAACCACGTTAAAACAGTCGTCATAAACAGCGGCGCTCGTTGTTTCTTGTCGTCGTTTTTCTTTCGCCAATTTTAATTTATTTTCACAGACAGTAAAATGGAAATCTAATCTCATGATGTGCCACCGGCCCGGTCTGTGCCCTTCCTATAGGCATTCTCTAGTCCCAGAAGCGTAAGTAAGGACGTAAGACCCCCCCCCCCCGCAAAACATCGACTAGACCCCACTCTCTACGTCCTAACAGGAATAAAGAAACAAAAATTTATACGAAAACAATTTAAAAGTTCACATTTGTACTTAACAAATGTTGTGTCTTACGATGTTTTTATGTCAACAAATGATAATTAGACTAAACAAAGAAAATTAAAAGTAATTTTTAAACAAATTAAATGAACAAAGAAAAATAACATTTTCACTCCTTAACGGAAACTAATTTTGTTCACAAATTAACATTATTATACAGACTGTTTGGTTCAACAGATTTCGAACACACTTTTAAACATCAATGTGAAATGTAGGGAACTTATGATGTCGAAAAAACTTCTAAGTAGTAAATAGCTAGTTATTGAACTTCGAAATTAAACATGGGGCCCTTCTAAACCGAGGCACCCCGCGTTTCGGGCATTGTCCTAGGCCAATGCTATAGACTACTACCTCAATTTTACCCGATACCGCAAAGTCGCCCTGCTGGTGGCTGTTCTTTGCTTGCTTCCCTCTATGGGAAACCCACATGTGGCATATAGCGCGTGTATTTAATTAAAGTAATTACTAGTTCTGTTCCCTGTCGATTGTTGTTCTTGTCTTGCCCTTCTAACCCTTTGAAACTTAACTATTCCGACGCTGGACTTCGAAATCAGTTACTAGACTAGAATGACGTTTGAATACGGTGTGTAGACTAAATGTATCATTAGCGAATTTCCATTTCAACGCTTCACGTCAGGGGCGTATTTACGGGGGGGACGATATCCTCCCCCAGAGGATCGAAAAAGTTAACTAATCTCTTAATTTGTAGGCTATTTTATTATTTTCTCAGCTGTGTACGCTAATGCCTAAGAGATCGCTCTTCATATCTCCAATAGGCTGCTCATTGTGTTTCCTGATATTCTTGTCTTTTCCAGTAACCCAAATGTTCTTAAAACAATTCGGTTGTAATAAGTGTTCGTAAAACTTCTCTTATTTCTATACTATTCTTTCTAGCCAGTCTATTGTAGCTAGAAAATATTCTTAAGAATTATTTTAGCTGTTTACGCTTTTCTCTCGCTCTGTCCTGTTAATACTAATGTTTAATAGTTTGTGGAAAATAAATGAAAACGTAGAAACCCATAAATCACAAAAAATTGTCAAGAATGATAAAGAGATGAAAGAATAGGATAGTTCGAAAGTGATAGTGCTGGGAGAAAGGAAAGAGTGAAGAGGATAGAGAGAGAGAGAGAGAGAGAGAGAGAGAGAGAGAGTGAGAGAGAGAGAGATTCAAGGGGGAACTACCACCAGATATAATTACATCACGTGATTCACGACAGCATTCATTGACAACACAACACATGCAGACAGTACATTTGGCTGCATTCACAATGAATTTTGGCCACTGTTCGCACCTGTCAGCTGAGCTGAATAAAAACCGAGTTGTTTTGGTCAGGTAGAGAAACAGATGAAGTCATTTAGGGCTGAATTCACACGTTCCACTGAAAACAGGCTATAAATAAGCGATGTTTGTTACACACTGGGCACAACAATAGGTTAGCTCAGTTCCACTAATCTTCGCGTTGCTTTTTCTTTTTTTTCGTTGCGTTGCTCTGAAATCGTTCCAAATGAGACTATCATGTGAACCGGAAAACCGGAATAAATGATTTACTATAAAAATAAACAAAGCAGAAAAATATTTACAATGAGATAACTGCCACGTGAACCAGTGTGGGATAAGGGGCGCCGTTGAGTCCAGCCAAAACGTGTTGTGCTTTTGCCAAGTTTCTCATTTGTTTTTAACATCGCGTTGGACAAACAGTCGAAATGTCATTATATGTTTATTATTACACGACGGCATTATAGACATAACACGTCTTTACGGTGCATATTAGGTAACTCTAACTCGGCGATACTAATTATTTGCCCCCTAAAGGAGTCTGGTCATCCCACCTTGCCCGATTCAGAACTTCACTAGATTCACTACTAATACGTAGTTATTATGTTATTTGTGTGTCTATGTTACACACCTCACTTAATTCATATGCCGAAAATTTTAATTTACATAGACAACAACATATTCAATCTGATCATCCGAATACCCAGAGGCCTTATATAGAGTAAAAAATCCCTCGAAAAATCAAAGTATCTTATATCGAAGCCTAATGTATCAGGTGACAGATGAGTTTCTTGTAAGCTTAAACTTATGCAGACCACCCTCCTAGCTACCGCTCTTTGTTCAACAAATACTCTTCCGTACACCACAATGGGTATAGTGATTGAATTCGCGATTATAGATTGTTGGCAAAACCTGAAGAAAATAGCAACATTTTAGAATACAATGGACAACAAGTCTACGTTTATATACCTCGTCCAACATGTTAATCCTCAGGGTACGGCGGTGGTGGAGGGTTCAGGCAGAATAATCGTTGCTTGAATGAGATGAGACCGATGTTGTGAATTGTTTTTAGTTTATTATGGCTGTAGTTTTATCTTCTCTTTGCTATTAATGGTCAGTCAGATGCTTCAGCTCCACCTGGGGTAATCCCATTGAAATTTAGTGACATCAGTAGCGAAAAACAGAAGATGCAGAAAATCAACTCCAGGAGCCGTCAAAAACCGTTTTGGAGGCGGTAAAAGAGCAAAACTGCGCTAAATAAAACTCACCACGAGCAGGTGAGCTACACTTGATTATAAGTACGTAGTTAACTAAACCAAGCGAGTTCACTATGCAATGTTACACCATTCCGTATGCGTCCACTAGAATGAAACTTGGATTCAAGCCCGACAACTACCTATCACTAGTAGTTAGCATACTGAACTTGTCGCACATCTCTGAAGAAATCTCTCGTCTCGTCTGCACTGGCAATTAACTCATGATCTGAACGTGATAATGCAAAATTAATTCAAGCAATCAGGAATTTACGTTGTCATATTGGTTTACCCACAATGTGTTGGAAGCTCGCGTCCGAACGGAGGAAGTAGATGTCGACAGCCGGCCGTAAAGAGTACCATCTGTACTGACGTCGTTCGCGCCTTCCCGGCTTCGTTAGATCGTAGGTCAGTTCCTGGGTTACCTGGAGTACAAGGCGGAGTTTTTGGGCACGTGTTTCGAGTGACAGGTTGCTCCTAACTAGCCCACGGATGTGACTTCCACCAAGACGTCGAGAACGAGTTCGGAGAGCGGTCACCTCAGGCCGTCAGCGACAGGACGGTTTACTCCCACGTTCCCATGGACCGAGAGCCTCCTCGTCCAGTAGTTCGGGGTGCAGTCCTGCAGGTACCTAGCAGACGATGGAACGTCCAACCACGCACTTTACAGCCGACAGGAGAGGCAGTGACCAGCCTCCACGCTCCTTCGGTCACTCCTCAAATACTCAAAATAGAAATAAACAAAATGAACAGCAGATTTGCGCGTAACAGTGAAAAAGAATCTGGTTGTTGTTGCGCATGCGCCGAGGTGCTGTGACAACTATTAAGGTTACGGATTTACCCCCCCCCCCCCCAAATACACAGGGCAAGGCTCCCTGAAACCGAAGTCGCCCTAAAATTTTTCTCTGTAGAGCACGCTGTTGTACATGTGACACAGTTACACGAGTAGTTGAGTGTATGTGACATCGAGCACGCATACTTTGTGAAGTTGGACAAACAAAACAAGCTTGTAGCACGTCAAAGTTTGAAAGTTAAAAGACAGCTATCAGTAAATGTCAGAGTACCGTACTCGACACTATTTATGTTTATAAACAAGTGGTTATCTACTATGCACGCACTTGAGCACGTGATTTCATCTATTTTTAATACATAAGTAAATAAATAGCTACAAACAATAGAGATTCACGCACACAATTTGGTCACTCCTCCACTAAGCGATGCTAAATCTGCAACCTGTACACATCTCAGTTAACCTTCTCTAGTGAGGAGTCCGAAAATTCTTAGTAACTCATAATAACTGGCTTATAGTAACTACAGAACTGAATACCCCAGTACTTTTATACCTATCTGTTCCAAGGCCATTGGTAAAGTTTTTAGTCAGGACTCTTTTACATGGACGAGTTACTCTAGATCAGTAACCTGCCCAAAAGCCCAACCTGAAGGACTAGGGATATTTCTTCCACTCCTAACGCTTGGCTTACCTCAAGCCATAAGTGGAATAGTGAACAAATTTTTAAATAAAGCCCAGTTGACCATACCATAAGCTTATATAATATTTGGCTTACCCAGTTGATCTATGCGGAATGAAACATGGACATCAACAACTCCAAATGTCAGACACAAAATTTCTCAGCATAATTAAATAGTTTCAAAAATAAGGATAGAATACGAAAAGAAACCCTAAAGAACGAGCTTACAGTGGAATCTGGAAGTACAGAAAGAAAATATAGGAAGTAGAAACGTGTAGAAAGTACAGAACAGAAAATACAGAGATAGGCTGCAAGATAAATCGGTAAGAACACCTGACGGCAACTTAATAGCAAAAAAGGTTCGTTTCTGAAAACCTGCGGTAGGTGTGGGACATTGGAGAACGGGAACAGCTTTGATGGCAAAGGACAGAAACACGAATATTATCAAGTCCACTGATCAGCAGTTATCATCAAGTTAACAAAGTTGCTAATCACATAAAACAATACAAAAAAGGATTATATCAGCGTAATGTAAACCAATTCTCATCCTATTTTCTGACTCCACAGAATTCTGTAGACAGATTGGTTTCTTCATAATATGCGTATCCATTCACGTTTATCCATCACGCTTCTCCTCACTCTCGAACCTCCATTGTTCAGAAAACAAAACGTCATCCAATCTCTTCCTAAAGCGACCCCTCCGCCTTCCGGAATACAGTCTTCCCCTTCACTTGGGCATCCGCTACGTATTCACTTTCTCCATATGTCTCAACTATCGTATCGTCTGAGTGTAACGGTGTCCCTTTCAAAAGATGTACTAACATAAATAGCTCAAACTTCAAATCGCATATTCTAAGTCAGTTCTTCAGATAGACTATAGGTCTAAAACGTTATCAAAAAGACAACTAATTATCTAGAAAACGAGAAGCGAGAAGAGAAAAATCCAAGAAAAACCAACCCAACACTTACCATACAGTCCATGGAAGCTCGTTTCAACAAATGAGCACAAGAGTCTTACCTGATGAGTAAGACACTTCCATTACAAGTGATGGGCACCTCCTGCGCATACTGCACCCTATGGTGTGAATCCTGTTCCTCGTACAGACATCTAGGACCTGCCGTGATGGTCTTGCAAAATTAAATATAATAGAAATTAATCCTAACGTAGGATGAAACTGCTTCCTCGGTCTGTATCATACAGCGAGGCGCAGGTTGATAAATATACCAGTGTTTAAGTGAGATGATTTTTAACTATTGTCGATATAATACGTACAAAATTAATTTATTAATGAGAAAATCCCATACTCGGTAATTCATAAGGAACTACTGCGTTGAACACTGCTAAAACATAACAAAGAGCAGTTAACTTGCATTCAGCTGAAGCTATAAATACAAAGTGAAAGTCGCTTGTGCCATAAACAACAGCAATATTATTTTCAGATATTTTATTGTATTTCGTTTGTAACCGATTGTTTCCGTTCTTCTTCTTGTATCGATTTGTCTTTGCTAAATGTTAAATGCTATGTAACTTGATATAATAAACACGCCAAGCTTAGCGGACAAAACATTTTTGTTTTGAAAGTATTAAAATGAAAAAATTAAATGTTAGTTCATTATTTAAAATGATAAGGAAATTGCTTCTTCTTCTTCTTCTTCTTCTTCTTCTTCTTCTTCTTCTTCTTCTTCTTCTTCTTCTTCTTCTTCTTCTTCTTCTTCTTCTTCTCCTTCTTCTCCTTCTTCTCCTTCTTCTCCTTCTCCTTCTCCTTCTCCTTCTCCTTCTCCTTCTTTTTCTTTTTCTTTTTCTTCTTCTTCCACTTAGGTTTCTGTACGGTCATAATTCTGTTACGTGTTTTGCTGCTACTCATATTTAACTTTGGATTTCTCATATAACAATCCATTTACTTCTTATGACTGTCGGAAGCTTTAAACTGTTTGAAGTCTAAAATAACTCTCAACTATAAAAAAATTGCAAAGATTCTATGTATTTCTGTTCGGTATTTATAATGGAGATTTTGTGTTCCGTATTATGAATACGAACCGGCTGATATTTCTACCGGAGAACGCGTACTTGAAAATTCTGAAAAATCATATTCTCTGGGATGAGCAAATTTTTTTGTTAACATATAATGGTCATCGCAGAAAGCGCGCCCGTTCTAAGGTTTTTTCACCTTGATGACAGGAACCTAATTTTTGTAATGACTATTTTTTTTATTCTTGTTCTGTAGTGTTAATTGGTATCTCGGCTTCTACATATCGGATCACAAAAAATAACTTTTTGATTAAGAAGCGTCTGGAAACAATTAGTGGGGCGTTTATTCCGCGAATATACTGGACAGAGACATACGTAACAAGGACGAACATATGCAGCAGGAACGAAAGTTTTGTGCTATTCGATAACACACTGTCTCATTATCTGTGCCAAGGTGTATTAATTACTACCAAGAAAAGTAATTTTTCCTGGTTTTTTTTTTTTTTTTTTTCTTATACTTACTTCACCATCATTCTCCTGAATTTTCCCGCACATGTGATCCGCTACAGGCCTATCTGTAACAAGGTATGTTACTACTGATTAAAGACATAGATTTCGAACAGTTAACTTATTCGTTTCAACTTTTCGCTAGGACTAGCCTATAACGTTTGAAAGTCAAGTAAAATTTGCTGAAATACAACACAGTTCCACTTACACGAAACATGGAGCTGAATACAATTAATATAACAAATATGTAAATTACAATGTTAATAGAACCATAACTTAATCTGGCATCATGTTAAGAATAAATTATTTTTTCAGATTAATGTATCCAAAGAAAAGACCGTTCTTATACAGCTAGTAATATAAAATGTACAATTAAACCATATTTTGTATCAACTAGTAGAATGTGTTTTTGTATTGTATAATAATTAAAAGTTAATGTTACGTAAAAGTATACACATTAAACTAATTAAGATATAAATTACAAGCACTTTATAACACGCAGAACAGTAGGTTTTGTAACACCACCGCTATATTTTTATTCAGAATTTTTCCCAGCTTCAGATTTCTCACCTGGATATTAACTTCGCGTTCAAGTTCCAAGCAATATGAAATAAAAATTTTTCCAAGCAATATGAAATAAAAATTTATCAAAGTATAAACTTGTAGTTAATGAGGAATTATAACATTAATTGGTACTTAAACGCAATTGGTACTTATTTTTATTACCCAGTTTAATATAAAAGTTAAGAGAAACCTGAAACAAATCAGCACAGAATAGTAGGCCTACCTATTCTTTCTATGATTTTGTCTTGAATACACACACGAAGTCACCTACGTGTCAAGTTTTTGTAATTAAACGAATACTGTCATGTTACAATCGATATCCTAAGGCTCCTAAAGCTTAAATGCTCAGATCGTGTTCAGATGTCTTCCTGCTATACACGCTACCAATGTTGGTTTCGTACACTGAACTTTACATTTCCTGTTTTAAACATACGTAACACGTGGACGTGAACCATTCACTTTGCTAAGCCGGTTTCGCGGCATTCCGGTAGACGACGGCATATGGCAATGTTTGTTGACGTACAGTCATGTTGCAATTGACTTGATTTACATTAACAAGTGTTTAACATTACTATGAAAAGATTTTACTTATTTTTTACTCCTAGAAAAGGGAATCAACGTATCCTCTGCATACGAGAGTGTTACATATGGGGGCGAGGTTTGGTCCTGTTTAAAGTATAGTTTAGGGAGGATGTCGAATTAGATAGTGAAATTAATTTAGTTCGAGTTCGTGCAAGTTGCAACCCCAGTTAATGGTTACAGATTATTCGACTTTATACGCTCCCTGGCCGAGAACATGTATTCCAAGGAATCTACCTCCGTACGCTAAATAACACGGCCAGCGTAATTTTGTACGTAACAAACAGCATGGGCGCTTCTCGCTATCCCCCATAACTGTAACACTACATGAAACAAAAATTGTAGAATGTCCCTACGGATAGAGCTTCCGTACAGAGCCCGGACCTCCAAGAGGTTAACATGTGTCTCCTTACGAAAGCTGTCGACTTCGGAAATGGCAACTCTCTGAATGCAGCAGATGCTTAAGTGCGGCCGCGGGCCGTCATGCACACACCAGTTCAACTAACATTAACGAAAGCTCGGTCAAGAAGTCGTTATACTACTTGGGGGGGGGGGTCTATGGACCGCAAAACCCCGCAGTGCCTCAGACCCTTGGAGCCCAGGGCAACGGTAACTGAAACAGAGGAAGAGTACGCACGGGAACTCATCTCCTTTCGTACAGGGTTAAAACGTCAAATTTCATAGCTTAGCACCTCTCTGAATTGACAGCTCTCGTTTGCATCGAGTTCTCTTCAAGTTAGCCTAAGGCACAGCGGTTACCAACTTAAAAAGTCCCTGATTAAACTTAGAGCGCATCATATGCGATCAATTTTTGACAAATAACGTAAAAATAAAATATGGGCAGTAGTTAATTATAAATAAGTAAAAAGGAAAAGGTAATTTACACAATTGTCATGTCTTCCTTCATACCTTTAACGGTACAGCCTTTATTACGTTAATATAATAATGAAGATATAAGAAAGATATGAAACATTGTATGTTTACATAAAATCTTCGATGTGGAACCTGTGGTCGTTCTACGCAACCATTAAAAGCACAGATGTTTCTGTGTCGAGTTGTAGTTTGAAAATGCTTAAACGTAACTTTGAACAACAGATGCGCCTGATTACAAATAAAAAGACGAAACATTGGACAAATGCGTTTGTTTGCTCTAGCCGAGGGATGGAAGGAAGTAGACTGGACCTCGTAATAAGATGAAAATAGAAGAGGACTCGAGGAAGTGCACATTTCGTAAAACAAGTAAGGTGAAATCTGTTACGTTTGTTAGCGAATCAGTCAATAATTGTTTCGTAGTTTTCTCCTACAAGACCATCCTCAATTAAAATGACAGTGTAATATTCGTTTACTTATTAAAACAAACAGAGTAATTAATAAATTGATGTCGCAGGATAAGATCGCGAGCCGCCAGTTGGAAATAACTGGCCTAAGGTATTCCTTATGGCTCTGGCTTCGTTCCCGTCTTTATGTGTAGCAGTTCCATCCACTGAAAGGTCATACATTGATTTAGAGAGAATCAAAAGATATTTAGGAAATTCAACGGGCAGGATAGAGTCAATGATCTGAGAATGTTAACTTCTTCTCCTTCTTCTTCTTCTTCTTCTTCTTCTTCTTCTTCTTCTTCTTCTTCTCCACTTCAGGAATTAGGTCATAGACCTGTTGCGCCCTCCGACCGTGATAGAACTCACGCCCCACCCCAGCCAGAGAGATATTAGCCAACCTAATGTTAACATCAACCACACGAAAGTCACGATAAAGTAACACTGATAAAAGTATTTGCAGAGATTAAATTAAGGACGAAAGACTCGTAACATTCATTTGTCATTAACGATCTGGTTTGATACCATACGGTGTTACTAATCTCTCTGAACTGATAGACAACATTGTTGTATAAAATTACAGTTATAATTCTTAGAATTTACAAGATGTACGATTTTATTGAATAATCGTGTTGATTTTTTTAATTCGTTAGTTGTAGTGGTCATTTGAGTGGTTATTAGTCATTAGTGGAAACTTATTGTTAGTGACTTTTTTGTTGTTTTGAAAGTTTTCAATAAAAATACCGTAAACTGGGTGTGGGTATGTATGCACTGGTATAAACCGTTTCAGGTGTTAGCTCAAACTGTCTAGACCAGTGGTTCCCAAACTTTTCAGTCCGCGGACCCCCCCAAAATTAAAAATTGTCGGACCCCGCCTGAGTTCTGAAATGAAACAAACAGTAAATATGATATAAACTCTTATATTTTAATTAAAATGTATTAAAATCAAAATTCTCTTAACTTGAAAAATTATAATATTAATGATATCAAACATAGTTTAATGTGAACAATGAAGCTGCTTTTCAACAATTAGCTCTGCAATATTGGATTTAATGTCTGCAATACTGGATTGGATAATTTCAAAATTAAGTCACTCTCGACGTCAAGTTTATTTCTTAACTTTGACTTTAAGTACGTCAGCTGGGAGAATGGGGTTTCACACAAATAAGTAGAGGGAAACACAGTTGAACACTTCAAAGCTTTTTTAGCAAGTTGACTATTCCTTATGGATCTTTCGAAATCGATTCCGTCGCCCACAACAGGACGGACAGCGCTACCAGCGGCAACCTCTGAAGAAGCCTTTTAAAGGTGAAAACCGGTTCAGGTTGTAAGGTAAAACTTTATGTTTTTACTTATACAAAACTTTGTGTTCCGAGTCGTTAATGTAATAGTTGTATTTAGTTAAGTAACGGACACGTCATGGACAACGAAATCCAAGAATTGTTGTATAGTTACACCTTCAACCATTTGTAGTTTGCATGGCTTTTATAAGGAACAAATTAACTAGGTAGTTACATAATTATAACAGTTTTATTAAGGGTGCATTTAACATCATTTACACAAAGAAGACAATCATTTAAATATTTAGTGGAATTGTTAAGACTCATGTAAAGCTCAAGCTAGATTCTTTTTTCTCGAATTAGATTGAGCAAACGTTTTAATCACCTCACTGAAATCAAGTCCTTGCAGAAAGTCACTTTCAATTAACAAGAGGGCTACACTGGTCAGTTTATCCTGGCGCAAATTTGAGCGTAAATAATTCTTCACCCTCTTCAAAGCTGAAATAGATCTTTCGCTACTGCAGTTAGTGACGGGCATAGTAAGGAATGTGCGCAAAGCTATCTCAACATTAGGAAACATTCATTCTAAGTTAAGCGTTTTCCAAAAATTCAACAGTGGTTTTGTTTCAGATCGCTTTTTCTTCTTTTCTTCTCCTTCTTGTTCTGGGTTGACAGGTCCATAGTCTTTTAAAAACTGAGCTAAATGCACACGCTCATCAGGAAATGTCTGATCCAAGTCAACAGCATAATTTTATCCTTGTAATTTATTACCAATTTTACATTTAGCTGTAAAATTTTATTATTTTTTAGCTAAAATTTTGCGCCCCCCCCAAAGTGCTGCGCCCTAGGCTACAACCTAGTCAGCCTAATGGTTAATCCACCCCTGATAATTCGATTGACTTAAATTAAAACGCATAAATTTTAAAGTGTGTATTACAATAAGAAGATTAAAATGTGATAACGTTTGTATCCGAAAATGTATGTGATGAAAATCGCACACAAATTAATTAAAGTACCGTATGTAACGTGTTTCGCATGTTTATGAAATAACCACAGAAACGTAAATATTAAAAATGTAATGTGACCGAGGATAGTGAGAGAGTAACGTGCACAAAGTAGGGCACAAATGTTATCAGGGAGAGAAAGGGGAGTATCGGAGAGAGTGAGTGGTACGGCTGATGCAGGTACAAGGAACGTTACCGCATGGTTTTTGACCCCCTCTGTTTCAGCAGCGAGTGGAAATTTCCACTGTCAAAGCTTGGCTGAATCAACCAATGAGGTTGCACTACAGAGAGGCTTCAGCTACTATCTCCGTCTCACTCTTTCTTGCTGTTCCTCACTTGCACATATCGATTGTATTTGTAGGGGCGTCTGTGCTTGTAGAATAGTACGCCTTCCTGCCGCATGAGCGCGCTTGGATTGTGCCACATGTACAGCTGATCGTCCTAAAAATTCGTACTTAAGGAATATTTTTTGCAAATCGTTTACAAACGTTGTTGAACGCTTATTTATTTTATAATAATTTTGTTCCTTGGTTAAATTATCCTGACTGTAACACACCTAAAATTTAGAAACCGTAAATAGTTGGTTATTTTCTTTATATTCACTTGGATCATGTATAATTAGACTACAAGTAAACTCTAAACAATTTCTCTACTGACAAAACTAATTTGTTGGCAACTGACAATTTGTATAAACCTGATTACTATAATCTGACCACCACACACACTACGAGCCCATAAACCAACTCGTGCCATGACGCTTACAACTCGGTCTGTCAGGCCGACTGCTCATTTATTTCAAAGTTTATAAATGTGTTCTGAAACTAAAGTCAGAATAGTCCGTGCCATCCATCGTAACCACTGCGATAACTACAATTCACAAATAAGTCGTTTGTACTTTAGAAACAAAATCGCAGAAAGTGATGTAATGCCAATAGGACAGATTATCCCCGTTAATGCGTGTACAATATAAGTCATTATGCAATAAGTAATTTAATACCAACAGACGACAAACTTATCAAAACCAAATGACACGGGTCATAACCTGGCTTCAGCCTCGCGTATAAACAAATACGTTTTCTATACGATGTGACTTTCAGAACGTATAGCGATTGGGCACACTTGACCTTTTGTACAGTTTGCTTGCTTGTGTTTACATCAAACGAAGTTTTATGTTTTGATACGGCTGTCTCTACACAACTTGTAGGGTTTTAGTACTCCAAGAATAACTTCTTTAAACGATGGCTGTGATGGGGCTGTATTAGTTTATAATCAGCCTCAAGACGGCTGCCGATTGGTGGAGTAACTGGGACATCGCATTTATATTTTTTGTGATGTCAAAAGTCCATCAGTTCGATTCAAATTCAAACATCCAAGTAACTCTTTGCAAAACTGGGGCTAATTTGTGTGCCATCTCAGTTTAACAAAATTACTAATTAAATACTTAAATTCGTAGTGACCGTCAATCAATGAATTTTTCAGTGAAGGGTTTGTGAGGATCGGTCAAAAATATAACACAAATTTTAATTTATTTTTGTCGACGTTCCGACAATTCTTATTGTCATTATCAGGACCTGTGTTTAAATACAAAAGAAATGTCAAACATAACAGAACAGTTATTTCAGTGAACGTGTTTGTGTATGTGTGTGTGCGCACACGCGTGTGTATGTATCATTGTATATGTGAAGGAGTTGAGATAGTTTGTTTACTTTAAATGTTTTCTTTAAGACAACTAGAACATTATAATATCACAGAACTTAATTTATACACTATTACAATTTAAATTACTCATAATGTAATGGTATTTTTTAATTAATTATAAATTAATAATTAATAATAATTATAATTAAATTAATAATTATAATTAATAATAAATTATATTTTTTTAATTAAATTATAAATCAACAATTAGATATTAGAGTTGGTACAGAAAACGTTTATACATATACCAGTCAACATATAGCATAGTAAAATATATTATAGCTAAATACAGATTAAGGGATATTAATGATGTTAATGAATCGTACAATGATACATGCATACGCACGCGCACACACTCACATACACAAACACGTTCACTCAAATAATTGTTCTGTTGTGTTTGACATTTCTTTTGTATTCATACACAGGTCCTGATGTGACAACAAACATTGTCGAAATGCCGACACAAATAAGTTAAAATTTGTGTTATATTTTTGACCGATCCTCACAAACCCTTCACCGAAAAATTACTAATAATAACAAAACTTTTTCTAATGAAACCGCGTTTATTGAAATAATTATATTAGTACTGAATGTTTGTCCATTCTATGATGTGGCACTCTCAGTGTTAAAACTGAGACTCGGGTTTATTCAGACTCAGGTTCGGTTTTACCTGCCACATCATAAAATGGGAAAAACGTTTTGTGTTAAGAACCGAAAAAACGTTATTATTATTAAAAATCCCAGCACTCTAGTTTACGGAGGAAACACTGTTAGTGAAAAAAAAGGTCAAGTTCACGGTCAGTAGTATTTGTAAATCCGCACTTTAGGCACGCGGTGTAACTTCAGTAAACAAAGGTGACTCATCGCTATTACGTAACACGATGAAACACCTTCAGTAATGGACCATTTAGTAGGCGAACAAACTGTATGCCATCTTTGTATGAGTGAGTACCAGGGGTGCCTACAGGGGGGGGGGGATCGTGTCGCCATTCTAGACATTTAGAAAATTTTTGGGGAAGATTTTTTTTTTACTATTGCATGAAAAATCTTAAGAAAGGTAAGCAATTTTACTGTAAAAGAGAGAAAAGGTCTTGTCAGAAAAATGGGGGGATTTTCTTATAAAATTGGGGAGGAAGCGACATATGGGTTGGGGGGAACGGCACCCCTGGAGAGTACAGTGCCTTTACAAGCTGTAGTAATAGTAGTAGTAGTAGTAGTAGTAGTAGTAGTAGTAGTAGTAGTAGTAGTAGTATTTTGCTTACATGAAAAATTTTTCAAATAATTGAAATTAAAGTGAAGTATTTTAAATTTCACAGTTAAAAACTATAAGAAAGAAACTATAAGAAACCAAGATTATTAAACTCTTGAAAATAAAAGAAACCGTTAACAGTATTACACATTAGTATGCTCTGACTGCTCTTTAAGAACACACCTCTATAGTATATACCCGCCTCTATAGTATATACCCTTTGTAGCGCTTATTTCTTTACATCGTTTCTACGACTCTTTCTGAACATAGTTGAGCGTATTTACTGAACATGGTTATACACTAAACATACTAAATTGATTGTGCCAAGACGACTTCGAAATTAAGCGTCTCATGGAATATACGATCTTGAAACATAAGCTAAAATTATGAAACGACCGCGACGTCCGATTCTGTTTGTCATTACGACATGAAGAATACTGCTCGACCGGAACTACGTGAAACCAGCTTTCAACTGTTCGACTAGCGCCCTGCTCAACTACGACCTTATTTCTAAATGTGAGTTAAAAAGTCTTAGCCAGGTGTCCGTACTGCATTGGATGTGGATTCGATTATTTAGTTTTCGCTACACATAATATGGTGTAGAAAATGATGGAGAAACGCGTACATAGCTTTACTTATTTCTCGGATAAAGAGTGCTGGATGCTCTCGTTGTGAGCACTCGAACATATTACAACAGTGTCTTTCAAAGACGATAACTGATAACATGTGTTTAAAACTAAATATTTTGTGACAATAAATAGTCAGATCGTCCTCGTAAAAGTAATGGAGAGGATGAGAATTATCCGTTGCATGGTGGTATGTTAAAAATAAAGTCTGTAGACAAAGAAAAAATGAACGGATTCTGTAAATAATACAAGAGAGAAGAAGTTTGTGGAGAAGTATAACGGAAAGACGAGAGGTTGGTTGAGACACCCAGACTAATGGCACTGTTGGCGGAGGGTGCAATGAACAGATAGGACTACACGGTAAGGCAGAGATTGGAGTATCTGAGGCAGACTGTTGAGGGTGTGGGACGTCATAGACACTCGGAGGTAAAGAGATTGATTCAGGATAGGATAAGCTAGAGGACTGATGACAGAGAGAGACAACGTGTGGAAGACAAAGTAATTAGGAATTGTAACCGACGGTACAGTCTTAAGGCTTGAAACAACCAAGTAGACCTAAATGCGCCTATAAATTACAGTCATGAATACGAACCAAGTCTCTCATGTATTAAGTCGAGTTTTTGTTAAAAAACGGATCAATAACACACAAACTGCTTCAATTATGAGCGTTAAGAAAACAGCTGGATCAGGTTTGACCCGTACATTGCTATCGGTCGTCGATCTTTTTGTTTCTAAAATGTGTTTACAATCCAGAACCCGCGAATGGAGACTGTATAGTGTAAACCAGCAGTTCACAAAGCATTTAAATCGGAATTTCATGCTGATAACGAGACGGAAAAGAAAATTCTATTGTTGTCTCGGAAAAACAATCACAAAAGTCGTTTCCTGTAAAGCTCGTGAAAAACACACTGCACCAAACAAAGCAGCTTTTCGTTGAGTCAAACACGTGTCGATGAGACATAAAAGCTGATCGATGAAGTTATATAAAATTTACAGTAATATTTTAAGAAATAACAAACGATTACGTTTTACATCGCATGTATTGACAACATTTTCTTTTTGCGTGTGCCCGTCACGTCCCCCTGGTCGAGACAAGTAGAGGCACTCAGAGGTTCGAGTAGTGTGTGGGTGTGTATGTGCGTGTCAATGTAGTGCAGACAGCCAAATAGGTGTCGGAAGATGCTGATGGGAGTGCCAAAATAAAAACCTATAATGAACAGCCAAGACGGGATCGAGTAGGGCAGGACGCTAAAGATGGAGGGGAACTTCAATGCGGCATCAAGGTATAGGCGGGGGACATAAAGAAGAGGGCATATTGTAGGGTGTGAAGAGAGGAAAATGTATGGAGTTAGGAGATCAAGATTGTCACAAGGTGGATTATGTGTGACGTGTGAATTTAGGTGTTTCTGTGTCCGCGAGGATTCCTAGGAGGAGGCTCACCGGCAATAGTCAGAAGATGGTTTATGAAGAAGGAAGGTCTGTGGGTGCTCCGGGTAATTCTGTTGACAGAGGCTGCGATGGATGCACATTGCTTGGCGTTTTGGGAATATTTACGTCTTTGGTGTAAATCTAATGAAGAGAGCGTATCTGCTTCCCTACGATACAGTTTTATTAAGTGTTCACTCATCGATTTCCGCCCCGATGTTTGTTGGGTAACGGCACGTCCGGTTTAATCCTCCAGCGCGCGGCAACGCAGTCACCATATAACCGGGATCGCTGTATCAAGTACAGTGTGTGCTCCAGCCCAATCAAGAACCGCCTCTGGAAGGCAGACGAATAGACACGTCTCTTGTCCAAGAGACAAAACTCCCTGTCATGTCCGAAGAATATTTACACAGTACGAATTCTGTACGTTTTACTTATTTATTTATTAAATCAAAAGTCAGAGTATAAAGTATTCTGTTAGCTAATAGTGTCGGGACTGTCGTCTGACTGAGATTCACTGGCACGATGATTACACCCTTCGACGGGAGGTATCTTTTATCATGTCACAAAACTACTTGCCACTGTTTTTATTCCGCCGTCTTGTAAAGTAATTATAGTCATAGTAATTAAAGTAATAGTCATTGTCAATACGTAAAGGTATTACGTCACAATGGTTAGGTTTTAAACGATATTTACACTTTTTTACTTAATTTACATTTTCTGAGATGGCAACGTATAAACGACGTTATAGAAGTAGCGCTCCGAGTGACAAGTCTTTCCACACAAGTAGTCTCGAACCTATCTGTAAAAACATTCATACAAATAGGCCTAGCTTACAAATTATGTTCAGCGTTTTGCTTCCTTATGACAGTTCGTGTACTTTCAGTGTAGTATTTAGCAATACAATATTTGTATGCACCGACACATACTATTTTACAGTACAGGATGTTGTCTTACGCTGTACTGGTTGCAACCAACGGGCTCGGCCAAGCCTCGCCAGCTGTAACTGGTCTCCAGCCGGGTTTAACTAACGTGTCCTTGCTATCACATCGTCTCTCCCCATAATAACGCCTTTACGTCAGCGTAGGATCTAAACTTCTGAATACGTTCGGCAGACAAAATAGTCGCGACCGCACGACATACAATGCCAACACGGACACTCAACGACAGAGTACGCCAGTGAGATCGTCTGGCGGGTTCAGACGCAATTCGCGGAGGTCCCTGTGAAATTGATTGGCCTTTCAAAACCCAAAATTTCTTTTTTCCTTTTTGAGGCTGGTATATTCTTTAAAAGACAGGTGTTTCTGACATACACTAGATATAGCTAATATAATTATTTCATTGAAATGCATGTATCTTTCAAACATTTGTCGGTTCGTTTAACAACACGAACATTCTTCCAGTACTGAATGAGTTATGTCAGTACACATTTTTCAATAAACCCCTTTTCTTTTCTCATGTTTCGATGGAAGGAGATTAGATTCTTTTTCGCCCAGACATTCATTTGGTGGATTATCACTATTTTTCACCCTTCATATGTTATATGTACATTATACATACATTAACTCTCTCTCTCTCTCTCTCTCTCTCTCTCTCTCTCTCTCTCTCTCTCTCTCTCTCTCTCTCTACACACACACACAGACACACGCGCGCGCGCGCATACACTCGTTTACTACAGTAGATACATTTTTCCCGTTACTTTCAGCGTGCTTTGGCGTTTACGACAATCGGTGGTTGATATCTGATTTTAGGGATAACTGGTCATTCCAATATCAAGAAAATATTCTAATATTCCACCTGGTCATCCATCCTCCATACAACGTGTTTGTAAAAAAGAGTGTTTGTCTCCATGTAAATTCCCTATATAAACAGGAGAGAAAAATAACAATTTACGAGCATACAAATATCAGCCATGCAAGAATAGCAAGTGTTTTTCCTTTTCACACTCGTAATAGTAAAAACAGAAAAATATTACAGGGTACAGTTTGCTTTCAACGTACGAGAAACATGTCAAGGCTGTACTGTGGTTGATCGAGCAAGATGAATTTAACTGTATGGAATCTAAACAAGTACAGACTACAAAAACAATTTAAGCGGCCAGAAACCTGTGTAGTTTCGCTGAGTTGCTAATTTTAACTTCAGATTTTGAACTACTTCTTTCACAGTTTCTTTTCTTTATGTAAAAATTCTACTGTTGCCACTTATGATCAATTCTGTCAAATGCGGTGTACTTTTTGTTAATGGAAAATTTATTTGGTATTTGTATGTAGGCCTTCTGTGCCTTGATGACGTTAGTGGTGACCACCTTTTCCAGTACTTCACGAACTCTTATAGGCGAGGCATCTATATTATTTTAGTAAGATGGATCATCAAGTTTACCAACATGGACTTAAAAAGAAATATAGGCTACTTAAAAACCTTGGTTGTGTGTTTCAATGGTTTGGATAGTTGATGCAAGCAGCGATTGGGACACAAGACCCAACATCGCACAAGTTGGGGCAGCGACACCCACATGAAGATCATTAATTACTGACTGACGGACCACTTCAGACGTTGAAGACTAAGGACAGTTGAGAGAATAATAGTCACCACTCTGGCGAAGAGTCGATCTTCCGTATGAATGCAAATTACTTTGAGACAGTCGAATAATATGTCAGAAAAAAATCATAGTTGTGTCAGAAAAAATACAATACCTAAGTGTTATTAGATATCTAAAAAATCAGTGATGTATCATATAGCTCTTTTGCTAACAAAATACTTGTATAATTAATTTAAAATAATATTTATTGTTGTAACCTGTATAGAAAACTTCTATAAAATACGAAACTTTTGGATTTCACAATGACTTCTAGTAGATGCTTATAAAAATAAATACAACATACTCATCGTCTTCTCAAATAATTTGTGAAAAATTGTTATTATATTTCTGTCATGTGCAATATCTAATTTAATCTCCCTGTATACAGTATTTTATTATAAGTTGAAGCGTACATGATGCGTATGAAAACTCGTGGCGTAAGTGGTATTATGATGTGCAGTAATAAGTGAGATTGCATGTAGGCTATCACTTGCTAACCGAGTGATCGCAATAACGTCAACTCAGCATTGTTTAACCCTTATTAGAGCAAAGCCCGGCCACGTGCTACGAGTGAACTTTATTCCGAAAACAAACTATTTACCCAACTACTTGTCCTAATAAATTTATTAGTAAAAACATCATAAAACAACATGGACACTATCAATTAATAAAAACTTTTTTAAATTAACGTAATTAAATAACACTTGTATAAGGAGCGTTGAGTATAACTGCAAGGTGATGGTTACCTGTCGTCTAATTTTTGGTTTGGTAAGACATAGCAAAACGAATTGTCGTAGAGACTTTGCCAAATGCACACGCTGCTGGTTGAAAAAATAATTAATTAAAATTTGACGAAGTTTCACGTATAGTGAAACACATAGGACAAGGACAAGGACGCGGTAGACGGTTTTCACAACTAACAGAACTTGTTTGTAAACTACAGACCCGTTCACCCAACTCCTACCGATTAAATACTAGGCTACTTGTGTATTTTATGGTGCCCGGCAAGCTTGGTGAAAGTGATATGCACAGAATCCTGTTTTTTGTCAGTGTAACGTCGCATCTCACTGAGTGCGTGTTCATACGTTTTCAAAAACATTTACTGTAAAAGCCTGTATTTCATTTAATTATTATTTTCAACACACAAAAAAACATATCCTACGCTACGAAAACTTCATCAACTTCTTAAGTCTAGTGTAAACTTTCAAGGTAGCTTATCATGTTTAAGAAAAGTTATTATAAACTTATGATTTAAATGGAAGAAGATTAGAAATAATAGAAGTGTGTTAAACGAACGTCAAGAGATAAGGGCAAAAATAATTGAATAACTCAAGAAAATAAAACAATTCAGGAAAGAAAAGCGGCCAATACTAGTAATTATTTATTATTTACATTATGTAACAAATAACATTGTTCTGGTATTACAGATACATATTTGATACAATTTCGAGTAATACTGAATAAAATTAAAAATAGTAGTTAGTTTAATGAAATCCGGAAATGTCAACAATGTGTAAAACCCGAGTTGTAATAATTAAGTAGTTGAGGGCACCCATAAAGCCGGCTGTAGCAACAGTAAAAGGACGGAAGTTTTTGAATTGAAGTGTTACAACTGAGCACACTTAGTGTCCCCACTACCCTCACTTTTCGTGCAGCTATGAAGCGGCCACCGTAAAGTAACGCGATTGTAACTTCTGTTTTGTCTACGTCCCGAAGTATCTGTAACATTATACAAGCGAACGGAGTTCTTTCTATCTTTCTCTCGGAGTCTTCCGAACTACGGTATGTAACGGTATATACTTAGTATACCTGTATGTAACGGTATGTATACGGTATGTTTTACAGTTCGCTATGGAATCCTTAGCGGATTGTGTCAATAAGTCCTGTTGTTCGAGTACGCGTTAACTTTGTGAACAGAAATTTTTAATAAACCAAACCAGACGAGTATGCTCCAACCAGAACCAAAATAGAATTACAAACACGCTATCTCCTAAAACGATTTTGTTCACCCTTTCGAAAAACGGAAATCGAAACCGACAACTGCGGTTTCTTCAGTCTTCAATATTGTAGGGGAGAGTAAGGCAAAATGACATACTTTCTAAAAATCGCCTGTAAATAT
This sequence comes from Magicicada septendecula, assembly GCA_034769895.1. Taxonomy (NCBI): domain Eukaryota; kingdom Metazoa; phylum Arthropoda; class Insecta; order Hemiptera; family Cicadidae; genus Magicicada; species Magicicada septendecula. The sequence continues at coordinate 742,635,278 of CM068368.1, read as the reverse complement.
TTACTGTGGACTACATTAAAAATGCGGCTTTGGGTTTTTCTAATGCTTTATTTACTTGCGAAACAAAGTACATGGTTCAACTTACAAAAAAAAAAACTATATTTAAATAACACAAATTTTACAAAAAAAACACCAAGTGTGTCATTTTGCACAACATGGTGGGCAAAATGACACACTTATTTTATTTATATTTTTTCTTTAACATAGCTGAAACACTAGTCCCGGCACGCTTCACAAATGAACTGTTTGATCTTTTTAGTTACTCCAGCACACTCAGCATGAGCCCACTGACGACATTGCTGGCACTGGATCCATTGCTCTCGGTGTCTAGATTGGCTGAACAGTTCGTTGCAATACAAACAACCAACATCAGAATCAGTATCGTTATTATCAAATGTTGGTTCATCATCGGAAGAGTCTATAGCAATACGTCTTTTAACTTTAGCCCTCTCACTCTTTCTTCTTTCTTTATCTTTCTTTTCAGCTTCTTTTTCTTTTAATTCATTTAAAAACGGACTCTCGGTGAGAACACTTTGATATGTATTTTTCTTCTTGTGACGTGATGATGATGATACACTTGCTATCGGAACTGGAGACAATTCGTTCAGCAATTCAGACACATCAGTTTTCTCATTTTCGGAATAAGCTTCTACGAAAACGTTACCAGAAGTTGAAGCAACAGCATCGCAATTTAATGGGTTAGTGAGCATTTTTTTCTCATTTTTTGACTGCTTCTCGTAAATTGTGTCATCTTCAGGGATATCAGTAGCAGCGCTGGGTAGATATAAGTGGTCAGGGAATATATTGGGGTTTAATGGAGAAATGCCGGTGGCTTTAAATCCACTAAGTGCTATTCCGACGGTAGCAGCTTTATTGTAGGCTCTTGTAAATAATGAAGAGATTTGGTATATTGACACAGTTCTCCCTGGATGTGCCTTCAGCCATGTCGTGACTTCTTGGTCATAGTAGGTTGCTAAAGGTCCAAAAAATGCGACATCTAGGGGCTGGAGTCGGTGCGTGCAATGGGCTGGGAGACAAAACAGAATGACGTGATTTTTTTTAGCAAATTCAAGAGAATCCAGGTTTTTGTGGCTTGCGTGGCCATCTAAAATTAATAACGCCTTATTTTCATTCGTAGGTCTTACAAACTTCACGAAGTGTTTAATCCATTTAAGAAAGAGGTCTCCAGTCATATATGCTGATTCATTATACAATGGGAGGGTACCTGGTGGAGCTCCATCATACAAATCTTGATTGAATTTTTTCCTCGGAAAAATCAATGCTGGTGGAATAAAAGTTCCAGCGCTGCTCACACACGCCACTCCTGTAGTATGAATACCCCTTTCGGCACTAGTAATTGCACCAACTTGCTTTTTACCTCTCTTGGCGATTATTTTTTGAGTTTTTTGTACAGTTGTAAGTTTAGTCTCATCCATGTTAAAAATCATTGTTGCCTGTATGTTATTAGTTTGAACTGTTTCTTCCAACTTTTTAAAATAATTCTGAACCTGAGGTCTATTGAAGGCTTGGGCTCTTGCAGCTGAGGTAGCTTCAGGAACTCTTAAGGATATGTTCGGATGCCGAGAAATAAAGCTATGAACCCATTGCCTACTAGCCAGTTTTTTATTTTTATTAAATTGATGTTCACATCCACTGCGCTCGGCAAGTTTGTATGCAAGTTCCCTCAAGTCATAGGTAGTCAGGCCAAAAAGTCGTGACTCTAAGTCTAATATATGTGTGATTAATCTTTGTTCCAGATCACCACTGAGTGATTTCTTGAAGCGACCGAGACATTTTGTTACACCACGGGCATGAATATTCTTTCCCTGAGCGCGTCTCCGCAATGTCGCCTGAGGAACGTTGAACGTAATAGATGCTTTTTTCCATCCCATCCTCTTATCATTCACCGCTTCTATCGCCTTCTGCATGTCTTCACTCGACCAGGATTGTCGATTCGATTTTTTCTTATAATTAGAAACCATCTGAAGCAAAAAGAAAGTTATGAAATTAACGTAAGGCAAAACAACACACTTTGTATTTATGTAAGGCAAAATGACACACTCCATGTGTCATTTTGCCCAAATACGTTGTAGATACGGTTACGTCAATTTGTAGGTTAGAATGTTTATGCAGGCGATCGTATTTAACGGCAATTGAAAGGCAAACAATAACAGGTGTTGCAGACAACAAAGGAATAACTTACTACCACAATTAGTAACAAAATTATTACGTCAATTTTCAACTTACCTTGATCTTGAAAAGTATATTTTAAACAAATTGCTATAATAACAACGGAAATCACTTTCAACGTGTCTAACGTGGCGCATGGCACGGAAAAGAGTACAGTCGCAGTGTTGCCACGCGCAGAAAACATATTCCTTAAAAAAGCGCCAAGAAACAGTTGGTATGTCGTTTTGCCTTATATGTCATTTTGCCTTACTCTCCCCTATTCTATCGCAGTGATATTATTAATTTTTTTTGTTCGTTACGTCGAATATTTTACCCCGTTGTAGTGGACAAGAGAAACATACATCTGGTTTGTTAATTGTGGGACCCAGCACTGGTTGGGTTGGAATTAGTTTATCAATCTTTTAAATGTTTGCTTTTCAACTGTGCTTGGTTGATTTGTAACGTACTCCTATGGTACATTAAGTTTATCCGTTAAGCGAGGATGGGTTTGCAAGTAACAGCCAATGTGTGACATTTATTTTACGTTGGTTTTTTGCAGTCAAGATGGCATTCCATTTAGACTCTTCTTTAAAATAAAATACAGTCAGTTCTAATAGATTATGTTTTGGATGCACGTAGATGTCAAATGACAATCAAATATTAGTGCCAAAAATAATAGCGGAAGAAAAACTTACTCTAAATATCAGTATGGAGAACAATACATGACTTCCATGTTCAAAGATTTATATTTAAAATCATTTTCGAAATGAAATATTTCCATAGACACTACTTTTTTCTACTTATTGCTTCAATCTTAACCACAGTACTGTGGTCACTAACATATACCACCTCACGTTATCGCACGCGATTTTCACTGATGATGGCAGTCGATGGCACTCCCGAAACGTCTGGTTTTGCAGAAAACATTGGACTACGGCCAAACAGCCGGGAAGGAATTTTAACAATAAACTAAACTTTGTTGCCGATAACGTAGTACACATGAAAAATTATCCCCTCCCCCTTCAACTATAATTTTCATTTATAGAAAATTACCCCCACCTCGTTTAACTAACCTCTTCATTTATAGATATTTCATCTACAATGGATTATTATGATCTTCTTATCAGGATACTTTATTTATCAAAATTAAGTACTTTACTCTTGTTAAAACACAAAACGTTGCTGGTAAACTACCCGTTTCCCTTAACTGATCTTCACCAAAACCAACAAACCTTGAGTTCTCTACAATTCAGGGATTTATACAAAAAATTATTTGATTCTGTTTCAATGTGCGGCAGTTATCGTTCGTCATAGAAAAAATTACCCTTGGTAATACATAAAACATTGCAGGTAAACTACCCCTTTCTCTTAACCGATCTTCACCAAAATTAGTAGGCCTTGAGTTCTCTACAATTCAGGGATGTAATGACCAAAAATTTTAATTTTATAAATTTTGATCGAGAAGTGCGTTACACAGGTCGAGTCACCCAACCCAAGCCAGAAGTAATAAATAAAGGGACAACTTAACAACATGTCAACTGGACGCTTGCTAGGAAACAATGAGAAAACGCCTGACACAACACTACAATAGAAAGTAGGATCGACTGTGACAGACTCGGTTCAACTCAGATTTACAGCACCACAACAAACTAGACAAAGGATACAGTACGGTGGCACAGATACGGAGAAATTGTAGCGAACACACGCTGTAAGGTTAATTTGGAGCGTGTCAGCAATAAGAAAAGGATACTCACACAAAGGGTTTAGGAGAGTCTTACTCCGTATGAAGACAAAGCAGTGTACACCAAGTGAATGCAGCCAGGAAGTGCGCACAGCATGAAAACATCGTATGGATGACAACTAGTATTTATGACGGGAGACCGGAGTGGCATCTTGGGGATGACGACACGCAAGGAGCTGCTAATTGACAGGGTCATAGGAAGTCAAACAATAACGAAATGCTACGTATTGTTCGCATGAGAATAACAGCAGGCCTTCGGAGCATACTTGAACAAAAGCTTGATGGACAGGCGCGGGATTGCTCTACATTCTAAGAAATGGTACAGAGCCCTTTCGTCGTGTACTTGAGGGGATGTCCGATAACCAACCAGAGTCTAGCATCTTCCCAGGACGCAAGTGGAGAGGACTGTCGTCATGATGGCAACGAGAACAGCGAATCAGGGGTCGAGAACCATAGTTCTTCATAGTGGTAGGAAATATCTGACCTATCGTGATTGACCAAAGGCGTATTTGCCAGGACATTGCATTATGGTAAATGAAGCTTAATAAAAACTGTTTAGAGGGCACGCGGACTGGCAGTCTTACTATATTTCTCAGTCTTACTATATTTCGCAGTCTTAATATATTTCTCAGTTTTCTCTAAAAACTCAGTTACGCAGTACTTTAGTCAGTTAACATAGTACTTTCAATTATTCACAAGTTACTCAGTCTCAGTGTATTAGCAGTTACTCAATCATGCAGTATACTTCAGTTGTTAAAAACTTTCAGTTACTCAATTTTACTCAGCTACCGCTTGTTAAGAACTAAGCCATTTATTCGCAAGTTGATCAGTTAATCAGTCTTCATTAATAACAGACTCACAAAACTTTACGTCAATATTTTACCGAGTTACGGAAGTGTACCGCGGTAGTGCAGTGTGAAGTGTTATAAATACCGCTAAGATTCAAGCACGATATTTTAATGAAACAATACGTCATGTAAACTAAACACAACACATTAACGTATATAGACGCACGAAGAAGTTTGACGGTAGACAGTTATCTATACATGATCATTAACAATGAATGCACTTATGCAACACAAAACTTTATAGACTTTCATATTAACGGCCGACACCAACGGAGGACACACACACACCGCGAGTGCTAAGTGATGACAAGCATCAAATCTACACAACCTTTACTTATTTGGATCATCAGTGGAAAGGAGATTTCACCGATGGAGTTTTTGGATAATTCACTATCACAAGTAAATCTTCATGTTATTACTGTTATAATAACTCTACTGTCCTGACTCTTTTCAAAGAAACCACCCTTTGAGAAATTATATCAATGTAATGATAACATTAAATATATAAAGCTACTCATCTGAGGAAAAATGAACGCATTAGTGTAAGATTAATATATTGATTGTCCATGTTTATGTATATTCATTGTGCTATATATATATGTGTGTTTTTCAGCGAACGACGTAATGAATTCATATTGTAATTTGTATTCTTATATATATGTTTTCTTTTATGAATGCACTTACAGGGCATAATTTATATCCATATATCGGAAGTTTTCTTTATTTGAATAATGTTAAATAAATAAGTATTTATTTGCTAAGTATTTATGCGTTCATTATTGTCATTTTACCTTGTAACAAACTCTAACGTCAATTGAATTATTTGTAGTAAATTTTCGTATATCGTTTTTATACAACTATAAGAGTCTCAGTGCAGTAATTATGCTAATCGTTAATGGACACAGTCAATCACATCAAAGTAATTAATATATTACGTAATTTAAATTAATTTGACATAAATTGACCTAATTGGATAATTACATAATTAAATTCCATAAATTAGCATAATTACACGTTGTAGGGACGTATGCAAAAAATCATTTGATTATTTTGAATTTACGGCAGTTATCGTTCGTCATAGAAAAAATTACCCTTGGTAATACATAAAACGTTGCAGGTAAACTACCCCTTTCTCTTAACCGATCTTCACCTAAATCAAAAACCCTCGAGTCCTCTACAATTTAGGGATGTATGCAAAACAATATTTGATTATTTTGATTATATGGCAGTTATCGTTCGTTATAGAAAAAATTACCCTTGTTAAAACATAAAACGTTGCAGGTAAACTACCCCTTTCCCTTAACCGATCTTCACAAAAAACAACAGGCCTTGAGTACTCTACAATTCAGGGACGTATGCAAAAAATTATTTGATTCTGTTTGAATTTGCGGCTGTTATCGTTTGCCATAGAAAAAATTCTACACAGACACTTTTCGAAAAATGACTTTTCTTTACGTTTTGAGGGTAGTACAATCAGAATCAGCCGTTATCTCGAACACGATTTTTTTCGCCATGACCATACTTCCATTTCCTTATGGAACATGGAAGTAAAACGTGTTCCAGGAAACACTCCTAAAATGGAAGAAGTGTTGGGAGAGATGTATGCAAGCAGAAGGGACTACTTTGAAGTGAGAAAGCCTGAATAAAATTGTAACTACATTAATAAAGTTTTATTACAAAAATTCGGTCTTTTCTGATCACACCTTGTAATAAGAAGTGAATTCATGGGCTAGGTGTCTATAATGTAAAGTATATTTTAAATGTGTAAACCTAACCCTTACTCCAATGAAATTATGAAGTAATATGATAATTAAAAGTTTATTAAAATAACTATGCCAAGAAGTAAGCAGATTTATCCAAGCCAAGAGAAAAGCTATAATGAATAAATGTAAATGTAATTTACATTTGTGGCAATTAATTATTTAATTGTGTTTGCCGTGCCCCATGATCTTGAGCGTCATTAATACAATGTGCAATTAATTAAATTGTGAATTAATTGAATAATTACTCTAATTATTTATAGCTTAACAAATGATATCCTTCATAAGCCTCGCGATTGGTATCGCCATTTACATTGATATCAGTTAACAATTAATATTGTGAATTCAATCAAATCACTGAGCAAAAAGACTCTTAAAAAATTAATTTATGTTTTAAAGATTAGTTTAACATGTGGGTTATCTGTAATAATGAACGCATGTGTAAAATCAACTTAAATAACTAATTTATTATTCATTTATAAATTTATAATCATACATATAAAAACGTCGTTGCACCTGTAAATACATACATATTTCAAATAAACAAGTTCTAGTTTAAATATTCCCTGAAAAAGACATACATACATAAATCATAGAATACAACAATTCAAATACTAATTATTGATACGTTCATTAATTCCAGATAGTTTTTGTTAACATATTCGTTATTTATAACTTTTAACTCTAATTGTATTCATTACATTTATTTATAACTTCCCAGGGTAGGAATTCTTTGAAAGAATCAGGTCAGTAGCAGTTACTTAAAGTAATAAATTAATAATGGTTACTTGAGTTTATAGAATATCCGTTTAGTGTCCAGCGATGTCCGGTCCTTGTGGTGATGAAGACAGAAAGACACATCTTGTTGACTGCCGTCGATAGCACAAACACTTGTATACACCCACGATCACTCGCGTCGAAATAGAGTTGTGTAAATAAGTAATGGATTTTGTGTTAGTTTGAATAATTCATTCTAAAATGAGTGTTGTATATTCATTTTGCAACATTAATGTTTATGTCCGTTCGTCACTTATTTCACCTTCTATCAATGTATATATGATTAGATTAGTTCGTTCAAATGTTTCATGTTCTATTATGTTGAATGTGATTTAGTAGCACTGACTAATTGTAAGTTCGTCTATTTTGTACAATACACAAGTAATGATATTTGTACGTGTCGAGATTGTATTGTTCACTTTGATTGATTACTACATGAGTCCGTTAACTCGCACTTTGAATTCCACTATTAGAGAATCACTAAGTCTGAATATTATGACATGACGATTTCACTAAGTCTGTTACTTTACATAAAACTGAAATTTACTGATATATACTGGCTGCAAGATTTAGATCTACTAGCCGCTTGAAATTTAAAAATATACTAGCTTGAAAATTGAGATATACTGCCTCGTCCCTGTGTTAGACACATAGTTTTATCGGTTTGTCCCTACTCAAATTTTGTCTTCTGCACAGTCCACGCCTTTTCTTACTCGTGATAGGTCAGTTTATAGTTTTCTCGGAATACTTCGTCCCACTACACCAGGGCTTTTTGGTGTCTATCTCCTGATACGCCTTTTGCTTTTGGTTGCTATAGAAACTGTCCTCTCCATCGGTGTTCTTCGCAAGTGTTGTATTCTGATAGGTTGCCAGACATCCCCAGATTTGTCCTGTTCGAACGTTGACCTATTTCGCAGAATTTCTAGCTATTATAAGCCTGTCGATCACTCTTTTGTGTGAGGTATACGCAGTGTTTTTCTAAGTTGCCTTCATCTGTTCTCGGGTCCTTCCGAAGTATTGTTCTCTCTTACACCCCTTTTTTGTAACTATTAATAATTCTGGACATATGTTAGCTGGTGAAGTCACCCTGACTTTCTACTCGTAAATTGCGTCTGACACTTAGACGTTACCTCCAGCTGTGTAGCTTGGTTGGAGTCCTGTCCATTCTCCACTTCACACATTGTTTCTGAAAGTGCTGTACGTACGCTCCTTTGTAAACATCTTGTCCCCTTTTTTGCAGTACCTCGTATTCTGACGTAACCTGACTGAACGTATGCCTTAATTCCCAGTACACGTGTGAGTGTCCTCGCCTGCTTTGTCTCGGCTGTTGTGGGTAATAATTTTTAGCTAAAACTTCCCCTGTCATCTCGTACATCCAATTTCTATAGTTGAGTAGAACTTAACGTCTTCCTATTGTCCTGTTAGCGACGTTGCTCTGACATCTTCACATTACGTTTTATTTATTGCGTCGACTAGAAGTCGTTGACACAACTTCGTGTGAACAAAATCCGTCGAGGAGAAAATTTAAAATTTTTAAATTTTTGCTCGTTACAAAGCTATTACTGTTGCCTCTGAGCTTGGACATCAATTCAAATTTACTGTTACCCAGTAAGGAATTTTTTTATTTCTATACACTGAAAGCAAAATGAACTTACAGTGAAAAACATTACAGGAAGCTGTAATGGTACATGACCCTTGAGCACAGTAAATTTGAAATCCTGCACCAATAAAAGGCAGTAAAATATATTATGAAGACATTGGTGCCACAGTGTGAGCATGTGTGTATGAAAGAAATACAACAATAATAATAATAATAATAATATTAAAAGAAAATATTAATACGTGGTGTAAAAAAGATGGCAATAAATTTAATGAGATATGCAATGGTTATATTGATAAGTTAAAATGAAAGTGATAATAACGCAGTGTGACAACTGGTGTTGACTCGCATAGTCAGGAAAGTGTTTCCACAAGAGAAGTAGTTCGCAATTTATCATACAAACAAAATGATGTTGTGAGCAATTGGCAGTCGAAAATTGGGAAAACTTGGTCCAAGATAATAGTTGAAACAAAACGTTTAGTGAAGGTAACAAAAACAAATATTCAATTATATGTTCTGAAAAGAATATATGAAATTGGAATGAATGTTATAATAAGAGTAAATAGTAATAAAATTATAATTTAATAAATAACAACTAGAATTACGAATATTAGAGATAAAATAAAGATGTTTAATAAGAAATAGAAAAATGATATATGTTTTTAATAGGTATATGATAAACAGATGTAAAGAAAGTAGGGAATTATCAAAGTGGCAAATTTGTAAATTGTTAAAAATTGTATTGTATAGAGATGAAAGGAAATGTTAGTAGTCTAATTTTATTTTTAATAAGAGTAACGTCAGGAATCTTCAATTATATTTAATAAAAGTAATGTCATATGTAAAAGAAAATACATTAAAGGAGTTTAATTTGTGATACCAGAGTTTTGATTATAATATTTAATAAATAAATAATATTACGAGAAATATAAACATATCCGTAATAGAACGCCGATAGAAGAGGGAAATCCTGGACTGAAGAATAGTTTAAGTGGCCATAAAAGATAATTAAGTATTCCGAGGAGACATCTGTGCTGCAGTCGTCCTAGAAAACAACATTCAGCAGTGAAAACAATAAGAAATTTGTGTGAAGGAACAGATCGCCGAGCCTGATATTGCTTTTGAAAAAAAATAAACATCAACCAGAAGTGAACCCGTGACAGCTGGAAGAATTCAGAATCAGTCAAGTTACATTAGTCTGGTATTTATTTTTTACATGGTTATTTCTCAAAATAATACATACTAACTGTATTTGGTGTGGTTTAAAGAAAAGAAGATACTATATACGATCTGAAATAAGATCTAACAGCTTAATAATCATTAACCCTGAGAAATAGAGTTTCTTTTCATGTACTGATAAACAAAAAATATAATAAAGGTAGTTACGTATCATAATTACATAATTACCATACCTGGTAAAATAATTACAGTACACATAAATGGCAACCAAAGTGGTGCATATAATAAATATTCTATCAGTAAAAAACAACAGTACTATGTATATATATATATATATATATATATATATATATATATATATATATATATATATATTGTAATTCTACTGAATCATATGCCTACATGATTTTAGTTTTTTTTTTTAAATTTGAAGTTGATATTGTACATCCGTTGCAACAATTTGTGAAGAATGTATAAAGTTTATTTCAGCTTCCATTGTTTAATTTTAGTAAATTGAAAGCAAGTAATAATAAATATTCCTAACTCCTCAGTGTAATCTAGACCCAATGTAAAATGGTGCTGATGCAGTCTATTAATATAAACATGCAAAACATTATTTGATTCTGTTTGAATTTGCGGCTGTTATCGTTTGCCATAGAAAATACCCTTGTTAAAACATATAACGTTGCAGGTAAACTACCCCTTTCCCTTAACCGATCTTCACCTAAAACAATAAGTCTTGAGAACTCTACAAATCAGGGCTGTATACAAATAATTATTTGATTCTGTTTGAATTTACGGCTGTTATCGTTTGCCAAAAAAAATTACCCTTGATAAAAAAACGTTGCTGGTAAACTACCCCTTTCCCTTAACCGATCTTCACCAAAAACAATAGGTGTCTGTCTGTGTGTCTGTGTGTCTGTCTGTCTATCTGTCTATCTGTAGATTTTTTTCTATGACAAACGATAACATCCGCAAATTTAAACAGAATCAAATACGTTTTTGCATACAGCCCTGATTTGTAGAGTACTCAAGACCTTCTTTTTGTGAAGATCTGTTAAGGGAAAGGGGTAGTTTACCTGCAACTTTTTTTTTTAATCAAGGGTAATTTGTTTCTATGGCAAACAATAACAGCCGCAAATTCTAATACAATCAAATAATATTTTGCATACAGCCCTGAATTGTAGAGTTCTCAAGACCTATTGATTTTGGTGAAGATCGGTTAAGAGAAAGGGGTAGTTTACCTGCAACGTTTTATGTTTTAACAAGGGTATTTTCTATGGCAAACGATAAGAGCCGCAAATTCAAACAGAATCAAATAATTTTTTGCATACAGCCCTGAATTATAGAGTACTCAAGACCTGTTGTTTTTGGTGAAGATCGGTTAGGGAAAGGGGTAGTTTACCAGCAACGTTTTTTTATCAAGGGTAATTTTTTTTTGGCAAACGATAACAGCCGCAAATTCAAACAGAATCAAATGAGATTTTGCATACGTTCCTGAATTGTAAATAAATTAAGGCCTGTTGATTTTCGTGAAGATCGGTTAAGGGAAAGGGGTAGTTTACCTGTCACCTTTAATGTTTTAACAAGAGTAATTGTTTATATGACGAACGATAACTGCCCCACATTCAAACAGAATCAAATAATATTTTGCATGCGTCCCTGAACTGTAGAGTTCTCAAGAGTATTGATTTTCGTGAAGATCACTTAAGATAAAGAGGTAGTTTACCTGCAAGTTTTATGTGATAACAAGGTTAATTTTTTATATGACGAACGATAACTGCCGTAAATTCAAACATAATCAAATAATATTTTGCATACGTCCCTATATTGTAGAGACCTCAAGGCCTGTTGATTGTGGTGAAGATCGGTTAAGAGAAAGGGGTAGTTTACCTGCAATATTTTATGTTGTAACAAGAGAAATTATTTCATGACGAACGATAACTGCCGTAAATTCAAACAGAATCAAATAATTTTTTACATATGTGCCTGAGTTGTAGACGTAGAGGACTCAAGGCCTATTGATTTTGGTGAAGATCGGTTACGGGGAAAGGGTAGTTTACCTGAAACATTTTTTGTTGTAACAAGAGTAAAGTACTTAATTTTGATAAATAAAGTATCCTGATAAGAAGATCTTAATTATCCACTGTAGAAACTTAGAAAAATATCTATAAATGAAGAGGGTAGTTGAATGGAGTGGGGGTAATTTTCTATAAAAGAAAATTATAGATGAAGTGGGAGGGGATAATTTTTTTATATATGTACTATGTTATCGGCAACAAAGAAGTAGTTTGTTGTTAAAATTCCTTCCTGGGCTGTTTGGGCTTGATCCAATGTTTTCTACAAAACCAGACGTTTCGGCAGTGCTATCGACTGCCAGCGTCAGTGAAAATTGAGTGCACTATCGTGAGGTGGTATACGTTAGTGATAATAGTACTGTGGTTAAGGCTGAAGAAAGAAGTAGTTTCTATGGAAATAGTTCATTTCGAAAAGTATTTTAAATATAAATCTTAGAACATGGAAGTCATGTATGGTTCTCCATACCGATATTTATTATTATATGGCCTTGACTGAACCTAAAGTCGGGCAAAAAATGTACAAATCCTATTTTTCTCCATGAAAATATTTAGGCTTAGCAATTTGTAAGCTTCTGTTATAATGCATTAATGCATCACGTTCAGTATATTGTGAGTGACTTCTTTTTTACTGAATGTAACTACGTTTTGGATCCAGTAGGCCTATAATGGAGGAAAGTTATGATGATGATGATGATGATGATTATTATTATTAATACTATTATTATTAGTGATGTTTTTGTTCATCATCATAATCATCATCATCATCATCATCATCATCTTCTTCTTCTTCTTCTTATCTTCTCCTTGTTCTTGTTCTTCTTCTGCTCCCTCTTCTCCTTGTTCTTTGTGTAATAATAATAATAATAATAATAATAATAATAATAATAATAATTATTATTATTATTATTATTATTATTATTTACATATCATTTTACAGTTGTAACTCTCTAAAGTGGAGAGTTCCCACACTCATTTCGTGATGATTTGACACTAAATTTTATAGTAACATTAATAATAACGAAAACAAACCGCATCAACTGACACAGGTCATGACTGTTCGGGAAGTCAGCTTTACAATACCGCGTCACCCTGACATGAAATATTGATATATCCGTGAAGGTCGGACGTAATAGCTGTAGCAGTAGGCCTAATGTGCGTGTTTTGACGAACGGATACGGAGAGGCACTAATTACACATGGAGTGTAACTGGTATTGAAAATTGGGTTAATATGGAATTTACATAAAGTTTTCTGCCGTAGAACACTGCTGCTTAGAATCGGTGGTAATGATACCTATATTTATATACGGTTAGTATCAGGGCGAAGCGTACCACACTGCACATGCACATCAAGTGATCACGTTCAGTCTGTGTGGCCACATGTACAAGGATCTCTTGTTTGCAATCGCTTTTGTTTTTTCTGCATTTTGCTGTAATCACTGAGTGATACGTATATTTTTAGAATACGCTCCGACCACGCTCTTCTAGGGATTCAACTGCCTTTATATAACTTAGGTCAAGGTCTCGACATGTTACACTTTTCTCTCACACTCGCACGAGATATTTCCAGCGTTAACCGGTAAACACTGTTCCCCCTTTGCGAGGTTAAACGCCTTTGTTTAATAACAAACTCTCTGCATGAAAAATTACTTTATTTTAAAAAAACTGCCGGCTGGCCTCTTTCATCTACATAACAGAACCAAATCGAGCTGGTTTTGCTTTATAACTAACACGCAAATTTATGTTCAGTATGTTCAATGTATTAATAAGGATAATAGACAGAGGTTTGCTGTTTATTACAATAGTAAACAATTAATTTACTTTTTGGTGAGGGTTTTATGATAATGCACAAGAAAATGTTATCAAACGCGCAGTGACTGAAACCTCACCCAATTTCGAATACATTGAACGAAATGTCATTAGAACAGTGGTTCCTAAAGTAGGGTCCGCGACAATGTTTCAGGGAGTCCGCGAACACTTTTAATAAAAAAAATAGAATATATCGTAATTTTCTCCGTTTTTTATGCTCGAAAATCTAAATTTTTAATCTTAAAACAATTAGTAGAAAATTCCACTATACACTATTTTTAGCTGAAACTAATTGTACAGTAGTTGTAAAAGTAATTTCAAACTAAAGGCTTCAATAATGTCTTTAAATCATGTCGTGTAGCAGATCTGTTTGTCAGTCGAACTGATAGAGCGCACATCAACGCAGAATTGATCGCGCTATTTTAGTCCACGTATAAGCACTGTACCTCGCGTATAAGCACTGTATCTAAGCAAAACGTTCTTCCTTTACAATATGTGAAGAAATGGGGAGTGGGCACAAGCAATTGTTGGTCCACTGTGAAGTAGGATGGCTTTTGCGTGGAAGGGTATTGGAACAGATTATTTGAACTGAATGACGAAGTAAATCTCTTTTTATTTGATTCCAACTTCGACCTTAAAGACAGGTTCCATGACTTTAATGGGATTTTAAAGCTATCATATCTTGCTGATATCTTCAGTAGTCATCTGAATGGACTCGCTTTAAACCTGCGGGAATCTAGCATCACTATTTTCCAAGTTCGAGAAAAAACCGAGGGGATGATAAAAAAATTGAAGTTGCGGATTCAGACAGAGATTAGATTCTAAAATCTTCCAACAATTCCCTTCCGTGGCAGATTTCGTCCAGATGTCAGGAGCCAAGGAGATCCTCAACGTTATTAAGTTTCATTCGGAGAACTGCACTTGCAGCTAAGGGAATATTTCCCGATTTCCCGTGACGGATGATAGTGACATGTGGTTAAGGAATCCATTTGCTGATGGATTTGCTGATTTGCTGAATACAAGAAGATTCATTAGCAGAAGTTTCAACTGTCAGTTCATTAAAATTACAGTTTTCGCAATTACGGCTAGCTGACTTCTGGTTATATGTAAGGATTGACTATCTTGAACTCGCAGAAAAGCTTTGAAGTGTTTAACTGTGTTTCCCTCTACTTATTTGTGTGAAACACCACATTCTCCCAGCTCACGTACTTGAAGTCAAAGTTAAGAAATAAACTTAATATTGAGAGTGACTTAAACTTAAAATTATCTGACATTAAACCCAATATTGCAGAGCTAATTGTTCAAAAGCAGCTTCACTGTTCACAACAAAAAGTATGTTTGATATCATTAATATCATAATTTTGCAAGTTAAGAGAATTTTGATTTTAATACATTTTAATTAAAATATAAGAGTTTATATCATATTTACTGTTTGTTTTATTTCAGAACGCCAACGGGGTCCGTAAAAGTTTTAATTTTTTCGAGGGGGGGGGGTCCGCGGACTGAAAAGTTTGGGAACCACTACATTAGAAGGTCTCAGCTAATTCTGCTCTCAGAACAATTCAGCGAATGCAAACACACACAGCCGTCGTCGAGGTGTTTTGATGCCTTTTGGAGGCCAATGTAACAACTTTCAAAATCATCTGCCTACTCCATTTTATTTCGTAATGTGTTGTAATCTATTCTACTATTTGCTATCCCTCTTTCCTTCTTTCTTGCACTCCTCTTTCCACTCTTCTCTGTACATTTTCTATAACATTCAGAAAAGCACTGTTTATGTTTCTCATCCGCAAGTCATTGCTTACGTTGATTAGAAACTTTCTTTTCCAAACTCAAAGGCAGTAATCTCCTAAAACTGCAGAACGCGTTCAAAATTTTGAACGAACCACATGTGTTATAAGATAAACCACATCAATAAAGTTTAATTTATTGAAGCTGTCATAAAGTGAAGTCATAAAGTTCGTATGTATGGTGCGTAGCGTTATTTTGTTATTATGTACACACCAAGCACTAAAACTCCCGGCTAATGCATTTTTTAATTAAATTTATAATCAAAATGCCTAAATAATGAATAATTTAGTCCTGGGTTTTAAGTTTATGTTTTTCCATAGCTATTTTTTGCTCTACAGCACAACGTGAGCCTTGGTTTGCAACACCAGTCTTCTCCAATGTCTCGTATCCAGTGGCATCTCAGCGTAACCCCTCACAGCCATTCTTCTTAGATCTTCCAGCACATCATCCAACCATCTTATCCTATGTCGGCCCCTCTTTCTGTTTTCATATACTTGTGGCCTCGGGATTTTAGGCTTATATATAATATTTTTCGCAAATATATGTAGCTAACAAGAATATGTAATTTTATTGCAAACATCTTACAAGTTTTTGAAAGAGCTTTAAGGTTTGCATTGACAGATATTAATTATGTTATCGAGTTCATAATTTGAATAAATTTTCTATATTTTGATACCCCACTTTTACAGTTTTTTCCAAAATTTTAATTTCCTTTTTTGGTTTGAGGTGCATCTAAAGTTAAAGAAACTTTCCAAGTATACGCTATATTCGGAATTCAGTTAAAATTATCGTTAGTCTGATGCTGGCATGAATTTTTACAGTTTTAAAAAATATGTTTATCCTTTATTTCGGTCTGCTGTCATAAAATTTTGGAACTTCCAAGACTGAATGGCGTATTCAGATTTCGGTTAAAATTCTGTTTAATTTGATATCCCTCTCGGATTTTTGTGATTTGTTTTTCAAAATTTTAGCTCTTTAGGTTTTAGCCCCCCGTCCCCCTGTTGTTGTGGTGATCAATCTCAAAAACAATAGAGGTCTGTGAGGTATGAGTGTGGACACACATGCTAAGTTTTGCGAAAATCTGTTAATAGATTCAAAACTTATCGTGAGACAACCCCCCCCCCCAAAAAAAAAAAACTGATACTAGACAGATAGACAAATTCCAAGCGGTAGAATTAAAACTGAGAACTCGTTGATGTGTGTTTATGTTTTTCATAATATTATACTGCTTAACTTTCCTTACACGATTTTACTCGACTGACATTTCTGTCATTTAATTTTTATTGTGTGCTATTATTTCATCCATAGATGTTTTCGTCTGAACAAGTCAACTCAACAATACAAATGAAGCAAAAAATTAAGATAAAAATATAGCCTATTTGTTTATTATTTGGTCGTTTAGATAATCAGAGGCCAAGGGTTATGTGGGCGCATCTAATTGCAAAAGAGTTAATTATTACTTTTACTAAACAACTACAGAAGAAAAAACTGTTTAAATCAAAATATACATTGGACAGATAACCCTTCGACTTTTTGTGTAATTTCTTTAGTTCCTTTGAAGGTTATCTAAAACTGAATGTTCCTTTTTACGACGAGATATTGCCTGTTGAAAAACATTGTTATAAACAGAGTATCATGTTATATAAATGATTAATTACGTAGGGAATACTAACATTTTTTATGTTCTCTTTTTTTTTATTGCGGAGTCTCACCTTTTAAGGATTAAAAATATACCACTTTGAAAGTGTAAATTTTTTCATATTTTTTTTTCATTTGGTGATAAACACTTAACGTTTTAGAAGCATTAATGTTGTCAAAGGTTTATAAATCGATGGTCAGCCAATTAATGTAATTAAGAAACTAATTTCCTTTGATTCCGTACAGATGCAGCAGTACCGGCTTCGAAGACGTACATGAACTACTCAGAGAACAGACGCAGTAGTTACGAAGGCTTTATAGTAACATTACTGTTGGTTTATTGGTACAGTAAACCAGTAATATTGGTTTTATAGTATTATTTATAACCATAATGCCTAAATGACAAATTAATTTAGTCCTAGCTTTTAAGTTTATGTATGTTTCTACAGGTATCTATTGGCCTATATCTAATACTTTTAACAAATATACGTACATAACTGATGACAATATGTAAAATTATATTTTGTAAACATAGTTTACAAACAGTTTGAAGGGGATTTAAAATTTGCAAGAAGTGTCGAAAGATATTACATTCTGACAAATTATTGCGGACACCGAGTTTGCATTTTGAATAAAGTTCCTCGTAACGTCATACCCAACATAGACTTTATAATTTTCTTAAAATTTTTAGTTCCATTTTGGCTCTTGATGCCGCAATTCGAATTTGGGTTAACATTCCTTTTAGTCTGACACTTGGCTGAATTTTTACATTTTTTTTTTTATACATTTTTTATCCTTTTCTAGGCTCTAGTGTCTTAAGATTTAAGAATTCCCAAAACAGTATATTCAGATTTTTGTTAAAATTCTTTGTATTTTGATGTCCCGCATGGATTTTTGCAATTTTTATCAAAATTTTGACTCACTTTTGAGCTCTGGCGTCTCACCATTTTGACATTTCCAAAACTCAACACTATATTCGGATATGTTTAAAATTCATTTTGATTTGATATCTGAATCTTTCTGATGTTATCAAAACTGTGACCCATTTTTAGAGCCATGGTGTCCAAAAATATTGAAATATTGACAAACGATCAGTAGCCTATGTTCAGATAGTTATCGGATATTCTAACATACAACATTTCCTCATGGATTTTTGTGATTTTTTCACAATTTTGACTCCTCACGTCTTTTTTTCCGCACTTGGAGGGGGGGGATGAATCTCAAAGACAAGGTTCTGTAGGGTAAAAGTGTGGACACGCATGCCAGATTTTCCGAAAATCGTTTAATGCATTCAAAAGTTATCGTGAGAAATTCCCCAAATAGACAGATAGACAAACAGATAAATGGCAAACGGTCGAGTTAAAACTGAGACTTGCTTCACTCGTTCGATTTTTAATTAATGTTTAAGACTGACATATTTTTTCTTAAGGTTCCTTGCAATGACTGTATATTGTACATTTCTTGTTCATTTATCAGTGTATTGTGTGTCGTTGTTTCTATAATGTGAAAAATGAGAACCGAGTAGAAGACCTAATAAGGCGTCGAAAAGCTGAACAAATTGCATCATCAAAATTATGAACTATAATTTACATAGGCTACTTACATACGAGTAAGTGTTTTGACCACTTTGCTATACAGTCAGTTGAAAAGTTCGCAAAGTGACGTCTATTGCTTACAACTAGAACTAAAATGTTTCGTATGTTGTAAGATTCGTATTTCGTGTAAACGCCTGTTAATTTCCAAATCTATTTGTCAATTTATTCAATGTTTATCAGCTATTCAGAATTTATGTGTCACGCGTGTTTTGAAAAATGTACAAAAGTAACGAATTCTTAGTTTAAAATGGTCTAACGCTAACGGAAGTTCACAATGAAATGCTAAGTGTGTTAGGAGGTGCTGCATCTTCAAAAATCAAGACTAAGAATTCGTTATTTTAGTATATTTTTCAAAACACGCGTGACACATAAATTCTGAATAGCTGATGAACGTTGAATAAATTGACAAATAGGTTTGGAAATTAGCAGGTGTTTACAAGAAATATGAATCTTACAACACACAAAATATTTTACTTCTACCGCTAAGGAACAGATGAGGCTCCGCAAATTTTTCAATATATGTATTGAACTATACATACGATGAAAAAGGGAAGCCATCAATTATAAAAGTGGTAATACTGGTGACATAAAAAAAAAACTTCAGACTTGTCATTATGGTTTCGTCATAGAATTCAAATTGTCTTGGAACTGAGCTCCTTTAAATGAAAGAAAACTTCTCAAATACTTATAAATTTTACAGTCAAAAATTTAACACTTCTTCCAAACAAATTCTGGCAAAATACTTAAAAAAAAAAAAAATTACGATTTATTAGTAATCCATGAAATGACGGTCACCACAGTTTGATCCTAACGTGTGTTATTGCATCTTAGTGTGTCCATTATGTTGTTTAACACAAGAGGTTTGTTCCATCTCATACTGGCAGCTTACAGATTTTCCCATCGAATTCTGGGCATCTTTAGGATCATAAGCCAACAATTTTCTTTAGAACGCGAGTACTTCTTCACAAAAACATCTCTTTGCATCCTGTTGAGTTTGGTATACATATAAATGAAACGTGAAACGATATAAATCCCAGTGAGGCTACTTAGCCTGCACGATCCCATGGTTAAGTGCACCGTAATGACTTAAACATTATAACCGTATACATTCGTTTACGGAAACCGATTAAATAAGCATTTACTTCTTGTAGTTTGTTTTATGTTTCTTAATTAATCAAGTAAAGGTCCAGGCTGTGAGTTGAGTGCTGTATCGCACGCGCAACCGTGGAAGACAAAGAGCATGAATGTGAATAGGCCGATTAGGTAAATTACATGAACACCTGATGCAATTTACATCTACATTCAAATTGCGTCTTACCACAAAATCCAGTCAGATTCTGTAACTAGTCACTGTCACATAAATCAACTGATAATAATGTGCATTATTAACTTTCCTTACATTAAGTTATTATATTACTTATATATTATATATTTGTGTACAGTGTGTGTGTGTGTGTGTGTGTGTGTGTGTGTGTGTGTGTGTGTGTGTGTGTGTGTGTGTGTGTGTGTGTGTGTGTGTGTGTGTGTGTGTGTGTGTGTGTGTGTGTGTGTGTGTGTGTGCATTGCTTAGACATTTAAAGAATATATTACGCTTTATATTCCATATTGTACGTAATTTATATTAGTCTATATATTGTACATTACATATAACATAATACAGTATAATGTACTTTATTGCACAAACAAATTTTCCACTACGGTTTTTGTCTTTCCTATAATTAATTAATCCACAGAACCAGATGAGACATTGGATCTGACCACTCACCAGTGATAGCTACAATCTATTCAAAAATCATACACAACGAAAAACCTACAAATCTGGGCTACAAAAGGATTGACTTCTGTGTTTCCAGAGATATACTTTCTAACAAAATCAATCTGAAAATCAGCATTCAATCATCAACAGAGCCTGAAAATGCAGAGGAATCCTTCGTATCACTAGTACAGGAAGCTGCGTGGGATGCTACTCCATTATCTACACAAAAACAAAACAAAAACATTCACTTGTCCTCTTATCATTAGTGAAAAGATTACCGACAAAAGACGTCTCAGAAAAAACCGGATGTCATCAAGACATCCACAGGACAAAATGTTATACAACAAACCAGCGAGGCACTTTGAAGTACTATAAAGTAAACTCAAGAATTACGCTTTTGAAAAATATCTGTTAAACTCAACTCCATGAGTCAGTACAGTCTATGCTCTGTGGAAAGCTACAAAAGGGATAAAACATCCGCGTACGCAAAAAACATTCCACCTACAAAAAATCCTGACGTAACTTGGGAAAAGCAGGTGTGGAAAGCGCTGAAACCTTTGCCAACAACCTTTGTAATTCAACAATAACCATCTACTAATACAAATACTGACGAGTAATTTTCAAATATCTTGCAACACAGCAACAAAACAAAAAAATCATTTTGTACAGCCAGTTAACTCCCAGAGAAGTCCAACGTATTATCAAAACAGAGTCACTCATAAATAGGCGCCCGGTTACGACCTCCTAAAAGATCAAATCATGGAAGAACTTCCTTGGAAAGGAATACGAGTAGTCATGGCTACACAACTTTTCAACGCCGTATCGAGACTGAATTACTTTCATGCACAGCGGAAGGTGACCGAAGTCATACTCATACGCGTACATAAACCCGGGAAACCACCAAATGAGGTGACGTCGTATCTACCTTCAAGTCTCTTACCAGTAATGTCTAAAATTACGGAAACATTGTTAGCGAAGAGATTAACAAATACCACCATAGACAAGGATCTTGTATCTGATCATCAGTTTGGGTTTAGAAGACAGCATTCCTCAACTGAACATGTACACCGAGTAGTGGATGCGATAACGAATACCTTTAAGGATAAAAGCTATTGTTCATCGGTGTTTATTGATTTCAGCCAAGCATTCAATAAATTTTAGCATCAAACATTACTCTATAAACTCAAAAAAGACCTGTCTAAATTCATGTTGACTGTCTCACAGCCATACTTAGAAGAAAGACACTTCCGAGTACGCCACGAAAATGTAAATACTAAATTGTTCACGACAAGGTCAGGAGTTTCCCAAGGAAATGTTCTTGGTCCATGCATCTTATTTATACAGCAGATCTGCCAACTAGCAATAACGTGCTCATTGCTACGCACGCTGACGATACTGCGATCCTTGCTACAAAGACCCAGTGGAAGCAACCACTTTATTACAGAGTTCGGTATTTGAGATTGAAAAATTGGCGAAGAAATGGAGAATATATACAATTAAATGAAACTAAGTCAGCACACATCACTTGCTCTCGCCTTCACAAAATCCCACAGAACAACACCAACTGTGAGAGTAAACAACAAAGCCGACTCTGTAAAATACTTGGACTTCCACGCAAGCAGTTTACACGGCGCAACCACAACTGGACACCAAGCTTCGCAAGCATTATTGGCTCGCGGGCAGAAAATCATTACTGTCACTGAGAAATAAGCTGTTGGTGTACAATAGTGTCGTCAAGCCTATGCGGCTATACAGCTTTGGGGACATGCTTCCAACTTCAACATCGCTATAATGGAGAGGTTTCAGACCGAGGTACTGCGTGCCACAACCAATGCACCGTGATTCGCCAGCAATAAAGTATGTACCGGGAGGTATCTCCGCTGTTATTCGGACGCGTCACCGCTGGTTTCAGGGCATAAGACAACCCAAACTTGGCTAGGCTGAGCACCTCACTTGCTGAGATCCTCTCCCCTACCCAAACAAAAAGGAGCACACCATCCCAACCCAAGACCTTGATTACCTTAGCCCTTGAGAGAGTTTGTAGTCATCGGAGGAGTCATTCCGGGCGCTGCTACCATGCAGGGGCCTTGAGCCCTCCCCCCATTAGCTACAGGCTACAGCAATAAAGACCTGCCTACAGTCAGCGAAACAATTGCGATGTTCAGTGAACGATATGTGGAACGGCTCGAAGAGCACACATATCCTCCAGCCACAAATCTTCTAGATGACAGCCTGCAGATAAGACGATTAAAATTAACATTTCGATGGACTCACTTATACCTTAAGACTCTAAATACATTGTAGCCTACAACGTAACGTTCATCTTTAAATATTCTGTTCTATGTATTCTGTCAAAAATTATACTTATTTTATCTATTAACTGATTGCATAAATAAACGGACAAAAATTCACCGTCTCGTCCATCGCTTGTTACTAAGTATTGTGCTTTTATGTTGAAACGATCTACCTATCAATATCCAAATAAAGAAACTTCAATATTAATGCCGAATTTTGTAGTTATGTAAACATTGATATTAAGTTTACTATCCAGAGTAGTAAAACTGTAATACTAAAAGAAATGAAGTAGAAGTGTGAGCCATGCAGTTGCGTAACTAAGGCCTCACGAAAATTTCTATTAATTTCGCACTCTCCACATGCATACAAGCATCAAGATACCGAATCTTTATAGAGAAACTTAACATACAAAACTTTAGTGGCTCCCAGTTTATACTAACAAATATTTTAAAACGTTGGATGTCATAGGCCTACCTAACAGTTATTTTGCCACTGTCATTTCCTGCTACGGAGCAAAAAAAAAAAGTGTAATAGAGGTGTGGTAAGAGGTAAGGTTCGCGCACTGTGTTAGTCGACATACGAAAGCGTGAATGTTTAAGTATTCAGGATAGGTCAGAAATTATAATGACGCAAGTTATTAAACTACTAACCGTAATATCATAAGTAGAGTCCGCATGCGGGCCCGTTATGTACGTTACTGGAAACGTAATCTGAGCTGTACAAAAAAGAATAAGATGTCTGTTGAAATGTTGAAGTTAAATGGATCTGATAGAATGCACGTGACTTTAAATTCATTGTCATTATTTTACAATGACAATATAAGTTTTTATATACGAAAAAATTATAAAGTGTACTATTACTGAATAACCAGGCTTGGTTTTAAATAGACGTGTCTATATATACGAGTAATTCTTTAAAAATTCTGCAAAATTAGTGTTCCCAAACGTACAGACACGGAACATTTTCAACTTGATGTTCCGACTGGAACATATAATGTGCAGATTTACGTATGTATAGCTTATATACTGATGAATATTGTAGATATCTCATTAATACGCATGAACTAGATCGCAGTTTTCAATTCGTTTAGCCGAACTCCTACGTAAATACTTGTTTCCCAAGCAAACGCTGTAAGAGCAGTGCTAAATACCAGACATTCAATAAGTGTCATCAAGTTTGTATGGATAAAATTTACGTATAATTCGTAAGGTAAGATGTATTGCCTACTGTTCACAAGGTAAAGAAGTAACCTTCAATGTAGATAGATAAATAGAGAGAGAGAGAGAGAGAGACAGGGGGCGATGCCTGTCTGTTATACTTCGGCGATAAGGCCCTACATCATACAACCCTCTTGAACATTACAGAACAATCTTTTAGCAAAAACCACACCAGTTTCCCAGGGAAGTACGAAAAAATTCTCGCTCTTTGTTCAGTGATGACGTCTCGAGCGTGATGGGAAATCCCCCTTCGGAGGGTACCGCACTTTGGCACTACGGCATGCAAAGAAATTTTCATTTTGGTACAACACGTACCGCCGACCATCGGACATCCGTGGAGATGGCACTTCCTGCTGGAAAAGTACGCTACAAAAACTACAAATATTCGTCGGCATTATCATAAACACTTTGACTGCAGTGTAGCCTGTTGGCTGGACTACTTTTGATTACCGTATACAGTATACGTACTTGGAGAAGAATGTCTGCTACTGGAACCTTTCGAGATTAGTGGCTTTTTTAAAAGAAGAATAGAATAAAATGGAAGTCAAATCAGTAAAAAAGTTCGATAGTTGCGATAATAATGGCGGACATGACTTGAACTTGAGATCATTATACTTGTTCAGTCATCGTCGTCAATATAAGTTGTACGAAATTACCACTAAAAGTAATGGCGTTATAAAGTGCACAATTAATTCCGTCTGCACGCTGAGGCTGGTACTTTCCATTAATGTGAAGTAGGCCTACTCATCAACAGCTGAGGCTACGTGTGACAACCAGATGTCAGATCCTTTCTAACTACCGGTTATGTGTTAGCCGATACCCGAGTCCGTAAGTTAGAATGATTACAAGCCTAATCTAACTACTCTTGCTTTAATTGGGGCGCACTCGCAATAAACTTTGGGTATCCTTAGTATGCCAATGACATTTCTTAGGATGTGGCGAGCTCTTCTTTATAATGCTGCGGACTTCGGATGGCGCTTTAACGTCTTAGACAGCAACGTGTCACTCCCATCGTCAAGGGTCACTGTAAAGACTAAACTTTGGGTATCCTTAGTATGCCAATGACATTTCTTAGGATGTGGCGAGCTCTTCTTTATAATGCTGCGGACTTCGGATGGCGCTTTAACGTCTTAGACAGCAACGTGTCACTCCCATCGTCAAGGGTCACTGTAAAGACTAAACTTTGGGTATCCTTAGTATGCCAATGACATTTCTTAGGATGTGGCGAGCTCTTCTTTATAATGCTGCGGACTTCGGATGGCGCTTTAACGTCTTAGACAGCAACGTGTCACTCCCATCGTCAAGGGTCACTGTAAAGACTAAACTTTGGGTATCCTTAGTATGCCAATGACATTTCTTAGGATGTGGCGAGCTCTTCTTTATAATGCTGCGGACTTCGGATGGCGCTTTAACGTCTTAGACAGCAACGTGTCACTCCCATCGTCAAGGGTCACTGTAAAGACTAAACTTTGGGTATCCTTAGTATGCCAATGACATTTCTTAGGATGTGGCGAGCTCTTCTTTATAATGCTGCGGACTTCGGATGGCGCTTTAACGTCTTAGACAGCAACGTGTCACTCCCATCGTCAAGGGTCACTGTAAAGACTAAACTTTGGGTATCCTTAGTATGCCAATGACATTTCTTAGGATGTGGCGAGCTCTTCTTTATAATGCTGCGGACTTCGGATGGCGCTTTAACGTCTTAGACAGCAACGTGTCACTCCCATCGTCAAGGGTCACTGTAAAGACTAAACTTTGGGTATCCTTAGTATGCCAATGACATTTCTTAGGATGTGGCGAGCTCTTCTTTATAATGCTGCGGACTTCGGATGGCGCTTTAACGTCTTAGACAGCAACGTGTCACTCCCATCGTCAAGGGTCACTGTAAAGACTAAACTTTGGGTATCCTTAGTATGCCAATGACATTTCTTAGGATGTGGCGAGCTCTTCTTTATAATGCTGCGGACTTCGGATGGCGCTTTAACGTCTTAGACAGCAACGTGTCACTCCCATCGTCAAGGGTCACTGTAAAGACTAAACTTTGGGTATCCTTAGTATGCCAATGACATTTCTTAGGATGTGGCGAGCTCTTCTTTATAATGCTGCGGACTTCGGATGGCGCTTTAACGTCTTAGACAGCAACGTGTCACTCCCATCGTCAAGGGTCACTGTAAAGACTAAACTTTGGGTATCCTTAGTATGCCAATGACATTTCTTAGGATGTGGCGAGCTCTTCTTTATAATGCTGCGGACTTCGGATGGCGCTTTAACGTCTTAGACAGCAACGTGTCACTCCCATCGTCAAGGGTCACTGTAAAGACTAAACTTTGGGTATCCTTAGTATGCCAATGACATTTCTTAGGATGTGGCGAGCTCTTCTTTATAATGCTGCGGACTTCGGATGGCGCTTTAACGTCTTAGACAGCAACGTGTCACTCCCATCGTCAAGGGTCACTGTAAAGACTAAACTTTGGGTATCCTTAGTATGCCAATGACATTTCTTAGGATGTGGCGAGCTCTTCTTTATAATGCTGCGGACTTCGGATGGCGCTTTAACGTCTTAGACAGCAACGTGTCACTCCCATCGTCAAGGGTCACTGTAAAGACTAAACTTTGGGTATCCTTAGTATGCCAATGACATTTCTTAGGATGTGGCGAGCTCTTCTTTATAATGCTGCGGACTTCGGATGGCGCTTTAACGTCTTAGACAGCAACGTGTCACTCCCATCGTCAAGGGTCACTGTAAAGACTAAACTTTGGGTATCCTTAGTATGCCAATGACATTTCTTAGGATGTGGCGAGCTCTTCTTTATAATGCTGCGGACTTCGGATGGCGCTTTAACGTCTTAGACAGCAACGTGTCACTCCCATCGTCAAGGGTCACTGTAAAGACTAAACTTTGGGTATCCTTAGTATGCCAATGACATTTCTTAGGATGTGGCGAGCTCTTCTTTATAATGCTGCGGACTTCGGATGGCGCTTTAACGTCTTAGACAGCAACGTGTCACTCCCATCGTCAAGGGTCACTGTAAAGACTAAACTTTGGGTATCCTTAGTATGCCAATGACATTTCTTAGGATGTGGCGAGCTCTTCTTTATAATGCTGCGGACTTCGGATGGCGCTTTAACGTCTTAGACAGCAACGTGTCACTCCCATCGTCAAGGGTCACTGTAAAGACTAAACTTTGGGTATCCTTAGTATGCCAATGACATTTCTTAGGATGTGGCGAGCTCTTCTTTATAATGCTGCGGACTTCGGATGGCGCTTTAACGTCTTAGACAGCAACGTGTCACTCCCATCGTCAAGGGTCACTGTAAAGACTAAACTTTGGGTATCCTTAGTATGCCAATGACATTTCTTAGGATGTGGCGAGCTCTTCTTTATAATGCTGCGGACTTCGGATGGCGCTTTAACGTCTTAGACAGCAACGTGTCACTCCCATCGTCAAGGGTCACTGTAAAGACTAAACTTTGGGTATCCTTAGTATGCCAATGACATTTCTTAGGATGTGGCGAGCTCTTCTTTATAATGCTGCGGACTTCGGATGGCGCTTTAACGTCTTAGACAGCAACGTGTCACTCCCATCGTCAAGGGTCACTGTAAAGACTAAACTTTGGGTATCCTTAGTATGCCAATGACATTTCTTAGGATGTGGCGAGCTCTTCTTTATAATGCTGCGGACTTCGGATGGCGCTTTAACGTCTTAGACAGCAACGTGTCACTCCCATCGTCAAGGGTCACTGTAAAGACTAAACTTTGGGTATCCTTAGTATGCCAATGACATTTCTTAGGATGTGGCGAGCTCTTCTTTATAATGCTGCGGACTTCGGATGGCGCTTTAACGTCTTAGACAGCAACGTGTCACTCCCATCGTCAAGGGTCACTGTAAAGACTAAACTTTGGGTATCCTTAGTATGCCAATGACATTTCTTAGGATGTGGCGAGCTCTTCTTTATAATGCTGCGGACTTCGGATGGCGCTTTAACGTCTTAGACAGCAACGTGTCACTCCCATCGTCAAGGGTCACTGTAAAGACTAAACTTTCGCATGAAAAGAACTGGATGGTATAAGCATTGTCCACTTATACTCTGGTTATATTAGAGTGATAAGTGTGGTTAGGTATGGTTGATACGGCCGATTATGCAAATTTTTTACTTGACTTTTATAAAATTAATAGTTTTAAAAACATTTGTATAACAAAATTTTAAACTAGACAAATATTCACAACTTCCGGCTAACTTACAGGAAGGTACAATTTGAAAAAAGACGAAAGTGTACAAAAATACGGAATAAATAAAAGTAGGTATATAAACACCTGTTTTGCGAGTTTTACAAAACTTGTGTGACTTGTTTTAATTGAATTTGTAACGTGGTAGTAAAATCGACTATTTTTTTGCCCTTACACTTTGTTTAAGCACGCAGATAAATGCATAAAAACTGGTTAAAACAAATTTCCCTCTAGTGTGGTGGTTGCTGGAGATCAGGTAGTCAAAGTGGACTCTCACTAAATATTTTGTATCTTATTGTTGATGTTTTGATGTTGTCCTGTTACAAGCGTTTCAACTTTTGCTGTTAAACGTAATTTATGCACGTGAAAACGAAAGTACTGTAGGTTGCAGTGAGCATTGATTCGTTCAAACAACTGCGCAGACAGGTGAAGGACGTCACCGGACAACAGCCTCTCTACTTACCGTACTTCACGGTCACTTACTCCCATACACAGTGCTTTTATACTTACTTTTCTATTAATTATAATTTAATTTTCTGCTTGTGGTATCCCGTTGTAGCTTCCTTGTTAACCGAGGGACATCGTTTGCTGCGCAGTCTGAATCCAACACAAAGGAGTACACAGACTGCAGTAAACAAATCTCAACAGAAAAACGACCTAAGTGATTTTACGCAAGGCAAGCCAGTTCTAGCTAATGGTGAGAAATGCAGCGTTCAAACTGCCGACACCACATCCGCCAAAGGGCGTTGCGCTGACATTTTTGTTAATATCAAGAACCGTATTTATCAATGTTCTATAATTTAGGGTACACAGTAAAAAAACCCCTTAATAACTCCCGTTCTTACGCTATCCCGTATAATACGCGCTTTTTGTCCGGTCTCTGCACGTCCCAAATGCGGAACTTCATAAAATACCCCGTTTACTGCACTCAAATACCACACAATACGCTTTTTTCATTAGGATCTTCATTTATTAGAGTACGCTTTTTTTAGAATTGTTTTATTAATATTTAAAGTCACTGAAACAAATAGGACTACTATGGCAATGTCTTTCATGGGTTCGCTTGGATCAGTGGCGTATCTATAATTTGTCCTTGGGGGGAATCCGGGGTCGATCGGTTTCATATAAAGGATAAAACAAGTTGAGACTAATCAGCAGTACTATCATTAAAGTGGCCGAAATCAGTCCCATTAAAGTAAACGGTAATAACACAATAAAAATACGCGTTACTGAAACATTGTTTACAAGATACTTGTTGACTGAATTTTTCTACATTTCATATTTCAAACGTATACTCTGATGCTGTGTAATAAACCTTTTGGTATATTTAAAACAAAGTTACTACTATATTAGCGTAATAAATAATAATAATAATAATAATAATAATAATAATAACACCGCCTAAAAATTAAGAGATTAACAAAATTCGTTAACGTTTCGACCCTCTGGGGGGGGGGCGGTCCTGTTCTCCCCCCGTAAATACGCCCCTGGTCACCTACCTTAGTAACACTGACTTTTAAGCTTATGTCAGACAAATTATACGTTTGTACATGGCAGAAAATTAAGCAACGAAAGTATTTCTTGCTGTAAATTTTGGTGGTTCCAAAAAACTGTTTCCGATCGTGGTAGAAAAGTCGGTAGCATGTCTTTTTATGGATCCATAAGGGTTAGATTAAGTGTTCAAGCATTTATGTCATAGACGAATGTGTTTGGCCAGAAGTAAGTTAGTACGGAAAAATAAATGAATTAAATGGCACTACTGAATAATATACAGTTTTTTTGCTTACAATATTGTGTTGAAGTATGTCAATATTGCTAATCATTAGACAATAATGCTGTATGCGTCTGTGCTACTTAGTCGTCTCTCGTTCTATACGAAGAGCTTTTTAACGGGGTTTTACTGTAATTGTAAAATTGAATCATATATTCAATTTTCATTATATGTTAATATCATAAAACAGTTTTTAAATCTTACGTAATCTGACATCCTCTTCCAATAATCAGCACAAGGGCTATCCGTAACTTTCTATATGGTGCATCTGGACATTGAAATATTAAAAACTGTTTTAACTAACGATGCTTTTAAGAAATCACCCTTACAGCTTTAAGAAAACATTAGGCGGTGGGACTTCATATTGGTCGACAATTAATTACAAATAGCCTTTTCGAGATGGATGTATTAATAAGAGTTGCTCAAGCACTCGGTTAGAGCTTCCTCCATTTCACTATCCCGTGGTGGTCTTGCTGTTAGTCAGGTATTCAAAAAGAGTGCCAGACCACCAACCGACCACACACAGAGAGAGCCTGAGACCATCAAACATCAAAGTAACGAAAGATAATTCGTAAGAAAAGGCTACAGAAGTTTAACGACTACTTCGGTGAGTGACGACTCGAAAATCCAACCGTTCCCACGTCGAGTAGAAAATTCCGGAGAAAAGCATACGGCGAACAATGTAGGTGAAAGATGGAAGCAAAACTTGCTGACTCTTCTTAAATAGGTTTTCATTATATACTTATTCACACCATAATCCCGTAGTAATCTCTATTCACTATAAATATTTTGAGTTCAATATTACAGCCATACTTAATAGATTGATGCCAATGTAGAGTAGAAAAGAAGAAAAAGAGAGAACAAGGCAGACAAAAGAATTGTCAAAAATTTGTATTCGTTTGAAAATAAAGGCGGTACTGGGACAGGTTAAGAAGATTAGTTGACATTTAGAAGCCAGAGAAGACATGATTCGAAACGATAAA
Organism: Magicicada septendecula; assembly: GCA_034769895.1. Lineage (NCBI taxonomy): Eukaryota > Metazoa > Arthropoda > Insecta > Hemiptera > Cicadidae > Magicicada > Magicicada septendecula. Next base: position 742,604,044 of record CM068368.1, on the reverse strand, counting down.
ATTATTCGAAATGATTGATGGTTTGTTATGAACAACTCGTCTTTTTTAATAAATAGAACGCTTTCAGTTGACTATTTATAAAAATTACAGAAAAAATTAAAATCCCTCTCATTTCTATAAACCAGCTTTTTGTAGGAAGGGGCAGGGTTGCAGAAGACTTGAGATTAATTTCCCCGAGACAAGGAAACCTGCTGCGACATATTTGTCTGCTTTCTTATGTCACGTCACTTCGTTTGTCTTACCTTGCTCTCTGTGAGGCTCTTTGGCGTCACGAATCTCTTAAAACTCTCGGGGTCCGCGTCCACGTGGCAAACGAATTCATTACAGTCAGCCGTAAATTAAATTAAAAACTTCAGTTGCAAATTTGCGTACTCTAATAATACAGCACTTAAACAACGATAACCACAAGGCCTCGCCTACCTGACATTCCACATACTGAAACACAGCGGTTATCTTAATAAACAGTCAATTCCTGAGATTCTCGTGTATTTTTGTTGATCGTGATAACGACATTCGTGTTGGTATGTGTGCGATACGCCGAAAAGCATGTGATAAGTTACGTCACACAAAACAATGTTTTAGTCCCGAATTCCGTATTGTGAAAAGCTAATGTTCGACAAACAACAGGTATAAAACTACCAATTTTAAAGTGTGCAAGCATATCAGCTGTGAATTCAGGAGAAAAATAAAAAAGTACCGATCTGTCGTGGAAAACCTACAATAATACCAATCGTCAATTGGTATAATAATACCAAACTTTACAGTGCCTCTTTATCTTCAAATTGATCGTGGGCAGGCGATTGAATTAATAGAGGGTGGGACTAGAATTGTGAATCACTCTTCCTTCCCGTACAATTGTCACTAAACGAGTCCTAATTTTCACAAAAAGTTGAAAGGTTAAAGGTAATACTATTATTTTTAATAGCGATAAACCACGAGTTAATATTTATTTCTACTTACGGTAAATGAATACAGTGTTTACCCTATATATAAAAATTCAAATGAATGTTACTGAAATCTTTCCTTTCAGTTTGGACTAACCGTAAAGTTACATTCCTTAGCACGAATTGCCAGTTGTTCTTATTTTCTGGAAAAAAATGTAGGGGAATTCTTACAAACGTCAGGAAATCACATATAATTACATTAATTTTAAAATTATTTCACTTAGGTATGTCGTTACGAATATAATACGTTAACTTTCATAAGATACACATAAAATCCGCAAATTTGGTCTGTTAAAGGGGGGGGGGGGATTAGAGACATTCCGGATTACTTAAACTTCAACTTTCCTGAACGAATTTAGTCGAATGGTAAAGGAATGCTCAGACTGACAGGAACTACACGGCGCTTCCTTTCCTACATACAGTGACCCCTTTTTTGTTTTATATTGATTCTTAATTCTTTTCACATTACCGGTGATTCTGGACGACCTATAAACTAGACGTTATTCTACTGATAAACAATAAAATACCTATTATAGTAACAAACTTATCGAAAACATGAACTGACGTAAAGTGCCCATTAAAACACATAAGACTGCACAAACTGAATACACAAACATTTACTCGAACTTATAATTAAAACAGTACTACCTAGTATAATTAAAAGCGAACATAATCTTCGGTTAAGCCTACAAATAATATTTTTGTGTGTCATAAAAATAAACATCTCCAAGGCCTACATTATTACAGTAGGGATAGAAAAAAAAAGAAAATAAAAATGCATAGACATTTCATTAAAAAAAAAGAAAAGAAATTTTCAATTTTATTTAAAAATTGTCAATTGACGGTACTGTATGTAGGCCTAATCAAGATATGCTACTTACAGTCTAGTGTCTGAGATTACCGTGTGATGTTCAACTATTGCATGCTGACTCTCACTAACAGTAATTACCGTTTATACTCTTCGTAGTCAGATTGTAGTACAAATCTAAACCTTACAAAACATAAAATATATATGTAAACTCTTATAGAGTCTTATAGAACATTTAAAGTTAACATCTCATGTCTCACTAATTTTGACAGCAGTCCAAATTAACTGAGGGAAATTTCAGTCCGAATTGGATCCGAATCACTGATTCGAATTAGTGAGGTGTTTCCATATTAGATTAGGATTTCAAATATTGATATTTACTTCATTTTAAAACTGAACTTGGTAAAATTATTTCCGAACTTTTCGAATGTCTGTAATTTCTTCCGTGACACACTTTTCGCTCCTACAGGTCATTTATGTAAGCAACCAAATGTTTACATAATTTGTTGGAGTTCTGTGATTCCTGTGATTCTGGTTCGAGAAGTTAATTCGTTAGGAAAACAATGCTTCACATTCGATTGAAAATAACGCTATTTTGCAAATAATTTGCCTTTCTTTCTTGTAAAGCCTGGCTGAAAACATCGAGGCAGAGAATTTCGACTTTACTCACGGTGGCCTGTTCTTTGCATCTAATAGTACTCTTGAATTCTTTACTCGTTCCCGTAAATGAACAGAAAAATTGAGGCGTTTGTAAAGTGCATTAGACAGGAAGTCAGTTACTCTCATAAAAACCGATTTCTTCATCCCCTTTATCCAAGATTCCTTCCTTGGCCTTACCCCAATATTTCTCCTTCCACGCCTTCCTCCATCAAATTATGTCTAATAGAACACCTCTCCTCTGTGTTCTTTTCCAACATTCTTCTTTCCTTATGTATCCTCTTAAATATCTTATCATTGTTTGCTTTTATAATATGTGTATTCTCCTTCAACGGTCATACGTCTAAAGTCTCATTTCATCTCTTGTCTCTCCTTCCTATGGTCCATGATTCAGAGCCGTGCCTTGCACGAGGAAATTTACCACATGTTTCTTTGTTTAATTTTAGTATTTCTGGAAATTAAAAGTATCGTCTCTGTCATAAAAGCTTCTTTTGGCAAGCGAGAGCATAGGTTTAATATATCAGTGAACCCTTTAAGAAGGCTGCCGGTAGCCCTACTCAGCAGACGGTCTCCTAGTTCCGAAATTTATCGGTAACAAATTCTTCGCCTGTCTGCACTATTCGTAGACGAAGTTAGCACTGGATTAAAACAGGTTACTGGAAACGCGTCAGATTCCTTACACGCCTATCCTACGATTGAATGCAAAACGATGTTGACCTCGGGTAGTTTCTGTGATTAAATAAACACAAAGTTTATTATTATTCGATCTGACGACATCTGCTTTTGTTTACCCATTAGGACACCTTAAATTGAAACGTTTCACAAACGACAACAAACCTAACTGTGTCGAGATACGCAAAGAATGTACAAACAACTAAGATAGGATCTAATCACCTACTGGATAAGTCAACTCGAGGAACTTTCCACTACGTTGTGACTAACGTGGTCTGTATCTCGTTACATGCTGACTACGTGTATTAATCAATGATACGTGCGGACGTGCGTTCATCGATTATGTGTCATGTACGTACGTGTGCGAGGGTGCGCAGCTTTGGAATGTTGTAAATTCCAAGCTCATATGCTACTGTATCAAATTAAATATGCGTAACTGCGCTATACGTGAAAAACACACGTTACCGATGTATCAGCTTCTAAAGATCCAAGTTATGGGACTTTGCTAAAAACTTCTTTCGTTTTAAATAATTCATAAGCTCTTGAGTGTAACCATAGGAAAAATTAATCTTAAAAAAGTACTACATTATAGCCTAAAAGTAAATAAGAAAATGGTACCCGGAGGTGAAATCGAGTGATTGTGTAAAATGTAGCGTTACCTGCATTGTCTCATGCGGGCCCGGCTAGATGACACAAGCGGGAACCTTACTACTCTCGGTAAAAAAAATTAATGTTTTTAAATAATAAATACTTTAGCAAAATAAATAAATACTTATAATAAATAAATAAAAAGTGGATATCTAAAAATGAGAAAATAAGGTATTACAGTACAGTAGTAAAGCCAGAATGCCTATATGCAAGTGAATGTCTACCATTGAATTATAATTTAGACAAACTAGAAATATTGGAAAGACGAATTATCAGGAAAATATTAGGCCCACGAAAATCTTGAGAAGGTTGGAAATTAAGAAGAAATGATGAAATATATCAAGTATAGAAAATATAACAGAAACCATGAGAAAAAGGAGACTATTATTTTTTGGACATTTATATAGAATTGACGACAATAGGTTAACAAAGCAGATCTTCAAATATCTGCGGGGGAAGAAGTCAACATCAAGTTGGATTAAAGAAGTCCAAAAGGATTTAGAAAAAAAAATAATGTAAACGCAGAAGAAGCAATTGAAAGAGATGTGTTTCGGGCAAAAGTGTTAAAAATGGAAGGAGTCCAGGGTAGGAGAGAGAAAAACGCAGGTTCAAAGTGGACTGAAGACAGTGGAAAGATGAAAGAATCTTGGTGAACAAGGAAAGAACAAAGACTAAATTATATTGTTGGGTTAACTGACGTACGTTTCAGAGAACTATTCTCTATCTTCAGAGAGTTTTTATGAATTAACGAATAATCGATTTGTTTCGGTTATAATACAAACTAACGAATTATCGTTTTTATTTCTATTGTTGTAATGTTTGTTTGCGTAGTCAGCTGTTTTATCCAAATATTTAATGTATTTATTTTAATTATTTTAAAAAATTTATAATTTTAAATAAATCATCTAATTTTAATTTTATTTGAATTTGTTCTTTAATTAGTAAATTATTATTATTGTGTTGTAAAAGTTGAGATTCTCCCAGACATTCATTTTATTACTTTTTCGTACGTTCTTAATTAATTTGAAGTTTTTAATGTCTGGAAATTGATGTTTATTATTTAAACATTTTTTGGCTAAATTAGACTTGTAAATATTCCGTCTAAAAACACACTGCGATGTTGAAGTAATCTTTCGAGTAGCTTTTTCTTCCTCTGGCCTACGTAGAATTTACTGCAATCCGGACATTCTATTTTGTATATTCCATTTTTATTGTGAACGTTATAAAATACAAAAATATAATTTAATAAAATACACTTGCAGAGGTATTTATTATTTGAAAACATATTTATTATATAAAAAACCTACAAGAAATGTGGAAGAGTACAATATAAATAAATAAATATTTGTATATACTGTATACATATATATAATTTATTTAATTAATTTTTCAGAAATGTGCATAAGGAAACAAAATAAGTACATACATGGAGAAGATAAATTTTGTTATTTATACTAAGAAAAAATATTAAAGGTTGTTATAGGTACTACTATTAAAAAAACATTAAAAAATCTATTATAGGTTGTTATAGCCTATAAAGAAGACGATAAGCGCGAATGACAGACGACCATACCTAGGCAAGTTCCTCTCTCTTCTTTTTCTCACTCTCGCTGTCACACCTCACACAAGCAGGGAATATAACTTACCAGATGGGACTGTCTAGTGTGCTCGGACAGTGCCAAAACAATATGCCAACTGTAAGTCTGTTGATACTACAACTTCACTTTATTGGTTTCTAAAGTAAAAGTTTAGTTGACTTCTCAAAGCACGATTGATTCGTTGAACACTTCGTCACACGAGAAGAGCATGTGTATGCGTGTGTGTTAGAGAGAGAGAGAGAGAGAGAGAGAGAGAGAGAGAGAGAGAGAGAGAGAGATGTCAGCCAGACATGTGGAATTTATGAAGATATGTAGTGCAGAAAGTGAAAAATATTCATAATGATTCATATGAGATGCACATACGAGACAGCTGTTAAATGGCACTAACTACTATATTTTAAATAGTAGTAACTAAGATGGGTTAGAAATATAATACAGTAGAGCATCGATTATCCGAACATCCATTAACCGAACGATCTATTATCCAAACTCAATAAAAATTACAATTATATACTGTACTGTACAGTAATGCTTTGGACACGTGTAGGCATATTAGATATTTATTGAACATAAAAAATGTTATACTATAAATTATTACAGTACTGTACAGTAATAAACAAACGCTGTAGCTATAGAGCCTTACTATCGATAAACAAAAGGATCGATAAACACACTTACACCAACAAACTTCGATAAACGAATTTACAGTTTATAAACAAACTGTGTCAACCGAAGTCTGTCACCGAATGGCTGTTTTTTAATTATGGTTTTTATTAATTACACTCAGTTTTAATTCAACGATTTTTAGCCTTACTAATACGTTACAGTACAGTATACAGGTTGCTGTAATTATATAACAGTATGTTCGAAATGATTTTGTAATAAAAACCTTTGATTTTGTAAAGAGAAATATTGTTTTCAATTTACGATCTGTTATACGAAATATCGATTATCCGAACAGGTGCTCGTCCCGGGAGGTTCGGATAATCGATAAGACTGTATTATCGTAAATGGAAACGAGGATTGAATTCTGTTTTGTATCATAATTCCTACTGTTACTAGGTACGTTAACAATTACTATAAAATATGTGGGACTAAAATATAGAGTCTAAGTTTAACAATTTTCTATCTCTAACGAACCAAGCCCGTAGAGAAAAATCAAAAGATCGTTGCAGTCAGCGTAAACCTTACTGCTAAAATGAATATGGTTTTCTGTAGGCATCGTTTTCTTACTTTACTATCGGTCACCGCGTTTTGGCAGCTCTCACTCCAATATTATTACACATAATTAGTCACTGCCTTATCAGCGTAAATAAGGCATTACGTAAATACAGGAGAAAACAACTTGCTACAGTAAAAGCAGTAGTTTAACACAGGAGGAATTGGGTCACACGAAGAGGAAGTTCTCAGTTTTGAGTAGGCCTACAGTTTAAGGAATTTTTAATTTAACCTTTTTAACAGATTTAATTAAGCATTCGGGTGAATATTTCATAGTGATTAGCATTTAAGCCTGCTAATAGTGACTGTTGTTGCTGTGTATGTGTGCACACGCCACTCATTAACGTAATCAGTGGGAAACAGGCCATAGCGAGATACATATATTTTCATAGTTTTATATTTTTCCTCTTCTACGTAACATCAAGTGTAACGGTTTGACGTCAAATTGTTGACGAATGTTAAGTAACATTTCAAAGAAATAAACAAAAGCCTTGCAGTAACATATCATTTTACATGCTCTCTCTTTCTCTCTCTCTCTCTCTCTCTCTCTCTCTCTTTTTCTCTCAAGTACACACACGTGAGTACGCTAAAATCATGATTAGCATCATCACTGGCACTTTGTTTGCGCACTGCATAGCGAATACGTCTATAGGGCGATGCTCTAGAGACAGAAATGTTCAGTGACTTTAGTACACAAAAACCTTTCCATTTTGCTGAAACACAATATTTAACCGAGTCATCCCTTCACCACACAAAGGATCGTCGTCCTCCTTGGCTTTTAATCCTGCAGATCTTTGTAACATCTATCGTCTTCTCGCGTAACTACACGGCTTTTGTTCTAGTGAACCGTACCACAGTGAGAATGCAAGTTTATAATTCTATGGTGTGTATTATAAAAGAAGAAACAAGGAAATGTTATATAATATATATTATACGCAAAAAATTATACATCTGTGTAATGTTTAAAAACAAACGTTTTGCGTAACATTTTTATACAGGGGAATCGGAATCGGGGTTCAGCTTACCCGACCTCGCAAACATCGAGTCAAATACTACCACGATGAATGTTGCGTTAAGCAGCATGTATATTTATTTACTTTTACTGGAACCATTCGATTTTGCTTGAATACAGAAATTTATTTTTTCAGAGGAAAGTAACGTAGAACCTTGACAACTATAATAAATTATGGTGTTGGAAAATAATAAGCGAAATTGATTAAAACAATAAATATTATAAAAAGTATAACGGAAATGTAAGTTGTTGAAATGTTGAATTCAAGAAGGAGAAGAACCAAGTCAGTCGTATGAAAACGTGTCATCTTACATTGAACTCAATATTGCGTTAAGCACGCTGTAAGCCTTAAGATGGGCTCTGTCCAGACAATCACCTTCTACGTTACAAACGATGAAAATTATTCAGTTTTCGTTGTAACACACAACGAACTCATACTTTCCGAATCCCGTCTTCTTCCGCTTGGTTCAAGTTTGAATCGACGCGACGTTCGGTATGATTTAACTGATTTTGGTCGTAATTATAGGTAACATACCATATTGATTGACAAAATCGTGTGTCATGTGATAGACGAGGTTTATGGTGTCCACTGACCAGTTTTAACAACAAAACCGAAATGGTACTGTACGTACGAATATATTTTTAAAGATTGGTAAACAAATTAATTTGTCTGACATTAAGACAAGGAATAATGTTGGCACTAAGTCAGGATAGATTCAAAATCAAACACGCTGGTGGAAGCAGGAGTAGGGGGGAGGGGATACGATAAGCAGTGAGTGTAGTATCTGGAACTGATTATGTAAATTCGTACAGAATCAGACTGACGTCACCGGAAAATTGATTACACCACAAGGAAATAGTGTGTATTGTAGCCTATATGTAAGCAGGTGTATTTTGAAGTGCCTGTGTTTGTGGTTATATGAATTGGGTTTATCCACCATAGGCAGCCTGCTAGGCAATCTCACATCGTCTTCGGAGATTGCCCACTGATCCCGATAGGTGGGTTCTGTAAATACTAAGAGGTGTTCAGCTTCAGACAAATGGATGCAATGCCACAAAATCTATCTCCGAAGGAAATCAGTAAGGGTGAGGCTGCAACACCCTGAAAAAGGGTACTGTAGAAGTGTACCTTGGAGGCCAGCGATCTGCTTAAGGGAAATCATAGACATACTTGCAGAACTGGCTTCGGAAATTGGAAGGTAATATAGTAAAACTACCTAAGCTAATGCAAAGGGTAAACGTAAATTTATCAAAGGCAATTTTAAAACAGCAACATTTCGTGTTAGATTAATAACAAAGAAGTAGAATAATTAAGAATCTTTGGAATTTAATAATGTATATAATGACTCGTACACGAAGACGTGCTACGGTTGCGGGGTTTATTGACGTTATAGTATTTTTGTTACCTTCATTTAAATTTTCCGCGCACAAGGAAGGAGTCGTTAATGTTGAACTTTAAACCTCACACGTGGTAACAAAATTTATAACAAAAATATAGTTTCTTGTTTCTAATAATTTATTTCCACGCGAGGTAAATAATATTCAAAACAATACTGTTGTGGACATTAAAAGAGCGTGAAAATTTCCAAATAATTTCGCACATGTATTTACGCGGTAGTAACCGGTACAGGGAGGTGAAAGTTTGATCGAACGTGAGAAAGTACAGTCTTTGGATATAATCGTGGCTACCTTTTGTAGTACTGAAATAGCTAAGAGAAGAAGGTATGTTCAGCTGTCTACGTGACCCGTTCGGAATATAATATTTCTATAGGCTCACTAAATATGCCAGTAACAGGCTACGTTCGGTTCGAAAAAAATCTTAGTTACTTTATGAAATAAATATTTAAATGAAAAAGAACAAGTACCGAAAATACTAAATATTCCAAGTCTCCATGTAACCAAAACTAAAAGACCAATTAACAAAAACTCTAAGAATACTGTGAAATAAGTGAAAGTAGAACATATTTAAGTAAATTTGTATTCATTTAAATCCCGCAGCTGGCCTGAATCGAAACTGCTCGTGGTGATTGTGCACATGCATAGGCTATAGTGACACTAGGAAACATGTGCGAAACATATGGCCGATGTTTACCCACGCAGTACGCTCATTTCACGTGGCAAATATACATATATGTGGTGCTATGTTTTAGCATTCTCTACCGATCATTTCGTGTACCGTACATATAAATATGTGATTTATGACTTTGAATTGATTTTCGATATTTGATGTTGACTCTGAAGCAGGGGCGGACTGGCCAGGTCGGTTGGCCTGAGGAGGCTCAGGGGGCCCCCGAGCCATGAAAATTTTATTTCGAGAAAAAACGAGAAATATATATTTTTTTACCGGCATTAAAAACCTTTTCTCGTCTAAATATTGTTGGAAATAAATCTTCAAGATTTATTTTGGTTAGACTGGAAGTGATCACTTCTCAGCCTTGTTTATTATTACTCAGCTTATTTAGTATTTACTAATAGAGGAAAGCGAAGGAGGTTACTGTAGAGGCGCGCCGCACGGCAACTGACTGAGTAGAAGGCTATTGTCAATTTGGTTTGAATGTCATTGCACCATTCAGGGTTGGGGGGCCGAAGGCCTGGGAGGGCCTCAGGGCCTTATGTCAAGATGAAAAAGGGGGCCCATGGCATAAACTTGCAGGAGGGCCCGGTTAAAAAAGTTACGTTACTGGGTCCTATGGATTGGTGGGACGGGATGACAATGGACCGGGCGCCGAGCTCCACCGCCGTAATACACTGTGGAATATTTTTAATTGGGATTTTATGTAGATTTGTAGGGTATAAATGTTCATTACAGTAGGAACAAAAAAATAACTCTTTAAATAAACGGAAAACAACAACAACGTAGAGAAGCATGTATAGTGGGCCTAATGTTATTACAGGTCTATTATTTACTTTAACGACTAACCCCGTCAAGGTTGTTGTGTTTTATTTTGTTTTATTGTCAGTAATCTTATCGCTAGGCTGCAGAGCCACAGCGAGACTAGGGTCCCACACCCGAGTGTTTTTGCCTCGGACTCCAAATAAGTGAATCCGGTTTAAAGTTTTAAAGCTGGTTATGTTAAAGTCTAAATAATCAAATCAACTGTCCTGTATGTTTTGTATTAAAACGTTCACTTACGTGAATACTGTACATACCATGTATCTATAAAGAGTAAATAAATAATTTTAAAAAAGTCTAGCTGCAGGGGTCCCTTGACTGCTTCCAGCCGAGGGCCCCCAGGGATCCCACTCCTCCCTCGTAAAATTTTGCTGCTATAGGCTATTGCAATTACTTAACCTACTTCAATCTTACTACTAATAAACAGACAAGTGATGAATAAATTGTCGAATGTAGAACATTACAACCGTTAATGACTACAAACACAGCAATGTATTATTCCGCATCAACTTAAACGAAAAACAAACTGTAGGAAGGACAAAGAGTAAAATGACCGCTACACCGAGTTTATAGTCTCTTCCCGGCCTAGCGTATGTTACGTGACCAAGAGGGAGAGCGAATCCTGACTTTCCTGATGGCAGAACTCATCGAGCGGTTCGTTGTGTCCAAAGAACAATGCGAATCGCTCGTACAAGTCGCCCACAGAATGCAGCAGATCTCTTCCTTTTGAAGATCAGGAATCGACGTTATTCGACTACAGAAGCCCGTGGTCGTGGGGTTCACGGGGTACCATTTATCCCGCGAACATCTGGGAAATGAACCTGAACGCGTTCTAAATGACATGCTAACGTGCAGGCATTGCGTTATACTGTGAAAGCGCTGCGTAGACAATCGGAAACTTTCACAGGTACCATGAATCATCACGAAGGTTCCACAGTGTTGTAGAATGAGCGAGTAAACAAATCCAGCGCTTCCGTGGCTAAATACAGGACGGTTGCAGTCGTCATTTATAGGCCTATTTGCGAATTGTTTTATAGTTATTATTGTTATTAAGAATGCGGTTATAGTGTAAATGTTAAGTGTTTATTGCTATATCTATTTAATTGTGTTGCGATATTGTGATTTACCAGTTGCGTGAGCCTTCATCTCTTCACATAGGCCTACCTTTGATAGACACAGTCTGTACCTGTAGTTGATAGGACGATTTTTTCCAGCACAATTGAGCGGGTTAAAATCGGTCGCAAATAACCGTGTGTCGTACGATTGTCCCGCGGTCAGTGGCGGATTATCCATATCGGTAGGGTATGCTGCAGCACCGGGCACCAGGGCCTCAGCTGTCAGAGAGGGCACCATCCAGCCCTAAATCACAAAAACATTTTGAAGATAATAAATGTGGAAAAAACAAAAGTCCTCGAGCCAAAATTATAAAAAGATGTGTGCACCCTTTTCGACGATTGCGCAAAAGCATTTTGTGCCACGAGTAAAATTGCAAGAAAGAGTTTTTTTTTTCAAATCGTTCGAATGAAGATGATAGATTCCATGACACTACAGTTTGTCGGCTCAAAGTATTAAACTGGATTATTGATTGTAAAATGATTTATATATTTCCGAATATATACATTGTTTATCGTCTGCTTTTGACTGTTCCAATAGCTAACTGCGAATCTGAAAGATCATTTTCTGTATTAAAACGCATTTAAAGATATGTTAAGTTCAACTATAGGAGATGAGAGATTATCTTCGTTAGCAAGGTTGAATATTGAAAGCGAGATACTTGAATCGCTCGATTTAGTAGAAATTATGCAAGACTTCTTTAAGGCAAAATCAAGGAAAAATGGGTCGATTAGTATTTTCTGTGCTCATTGTAATCACTATTTAGCTAAATATGTGTTGTAATTTGACAGTTTAATAAAATAATTGTTAACTTTTGAAATTATGTATGCCGTTTATCAGTGTAAATAATGGATAAAAGGTTGAATTTTGAATCGGGGGGTGAGGCACCAATCTGATGGCAGCAAGGCAGCATAATCTATATAGCCCGCCCCTTCCAGTGGTTAGTTTTGTTAATGCTTGACTGAACACAAAAGTGTGTTTAGTCTGTAACCAATAGCCAGTGAATACCTGATTTATTTCACATACATAATTTATTTATTATAAGATACCATACTTTTTACTTTGTTCTCCCGCGGATACCGTTTTCTCAGTAGGATTCTAACGTCTACTGCGTATTCTGAACTACAAATAAGTAACTGTGAAGAGGTCACACCTGAGGTGAACACGTTTTCATATCTTCCTGTCACATTAAAACACGGCCATAACTTGTGCCATCGTCCTTGCTGTCTAAGTAAAAGAATTTTAATTAAACCTTAACTCGTTACATCTTATTGCGAGTACACGGCTGTAGCACGCACTCGCACATGCGCGCGCGCACACACACACATACACATATCGTATGTTCAACTTCTCCATGGTTTAATAAAAAAATCACACGATAAATAAATATATTTATGGTTATCTGCATAAACGTAAAACGAAAATTCCTCTCTGAAATGAGGCTTAAATTCAGTTTTTTTTTTAAATTCAGTTTCCTTCCACTACTTCAGATCATGTGTAATAAAATAGAACATAGAACAACGGTTAATACAGTCCATAAACCACCAAATTGCGACTTGCCGATCGGAAACTCTATCCTCAATACAAGCTACCGTAAGAAGGGCGAAAGTTTTGAACTGACCTGCTCCGCACGATAGTTCACGGATTGATCTCGTGACAAATCTCCCTATATTAAGAGAGCTCAGTGTTCAGGGCCATGAAAATGGGGGCGAAGGAGGCAGTGGTCCTTAGCACCACAGTTGGAGGCGAGCCGAAATCAGTTATTAATAATCATGAAAATGTTGATTCAGCCTCTCATTTTGGCGACTTGTCCTCATTAACGATAAGAACCATCATATCGTGGGACACCATACCATAAGTGATAAACTAACTACCCATGGAAAACCAAGCAGAAACTGCTCATACTACAGACACGAGGGCTACTGAAGACAGAGAACACTACTGGACTCTTATAGGAAGACCTTAACAGAACCCAAAAGTTACGAGTGGCAACGCTATGTTCGGAGCGACCACCGATTTGATTTGGGAGTGGCGAGAAGCAGTCTCTAATATACTTTAAGGCTGCATACGTTCTACACACTTAGGAACATTACTCCAGATATAACTGAATGAACTGGACGTGTGAAATGCTGTAGTAAAGTGTACAGAAAGAACTAATGAAAATGTGAGCGAAACCCGATGTAGATTAAAATAAAATAAATGTGCGAGTAACACGTTTTATGGCACAGCGCGGATTCAACAATGATTTAACTATGTATTGTCTTCCATTCACGTGGATCGTTAATTATACTATTTCAGTAATCACAAGAGAGACCAAATCAAACAGGAAAGCTACCAGCATATAAATTTCTGAGTTTAGATAAATATTAATGCGTAGTTGTTAGAGACTAGTTGGGTCTTTCAGTCTTTCGACTGGTTTGTACCCTCCTCGCATATACCCGTGGTGCGTGTGTTACGGAGTCTCTCACAGGTATATGGGACCTACAGTATAACGCCGTATCCGAACGGCATAGTTGGAGAGGGTTTATACTAGGCAGGATACCTCTCGCTGGTTTGCTATCCCCTTGCGAGGGGGAACGGTCGTATCTAAATCAGATGGCCCCGGCGGGAATCAAACCCTCGCCGACAGCGTAGCAGCGCCACACGCTAGCCACTACGACACGACCGCTCAGTTATTACTATTAGAGAATAGTAAAAACTGATAATTGGCGAAACAGTGTAAATCTCCGAGAGTACGTTAAGCAAAGAAACATTATCAGATGACAATAGATCCGGCGCAAAGTCGGAGGGATAGATCGAACGAGCAAGAGAAGTGCTTCTTGAAGGTTGTAAATAAACAGGATGCTAACACTTTGGCGGATATATTGGCGGTTGCGCTTCCTCTTAACGCTCTCTCGCTCTCTCCTTCTATCTTCACCCTGTCTTATTTTATCCTTTGCAGGGTTTAACACATCCTGCCGTGAAACAAACACCTCATTACGTTTTATTCAATCGCAGTCACACCTCAGAACATGCCACCTTTACAATAAACCGTACCAAAGATCTCATTCGTATACTACTTCCGTAACTCCAGAGTCACGCAAAAAAAAAGGCAGGTAAACGGTAAAGACCTTTCGGATGGTAAGCGTAAAGAAAAAACACGAAATGAATGGAAATGGAAAACACTTTCAGTAGAATGTAACGGTAACGTTTTGACGCTCAAATACAGCGTAGTATCGTAACGGTTATCGATCTGTGACGTGCTGGACTCGTACCCGTGGCCTACATTCCGCTAAGGGGTTGTGTAACTAAGACCGACGCTGTTACAATTCATCCGCACGTTACAAGCACCACAAGTCGGGACGACAGATGTTTACAGAAATTTTAAACATCCATATTGTTCTATAACAAGACGAAAAAATATAGTAAGAGATTAGAAGAAATCCTTGAAGGAATAAATAAATATTCTTTATGCCCCTTAAAATACTGAATATTTTAGTTTCATCTGAACTTGGATAGTTTATTATGCACCTTAATTACCGGGATCCCCTCGTGGTAAAACACCATAAAACACCAGTCTTTTTAGATAAATGAATGGCACTCGGAACTTCCCAACGAAATTATACGGGCAGCGGTTTCATTTCGAAATGTCAAATGTCATCGCTGATAAAATATATCAGTGGTCTAGTTTCGAAGCAATTAGCGGCAGAAAGTAGACAGAATTATTACATGCCGAGTAATAATATTACCGTAGATAATACTAGTAACATTAAGTTGTAAACAAACATTAAATTAACATTATTAACTTTTTTATTTTTGTACTCACCCCCCCCTCTCATAATCTGATATTATTGTAGAGAAACTGTTTTTTAAGCGGAGAATTCTCAATCTGTTCAACAAATTTTATCAATTACTTGTATCTCCAAATATTCTACTACAATACTCTAATCGGCTCTACCGAAAACATAACTCTTACAGTTCAAATTGGCCGTATATAATAACTTTGAAGTGTCTCCCTGATAATAAGCAGACTTCTTGTGCCTTCGAATTAAAATCTGCTCGTTACTGCTCTATTCCAAATGCCAATCTTTTGCCTAAAATTTGATTTGTTCTTTCATTCAGTACAAGGACTACTAAATCACTTTGTATCACATTGAATTTTATATTGAACGCCTGTTATTATTGTTTTGCGTATGAGACACTGTGGACTATGTTCGGTTCAACTAGTTCCTCCCCTTCGTCCCCTATCCCTTCCTCCTCTATCACATCTTCTTCATTCTTGATCGATGTCTCACCCTCCTTTCGTCAGTCCAGATGGTACCTGTCCTATTCTTGGGGTTTCCCTGAAAACCTTGGGCATTTTTTAAATTTCTTTTTGAGTGGCAAGCATTCTTCAATGTCTTCTTGAGTAATCTGGAGTTCTCCTATGTCTTTTTCTGTTTCTTTGAACCACATATTGGACATTTTGAGCTTTTTGAAATAGTTAAAAAACCTATTATTATTATTATTATTATTATTATCATCCTGGAAAATGTAGTGGGACAGATCTCGCCCGAAAATATCATCGGAATAATGCTGGAGAGCGAACACCATTGAGATCAGGTAGCAGCCTACACAGAGAAGGTACTAAGGCAAAAGAAGGAAGCCGAAGATCATCTTGCTAGGACCGCTGACAGAATAGCAGAAAACAGGTAACGTGGACCCGCTGGAGGTTTAAAAGAGAAGAACGTCAACAGGACGCAGTACAAGGTGGCACCACCTTGAAGTATTGCGAAAGCTGAGTTCCGAGGTGGATCCATGGCGTGGACAACATGGTTTGTGGTTTGGTGGGTGCGAGTCCCACACACCGTAGGAATGCGGATCCTCCTGCGGCGAACATTAGTTTTCCACAGTCTCCCTCATAAAAAAAAAATATATATATTATTATTTATAATAGTCCTTTTGAGTCCTCAACCGTCTTATGATATTCATATATATGTATTGAGAATACACAGACATTCACGCGCACGCGGGGATGCATAATATAAAACTTCAGATGTAAACTCTACATCTGACCTATAAGATCATTAACTTTATGACAAAGCATTATTTACGTTTCATTAACAACATCACAGCCTACTAGCGGCAGGAGTATTCCATATAACATACGCTACGTCTCAAATTAAGTAAACATTAAGTAAACACCAGACATCAGCCTTGACAAGGCTTTAACGTGTTATACTTTACAGGCTTCCTTAGCTGCGTCGTTGTCCCCCAGAGACTCCCTGTTGTAAAATGTTCTTAATTAAGCGGTATGCGGACTTGTTACCTTTTGTGATGCGATCTCGAATAAAACTGTCTGATAATGAAACGTAGCACTGAAAACAGAAGATCATTTACAATAATATATTGAAAAGCATGTTTGAATATGTATCCAGGTCACTTATTGACAAAATATATATATAATGTCCCTTGGTAAAAGCGACAGACGATTCGATTTCACTTGCGAAAGTCATTTTTGGTGGCGTCGTTTTCTGTTACTAGTCGACTTTTCCTTCACCAGACTTCAAGCGTACTATTACGAAATAGTAGCACACATCCTGAACTTTTGCAGTAAAGTAAAAATGTCGGTCGTTTTTATCAACAGACCGGTTCGAGAAACCGGCAATTTTATCGATACGTGCCTCAGGCTGTGAAACCTTAAACATTACGAGTGTGTGTGTGTTCGTAATGAACTTAAATGCTTATATGTAAATAGAAACGGCAGTCCGCCGTTTACGACAGTGATGGCCCAGACTACCAGAATATCTTCACAGTTTAACGTTAATATATTTACACAGACCTGATAAAGTGCGTGAACACGAATAAAATGATGAAGTCAATAATTCTTCCAGTAGTTGTCAACTTACGAGCAGTGGTGCCGATCCCCCCCAAGCCCTATGTCGCTTCCCCCCCCAACTCCAGGCTCGATTACTAAAAAAAAAAAAAAAAAACTTTTTATATTGTACTGTGATTCGTGGATGTCTCATCATGTGATACACCATGCAGCCCCCTTAAGCAAGCTTTGACGCAAATTGCGACCAGGAAATACGTTCTCACATTGTATTCGGTATTTTTAGTAATAGTAAATTTCATACAACAGTAAAAAAAAATCCCCCCCCAAAATTTTTCAAATGTCGCCAATGGCGACACGATACCCCCCTGTAGGCACCCCTGCTTACGAGAACCCATAGACGTGAGACAGAAGCTCTGCGAGATGTTACGAAACATTTCAGCAAGTACTGACGGTATAATCCGAAGTAAAGTAAATGAAAACAAACCTTTGAAAGCTCCCGTTACGTAGGATCAGTAAAATTATGAATTTTCGAAAGTCGGGCAGAGAATAAGCATCTGGAGTCATACAAACAAGACACTGCAATTCTGGTATTACAGCATTTGATTGCGTTTAAAATTGTTATGTAACACTGAATCTGGTTCCGTTATATCGTGGTACAGACGCACGTACGTGTTCTCGACTGCGATGTGATGTCTCACAGATTACAAACTCTCGAACCTGCGACTTTTACATGTTTCATTCTTTGAACATTTTGCAAATAATATTTAGAACTGAAACAAGCAGCAGTCACGCGTTGCCAGGCTGGTCGATATTACGGCACAAGGTGTTTAAATTTCTGCTGATGATTACAAGTTATCAAATAAAACCATAGTTTTGATTCCAATACGGCGCCAGCCAAAATTAGAGGTAATTAATATGGAAGAAGGAAAGTGGAATCTGGAACGTTCGGCTTATTGCATATTAACTCTATGTGATGATAACACACACAGAGATACACAACAAGCATGGATTAGATGCATGTAACAGCTCTCAAGTAGAAGAGGATTACGTTTGACACTGGTATTAATACTAGTGGTTATGTCTTATAAAAACGCAATTATATTAATAAATAATTACGTCACTGCTAACAACTAATTCATTTTATATCGTAAAACTCGAATTTAATATCCTCTCTGACTAGTATGACTAGTAAAAATGATACAGTCACAAAACCAGAACTTAAATACGAAAACAGTAAAATTTCGATGTAATATTTAATGATGAATGAACATCTTTTCTTTTAAGTTAACTAGAGAGAGTTCTGCTTACTCTGAAGCCACTTTTCAAATGTGAAGATTCATTTTGTCGATTTCTCTTACCGTTTTGTCGGGATCGGGTGTAAATTAGAAGCAAAACACAAAGGAAGTTAACTGCCAGAACAAGAAATTGCATTCGACAAATTGGAAGTAAGGAATGAACAAAAAGAAATTTTATTATGCTGCCAAAATGATGTGATGATTCCTCATTAACACAAACTTCAATAATAAGGGAAACTCCTCATTCTTCCATTGCTCCGTGTGATATGATATCATTTATTATATAAATGATTAAGAAGAGCGTAGGGTTAAATAGATTCTACATACACTCACAAATGAGAAAGCTACTACTGCAAGTAAAATAATTAATTCGGAATTTTCTAATGTGGAAGCTCGGCATTTCAGACTTAGAAAAATATACTACACTCTAACCCATTATTTATTGATGCCAATATCTTAATCTAACCTCCTAACAGTTAATGTTTTATCTGTCCAAAGGAAGGTTTAGTCGAAATTATGGAGAGGAGACTCTTTGTAAGTGCTAATTGATATGTTTAACACATTGCTTGAAACATTAGGCAGTAATTATTTTAAATTAGTATCAATTAAATAGCATCAATATTAAGGTTTATCATCTTACTTTAAGATGTGAGTGTGAGTATCACTAAGAATAAAGACATTTTGTTTCGTTTGGCTAGATCTGGTTAGCGATTACGACAGCAAATTCCTGTAATATATATATATATATATAAAATATATAATTAAGACGCTAGTTGTAAGATGTTACAGGGAACAAATACAGCAAATATTAAAGTGGGTAATAAAGATGTGGTAAGAACAGGTTTTGCATAGTTCGAAGAGATTACAGTTCCGTTATCGAGGAAGCACAATTGACATATGTAGGAAGGCAACAGATGTTCACTGAAGTAAAAAAACATATATGGGTAGAAAAAAAATTGTTAACGTGTAAGGCCAGAAGTAAGACAAATTTTTCATAACCATTGGTGTGGAGAACGTTTGTTTTATGGAAGTAAGAGTAAGTCAAGAGAAGCGTTGTTTCGAAGCAGCCAGATCGAGACCTATTGATACGCGAGAAATTACAAAAAGTAACTGGACTGAAAATAAAACAGACTTAGAGGTTTTAATGGAATTAAAGAGAAAAGGAAATTACTACAGGAAAAAGAATCTATAGGTCATATCCTAACAACATGACTTCACTACGATAATTCTGGAAGGAAAAGGACGCAGAAGACCTAGGTAAACCTATTTATAAAATGTCGAGATAAGAACGGGACGTAAAGGTAGTGTCCAGATGACAAGAGCAGTAGAAGTCAAAAGACGCGAGTGGCTGCAACCTTTAGTTCCTTATGTTGCCACAGAAGCTACACAGAAATCACTACACAGCAGTAAGCTCACCGAGTTTCCAGTTAAGTGTAAGCGACATCGCATGTAGAAAATGAATCTGGATAAAACCTTTCTTTGATTGATACAAAGTTTATGTTTATATAATATAAAACTGAAGGCATAGACAAGACATTAAAAATTACTAACATGTCACACAATAAAACTCGACTGACGGATAAGTAGTTTTCATGGATTATTAATGGAATAACAGCTGGGAAGTCCGTACGAATAACTAGACAATCTCTGAAAGGAAACTGATTCCTACGAACACAAACATATTCATGATTCACACGAAGTTCTAGTAAATATCGCATACAAGTGACTTACCGCAAATAGCAAACGCCACCTCAACTACGTTTGCAGTTTACCCATTACGGCAGTACAGAATGTGTAGAAGAGCGTCTGCGTCTAAACTCATGAGCGCGAGGTGTCACATTACCAGATGGACGAAGACTTGGAGAATAAAATTAAACTAGCAAAACTCACTAAATATCGGTTTTACCAACAAAAATTTAAGAAATCACGTGCCAGTTATTATCAGTGACACTAAGTTAAGACAGAAAGAGAACATAAAAAAGAAACACAATAAAAGAGAGGAACTGGGTATAAGATACAGTAAATCGTTTTGGCTTATGGGAAGAAATTCTCAATTGCCAATATACTATTACTAACGATATATAATCAGATCCTAAAACCTGTCTGGACTTAACGACATCCAGCTTTGAGGTATGCCATCACTGTCGTATAATAGATTGTGAAGTTTTCAGAACAGAGTGGAATGTAATACAGTGAATAAATGTTCTACTGTTGGCTCGTAATAGTGACGTACATCGTGACCTTGCGACGCTCTGCTGCTAAACATGACCAGAACTGTACGTTAACGTTGAGGCAATACAGCTTATTGATAATAACAGTCTTTCAGTTGAAGAGAACTATACCCTTAACGAGTACTGAGTGTTGCTATTTTAAGCAACTTAGCTGAAATCAGCAGTTAAGCTTAAAAACCAGACAATGGGTGAACTTTAGATTTCAACTGTATTTAGGCATTAGTATTCGAAAAATTAATGGTTGGTCTGTCAGACAGTTTTAGTGAACAAAAATTTCTTCTTCCTACTCTCGGATAAGTTTTTTTTTAATTAAATGCTTCATTCTTTACCGTATGTGACATCTTTTCTATAATTTGTAGTTTCACCATAGAATTCTCACCCATACCTAAGAACTATCAGCGCGTCAGAACCACCACCACCAATACGGGTCAAGCGCCCACGGGCGCTTCTTGATGACCCGCCATAAAGCCGCCAACCTCGTTAAAACATCAGTCCACAGCCCCGGAGTTCACTAATCAAACTGTCCTTCTTTCCTTCCTCACCGCCTCCTAGTACGCTGAGTCAGCTGCTTGTTGTTGTTACCTTGATCACCGGCACGGAGGCTCTCCGCCTCGCGGGGAGCGACCGACGCCTCAAGGCGTCTGCTGACTCGACTTGAGACGGGCAACATCTGTTGCTTGAATCGGTACCAGCGGCAGTGCTACAAAATAAAGTTTTCTTTCTTCCCCGCCTTCTGAGTTAACTCGTTGGCGGATTCCTTTTCCAATTTTAGGCAATCAGTCGACTAGTACCAGACTAAGTAGCTGGCAGCCTGGCAGCATAACTGGCAGCCATTGGACACGATCCAGATGCTACAGTCAAGCCACGGGTGCAAAGACACCCTGCATCCACAATGCAATGCAATGCCGAATAGACCGACGTCTTTTACCACAGCTTTCGTAAATACTGCGTCGCTTGAACCCTTACTTGGTTGCATACCATCCTTAAAGTGCTATTTCACTAGTTCAATCTGTTAACAAATTCAGGTAGAAGTAACTAACTTTGATTTGCGTATGTGTTATCGTAAAATGTTTTTAAGAAAGCAAAAAAAGTAAAATAAGAAGAAAGCAGCGCACAATTTTCAATGGACTAAATGGAATGTTTTTAGTAGAAGCGAAGAATCTATGATACGTTGTTCCAATCATATTTTGTACGGGACCCAGAATTTTAAGTAGGCGTAGGCCTACTGGTCAGAGAAACGGTGGCGGCGTTTTCTGTGTTTACTAAATATGCTGTAGCGATGCCTGCGTCAGCATATTCGTAGTTTATAAGTTATGTGTGGCCGTAAAATTGTTTGTGTAGAAAACGACACCGTGTGATCAGCTTGTTTTATCGCGTTTCTCCATGCACTCACCAAACCCGATAGCGACTTAGCTGTTAGTTTGACAATCGCTGTTCTGCTGTTTCTAATACAGTGGCCGGCATCCTTGGTGACAGGAGCATGGGCAGTGCCGTGCTCTTCGTCAGAACATCATTGAATCTCCCCAGTAAGTCACTTTTCGCGCAGCACTCAATTGGTCACCGTAAAGTTACACGACAGTACAAATGAAAATGAAATAACACGACTGTATCAATCCCAAAAATGAAAAAAAGTAGTCATGAATCATATTTATGACGACTGTGGGTTTTAATTATAAATCCGTGAAGTTCTGTACACAATGTTCTTTTCCTTTATACCATATTGCCAGTGACGTCGAGCCTTGAACACAGCCTACATCCTCCGTTTCCAAGCCCCACTGTCAGTTTTTCGATTTCTTTTTATTCTTTTGCTCCTTTCCTATCATATTTTACTATTGTTTGAAACCAAACTGTCATGGTCTCGCTGGCGTTCTCTTTCCGTTTGGTTTTAGATGCACAACATTCCTTCAGAATATTTCTTCTTTCATTCTCCCAACGTGTCAATAACATCTTAATTAATATTTTTTCTTTTTTTTAACCTGTTAATCAGAGGCTTCGGCTCAAATAGTTTTACATTCTTTTATCACTTTCGTTTTATTTTTTGTTTTTTCTACCTTTCTTGTCAATTGGTAGGTTTCCATTTCACATGTGAGAGTACATGAAACAGCTTCAATTTTAGTCTTCATATCTGGTAATTTTTTCACTAACAACACGAAAAATAAGTTATTAATAAACTGATCGTCTACAGTTGCCCAATTTTAAACACGAATAAACATATAGGTTTAAATGAGCAGATATCAACCAGACCCAAATCAGTGAGGTTGGAGTTACTGTACTTATCTGACAGTTGTTTGGACTTGTTTCGCCATAAACAGTTATTTGATTGGAATTACTGACTTTACTTGATTATTAAACAAAATGTGTAAGACACGATAGTTCCATTATCCAGCATCGTAGGATGCACTAATTGTATGCAATTATTGAACGGGAATTGACCAGTAAATAACATTTGAAATTACAAAATTCTTTCTCTCGTAATATGTGTCAGAGAATTGTGTAGACCTCGTGGTTAATGTGTGTAAATTTTAATCTTCGATAACTGTATCTTCAGCATTCTGTTCAAGAAAGTCGTAACATTACTAGGTTTGCAGAGCGTAAACTACAACAACGATTAGTGTGGCCTACTTACCCGAAGGTGACGTAAATCTATACTGTTTGTGTACTGAATACGAGAATACCTTAGGGTCAGCAATTGACGCAGGTTTGTAGAAACTCTCGTGAATGCCGTTCATTGGAATCAGAAACCTGTAACAATACAGGGCGCTCACTATTTAAACAAAGACATAGGCCAACAAGCCTACATAATTAAATATTTCCTAACGATTGATAACTGAACACTCGAATCAAAATTGGTTTTTAGCTGTGTTTGATTCTGAAATTTTTAGGCAGAAAAATTGACATATCACGCACATTTTACCATTTTACCCTTTCCGAGGAGAATTGTGTGCGCGACCGCTGCCTTTGCTTATACGTGCTGTTGTTTTACAACATTAACGCCTTGTATGTCGATTTTATAGTGTTCATAAGATAAACATAAAATTATCACATGCTGCTTTCAGTGACTCACTGTTATGCACGACTGATAGGAATAGTTTCTTTCATTGTGGATGCAAATATGAATAAAGACACAATTATGTAAACTTTATTCTCTTTGCTGAAAACTGATAAACTTTACTTACGGCAGTTTAATACAGAAGGGAGTAAAATACTGAAAAACTATAATAATATGAAAACTGTCACACTTTCGCGAGTAAGGTGGCGAGTTCGATGCCACAATTCAGCTTCATCAGTCTTCATAGCTGTATTAAGTGTTCCGAAACCGGAAAGTCGTGTCACTATTTTTTAGGACGAAAGCCAGGTGTAATGCAAATACTTACCCTTATACACAGCTGGCAACAACAAGCGAGCTTTATAAATCTGGCAATCCTACTGATGGCACTAAAGCCCAATTTTCTTGGCACTGTCGAAAACATTACAGGCGAATGAACGTTAGATAGATTTCTAATTTCGACCCTAGCGATATAAAACAGACAAGGTTGTTCCTTACATTCTGATGGTCAGTCTCTCCATCCTTTTGTACACTTGAGACAGTCAAATCAATTACAATTTCTCAATTAAGTTGTAATAATTAAGTCAGATTATTATTATCATTTCGAACCGCTTGTTTATAATGTTTCCTTAATCGAAGTACAATGTCATCGAAATACTAAAATCTGAGAAACACAAGATATTAGTTGATATCTAATTTTATTTTAATCGTGGCTTAAATATTGTATGTGAAAAACACAGATGAACTCAGAACACTTGTATAACTGCCCAGCTCTGGACCACAAGGAACCGACCAAAAACTAGCCAGCCGCCAAATGGCTCAACACATGGCTAGTAACTAGTTTTTCAGACTACAGATGTTGAGGTACATTCGCATCTCAAATATTCAAAACTTAGTAATTCCACGTACATTTATATTTAAATCAAGAAAAGCTATATCACAGACTTCATAAATAATAACATACAACACTCTCGCAGTCATTTTGATATCGTCAAAACATCACAAAGTTAACAATTTTGTCGAAACCAAATATTTGAACTAAGAACGTTTATAGTTTCCTTTCAGGTTAGGAATTTCCCCGATCGTTCACTCGACCGTTGACAGATTGTACGGCTTATGTGTTTATATGTTTACTAAGTTTACAAATAATAATCGCTCTCAATTGTATACCACGTTAATGTATTCACATAGATATTAATGAAACTGACTAGTTTCGTGACACACGCGTAACCTCTCTTTTGCTTATTTTATTTATTTACAGCGTATTAAATAAATTTCAATTTGTTTTTAATTATGTCCATAAATTATTTAATTATTATTTTTGTCAGTATACAGCAATTACCACAACTTTTACTCTACTAAAAATATATTTTTGCTCTGTATAAAGAAATACCGTTTTTTTTTTTAGTCTTCCCACGATAAAGTTAGATGACTCTTGTGCACTTAAGAACATGTGTTTTGTTTTCCATATTTTTGAAGAATAAAGTAATTTACTGTTAAATATGAGTACCATTTTTTAAAGGTCCGTTACGTAGGGTAAGGTACAAGGTACCATGACACCAATTATACCTTCGTTTGCATGTTTCGGAACCCATCCCCTACCCAGTCTATCAACATCTATCCCTTTCCAGTAGGTTCATATCTCAAAGCTGTCTGGTAGTCTGTTATTAGGTAGGCATGCGGCTTAAGTATTCAAACCTGTTGTCCCTAATTTTCTTCAACAGAAATTTGGTTTTTAATTCTCTTCTAAAGGCTTCATTGCTTAACATCCTTGTGTACTTTCCTTACTATCCCTACTACACTATTTCCTACTATATTCCCTACTATTCCTACTTTCCCTACTTTCCTACTATACATCCTATTATTTTTCCCTTTGTTTTTCGGAGAGTCCATATGCAACTTGCGTACAGAAATATGGAAATAAATACATTTTAAACACACACAAACTACACGTTTTAGTTAAAAAAGTATTTTCACATTTCGTACTTAATAATTTCGAAAACACTTTGACCGAAAACCAGAGATTAAGGTAGGGAGTAAATAATAAGCAATTAAAGTAATGGCTTTGTAAAGCGATTATCAAACAGCTGAGAGCGTGCTTTAGCGAGAGAGTAATAAATTAATGATATCCAAGAAATATGACAGGTGGTGCAATAACCCGGTCTACACGAAAGACGCTATATTAAAAATACGAAAGAGGAACTCTGATTTCAAATTGATTTACACCTCCAATTTAATATAAACGTTTATAATCGATTATAGGGCTACTCTATAATTACACATGTTCCAATTTCGTTATTGTATCATCTTTAAATTTACATGAAACTAAAAGAAAAACTCATGAGAGTGCATTGTTACTATAAATTGTGTGTGTGTGTGTGTGTGTGTGTGTGTGTGTGTGTGTGTGTGTGTGTGTGTGTGTGTGAAGAAAATCAACTCGTAAAGTTATTTGAAACAATTGACCTCGTGGCGCAACGGTAGCGCGTCTGACTCCAGATCAGAAGGTTGCGTGTTCAAATCACGTCGGGGTCAATTCGTTTTTTTTTTATTCATTTAAATAAATAGTCGAAGCGATTCTTTAATATTCCTGAAGTAAGCAATCTACATTCCCCTTATAGATAGTTATTACTAGCGAAATTTTATTTTCTAGGTTGCCGACAAAAATTAAATATTTAAAGTTAAAAAAGCAAGTCAGTGTACAGAGACGTTCTTTTTTATTTTAATTGTATAACACTGTAATCTTAATTACAGATGTAACTGAAAGTAAACTATTTATGAGCGTGTATCTTTAAGTAAAACATTCTTTTTATGTTCGAACAGTAACAAAAGCGAATGACGTGACTCAGGAAGCACAGGATAATAATGTTTTGCTTGTGCAATCTACTGTATGTTGGTTACATGATGGTATAGGCCTAAATGTCATTCGTTTCCAGTGGCGTAATTTGGCCTGGGGGGGGGGGGGGTCCGGGGTCGGGTCGGTTTCATACAAAAGAAAAAAATAGCTTAAGACTAATCCAACATTAGTATCTTAAAAGTGACTGAAATTAGTCCCATCAAAGAAAACGGTAATTTTGTTACTGAAACATTATTTTCAAGATACTTATTGACTGAATAGCTGAATTGATTTTTCCATATTTCATATTTCAAACGTACACGCTGATGTTGAGTAATAATCGTGTTTGTATAGGTAAAAAAAGAGTTACTACTATATTAGTGTACACAGCTGTAAAAATAATAAAACAGCCTAAAAATTAAGAGATCATCTTTTTCGACTCTCTGGGGGGGGGGGTCCAGTCCCGTTCGTCTGCCCGCGTAAATACGCCCCTGTTCGTTTCACTTATTACGACCAATTCAGTAATTGGTTCACCTCCTCAGCTGGTCCAGTCTTTTTGAACAACAGAGGACACTTTATTGTCTCTTATTTCACTGTACACTAACCTTAACAATATTTTGAGCAAACCCATTAAATCGATCGTTTCCCATCTCGATTGAATTTTGACTAAACAGCGTTACCTCATATGTGAATCCCAGTTTTAAAAGATGTATTCCTTTTATTTTAATTCTTCAGTTTTCCAGTTTTAATCGTCTGAACATACCTTCCAACAACAATGTAGCGAACATTTCCTCATTGTCTTCCCTTTTCTGTTGGTATTCTTCTGGCATCTTGTGTAGTCCGATTTAAGCAAATGATTTTTTTTTACACATAGCAGACAAACTCGTGCAAATATCACTTTACCACTCCTTGATCTTTTCACCCCTTAATTGATTATTATCGATCGCTTTGTATCGACTGAAACATTTATGCTGCCTTTTGATCAACAAATGTCATACAAGCGGTTCCCACACCCTACGATATTCTTTAATTCTTTAACAACTTTTAGATGGCTAGTGTGCTACAAGTGTTTCGATATCCTGTTTTACCTTGTGATTGCTACCTTTAAAAGTGCTCGATTAGGTCAATTAGTGAAAATATTGGTGACAATTTTTTACAGAGATTACCAGCAATTAAGTTGGTGTTATTTTTCAAAAATACCTTTACCCGTTTATAATGTATTAAAATCGCCATTCTCTTTTTTCATTCTGATTCACTTAGGCCTACCTATTGAAGCCTTTTAGCATTTCCACTTTGTAAAACTCTTCCATAGAGGAGAATTTCGGCGGTACTGTCCATTACCTTATGATTTTTTCTAACATGAAAAGTATTCTCACGGTTTTCAATCCTTTGACAACTTCTCTCTTTTAGACATCAGAAATGGCATCGTTTGTACATTACATGGAAATTCCTAAACATGAGTGCATGTAAGTGTACTTAGTGTGTAACGAGTAACCTTCTCAAGAGACATACTGGAACATCAGCAGTAGGCGTAAATATCCCTTGAATGTTACGCGGTACTAACAACGAAACGTATCATAGGCAGCTGTTACAAATAATACAATAGGTATAGACCCTGTTAAATATAAATAATCAATCAAATTTATCAACTTTTCATTTTGATATCTTACTTTTGACTGATGAAGTAGGTATCTTATTCGAGGTTAATGATAAAGGTATGTAGAAAGGCACCCATGACGCTCTTTTAAAGTCTCAGACGCTCTTTAAAGAGTTTGGTCAACAAATAATTATAATACTTTTGAAAACATTAGTTTATTTACTGTTTTCAGATTCCTTTGATATCATTTTTTAAACTTTACGGAACCACATAATGTTTATTTTCAATTAAGTATATATAACACTACCAGGCCAGTGCTGACATATTTCAGAAACATGGACAATGACAAAAAATAGCGGGAGACTTCTAGGTCGCTGTGAAAGACGGATTCTAAGAACAATATTTAGAGGAGTACAAGAAAATGAAACGTGGCGCAGGCGCTATAATTATGAACTATACCATCTTTACAAAGAGCCGAATATTGTCAGGACAATCAAAATACACAGGCTACGGTGGGTTGGACACGTAGAGAGAATGGAGGAAGGACAGCCTACGAAACATATTTTCTACCAGAAACCAATGAGTAGTAGAAAAAGTGGAAGACCCCGAAGTAGATTCAAAGACCAGATAGAGGAGGACCTCGGAAAGCTGAACATAAGAAACTGGAAAGCCAGGGCATGCAATAGGCAGGAGTGGAATCGGCTCTTGGAGCAGGCCAAGATCCACCAAGGATTGTAGAGCCACGGTTGATTGATTGATATATATAACACTACCGACTCGGATCACAAATTGTTATTGATCAAAATGATAAATTTTTACCTGATAAATTTTCCGCTCCGTTGCAGCTTCGTCAGAGGTTGTTTTAAATTGTGCGAACGAATTTCTGTTAGTATAACCCATTTTACAGGACCGTTTAGAATTAAAGTACTTTTTTCATACGGTGCAACGAGGACGTACAGTTGGCACTGAGCCTCGACCCAGCTCATGAGGCCAGGTACACATATGTTATGGTCGGATGGGCTCAGAATGTCTTCCTTATTTAAAGAAAAAAATTACATAACAGCTTTCTGCATCCGGATGCACCATTGTTAACTGCTCTGTTATGATGTGGCGGGAGGAGACCTTTACCAAGTATGCAGCTTCACATTGACGTCACCGGGGCTAAGGTATTTATACCACAGAATAACTCTGGCAGCAAAAACAAGACATTAATATTTTGCCAAAAGTCTATGAGTTGGCAGAATACCTAAAATATCTGAAAGACATCCGTGATGCGTTGTAAACTTGAGGGTTATGGGAGCACGCGTGCGTTTTATTTTTGAAATATTTTCTAATTTAAGCGCGTGTTCTTCCCACGCGCCTATAAGTAGCAGATAAACAAGGAAATACGTGTACGTGTACAAATGATTTCTCTAAATACGACTCGGAGTAGTTATTAATAAAAGTGGAAACAAACTAGCGATTCACTGTAGTAACAGAACCGCTTACTGGACACTGCACATCAAGTCTCACATTAAAACCGCATTACTCTGAAACGGCTGGAGTGACTTCCTTTACTAATCGTACCTTAAAAGTGGCTGTAGTAATAAAAGGCTGTGAAAAGGAGAACGGCAAACACATGATGAAAAGTAACGCCGAAGAAGAAGAAACAAAGTGAAAACGATGGAGTACTGACGATAATAGCAGAGGAAAGAAAATTGCTGAAAGTAGTAAGAAAAAGAAAAACATCTCAGTTGAGGCACATACTGTGCAGAACTGTCTGCAGCTAAGGGTCATAGTGGGAAAGTGGAAGGAAGAGAGAACGGGGAAGAAGAAAGGTCCGATGACACCAGAAACGTTTGGAGCTATAGACAGCTGTACAGCACCGAGAAAAATGGAGAGCATCCAGTTGAAACATGTTCTAGTAAAGAGAATTTTAATAGAGAAGATTATTCTTCTTAAGTGTGTATTCGAAGAAGCTATTTTCAAAACATCTTCCTATATATTAAAAGAGTTTATAATATCCGGGCTATTGGACCGTGCTTGGTTGCTTTGAGATGACATATTTCGCCCACCACAGGAGGCTTTATTCAGTAGTAAGTTTTAATAAAGTTCAACAAGTGATGGTAGGCCGAACGTAGGCCTGATTGAGGCAAAAGCAAACCATCCCTACCATCCCTTGTAAAACTTTTTTAAAATTATTACTACTGCAGAAACGTGTAGAAGTACAGTATATCATCTCAAAACAATCGACCACGTCCCAGTAGCCCGGATATTATAAACTCTTGTGTAGAAGTATATCATCTCAAAACAATTGACCACGTCCCAGTAGCCCGGATATTATAAACTCTTGTGTAGAAGTATATCATCTCAAAACAATCGACCACGGCCCAGTAGCCCGGATATTATAACTCTTGTGTAGAAGTATATCATCTCAAAACAATCGACCACGGCCCAGTAGCCCGGATATTATAAACTCTTGTGTAGAAGTATATCATCTCAAAACAAGCGACCACGGCCCAGTAGCCCGGATATTATAAACTCTTGTGTAGAAGAATAGCATCTCAAAACAATCGACCACGGCCCAGTAGCCCGGATATTATAAGCTCTTTTAATAATGATTCCGAAGTTAGCAGCCTACACAATCTTCCTACCTAACTGACATGAAAAAACCGCGATTTTTTGCAGTTGTTTTATGTGGGGCACAGAGAAACTGACATATATGTAGCTAATGAATTCTGCTAAATATTTCCATGGATCGGTATGACCAATTTGGAACCACCTCTGATGGCTGTATTGTTTAAAGGAAACGTTAGTTTTGTTGATTGAATTTTTCACGTAGAGTAGTATAAGTCCCGGATTTACCTTTGATGTGAAGAAGAACAACCGTAAACTTTGTAAAATATCGCCCCATTACTCTATGAATATATGTCTGTCTATCGTGCTTTTCTGGTCTTCCAGATAAATAATATAAAACACAATCATCCCACGTCATTTTCATTGAAGAACCGTCTTTCATGTCCGTGGTGAAAATCTAGTACAAGCTCATGACACAGTTGTGTCGCGGACCGCCGCCGAATTTCTCCATCGTTTCTCGCGGTAATTGTCTAGGGCAGTGGTTCTCAACCTTTTTAAGTCCAGGACCTACCTTGAAGGATATTAAACTTCATGGAACCTATAAGTATGGGCGCCGGCTGAATTACTTGTAGAGGTATGCACCCAGTTTGTAATCATATTTTTGTTAACATCAAGTACTTTGAGCCTTCTTTTACGCTTAAACAAATTATACATACCTAATTCTATAAAAGTAAGTATGTAATCGATTTTTCGACGCAGTAAAAAAATTTTCGAGTACGACTACGCACCCACCAAACGCCTTCTAGGGACCCAGCAGTGGGTCGCGCTTCATAACTTGAGAAATCCTGGTATAGGGTACATCCTACTCATACCGTCTCAGCTTATTTACATACATTTTTTCAACGTCTGGCGCATAGACTACTGCCAGAAATCGAAGCGCTACAGCTCTCAGCATAGTATAAACTAACTGGAGCACCCTGAGTTTGCGCGTACTCCCCTGTCTCATTTCAATAAATATCTACTGTAAGTTGTAGTTCGCGACGTGGCCTGTGAGTTCGTAATTCTGTGGACGAAAAAGTTTAAAAGACTTAGCGAATCACGATGTCCTGCGTTATCATAGCTAAAATAAAGACAATCAAGAATATACGGGTCAGAAACAGCAGGAGAACCCTGGGGTTTGGAAATAAATGTACGGAAAACTAAGTCCCTGTCGACAGGAACGCGGCAATCAAACATCTAAATGACGAAAACACAGAAATTGAAAACGAGTAACAGAAGCTACAGGAACAACTGACTGTCTGAATCGATTACATTGGAGTGAGACAAGGAAAGATAAAGAAATTTTACATTTATGCAAATTTTATTGTACGGAGTGGAGATATGGCTCTCACGGGGAAGTAAATTAAGGACATTCGAAGCATTAAAAATGCATACGTTTAGAAGAGTATCTCATAGCGTTAAAGACCGGAATGAAGATCTAAGATAACAGATGGGAGTGTATTGATCTCTAATGATTGATACTGAAGGGTGGGGCCTGGTATGGCCATGTCTAAAGACCTCACAGCAGCGAAGTGTCACGTCACGTACAGTAAAAATCCTCTCCTGTACGTCGTACATCGCTGGATTACGGGTATTAGATTTCCGTCCGGAAGCCCTTCGTAGGCGCCCAGGGTAACCCCATCTTAGCGACTCTGTAGACTCCACCAGACTTCTCTATAGAACCCTCTGGGGCACCTGGGTTCAAACGTCCTCCTTTCGGTCGGTTGTCACAGCCAGGGGTTGCCTCACACCCGGCGAAGTGTCACGTCAGTTGGCCGGTACGTCGTACATCGCTGGATTACGGGTATTGGATTTCCGTCCGGAAGCCCTTCGTAGGCGCCCAGGGTAACCCCATCTTAGCGACTCTGTAGACTCCACCAGACTTCTCTATAGAACCCTCTGGGGCACCTGGGTTCAAACGTCCTCCTTTCGGTCGGTTGTCACAGCCAGGGGTTGCCTCACACCCGGCGAAGTGTCACGTCAGTTGGCCGGTACGTCGTACATCGCTGGATTACGGGTATTGGATTTCCGTCCGGAAGCCCTTCGTAGGCGCCCAGAGTAACCCCATCTTAGCGACTCTGTAGACTCCACCAGACTTCTCTATAGAACCCTCTGGGGCACCTGGGTTCAAACGTCCTGCTTTCGGTCGGTTATCACAGCTAGGGGTTGCCTCACACCCGGCGAAGTGTCACGTCATTTGGCCGGTACGTCGTACATCGCTGGATTACGGGTATTGGATTTCCGTCCGGAAGCCCTTCGTAGGCGCCCAGGGTAACCCCATCTTAGCGACTCTGTAGACTCCACCAGACTTCTCTATAGAACCCTCTGGGGCACCTGGGTTCAAACGTCCTCCTTTCGGTCGGTTGTCACAGCCAGGGGTTGCCTCACACCCGGCGAAGTGTCACGTCAGTTGGCCGGTACGTCGTACATCGCTGGATTACGGGTATTGGATTTCCGTCCGGAAGCCCTTCGTAGGCGCCCAGGGTAACCCCATCTTAGCGACTCTGTAGACTCCACCAGACTTCTCTATAGAACCCTCTGGGGCACCTGGGTTCAAACGTCCTGCTTTCGGTCGGTTGTCACAGCCAGGGGTTGCCTCACACCCGGCGAAGTGTCACGTCTGTTGGCCGGTACGTCGTACACCGCTGGATTTCCGTCCAGGCGCCCCCCAGGGTATCCCGTCTTAGCGAACTTGTAGAGGCCACCAGACTCGTCTACAGAACACTGGATTCAAACGTCGGGCGGGTATTTGTCGCAGCTCGGGATTATTGTGTTGTCACAGTCTTGGATTTCATGTTGCATCATTTGTAGCATGAACATAAAACAAATTAAATAATTATTACAAATATGCTTTCAGAATAAGAATTCAATGAAATAATGTTTATTAAAAAAAAAATCGTTTAGTTGCTTGTCATTAAAGGCAACAGTTGCAACTAAATTTGTTGGCTTAACATTTTTGTTTAATAATACATAATAGTTTAGAATCCAGATATTAGAATGACCAGCCAGTTGATGTAAACATCCTTTACACTGAGAAATCTGTCTACAGAAACTCTTAAAGTGATTTAAAATGTTTTGTTTTTAAATTATTATTATTTTTTTTTTAATCGATCAGTAGGCCTATGTCAGAAGTAAGAAATTCTCATTTTCAAAAGAAAAATATCTGTTATATTATAAATAAAATTATAATATATGAATGTGAAAATCTAAGTATTCCTTTAGTTAACAGCTCAATTTACTAGTCTTCTGGGGTTTTTGTGCGGTTCCTTATTGGTTTATTTTCTTCTTCTGTGTCAAAAAACTGTAGAATTTTCTACAGTTAAACAATTTTATTCCCTTCTATTCCAAAATTTAAAAACCTGATTATTATTTCTGAGGTTACGGTTCATTTAAATTTATAAATATGCACTTATTGCTGGTCAGCTGTTTTTGTTTAAAGCTTTTTGTACATTTGTGTATTATGTGTGAAATTGTGCACTGCGACGGACACAGATACTTAGGGCTAAACGTAAAGCGAAACTGGGGTTTCAACAATAAAATAGAGGTTGATCCATAGGGGAGGATATAACGGATTCCCCCCCCCCTAAAATCTTATAAAAACATATTCTCTAGGCCTATGCAGTTGAATTTTTTTCTCAAACATATAATTTTATTTGTTATGTTATCAAGTACACGGTTTCAAAATTAGTCATTAAGTGCATTTAAATGCTTAGAAGAAGATATTTCTTTAATTAACAAAGTTTTATTAGTGGATTGTAGATATTTGTGTAAAACTCTGCTTTTGCTTTCCACTTGTCCAGTGACTCCCTGATAAGCGCTTTCGAGCGCTTTAGCCCATCATTATTGTGATTTTTAATAACTATAATAATAATAATAATAATAATGTTAATAATAATTGATGGTGTGAACACTTGAATCGCATACCTGATATCCGTTTACCTGTGGCTGCATCGGGTTATCACTCTACTGGCAAGAGAGATGTCGGTAGACCGAGGAGGAGATGGGTTCCGGAACAGGTCTAAGGCCTAATCCTTGGAGTGGTGATGATGATGATGATGTTAATAATAAATTATTTTGAGTAATAAACTTTTATACGTACAATATGTATAATGTTAATAGAACCAAAATATACTAAGCATTTCTAATTATTATAATATAGCTCACAACTTAAAATTTATAATCATATATAATTACTAAATATACATTTTGTATTACATAATGTATATTATATTATATATTAAGTAAGTTAAATGAAAATGTATATTACATACTGCTGCTGAAAATTAGAAAAATAACAATTTATTACAGGCAAAATATGAGAAGGCCTATAAGTAAATAAATATTATGCTTAATGAAGGAGAAAGCGAGCTGCCAGTTTTAACTCGACCGTTTGGCATTTTCAATCTATCTGACTATCTATATACTAGAAATATGTCTCGATTTAATGCATCAACCGAGTTTCAAGAAATTTGGTATGTTTTCCCTATTTTTTTTTTTAGAATGGTCTAACTAAAATTAAGGGACGAGAGACAAAAATATGAGGGGTCAAAATTTTGAAAATCGCAAAAACCCACGTGTCAAATTAAAGATAATTTTAATCAGATTTTGAATATAATGTTCAGTCTTCGAAATTTCAAAATTTTAGGACACTAAGGCCCAAAAATGGATCAGAGATATTTGAAAAAAGGTTTTAGGCAATTCTAATGTGGTGTTTTTTCTGAAACTTTTTCAACTTTAGGGGCGCCACGGGGCAAGAACAGATGTCAAAATTTTAAGACAATTATAAAAGCCTATGAGGGGCATCACGTAATGGGGAATTTTATGCAAATACAAACTCGGATCTTCAATAAAATTTGACAAAATTAATGTCTATCAATACTCCTTGAAAATTTTAGACCACCTTCAAAACGTTTTTAATAAACTTTATATTGTTATCAATCACTAGAAATTATGTATTTTTATCAGTTACACATATTTGTGAAAAGTATTACACATAGGGCCTACATAAATTTCAAAGTTAGGACTAAATTGTTTGTCTCTTAGGCATTATGGTTTAACTAAAGAATCAATGCAGTACCTCGAAAGTTCCAGTGTTTATAGTACTATTTTACAACAGGTTTTCACTTAAAAACCACTAGAGTAATTGGAGTTTTCGTAATTTTTCTGATAACTGAAACATTATCTAATATTAAAATTTACTTAACAATACAATAAATGTATTTAATTAAAAGTATTAAGCGAAATCTCTACTAAATATAATTAATTCACTACCGACTCGAAACACAAAGTTTTTACGGGTAAAAACGTAAAAGTTTTACCTTATAGCCTGACCAGTTTTCGCTTTTAAAAAGCTTCTTCAGAAACTGCCGCTGGGAGCACTGTCCGTCTTGTTCTTGGCGACGGTATCGACTTTTGAAGGATCGATGTTGTGTGTGTGGGGTGTGATATGTTCGAATAATGCGTGTGATTTGAATTGTGTCTGTTCATTTAGGATGTCGTTTTTATGTCTTTTCGTGTGTTTGTATATTTCCAATTGTTCAAGAGTGTCTTGTTTTCGGCCTTTTGTGTATACGTGTAGAATGTCCATGTTATAGTCGATGTTTTTGTATGTGTGATTCGCTTTTTTAAAAGCTAAAACTGGTTCAGGCTATAAGGTAAAACTTTTTCGTTTTTACCCGTAAAAAACTTTGTGTTCCGAGTCGGTAGTGAATTAATTATATTTAGTTAAGTAACGGACACGTCAATGACAACGAAATCCACGAAATCTCTAGTTTTAGGAGCCTGCTATAATTTTATGCTATAAACTCTAGCTAGACTTTACCACATGTGTGTGTTTTGTAAAACAAGTCTAATGATTTTGGACAAAGAATGATCCAACAAAAACACGCACATTACAAAAACTTGCGGTGTCTTTACTTGTTACTAACCTTTGTTTGCCAGATGTGTGCAAAGTAAACTTGTCATATTCAGCGGTGCATGCAAATACATTCCCCCGCATTCACGTTCATCCTGAAAATGTTAAATGATTAATTCCAACCTCGCGTGTTGCAATCCGACTAACTTAATTAACCTAACGCCTCTTCCTGCCTAATTAATGTCAGACTTGTTTAACCCAATCCCTCGACTATACTAGTGACACCGGATGCTCCTTTTTAACAGCACAATCCAGCGACGATTTAAATTTTTCTCATTATTGTTACAATCTTTGAAGTTAGTATTCGTTTTCGTCCACAAACTAACGTTGTTTCTACTTTTAAATCCAAATTATCTGTTTTGAAAGGAAAGTATCATTTGTGTCAAAAGTAGTAGACGATACCCAATCTAATCGAAATTAAATTAATTACGATCATCTTTATAGATCCTATTGTGAAATTTATCAATCCATTAATAAAATATGTGTTAATTAAATATTAAAAATACTCCACTTAATTAGATATCCCGACTAATTGAAAATAAAATCCCGGAAACCCTGTTATAATCAATGTTACCGATGAATCTAATTAAACTTTTTCCGAGATTCCAAAATGACTTCAATAAAAATGTAGTTTGGCTCTTTTTCAACCACAACACGCTTGTTTTACGAAACTAAGCAAAATTATGTGTAGGTATGCATAGGAAAAAACAAGTTTGATGAAAACAAAATTGATAAAATTGATCCTGAAAGTGAATAACTATGCTATATTACCTTACTGACTGCCCCTGGCATTTGCGAATTATAAGTACAGTTCAGGCTGGCAAGTGTTGAATATAACCGGAAGCTCCTGATCCCATAAACTAGTCTGAGAAAGGTTAAATTTTGTCTAAAGTGGTTATTTCCGGACGTGTACTATACACTCTGGTTCAGAATTTTTTTTTTTTTTAATTTATTTAACTATTTGCAATCAGTATAACATAAAAATAACATACTATAAGCAAATCTTTTGTATGAGGAAAAATAGGTGTTGACCACGTGGAGCTGTTATCCTGTGATAACAAACTCAGTTATTACTTAAAAGTAAGTTGCAAAAAGAAACAACAGTCACAAAGATTGTGGTTGCTTAAATCTAGATGGTAGGTCTAGTATTTTTTGTCTTTTTAGTCTATGAGTGTCTTCACTATTGTCTAGCAAATTGATTGCAAGAAGATTAGGGTGTAGTTCTAATTTACTTAAATACTTTTCACTGCACTTACTCACTTCGTCTGTAACAGATGACACTTTTAAGTCACAGAGGATTTCTCTATTTGGTATAAACCAGGGAGCATTTGTTATAATCCGTAAAACTTTTGCCTGGAATCGTTCTAGTATCTCTATATTAGACGTTGATGCCGACCCCCACAGCTGTATGCCGTAGGTCCAGATTGATTTGAATGCCACTTTGTAGAGTAGTAATTTGTTGCTAAGGGACAGAGTTGATTTACGTCCAATCAGCCAATAGTATTTGCTGAGTTTATGGCCAAGTTGTTTTCTTTTGTTGAAAATATGCGTCTTCCATGTCAAGCCTTTATCCAAATAAATGCCCAGATATTTAACAATGTCCGCTTGTGGTAGGTAATGGCCATTAAAAGAGACTTGAGGTGACGCTCCTCTGCACTTAGTGAAAGTGACATGGACAGATTTTGTTTCATTGATCAGGATGCGCCATGATTTCGTCCAACGTTGAATTTGATCCAAGTGTTGTTGAAGCATTCTCGCAGCAATGCCAGGATCTGCATGACTAGCCAGTATTGCTTTGTCATTGGCAAACGTTGCTGTTCTGGTATAGGGACAAGTAGGAAGATCTGACGTGAAAAGTAGATATAACGTTGGTCCAAGGACGCTTCCTTGTGGAACACCAGCTCCGACAGGGTACAACTGTGTTACTTCTAGTCCATATTTAACCCTAAAGTACCTTTCATGCAGGTACGACTTCAGAATAAGATATAGCGTGTGAGGAAGTACTTTTTTAAGTTTGTAAAGGAGGCCCACGTGCCAAACCCTATCGAAGGCCTGGCTTACGTCAAGGAAGGCCGCGGTACAGTAACCCTTTTTTTCAAAAGTATGATTGATGAGTTCAACTACCCGGTGAACTTGTTCTATAGGGCTGTGTCCTTTTTTGAAGGCAAACTGGTGGTCGGGTATCAAGTTTTTTCCTCAGTCACAGTTGTTAGTTTTCGGAGAATAAGTTTTTCTAGAAGTTTACCGAGTATCGGTAACAGGCTAATAGGTCTGTAGGATGTTACATCATTAGGTGGTTTGCCTGGTTTTTGAATAAGGATGATATCTGCCACTTTCCACTGAGGTGGAAAGTATCCAAGACGTAGAATTGCATTGTATATCACTGTAAGTAGTACTATTCCTTTTCTGGGTAATTCTTTAATAAGACGCCCGGTGATAAGGTCATAACCAGGTGATTTTTTGGAATTCAGTTCATTTTTTACCATAAAAATCACTTCTTTAACTGTAAGAAATTTTGGTAGCGGTGACATTTGGTACGGTGCCTGTAAAAGTTTTCAATTTCAGCGTCATCTATTGAAGAATTTTGAGATGGTAGCGGTTGGAACACTTTTT
The DNA here is from genome assembly GCA_034769895.1 of Magicicada septendecula. Taxonomy (NCBI): domain Eukaryota; kingdom Metazoa; phylum Arthropoda; class Insecta; order Hemiptera; family Cicadidae; genus Magicicada; species Magicicada septendecula. The sequence goes on along the minus strand of CM068368.1, from coordinate 742,564,563 downwards.
CCAGGTGAAGTCCGAAGGTGGTGGCCTTTTCATGATCTGTACGAGCCCAGGATCCATCCTCTTACCGGATTGGTGGAATAGGGTTTTTGGGATGTTTTAAGTTTCTCGTTGCTTGCCAAATAGAGTAGTCTGTTTCAGCAGTATTTGTAAGGTTTTCTAGAAAGTTCTTGAGTGATTCGTTTTTTAACTTTTTAATTAGAGTTTTTAGTTCTCTGGAGGCCTTGTCGTAATGTCTTTTGTCTGAGGGGTATCTGGAATTATACCAAATCCTTCTTAGCCGTCTTTTGATTGCTATTTTTTCCCTGACTGCTAATGGACAGCTCTGATTTCTTCTTTTTTGGGGGATTTCCGGTGTAGCTTCCCAAGCGGATTCTTGAATTATACAGTTTAGTGTGTTTACCGCTACCTCTATGTCCATGTTGTTTTCGAGGGGAATCTGTAAGTTTATCTTCCGGTCAACGAGTTGCATGAAGTACTCCCAATCAGTTCTCTTGTTGAAAAGGGTAGCTGGTTTTTTTGTAGCGGCGAAAGTGCTACTAATGGTTGCTATAACCGGTGAGTGATCAGAGGACAGGTCCAGGTTTGATTCTATCGTAAGGTATCCTGAGGCTATCCCTTTTGTTACGAAGAAATCTAGTAAGTCAGGAATTCTGCCTAGATCTGTGGGCCAGTACGTTGGTGCAAATGTTGATAAAAAGCCAAGCTGAAGTTCTTGCATAATTTGAAATAGTAGTCTGCCTCTGCCAGGTGCAGTCAGACGGGATCCCCACAGCGTATGTTTAGCATTAAAATCGCCTCCTGCCATAAACCTGTTGCCAAGAGAGTTTAGGAACTCTATAGTTCCCTCCCTGTTTGGGGGGTAGTTGGGCGGACAGTATACAGAGGAGATTGTTAGCGGTCCGTGCCAATCTTCTACGACAATACTTGTGGCCTGAAGATAGTTTTGTTCAAACTTAGGGAGCTCGTAGTGCTGTATGTGGTTTCTTATTAATATTGCGGAGCCTCCCCTAGGTCTCCTGGCTGCATCAGGGTGAGGGGTGTGGTAAAGTGTAAAGTCCCGAATGTTGAAATATGATTTGATGGAAAATTGAGTTTCTGAAACGAGTAGAATATCGATTTTGTTGTGAATTAAGAAAGTCTCTACTTCTTGCCTGTGAGCAGACAAGCCATTTGCATTCCATAACGCTATTTTATAGAGTTGTGCCATTACGTAAATTTTTGTTGTAGGAGTGCCGTTAGTGTATCAATCTTATCGTTGAGTCTTTTTATTTCTGCGGACATGTGGTTGATAGTTTGCTGTTGACTCGTTACTATATTCTGAAGGAAATAGATAAAGTTACTGTTATTATACTCGGTTTGCTGTAGTGGTGTAGATTGTTGTGGAACTTGTGAGTTCGTGCCATGAAGAATCTGCGCGTAAGTTGATACATTGGGTTGTTGCTGAGTGGTGTTAAAAACTGGCAGAGCATTGTCGAGTGGTTGCTGCACATTAGTTGAGTTGCTGAATTGATTGTCTTGAGAGCCTTGATGGATTTGTAGAGTCTGACGGTGTTGTGTCTTTTGTAAAGTTGTGCCATTAGGGGACCGGAATCTTCTATTTATTATTTCCAGGTAAACTCTGCATATTTTGGCATTGGCAGGGTGAGCACCACCACATAGGGCGCATTTAGGGTCTCGTCCATCTCCCTTTTTTTTGTACAGGTTTTATAGTCATGATTTCCTGCACATTTGTAACAACGATAGGGCCTAGTGCAGTTTTTTCCAGTGTGACCGTAGCACCAGCATCTAGTACACTGGGGTAATTTGGTTTTCTTTATAGGTTCTTCGAATTGAACGACCGCATTTAATAGTCGTCTAATTTTGAAGATATCAGCATTATTTGCTTCTTTTGTAGGTCGATAAAGAAAAGATTTTTTGGTATGTTTTTTGGTCTTTCCACACCTGTAGGCTATGTTTGTAATAGCTACAGCTGTATGACCTTCTTCGTTTAATGCTGCTGCTATGTCTTTTGTATCTGTAGTGTGATGAAGATTACGTAGGGCTACTCTAAATTTTTTTTCTTCGTCCAGAGTGTATGTGTGTCGTATAACTTTATTGTCATCAAGAAGTTTCTTAACCAGCTTATAGTTTGCCAGAGAGTTTACTTGTAGTTTTATCTTGTTTCCTTTCATTACCTGATAATAGTAGTCTTTGTCAGTAATGACCGATTTTAGAATGTCTAATAGAGGCTGCATCTTATCAACAAAATGAAGGATGAAGGGTGGAATATTTTCTTTGCTGTTACCAGTGGTAGTTTTTCTGTTGGTAAGTTGTTCATCATTGAGACCTATAAGAGGGAGGAATCTGTTTTGCGTGTTAGTCACATTCATCTCAGCTTCACGTGGGATTAGAGGATTGTCATCTGTCCTTTTTCTTTTGTTCTGTCTAACGACTTGGAAATTGTTGGGTCTATAGGATTCTGACTTATCACTATAGACTGATTGTGAGTCGCTACGATCGGGGGAACGATTTTCTGTAATGTTTGTATATGTTTGGCTAGGCTGTACACTGTACAGGAATATGGTGAGTCGTGGACAGATTTGGAGCGTGTTGCGTTGTATATGATGGTGTTTGCATAAACGGTTCTGTTTGAATAGGTTGCAAGTTTGGTTGAAGAGGCAGATATACATTAGGTGCAGACTGCATTTGATGTGTTTGAGGAGTTTGCCAAAAGATTGGTTGATGAGTTGTGTGGTTCAATTGCATAGGTTGAATTTGTTGATACGCTGTAGATTGTACAAAAGGGTACAATTGCTGTGTTGGTTGTAAGGCTGCATTCATGTTTGACATTGCTAATCAGTTCACCGCTACACTTGACACACACACACACTCGTACACACATACACACACACAGACGCACGCACGCACTGACCCTCTGAGTATTCAGTGTCTGTTTAATGGTCCGATAATGATAACCAGTATAGTAGTATCTAGAAATATAATTACCACAACAAAAACATCAGATAACAGAGCACACAACATCGACCGCACAGCACGAAATCTCAAGAACTGGTTCAGAATATGGCGTGATTGTTTCCATTGGTCACTTGGGTATATTCAGTATTTGCCTCGTCCGATTGTAAAGAGGTTGGCAGGGATCCTTACCGGTTCTTGTATGCAGTTGAATGTCAGTGCAGAGCGAGGAGAGTACCAACAAGGGTTTTGGCCGCTAGCTTCTGTTTCCTTACGAACACACTGTATGGCCCTTACTTAACAATCGTTTTGCGTAGGTTACATTCATAGCCGATCTGACACACGGAAATAATGTATCAGACAGTAGACGAATTTGGCCTAGGGATGAACAGGCTACGTCAACCTACTGTCTAGGTGTACATTGAGCTGGATAAAATAAAGTACGTTTCCCCAATTCGCAGAAGCCCAGATAAGGCATTACAAGCAGGGACGGAATAGAACCGCGTGGTGCCCTATGCTGCCATCGGAATGGTGCCCCTCCCCCCAGATTCAAAATACAACCATTTATACGTTATTTACACTGATAGACTAAATGGCATACACAAGTTCAAAAGTTAACAATTATTTTATTAAAATTATAACAAATATTTAGCTAAATAGTGATTACAATGAACATAGTAGTACTTAAGCGTAAAAAATACTGATCGATCCGTTTTTTTCTTGATTTTGCCTTAACGAATTTTGTATAGCCTAATTACTTCTAAATCGAGCGATTCAAGTATGTCGTTTTCAATATTTAACCTTGCTAACAATGATAATCTTTCATCTACCATGGCTGAATTCAACACATCTTTAATGCGTTTTAATACAGAAAATGATGTTTCAGATTCGCAGTTAGTTTTTGGAATCGTCAGAAGCAGACGATAAGACGATTGGATTGAGGATATTTTTTTTCACATTTATTATCTTCGAAAAGTTTTTGCTATTTAAGGCTGGATGGTGCCCCCTCTGACAGCTGAGGCCCTTGTGCCCGGTGCTGCAGCATACCCTAGCGTTATGGATAATCCGCCACTGATTACAAGAGTTCTTGAACAGCACGAAGGTCTTCATCGAGATAATGGTCACTAAGCTGAGCTACAGTTTCAAGACACAAGACACAAAACTGAAGGTAAACGGACAAATCATGTGGTAAAAATCATAATAATGGCGAATGGAGGTATTATGAAAATGTTAAAATTCCCGGTCCGTGTGGTTCGGCCATCGTCGGAACTATTCGTCTCTGTCACTAACATTCGGGATTAGCGACTGTTGAATGTAATTTTGCGTATAGCCTACTGATTTCCCCCTCCAAAGCTGTCTACACAGTCCAGGAGGTGCTGAGAGTTGTTTTGCACCTCCAAGCAATAGAAGCGAACAATTTGCCTATTACGCGAATCCATTAGTGTTCAGTCAACAAGATTAATCTCGCAAATCTAGTTATTTAAATAAGAAACCATTATCTCAACAAATCCTTAAACATATTTAAATTATTTAGGGGGGTTCACTGAACCATTGAACCTTACGGACGAGCCGCCACTGTTATGTACGTCGTTAACGTAGACCGAGGAGAAACTAGGATGCTCTCTTGAGGAACACCGGTAGTGATATGACTCTTAAAAGAGAAGTAACTCTCATAAGAAATGGATATCCATATATACGTACTACTGCAGTGGCCTGATCAGAGTCGATGGACAAAGCATTGGCCCTTATTTTGGTCAAATTGCGCCGTCGGTCAGAAAAGATCAGAGTACGAACTCCGCCGACTAACATATTTGCAGACGCGCGCGCCTGTGATTTTGAAGTAAGATCTGTTTTTAAAGATGATTATTTTACCATCATTTTTTCATTCATAATTAACTCGTATTGAGTAAACCAACTGAAATAAGGTCGTTTCACCTCTGACCTGCTTAAAAAATGTAAAAATTACTGACAAAAAAAATTGTCTTTTAAAACCCACCTGAATCAATCTGAAGTGGCTTTGTAGCCTTGTTAGTTGATGTTTTTTCGTTTAGTTGGATGATTTTTAGTTTTATTAGCCTACGTCTTCAGACTTGTGAAAGAATTCCGCGAACATTTATTCAAGTCCAATCTTACACTTACGCGTCGCGCCCGCTCACCACACACACACGCGCACGCGCGCGCGAGAAATCCTTTGGTAGTTATCAGCTGCATTTGAATGAGTTGCGTATAATGAATATTGAATTGAACTCTGTGTATTCGCAAGGTGGGAAGAGCTGGAAGGCTAAGCTGTCACAGATGGGATTGTAACAATAGAACAGTCTCATTATACTTCCCCACTGCAAATGGGATTGCCCAGAAACAGGAACTTATTCACTTTGCTCATTCAGCAGATGCCCGTCAACAAGCCGTTAATGTGGAATTTAAAGCTGAGGCTTCACAACTGTTACGTCACTAACAGCCACTATCTTCCGCACTAACCCGTCCTTTAGACACGCGACACGTTCAGTAATGATCCGTGTCATAATGTAAAACAGACGTAACAATCAATTCTAACAACAACAACAAAATCAAATTTTCATATCTGATTTAAAAAATTCCCGTATGCTTATATATATATTCTGTGTCCTTTCCGTTGCCTATTACACTAGACTAGCTCCTATAGTTACATGCTATCCAGTACGCAACCAACTACAACGTTATTTGCAGTTTTAGTAACTATAATTTGTAAACTACCGTAAGCAGGAACGTAGCCGGGGGAGAGTCCGGTGAGTCTAGACCCCCCCCCCCCAGAAAAACTGGAAATGCGAAATCTATCGAATGTTACCGACGGAGACAATGTAGAAAAACGAGTTATATCATCATCATCTTCATGGATTAAACCAAGGATGGTTTGTTCCGGTCTCAAATAGGTAAAGATTAGAGCTGGTCACTCCAGCGCTTCCTCGGACGTCCCATACCTCTCCGTTCCCTCGGCTTATAGTTCCAGAGTTGTTTCGGGATGCGGCAGTCATCCATTCGGCAAAGGTGTTCCCACCAATACTGGGCGATCCTGTCGAGTATACTCATAATATTCCGTTCCTGCCGTTCTATAATAAACAAAATTGCATTAAACAATAAAAAATGTATAATAGTTAGGTTAAAACGGCTATTCATAGAAAGATGTGTTTTAGGACAATCATACTTACGTTATGTACACTTATTATCTCTTATTTAACAGTACCGTTACCGTATCATTGACCAAACAATGTTTTCAAAAAGTCCAATTTAAAAACATACGCTCGCTTTTTTGGTTTCAAATGACACAAAAAAAGATTAATATTCCGATACGGTCAGACTCTTGTAGTGCTTAGGAATTGCGTCGTAGATTGTAGGGACTGAATTTTAATATTCACATCTGCTTATTCAAATCTGATTTTTAGACTTAGAACAATAGTATATTCTTGTATTCTATATAACAATTCCACGCTTTCGGGTTGATTCTAACTCCCGACGTTAGGGAGTTTGAATTTCTACAGTGTTTAACAGGAAACCTCTGTTCTCCCGCCAGAAGGGTGGTATTGCGTACCCCCAGACACCCTGGAACAGCTATTCTCGTCTTCTTGAGACCACGTCTCCAATCCAAACTGAAACCTCCCCCCCCCCCAAAGAAAACGAAATTCTGGCTAAGTCCCTGATTGTGAGATACGACCATCTGGCCACCAAAACCAAAAATGAGAGCGTGCATTAGGCGTTACCGGTACTCCTAATCCTGAATCAACCTCAACAGTTTAGATGTTTCATCTTCAGGAATTGTGAATCGTCTTATAAATATAACGTCCAACTGTGTAAATAAGGAACAGTTGTCTCAGAATATTATTAAAAAAATCGTTCAACAAAATAGATGAAAAATTTAAGAAAATATATCAGTTAGTGTCGTCATATATAATATGTTTTTGTAATAATTGTTTTGGAGCAAAACTGTCATAAAATCACGTAGTTGGTCTCTGATCCAGTCGCCGTCTCCAAATGTGGCGCCTGGGGACAGCACCTCCCCCCTCCCCCCACCGACCTGGCTACTGTGATTCCAGAGCTGTAATATTATTTATCATCTTTTTGAATGTTCATCACTACTTTTTCACAGCACTTAATAATTATTATTTAAAGGTACTTTCACTTCTGAAACTTATTTGTTGCGATTCTCTCAAACGCCGTTTCGGAGTTGTATTTTCCTTCTTCAGTGAGGTTTGAATACGGAATGTCATTCATACGGACATTCCGTATTCAAACCTCACTGAAGAAGGAGAATACAACTCCGAAACGGAGTTTGAGAGAATATCAACAAGTAAGTTTCACAAGTGAAAGTACCTATAAATAATAATTATTTATCATCGTGTAGTATTGGTTGAACAAAACTCTTTCGTCGAGGTCTGTAAACGTTATCTATTGAAAACATGCCCGTCGAGTGATGCATGTTTGTCGCTGATGCGAGTTTACTGTTATCTCAATGAATGTTAATGGTGTAACATGAGCAATAGTGCAGTTTTAACTAGACAACGCCTGTCTAGAGTCATAAAGCAATTACTCTGCGACGTACGCTAAATATTTAATACCAAACATGAATCATATGGCCAAGATTTACTGTGATTAATGAGCGCCATAAACTGTTGTGAGTACTGCAGCGCACGCACCGGGATTAGCATTTTATCTCTGCGCAGATAATTTTAATTTTAAGATAACAAGTGTCATCGTTTGTAAGTACCACTGAATTAATTTATATGACCGATAATAAGATTGTAAAAAGTTGTAAATTTATAAAAAGGAAGTATTAACTATGTCACACGGCCCACCAACCGCGCCCCGATAGCGAGGAAAACACAATAACACGTCATTGTAACCGCCCGTCACTGGCTGTAGGCCTACGTTTGACGCAGCGGGAGTATCCGTACACCTCTCATTAGTTCCAAAACAGCAGATTCTTAATTGTATAAAGTCATATGCCAACACTATGCATTATTAGCCAGCTAGTACTGTGGTTCCCAGGACACAGTGTTTAGCTAACCAGATCCGTACTGTTTGTGAGGAATCTCTCCTCTCTAACTCTCCGAAGGAGAGCGGTTCCATTATCGACCACCTATCGCTGTCCCGGGCTGACTAACTGGCCGTGCGAAAAAAAGTCTACTGCAGGTCCAAATTTAACAATAAATCGTGTTATCAATATGAAACAACATTAGTTCACAGTATAATGACACTCCTATCGATCATATTCTGAAAACTTGAAATTCTAAGTAAAAATAAAAAAGCTGGAGTCTTTTTGTTTAAATTGTTTTCCCCTTACTTTCACACGTTGACCTTTGAACCAGCAAAGTCATCCGTCTCTCTTATAAATCCTGTTGCAACCAGTATCAATCACAGACTTCTCTCAACCTTTATCAGTTTATTCTATCTTTTGCAGCTTCCGTCTGCCTAAAATTCGACACTCTTCTAATACCACCACACGTGCGTGGCGTAATTGGTCTTCCCTATTCTCTTATATCCTCCCATAATCACCATCTGTGATTCCATTACTCCATCAAGTATCTTCAATTCTGGCATAATTACCAGCATAAACCGTTATATAAACCGTTAAATGGATTATTCTGTGTACAACAGCACCAACTTTTGATCGGTGTCTAAGCCAACCATTCCGTTTTCTGTCTCAAGGGTACCTGGTCGTTGAAAAATTAATTTTTTTTACTAATTTATTTTTTACTTTTAAACAAACCTTCAGATCTTCCTATTTAAAATGATGTAATAGGTATTTTCTTCGTTTTTTACTATAAAAAAATATTGAAGTATATTTTTTTACTATAAAAAATATCGCACTTCATACGAGATATTTTGACATCTGGCATCTAGATATTTTGACATTTTAGATCGATATTTTTAATTTTTTGTCTTTACTATAGATACTGAGGTATTGTTTTTAAAGACAATGTATTTTTTCCTTTTACCATGGCAGCACTGGTTTCCATACTTCTGTCAGCTGTTTGTAATGATTCTTTTCGGTTATGTTACCGAAGAGTTTATGTTTATGGCAAAACCCAGAACACCAATGGAGTTTTCAATAGTGTCATGTGGAATACACTACACAAAAATGTTTTTGTGGGCGTAAAAACCTTTAACATGGGAGCCTATGACAGTATAATATGTTTTAATGATGGGAACATAGGCAAGTGCAAGGCAGGGTCTCGAAACGATTAGGCTTAAAAACCGATTAGACCAGAACGAATTAGAATTCTGAAAAAAAAACATAACTGATTATGAAAGGGGAGCAAGAAAGTCAAGGAGGCTATCAAAGAGGAAACTGAAAAATGAATATGATAATTTATCTAACTAGGAAACTGGAATGCATTAAGGTAAGTCGGTTTTCAATACTGTGTTTTACTTTGTAGTTTTAGTTTTTTTGCTGTTTTCAATACTGTGTTTTACTTTATAGTTTTACAAAGGTTTTGTAAAATATATATAAACACTTGGTAAGTTTCACAGATTTTATTTAACTCTGACAGCTGTTTCGACTAACTAAGCCATTGTCAAAGAGGCGAATGAATGAAATTACTAAACACAGGATGTGAGTAAAGGTGGTGGTGGTAGTGACCATTTGTTTATGGCGTATCTGCAACATCTGTGTTGAGATGGAGAGGGGTGTGTGCAAGAGACAAGGAAAGGTCAGGCGAATTCTGTGTATCCCCTTTATTAAAAGCTGTTATTTATTTTAGTTTATTTTATATTTTGCATTCAGATTATATTTAGTTCAGTTAATTTTATATTTTGCGTTCAGATTATATTTAGTTTAGTTAATTTTATATTTTGCATTCATGATTGTATTTAGTTTTTCAAGACATCTGACCTTCCCTTGTCTCTTGCACACACCCCCTCTCCATCTCAACACAGATGTTCCATGATACGCCCTAAACAGATGGTCACCACCACCACCACCTTTACTCACATCCTGTGTTTAGTAATTTCATTCATTCGCCTCTTTGACAATGGCTTAGTTAGTCGAAACAGCTGTCAGAGTTAAATATTTTACAAAACCTTTGTATTAATATGTTTCAACAAGTGCTCAACGAGTCATCATTTAATATCGTTTGTAGTTTTAGTTTTTTGCTGTTTTCCGATAATGTGTTTTTTAGGACTCAAGAAACATTTTCTCAAAAACCCATCCAGATAATTTAATGAAATTTTCATATTCTGTTACTTTTATAAAAATACAACATAACACGAAGGTATTTTGCGATAAATATATATGTTATGGTTTTATGTGGGTTTGAAGTGTAAATATTTAGTGTTGAAACATACCACTAAATTTTTTTCTAATAGGACACACTTGACACTGTTCTTTCCTACGCTCTCTGCATTGTTTTCAATTTGTATGTTATTTGTTTTGTGAGGGTCAATGTTTACTATAATGAGGAATATGCACTAATCAGATGTTTCGTCCGTAAGCGCTGCGGAACTTTTTGTTTTTCACTAACCAACAGTCCACCATTGGACTTCTTTCTATTTCATTGTACTGTACCTGTTTGTCTTTTACCCACTGTTATCAGCTGCCCAAGGTGTATGTATACTTGGATATTTTCTATTTGCCTCTCATTTATTATTATTTATGCATCCTTTGAAGACATTGCTTTCGTCTTATGTATAAGTCCATTTATACCCCTGTTTTCCGTGATTCCTTTCGGTGATCAGAATTATGTCGTCAATAAATCGCAGGAGATAGACACTTTTACCATTAATGTTAACCAATAGATGTGTCCAGTCTAATTTTGTAAGACTCCTTCCAAGGTTACGTTAAAAAGATTATATGATATATTACATGATATTCCATCTCGTTGGCCTTTTGATATGTGCAGGTGTAGGTCTTTTGTGTACCTTCGTGTAGCCTAATTTTCGCCATAGCTTGCTGATGTGTTTTTCAAGAGACCTTTATAGTGGTGATCTATATGTACACTTCCAGATCCTTCAATACAGCCCAACGTTCTATGGAGGACAAGACCTTTTAGTAATCCACGAAAGCAATAAATAATTGAAGGTGGTAATCTGTTGCTTTCTGTATTAGCGACTTCATTGACAGTAAGTAGTCACATATACTAAAATGCTGTCTGCTCTACAGGTTAGTAAAAATCAAGCTTGTTTCCCGTTCCATGCGCTATTATTTTTGGCTTCAGTTTGTACACCTGTAATAGCAGGCTTACTGATCAATAATTCTTCAATAGCGTCCTGTCGTTTCTCCTGAGTAAGAGATACTGATGTTACTCTCGTTGTCAGATATAGCTTGATATTCTAAGCAACCAACAAGTAGGTATTTTAGCTTCGGTATAACTATTTTTTCCGCTACCTCCTGGTCTCCCAAATCCTTCAAATTTGTATTTAATTACGAAAGTTGTGTTAGTGGTTATAATCACAAACAGAATTATCACTGTTGCACACCACTACAGAAAAATTATTCCGATTAGCGTTTTCAAGCTTCTCAGCTCATCGTCAGATCGGAAATCTTGCACATCTTATCAGAAGTTTAATTAAGAAAGTTGTGTTAATAGCCCCATAAATAAGGTTATTTCCGATCTGACGATGAGCTGAGAAGCTTGAAAGCGCTAATCGGAATAATTTCTCTGTAGTGGTTATAACGCCAAAATCAGAAATTTTGAAAATTTCTTATTTTGAGTAGAGATGTATCTTTAAGCGCCGTAACAGGGAATTGTTGTGTGAAACGCAGAGGTGACTGACAGGCAATAAAATCATATATCAGCCCCAACACGCTCACGGCAAATAGGCTGAGTTCATCGCTCTCCATACTAAGAAACGTTAAACTTTGACAACTACCTCAAATCCGTAGAAAAAAAGTACAAATGTAAACGAACTTATTTGAAGAGCAGCTGTATGTATTAACAATAGACCAGAATACGTATACACGCCAGCTGCATATAGCGAAAAAAAAAGGGTATATGTTATTGACAGACTCAAACGGTCAGCGACAGGACTTCGACCTTACTGAGAAGAGAGAAGGCTCGGAATAATGTACGAACTTAAGTAAGAAGTGTTGATGGAAACAGAGACAAAGAAACGGACATACAAAGGAAGTTTGGTGAGGCCTTTAAGTAACAGTAGTTGATGCCATTAGAACAACCAAGTGCACGAAAACAATACTTAACGAGAAAGTTAAGGGTTGCTTTGTTTACTCCAAAAAAGTGACAGGCAAGAATTATTGCTACAGTATCTAGCAGCGACAACGCCTCAGTGTAGTGACCTAGGGAAGGAATCTGGTGGGAATCCAAAAGCCTATCAGAGAGGTTCTTTCGGAAAAATAGGTGGTCTCTAAATCTGAAGAGTCGTAAAGTAGAACCAATTAGAAAACAGCGTAAGAAAAATCAGAAGTAAGTGGGAGAAATATGGAATTCGATATAGGGACGCGAGAAAGGCGCGCTCGAGGAGTTTAAATAAAAATTTTGACGGAAACGGGAGTGTACGTCCGCGACCGAGAGTCCATAGTTACTGGACTTAGAGAAATTCGGTACGATGGTTAGAAAAGTAAGCTCGTACTAGAACAAATTTCGGTAAAAAGAAAAACTGTAATTTTACTAGTGACGTACAAGTGAATTAGTACAACACGAATGATAATTAGATAACGCGGTAATTTAGTTGTGCAAATACGCAACAATAACTTTATCATCGAGAACATTACGAGACGAACTAAACTCGTAAATAACAGTAGTTCAAACCATAACGCAGTTAATAAATAATGATCAATAATGCCTGTGGAAGCGGATAAATATAATAACAATTAACGCGAACTAATTCCAAGTGAGTGAAGTTTGGTGTTGTGCAGTGTTTTGTGTGACTCCAAGGAGACCACGTTACAATCTGCTAATCCAGAGGGAAATACCGCAGTTACTCCAGACGATCAACATGCCAACCACACCAGATGAACCGCTACCAGATTTGGATACATACCACAAGTAAAATTTTCATGCCATAATTAGTATTAGGTCCACTGTCTGTTCACTTAAAGAACTCATAAGAATTAATTAAAGGATTAAGATAAAATTTTACTTAAAACAAAATTAAATAATATTAGGAAACTATGGAAATTAAATTTATCTATGAGCACCGATTTTAAATGAATCCAGATCAATAACTAACTATGTCGTAGTATATTAAATTTAAAAGAATTATCAAAAGTTTTGTCTTTGAATAAGAATTACAATATTTAAATTGTTAGAGCTATGAATATGAGTAATGAAATAAGATTTATGAAAATGAATATGTTTATATTTTGATTAGAAATTACATAATTCATGTGTCAATGATAAATTATGATAATCAATCATAACTAATTGTAATAAATCGAAGAACTAATTATAAGAAGAATTGAGCATTTATATTTTTTTTACCCTGAGATAAAGAGCATAAAATTAAAGTTATAAATTGGCGCTCCAGAACTTGGGGCACAGCATAAGTTATAAATTGGCGCCGCACCGCACGGCTTAATTAAAGAAATTAGGCTAGGGCAGTGACAGACAGTGGTTAGAGATAGACTATGTTAAATAAGTAAATGTTAGTACTGTAGAATAAGAACGTTATTATTGTTATTTGTCGATAAGTATCTTAATGATAACCCGACGAAAGGCAAAAATGGCGACAGGGAAAGAAAATTCCGAGGTATTCGAAATTAACAATCAGATGGGGATGGAGCAATCTGAGGATAGAAATGTGGTGAATGAAGAGAGCTCTGCTACGAGTGAAGAGAATGGCGCCCGGGGACCACAATCATCTGAAGTCAATTTCCAAATGTTAATGTCATTCATGAAACAACAGAATGAAGAAACGAAAAGGCACATAGACGAAAAAATTGAAGAAACGAAAAACCAGAATGAAGAAATAGGTTAACAACTCGCCGAGAAATTAGACGAAAAAATAGAGTTAATGAGAGGAGATTTATAAGGACAAATCCACCAGGTGGGTAATGAACTACAAAGACAGTCAGAAAAGTTAGAAGAAGTACAGAAGAAGAACGAAAGCGGAATTAAGGAGTTAAGCAGATAAATAAAGAAACAGGCGAAAGAAAACAAAGAAACTCGCGAGAGTGACCGGAAGGAATGGCAAGAAGCCATAATCAACAGTCAACATCAAAATAAACTGCAGATCGACGGAATTGAACAGCAAGTAAGGAGCATAAAAGAAGCTAACCGAAGTATGGAAGAGAAGATAAACGAAGTCTCTACAGAAAAGGGGCGAAAACTCGATGAGATCGCCAACAACCTAACAACGGTTCGCGAGAATCAGCAACTAGTACAACGTAGGCTGGAGGAAATCGAGCAAAGATTGCTGTAGCCATGAATACAGCAATAATAAATAAGGAAGCCACTTTCGACGGGGAGGATAATTTCCCAATGGAGGTCTTGAAGGAGTTACGGGAAATTCAGGAAACGTATTATGGTAAGGAGAATACCCGGTGGATCGGACGACACTTGACCGGAGAAGCGGCTCTGTGGTGGAGAATCGTGAGGGAGCAGGTAAGGACGTTTAAGGAGTTCGAAGAAGCCTTCATGAGCAAATATTGGAGTGCGACTCAACAAGAGAAGGTTCGCGACCAACTTGAATATGGGCGCTATAAACCAAACGGATCGCTTAACATGATTCAATACATGGAGTGATGTGTCTTAAGAAGCAGACAGTTAATCCCGATCATGTCCGATAAACATATGATCACAAAATTAGCTAGGCATTATAACAGAGAATTGCAAATCGCTGTAGTTACGAGAGGAGTAACGACTATAAATGGTTTTGAAGCACTCCTTCGTGAATATATGAATATAAATACAAGAGGAAGCAATAATGAACAGAAAGTAAGTAACCGACCAGCCATAAATTACAAAAGGGACGCGCCGTCTAACCAGCCGAACAATGAAAGCAGTAAACCACGTGTTGGCTGTAGGGAAAACTACCAACAAAAGGAAGCGACAGCTAGGACCAGCGGGGGAGGAGGTAAACAAACCACTGTAAACAGTGTCACGATTGAACGACAAACGGCTGTAAAACTGGATGAACGACCTTCAAGTTCGAGGCAATGACTCCAAACTTCAAGTGAAATAAACCTAAAGTGTAAACAGAAAAACAAAATGAATACAGACAAGATAAATATTACTACAATCTTCCCAACCATCAAGGAAGACTTAATGGAAGAGGCGGAGCAAAATATTGATGTCAAGGTAATAAAATGTCCTGAACTAGCGATTAAAATAAATCAAGTTCCGGTAAATGCTCTCATTGACACAGGTAGTGCGGTGAACGCTATATCTGAAGAATGGTATGAAAGCAATAAAAAACAGATTGGACGCTATGAAACCCTCAGCGTCAATAGCACCACGATAGTTAGCGCCGCGGGAAATAGGTCAAAAAGTATTAGAAAACAAGTATTTTTAGAAGTAGTATTTAACAGTAATTTAAGTGTCGATTGTGTGTTTTTAATAGTACCAGGTTTAGTGAGAAATTGTATTCTTGGTATGAACTTCCTGCACCAATCAAAGGGGGTAATTAACATACCAGAAGGGTGGATACAGGTACGACCGGAGGTAGTAACAAATGCGGAAGAATATCCTTATGAAGTACAGTTACTAACCATAGAAGAAAATGTGGGTGACATTGAAACTGAAATCTACAGAAAACTTGAAGAATTAGATGGAATGGATCAGACAAGGTTAAATCAATTGGGGCAGTTGCTGGATAAAAACAAGGAGATATTTACAGATAGGCCGGGGATCATAACGGGGTACCAGCATAGTTTCCGGGTTACAGACAGCACACCTTACCTGCAAAAGGGGTGGGCCGTCCCCATCAAGTATCAGAGAGCAGTTCAGGATGAAATTCAAAGGATGCTGGAATTTGGGATAATAGAACGAGCCCACAGCCCTTACATCCAACCTCTGGTAACTGTAATTAAAAGGGACAGAAGGGTGCGATTATGCCTAGATGCCCGGAAGGTGAATAGTATCACTATCCCAGATTATGAGGGACCTCCGCCGATCAACGAGATCCTCGCAAGGTGCAGCAACATCAAAGTTATGTCCACACTAGACTTAACAAACAGTTTCTGGCAGATTCCACTCAAGGAGCAATGTCGAGATCACACTGGTTTCTTATACGAAGGTAAGAGCTACAGATTTAAAGTAACGCCGTTTGGATTGAGCACCAGCCTAGCAGGCTTGGCCAGGGGACTCGACCATGTGATGACCGAGGAAGTTAAGCAACATACGATTATCTACGTAGATGACATCTTGTGTTTCTCGCAAAGTGAGGAAGAACATATGGAACACTTAAATAGCTTGTTGGACAACTTGAAGAAAGCTAATATCACAGTCAATTTAAAGAAATCCCAGTTTTTCAGGAAGGAAATACCATATTTGGGTTACTGTCTAACTACAAAAGGAATTAAACCGACACCGGATAAAGTTTCAGCTATTTTAAATTTCCCATCTCCACGAAACCCAAAGCAATTAAAAGGTTTCTTGGGTTTAACAAACTTTTATAATAAGTTCACCAGTAGGTACGCGGAGTGCACACAACCTTTATTGCATCTACTAAAGAAAGGCATTAAGTTTAAATGGGATAAAACGATGGAGGAGCAATTCCAACTTGTAAAAGAATTATTTATAGAATCTGTGGTATTAAAATTTCCTATACAGGGACGCCGTTTCTATCCGCAGTGTGACGCAAGCAACTATGCTTACGGAGGTCAACTATACCAGATCGACAAGGAAGGGGAGATCGCCGTAATAGCGTACACTAGCCGAACATTCAAAAATGCGGAGAAAAACTATTTTACTACTGAAAAGGAGCTGTTAGCAATCGTCCAATGTTTAAAGAAATTCAGGATATATATAATAGGCCAACCTCTTACTATATTAACCGATAACAAAGCGTTAACGTTTATCCAAACATGCCATTTAAATAATACCAGGATCGCAAGATGGATACTTGCGATACAAGAGTATAACTTTGAGATATTACACTGCAGGGGTAAAGACAATGTTGTTGCAGACCTCTTAAGCAGGTACCCAGAAGGTGATACTATAAACGAACCCATCGACGAGAAATACGAATACTACATCCACACAATGGAAATAAAAATGAACAAAGATATAACAACAAAGTTAAGAAAAATACACCTGCTACAAATGGAAAACAAGAAGTTAGGACAATTGATCAACAGAGTTAAGGAGGGAGACCACCATAAATTAAACCAACATTTCAAAGTAATAAACAATAAACTATATAGGAGATGGAAGACGCAGTGGAAGTTATACATCCCAAAGGAAATTCGGAAGGAATTGATACAAGAGATCCACCAGATATATGGCCATCCAGGTACAAAAAGGACTCTGCAGCTTCTGAAGGAGCACTTTACATTCGAATAAATGTGCAAGAGTGTCAGCCAGCTGATCAGATGTTGTGACCTGTGTCAGAGATGTAAAGATAGTGGGAATCGACTCATTTCTGGAGAAACAAGAGCCATCCTGCCTACAAGAAAGGGAGAGCTCTTAAGCATGGACTATTACGGACCTCTACCGATGTCCAGTGGTGGAGTGAAGTACCTATTAGTTACTGTGGACAATTTTACGAAATACGTGGAGTTGTATGCTTTACGTAGAGCCACCACAAACATAACATTGAAACGACTACAACAATACATTGATATACATAGTAAACCGGATAGTGTGTTGACAGACAATGGCACACAATTCACGTCTCGAAAATGGATGCAGGGTCTGAAAGAGCTAAACATAAAACCTAAATACACAGCAATTCGGAATCCTTGCACTAATATTGCGGAAAGATGGAACCGGCAGCTTGGAAACCTGTTCCGTATTTTTGTCAGAGAGAGACACACTAAATGGGCGAAATACATAAAAACAATCAAGTCGTGTCTGAATGAAACATACCAAGAGACAATAAAGATTACGCCATACGAAGCTCAGTTTGGGAAAAGACCAACCAGACATTGGGAACAGTATGTAGACCCTATTGTGATTAACAATGAAGGAGTAAATGTAGAAAGACTACAATTACGAATCAAGGAAAGGGGAGAGCGACAAGCGGCCCGAATAAATAAATCAAAGAAAATTACGGAATTTGAAGTGGGAGAAAGAGTTCTGATACGAGCGCATCATATATCGGACGCTACTCAGAATATAATAGGAAAATTCTGTGCGATATATATGGGGGTCCGTACACAGTAGTAAAAAAAATCGGAAGCGCTACGTACCAATTACAGGACGACCAGAATAACGATTCTATACGAGGAATATTCAACACTAGGCAACTAAAAAAGTATCAATCAGATTCTTAGTTGACGCCAGTGAAAAGTTATGAATTATAAAGCAATTGTAAGACGCAATAGAATATTAAATAAATTGCAATAATTTTAACATTAATTAAACTAAAATGATAATTGTATAATTGTATAAACTATGAAGTAAAGTACTAACAAGTGTAGTAGTACTTATAATCTTCATGATAACAAAATGTGAACTAAAAAATTTAGCGATAATTATGTTAACATAAGTACATAGACAATATATATATATATATATATATATATATGTTAAACGAATGCAAGTGTAAGGACAATTAATATGGTTAGAATAAGATTGTTTAATATATGTGTTTAATATAACAATTGAATGCGAACAATCAATAAAATTAGAATAGTTATATGTACATGTATATGTGATACAAGACTCTTAAAATTCAATTAAATAGTGAAATGATTGAAAAGTGACAATAAGTAAAAGGTGGACTATCAAAGGACATTAATAGCGAATTATTGTAGAAAACTTGATTAATTTATGTCATTGAAATCTATAATATTATTAGAATAGCAAGATGTAATTGGTGAATTAGTAAAAATTTTGATAGTAATTAATATTTATAAATACTGCAAGGTAATATAGAGTAAATTAATGTGAATATAATAATGAATAGTTAAATTAAAGGTTAACATAATGATTAACATGTGTTAAAATAGTACAAGGAAAAGAGAGAATTCTAAAAAAATTATTTTACAGAAATATAAAATTTATTGATATGATAAATGATACCAGTATTGAATAAAACGTGCTAAATTAATTTTGTAAATATTAAAGGTCCTGTAAGGGATATGTAAGGAGTTGTTTTAAATTAATGCTGAATGACGAATTTAAATTTAATGTCTAAAGGTTAGTTTGTAAGTATTAATTATATGTTAAGTAAGGGTTGTAAGAAAAGAAAGTTAAAAGTTATATGTAACGGATTCATTTAAAAACGGAAAGCGAAAGTGTCTTGGAAAAGGGTCCTGGGGTAGTGTTTACATTACATAATAAACAGCCCGCAGTGAGTCACTACAGGTAGCAAATCCATTACACTACATCCAACGGATGATGAGCCAATACTAGGAATATAAAATGTATGTATTTCGTCATGTTAAACCTCGATGACAAGGCGCAGAATTTTGAATCTCTTTTAGATGTATGAAATCCATCCAAAGCGACAAATTTCGGGGACGATATAACGCCAAAATCAGAAATTTTGAAAATTTCTTATTTTGAGTAGAGATGTATCTTTAAGCGCCGTAACAGGGAATTGTTGTGTGAAACGCAGAGATGACTGACAGGCAGTAAAATCATATATCAGCCCCAACACGCTCACGTCAAATAGGCTGAGTTCATCGCTCTCCATACTAAGAAACGTTAAACTTTGACAACTACCTCAAATCCGTAGAAAAAAAGTACAAATGTAAACGAACTTATTTGAAGAGCAGCTGTATGTATTAACAATAGACCAGAATACGTATACACGCCAGCTGCATATAGCGAAACAAAAAAAGGGTATATGTTATTGACAGACTCAAACGGTCAGCGACAGGACTTCGACCTTACTGAGAAGAGAGAAGGCTCGGAGTAATGTACGAACTTAAGTAAGAAGTGTTGATGGAAACAGAGACAAAGAAACGGACATACAAAGGAAGTTTGGTGAGGCCTTTAAGTAACAGTAGTTGATGCCATTAGAACAACCAAGTGCACGAAAACAATACTTGACGAGAAAGTTAAGGGTTGCTTTGTTTACTCCAAAAAAGTGACAGGCAAGAATTATTGCTACAGTATCTAGCAGCGACAACGCCTCAGTGTAGTGACCTAGGGAAGGAATCTGGTGGGAATCCAAAAGCCTATCAGAGAGGTTCTTTCGGAAAAATAGGTGGTCTCTAAATCTGAAGAGTCGTAAAGTAGAACCAATTAGAAAACAGCGTAAGAAAAATCAGAAGTAAGTGGGAGAAATATGGAATTCGATATAGGGACGCGAGAAAGGCGCGCTCGAGGAGTTTAAATAAAAATTTTGACGGAAACGGGAGTGTACGTCCGCGACCGAGAGTCCATAGTTACTGGACTTAGAGAAATTCGGTACGATGGTTAGAAAAGTAAGCTCGTACTAGAACAAATTTCGGTAAAAAGAAAAACTGTAATTTTACTAGTGACGTACAAGTGAATTAGTACAACACGAATGATAATTAGATAACGCGGTAATTTAGTTGTGCAAATACGCAACAATAACTTTATCATCGAGAACATTACGAGACGAACTAAACTCGTAAATAACAGTAGTTCAAACCATAACGCAGTTAATAAATAATGATCAATAATGCCTGTGGAAGCGGATAAAGATAATAACAATTAACGCGAACTAATTCCAAGTGAGTGAAGTTTGGTGTTGTGCAGTGTTTTGTGTGACTCCAAGGAGACCACGTTACAATCTGCTAATCCAGAGGGAAATACCGCAGTTACTCCAGATGATCAACATGCCAACCACACCAGATGAACCGCTACCAGATTTAGATACATACCACAAGTAAAATTTTCATGCCATAATTAGTATTAGGTCCACTGTCTGTTCACTTAAAGAACTCATAAGAATTAATTAAAGGATTAAGATAAAATTTTACTTAAAACAAAATTAAATAATATTAGGAAACTATGGAAATTAAATTTATCTATGAGCACCGATTTTAAATGAATCCAGATCAATAACTAACTATGTCGTAGTATATTAAATTTAAAAGAATTATTATCAAAAGTTTTGTCTTTGAATAAGAATTACAATATTTAAATTATTAGAGCTATGAATATGAGTAATGAAATAAGATTTATGAAAATGAATATGTTTATATTTTGATTAGAAATTACATAATTCATGTGTCAATGATAAATTATGATAATCAATCATAACTAATTGTAATAAATCGAAGAACTAATTATAAGAAGAATTGAGCATTTATATTTTTTTTACTCTGAGATAAAGAGCATAAAATTAAAGTTATAAATTGGCGCTCCAGAACTTGGGGCACAGCATAAGTTATATGGTGTGCAACAGTAGTAGGCCTAATTCTGTTTGTGATTATAACCACTAACACAACTTTCTTAATTAAACTTCTGATAAAATTTGTATTTATTGATACGTCTCTTTCTAAGCGTAGCAACATTAGATTGTCACGCTTTTCCTCTTTGCTTACTGCCGTTTCTCATTTTTACACTTTTACATTTTTACACAACTAAAAAGACTCTTTGTGGCACAGTTTAACACGAATTAGTTTTAACAAACGGTTTCATTTCCACTCGAATTTAAGATTACTACTCCAATATAAGTAAAATACGACTCCAATAGCTAAGTATTAGTCTTATGTTGTGTTTTCCTTATTTTTACTCCTCCTGCAATTTTCGAGCCATATACTGCAGCTATTCCTTTCCATTACCAAGTCCGTTTGTTTACCTTGTCAAAATTAATGTTAAACTGTATCAACCATTACATCACTAACTGCTGTAAAATTACTTACTGACGCCCTCATTATTCACATTCCCTTAAAGCGTTATATAATCGATAGTGTAATGTATGGTATTAATAGAACAACATTGACGTTAAATAAAGATTGACTTTGATTAAGAAAATGTTCTATTAGGTCACCATGTCAATGATTTCCGCCATGCAATGGCGATCCCTGCGTCATGCTCGTCTGGTCAAATGTCAAGTCTGCCAGTTTGTAAACATGGACGTGCTTGGAACTCTGCACTTCGATCGTATAGTACCATGGGCATAACTGTCGTCTCCTATAATATAATTACTGCCTTCTGACGGGTCTTTTTTCTTTAACTTCCTTGAAATTGTACCGCAGGGTCTTCAAAACTTATATTTTTTGGCCCTGCTTTATTATCCTTCATACGTGAGGTCGCTATAAAGATAGTTAAAATAATACTACTCCAGTGTTTGTTGTTAACAAGGCTCTTAAACTCTTAGACGTGCGATGTCTTTAACACGTTGTTTCCTATTTCTTCTGCGTCTGTGCGATCGTCATAACAATATTATGATCTTCGTTTTCTTCAGTGAAATTTTAATTTTGTGTTTGTCATTACGTCGTCTAAAACATTAACCTTTGTCATTTATCTTTAATGGTTTAAATCATACACTGATCTCTGCAATCAAAAAGGTATTTAGCTGGCGTTAACGTTTATCCCCTCCTGAGCTTTCCTTCCGACTTTCAACTGCGTCCGATAAAAACATTATGGCAATGAAAACAATTTATCCTGCGTTTGTCGCGCGCGCGTGTGTGTGTGTGTGTCACTGGAGCAGCATCTGCTCCTGAGGGGGGGGGGAGCTCCAAGGCACAAAGTGGGACGAAAATTATAAATTAATGAGTTGTGGCTTACTGTCAGATGTTGGACGTTTAACTTACCTGACTGTTCTGAAACAATCAAAACGGTTGTTGAAAAATTCAAAGTCTTGAGTCCCAAAATACTGAACAGGGGTTTTGAGAATAAACTTTATCAATTACCAAAATGTTTTTGCGACCAATACAGTAGGAACTTAATCGATTTTTTCCTCATGAGGAGGTGAATTTTCGATCGCTGATGAGGAATGTTATTAAACTTTTTTAAACATCAGGCACTCAGCAAAATTAATAATCTGTGAGAATTCAACACTGTCTTATTGTCTTTCCAGAAGCTTGTACTGTAGACATTGCGTGCACTACTTTGCATGTTACAACGGCTAAAGCTGAAAGGTCGTTTTCTCAACTTAAGTTAATAACCGGAGAACAATGTCACTGCACTGGCTACCCAAACTGTCAATCATGAGTACTGAAAGTGAGGCAGCGGGTTGTCGGTAATGGACATGGCCGTCATCGACCGCTTACCTGTTTGTACCCTTCACTTCAAGAAAGTTTATTTTTATGGCCACTAAAAAGCTGCATCTATTGTTAAGAGGGTTTTACAGTAAAGTTTCTGAGGCGGCCCCGTCCAGAGGATTAAGTGGCATTTTAGTCCATTGTATGTAACTTTAGTTGATTCAAAACAAATATTTTATTATTATATAATGATAAGAGAGCAACGATTATATAACATTGAGTAATATATTAATGATAATATAACCGTTATACAATAATAATAATAATAATAAAAATAAATGATTAATGATGATTACTATTAATTTATAGGCCTAATTTAGCACTAAAATAATTATTTCAATTTTTGGTAAAAGAAATTTAATTTTGTTCATATAACACTGTTACACAGATTGCGGCATCCTTCAAAGGAACTCACCGGGATCCTTCCAACCCGTCGCCTTATGTTTTTTTTTTTCATTTTTGACCAGTGGCTCTTGATGCTCTGGGTATGGATGTTCATGTCACTGCAGCAGAGTTCAGCAAAGTGTTAACTCGCAAATGAGTATAACCTTTACTTTGTAGAGAATTGTAGTCCCTGCACATCTTTGTAATTACTGTATTGTAAATAACTGAATATTCACTTAAACTAAAATAGTGAATTCTCTCGTGTTAACAGTTATTTTATTCCAAAATGAATGCACTTTTATGACTTTTGTAGGTTCTCAGTATTCCAAATACTCAGATTATCCATTATATGCTGCTGTTTACTCAATATTATCCTGACGCAGTGGCGTAACTACGGGAGCGTATCAGGGGGGGTCAGTCCCTCCCCCTCAAAGCTATTACCAGTGTTAGTCAAGTTCAATAAACACTTAATGTAGACCTATTTCTGAATTAGCTGCGTGTGTTAAAATACAGACTATACGTAACTATAGACATAAGATAGAAGGATGGGGCGGTGGCCGTCCGCCTACCTACTTGCACATTTTACTGGACAGAACGTTACTTTTACGAACACTGAGAAAGTATGACTATTGTCCTGGGTGTCCATGTTTACATAAATTGAAGACGGACCAAGTTGGTAGAGTAAACGAGGTATTTTCACTGTCTCCTTCTCTCCACTCCTACAATCAACATTACTATTTTTGCTCATAAGTGCAACAAGTGCGATACTATAAGAATCGCGAGCAGCTTACTTGTATTTAAAGTTCATAATCATATTCAAAGTGTCAAGAGTTAATATTTTCTGTGATATATTTTAAAAGTGTTAAACGGGTGAAATTGCGTGATGGACAACGGAATAAGGAAGTGTGCCTCAGACTGGAACATTACACAGAAGTGTGGTAGTAAAATGTATCTCAACAAAGGGCTTAATAAAAATCTAATATACAGGTGGGGGACAAACCAGTGTAGATCAAAAAAGAATCTGCGAGACAATACGTTTTATGGCATAGTGCGGATTCCAACAGAAATTTTCTGCGTTTTATTTGCGTGGATTTAAAATACACGATTTCTGTAATTACAAAAGAAACCGAATTAAATACGAAAACAAACAAAAAATTAATTTCTGAGTTTCCGAAAACATTAACTGTGTGGTTGCTAGTGAACAGTACAAAAATGGGTGGTGTTGATGACACAGTGGTAATAGACGAGAGTGTGTTCGCCAAGAGAAAGCATAACAGGGATCGAGTGATAAAGATTCTGATTCGGTGTTTAATCGTACCGATAGACAGAAGGAGTAAAATATTCTTCCTGACAGTTGTAAATATACGAGATGCCAACGCTTTGTTGGATGTAATTGAGGAAAACGTTCAGTCTGGAAGAACTGTATACGAACATGTGGAGGAGATACAGTTCTCTACAAAGTAAAAGTTATACTCATTTGCGAGTTAACATACGCTAAACTCTGTATGCTGCAGTGATATGAACATTCATACACAGAAGATCAAGAGCCACTGGTCAAAAATGAAGAAAGCATAAGGCGACGGATAGGAAGGATCCCGGTGAGTCCTTTGAAGAATGTCGCAGTCTGGGTAACAATGTTATATGAACAAAATTAAATTTCTTAATATAGACACGATTAAAACTACAAAATTAATATGATATACGGACAACTGTCAGCAGATGTGGACGATGGTGGCGCTAGACGATAGTGATAAGTAACCGGAAGTTTGGAAACCGGTGACAGGGTCGTTGTAATAAAATAAAATAACCGTGTTGTAACGGTGTTATTGTCCAGTACCGTATGTTTTGTGTACTACGTTTCAGTTTATTGTAATTTTTAGGTTATTCTTAGGATGGGAAATACTTTGTTGTAAATTATGGGCTTGTTTGTAATATTGTGGGCGATGCTTACTCTAAATACAGCTGGGTCAAGACTTTGTGCTCTGTCTCAGTCGAACCGCTGAGGACGCTTCTTTGTATTTGTATTCTTTGGATTAAAGAAAACTAAAGCGATGTTTATTAAACCGAAAAAATTGATGTTATTGCTGGATGGTATAGTTCAACTCACACGGACAGATAGATAGATAACAAATCCTGGAGAAACGAAAGTAGACTTTAAAACAATATCTTGTTACGGTTTTCACAAGAATATTTGAGTGATTAGGATTTTTTACAACACT
Organism: Magicicada septendecula; assembly: GCA_034769895.1. Classification (NCBI taxonomy): domain Eukaryota; kingdom Metazoa; phylum Arthropoda; class Insecta; order Hemiptera; family Cicadidae; genus Magicicada; species Magicicada septendecula. The sequence goes on along the minus strand of CM068368.1, from coordinate 742,538,787 downwards.
TTTCTAGGTTGACAACGACGTTTTGCTGCCATTTATACAAACATTTAAACGTTTTGTCCGTTTTATGATCCGGCGCATTCAAGGGTAAAGCTACGTCACAATTGCTGAAACTGAAAAAATTGTTGTATTCTTGTTATGTTACTTAACGCAACAGTAATTTATTTGATGGCAGCAGTGACGTCGCAATTTTAGCGTCAATAAAATGACTGTCCGCTTTAGTTAATCCAGCGTTTGGAGACGGCTGATGCAACCTCGACGGTACCGCGTGTCATAAGGATAACCGTCCATCAGCCCCAGTATGACATTTAGTATTAGCGAAAATATGACGTTTAAAATTGCTTTTTTATTTTAATATTGTTTTATGATGTCATGAAGTGTGGCAATAAAACGCAACAATAACACCGTAAGAGCAACTGTGGTTGGATTACGCAGGCCACTCGAAATAAGAGGATTTAGTCGCATGAGCGTTTTAACATAAAAATAACATGTTATGATCAATTCGTTTTACAATATCTATTATAACTTTTTTAATACTTTTCTTAGTTCCTGTTGACGTTGCAGGAGCCTGTGGTAATCGGAGCTATAATTCAAAGCGTGTTTCCGTTTCTGTTTTGTTTTGGATGAAGCCTCCTTAACGCATTCCATATTCTTCAATCGTTCATCAAAAACAACAATCAGTCTTCCCTTGTTTGTTCAGTTTTTTTTTTGTCGGCCATCTAAGGACCACATGCCAATTTCAATTCTTTATTCTTTGTTATTTTTTTTTCTCCAATATTCTTTCAACTTTTCACTGTGTTTCTTCTTCCTGTCTTCAGTCCACTTTGAACCTGCGTTTTTCTCTCTCCTACCCTGGACTCCTTCCGTTTTTAACACTTTTACCCGAAAAACTTCTCTTTCAATTGCTTCTTCTGCGTGTATATTATTTTTTTCTAAATCCTTTTGGACTTCTTTAATCCAACTTGATGTTGACTTCTTCCCCCACAGAAATTTGAAGATATGCTTTGTCAACCTATTGTCGTCCATTCTATATAAATGTCCAAAAAATAATAGTCTTCTTTTTCTCATGGTTTCTGTTATATTTTCTATACTTTGATATATTTCATCATTACTTCTTAATTTCCAACCTTCTGAAGTTTTTCGTGGGCCTAATATTTTCCTAATAATTCGTCTTTCCAATATTTCTAGTTTGTCTAAATTATAATTTAATGCTAGACATTCACTTTCATATAGGCATTCTGGCTTCACTACTGTACTGTAATGCCTTATTTTCGCATTTATAGATATGCACTTTTTATTGTAAATATCTTTGGTTATACCATATGCCCTTTCCATCTTATATGAACCCTTTCTTCTATATCAGATTTTTCTAAACCATTCTCTTGAATTATTTCTCCCAGGTACTTAAACTTTCGAACCCTCTCTATTCGACCAATATCTGTTACCAGGAATTTTGACGCATTTTTAATGTTCGTGAGAAATTTCTTTTTTTCTGCAGAAATTCTTAAACCTGTTCTACTGGCTATGTTCTCTAAAAAATTAACTTGTGTTACTGCAGATGTCAGATGTTCAGAAAGTATAGCAAAGTCATCTGCGAATTCAGTACGTTTGTTCCTTCTTCCCAACATGATTGGTGATATTTTGCATTCCTTTAATTTTTCATTCCAAATTCTCACTACTTTCTCCAGAACACAGTTGAAAAGAAATGGGGATAAACCATCTCCCTGTCTTACACCTGTATTTATTTTGTTCAGTTTTATTAATATGACCTTCAATATTTAGTATGCCATCACTTTTTGTACGTTACCTTATTCTTCATTATTCAGGTGGTTTACTCAGTTTTCTTCCGTTTGGATCGCGGTGCTTTGTTTCCCGTCAAGTATGTCCTGCCTGCAAAAAATTTCTCTTTCTCTATTCACATTCTTAACAACATTTCTTTCTCTGTAGCTCAATCGCACTGCATCCTCGGTAGACTTCTCCCACTTTTGCCTTTGTCTCTGATATTGTACAATCCTTGGTGTTGTTTTCCTGTAACAAACTCAACAATTACTTATACTTATCTGTGTAGAGATATGTGTTAGATTTAAAACATCTGCTCAAACGAACTCGTAGGGCAACGGGTTCAAGAACGAGGACAACCCCGTACACGAAACTTGTACCATAACTGACATACATGATGTGTCCATACATAATAAAGTTACTGCGTTGTTGGAAAATAGAACACGGTTTTAAAAATACCCTTTCCGTTAGGAAAGCCCCCTTTTGGTTTAAAAAATACTCTTAATATTTGTTAATAGTAAATATTTATTAAAATTATTTAATTATTAATACATATAAACATTACAATCTGCTGCTGATAATTTACTATAAAATCTTTCTACTTTCTTAACAGGAACGATATTTTAATTAAATAAAAATTTAGAACAATGTAGTCAACAGGAATTTTAATTTCAGCCCGTTACAACATGATCTTTGCCTCATGACTGATTATATGAGAAGATCTTGCCGGTTACCCGGCTGCACTATGTAAGAAATGAGATCATAACGGACCGATAAGATGTCAAAGTATTAATGGAATAATTGAGCAACGTAGGTTGATATGGCACAGATATACATACAGCGAATGGGCAACGAGAGATGCCCTCGAAGGATACTATAATATCATCCGCTCAGTCGCAGGAAAAGAGGTAGGGCTCGAAGAACTTGGAGACAGGATATGATGGACATGAGGAGTAGGAATTTATAGGAGACTGATTGGGAAAACGGAGATTACTAGGCGGCTGAGATGGCGAGTTGCGACGAATGTCATAGGTCCCGCAACGTGATGCGTAGAAATTTAGTCACATTTAGATTCTCTCTCCTATGGTACTACAGCCCTCGTTGGGCCCTGACCTCCTTCAATTTTCCCCCCATTCTCTTCTATCGGTAGCCATCCTCCTCCAGGAACGCACTTCCAGTATTTCTTTCGCATCCTCATCCACCGCGTCCTCCCATTTTCTCCTCGGTCTTCCCACTGGTCTTTTTTCGTGGTATTCTGTCTTCTCCCATCCTGGCTACATGACCAGCCCACCTTAGACGCTTTAGTTTTATGTATTGTGTTAGCGGTGGTTCTTTATACATTTTACACAATTCAAAGTTATATCTTATTCTCCAGCCGAGTACGTCATTAACTGGTCCCAGGATCATCGTAATATTTTTCTTTCAAAGATCTCATTTAGATTATTTAGTTATAAATAAAAAAAGTTAAACATTAGGAAAAATAAATGAAGAAATTAAATATGCAATTATTTTACTTTTTTTGTTTGTTTGAAGCGACAGTCAGTACTTTACTTGTGTGCGTGCCCGCTCATAAAAAGATCTTTCTCAATTTTCAGCTTCCCAATCAAGTTTCCTTTTGTGAATGAGGATACAATTCTTTTTTTTAACCCATCAATAAACAAACACTTATAAATTGACACTACTCTAATTTAAACCCAAAATGATGACGTAATAAACACTACAAACTCTGGTTAACTATGTGTAATTGATGCCTAACCGAGCTAATATACTTCGTAAAGTCAGCGTTACTAACCGGTTTTTTTAAGAGTTATAAAATCCCGGACTTGGACAAAAATTCTCCCTGGATGTTCCCCGCTCACACGAAAACGAGAAAAACCCGGATGGATTGCAACCCTATAGGCCTATACAGAAAGATGTAGTTATCTTAGCCACCGTAATTTTTTTGTGATCGTTGACGGCAATCATACATTTAATACGACAGTGACTTTAGCAACATCATGCGGTAAAAGTTGTTTCTCATAATCCCTACTATAATCCTTTCCAAACAACTCGCTGACGTGCCACACGCCAAGAATACTTGTTTATTGTCTAAATTCTAATTTCATTAAAGCTCCATTAACAGTCGCTTACATCGCTAGTAATTACGCTGTAAGGTTTCTCCGCCTGTAATAATTATTTGCTACGAGTCATGGAATTTTTTTAACATTACTTTCTACTTATACGCCGCGCCGCAGGAAATAACTGTGACTACAGAGAACGTCTCAAACGTCTCCCATTCACTGCCACCGAGGTGCACATAAACAAATTCCTTTTTTTTTTAATTGCTGTCACCCGGGTCACACCTAAACTGCAGTATTTAGTTGTTAGAAGTAAATATTTTCTCTACTGTTTTGTACAGGTCCCCCCCCCCCCAAACTTTACACACCTGAATTATTGTTTATTAAAAGATAATACAAATTAGAAATGAAAAAAGTATTATCTTTTGAGACGTACCAGGCATTCAAACCGATAACTCTTCTGGTCCAGCCATTGACTGTAACAGGAGCAGATGGACTGCAAACATCAGTATTACAAACTTCGTTTCCCTACGTCTTTGGTTACAGTTTACTACAGTTGCTTTCAGCTCGCTGATCGTTGCGAGTTTTGTTATATAAATCTTATCATTGATATGTTACCATACTTTTTTTATTTGGTGATCCTACCCTAAGGGAGGTCTTCAAATGGTAAAAGCTCTCCAAGCTGTCCTATCGCATGCCAGTCTTTTTGTTTCTTCGTAACACCCTCTGATTTTAATGCTATCTGTTAACTTCATTCTTCTACGCCCTCTTCTTTTTCCTCCTTCTATGACACCCTCCATGCCAGTTGTAAGCAAACAGTATCTTCTTAAATAATGACCTAACCAATTCCTTTCCCTGTTTTCTATTACCTTCAGGATTCTTCTCTCTTCCCCTACTCTTCTTAAAACTTCATCATTCCTTACTTTTATCAACCCACCTCACTTTTTCCATTGCTCGCCAAACCCACATCTCAAATGCTTCTAATCTTTTCTCATCCTCCTTCCTCAGTGTCCATGTCTCTACATCATATAAAGCAACGCTCAACACATAACATTTGGCCTTAAATTATGTTACCATAAATGGTGTGTATTTGGTTTATATTTTATTGTGTGTGAGTGTGGGGGGTAACGTTTTTATGATGTCTGCGGTGTTTACGAAAATAAGGGCGATAAATACTTCCACAAAAATTAAAACCCCCTTTATTTTCTACGCGACATGGAATGAAACGTAATGTATGATCTCCACTGAAAGTAGATTCTCGTCCACAGTCAGCAAATAAATCAACCTATTTGTAAAAGTTCTGCCTATTTTATATCAACTTCAACCTAATATAATGTATTTTAAAATAATATAATGAGCAGGCCTATATCAGTCTTTAAAATTACGTATTAATTGATCATTTTGAAGAAACAGATTAATACAGAAAAGATAGACATTTTTTATCACATTTACAAGTAGATACTGTAAATTATTAATATAAGAAAAACGATTAAATTATATGCGAAAATTACCATAATATAGAATTTTTAATTATTGGAAAAACAGCACTAGCGTAGGCTATCGTGTTTGTGCTCAAGAAATAATTACGTAACACCAAGCGTTAAAATATCAAGACTCAGGCGTGGAAGAAAGGAAACAGAAAAATAATGGCAAAATACATATTCCCAAGTGTATCCTCTGAGGATTATTCCAGCACTCAGTTTTCCCTAATTATCCATGTACTGAGTACGATTTCTCTCCTTCAATGTGTGATTCATTTACGGAACGAAAACAATCAATACCTCAAGTAAAAAACTCATAATTTTTATATTCTGAGGACACATTTACGCACTTTAAATGTAAACAATCTGTTTTTATGCCTTCGCTTGTTGATAAACACTGTACTGATTAATAAACATTTCTGCAGCTGTCAGTCAAACGTAACCTTGATGGAGATAAGCTCGTAACACCTTGAAAGCGAACGTATATAAATCATTTGAAGTGTTAAGACATGCTCCCACTTAACAGCCAGGAATATGTCACTATAATTTTTTATCGTGATCATTATCATAAACCATATCATTTCTCAAGGATATTATGCCTAACCCCGTGGCCTGTTCCGTGTTCCAGCCACACACCGTTCACGGTTCACCACGTCCTCTTCCTTTTGCCCTCAGAGGCGTCCAGAAACTCGTCTTTCCACAATCTTAAAAATCTTTAAAGAAATTTCGACGAAACCGAAACATCGAAGCATGATAATGTTTTTAGGCTTTTGAAAAGTATAATGTGCATATAACAAATATTTACTATATAACAAACATTATCATGTTAAAACGGCAGAGACCGAAGATTTCTAGACCGTGGGGAATCGAAAGTGTGGAAGCGTTAGATTTTTCGATGACGTTACATTTTTGTGGAATGACCCCCAGCCTAAAAACAGTACCATGTTAAAACCTTTACTTCGCGTACATAATCTCTCTACCGAGTACTTACAGTTCCTGCTCTGTTATTATGGTGATGTTCAGGTCGTACGTGTACCTTCATTACAAATAAGCTATTGTTCCTACAATTATTATAGTTTGCAATCACCAGAATATTGTATTTTATATTATATTTGCAAATCACTAGAATAAGACAATACAAAAACGTTGTTTTTTGCGTACTGGATTAATTGCAGACCGGGATAGGAGCCTTCGAAAATGTTTACCGTGTTAAACTACGGCTGGAACATGCGCCTCGTATCACTTTGGCCTCATATCACAGTGTTACGTAATACGGAACGTTCTATAAATATCTCGAATATTCCAGTTGTGTGTGTGTGTGTGTGTGTGTGTGCGCGCGCGCGCGCGCGCATAATGCTGCTACTTTACGGTGAAAGACAATTACGCGTCAACTATCGAGTCTATACCGGACCATACAGGTCAGCGCAGAGTGTCCAAGGTCACTGTTTCTAGTGAATTCTTGAGAGCGCCTGTTTGTTTAACAAAGTTACAGATTATTCTGGAAATCAGCGGTGTATAAATACAGCCATTCTGCGGCGGTCAAGTTAGTTATTGTCGGGCGTTTGAGTGGCGATTTACACAGTGCGGTTCGATGTACTGCGGCGAAGTGTTATGTGTTTTATAATCGTGTGGGACAATTGTGTTTTATATTAGTTGACATTTTATTGCGTGTGAACAATTTTTATTTGATTTGTTGTAAGAGACTATTTTGTTGATTACAATCTGTTTAATTGTGATAATTAAAGCTGGTGATTAGTGACTTAAATTGGTGTCTTGTATTTTGTTTTCTACTGTACCATACGACGATTAGTTAGACCGTCGTAACAATATGTACAACCTGAGCATACACAAAGCGAAATAAAACAAAAACCTAATTTATCACAAAAACGTGAGAAATATTGTCCTCGAATAAAGTGTTTTACAAACTATAAAGCGTTGACAGTGCTGATCAGACTTGTAATGACTACGTGGCGTTACCAAATGTGTACGCTCAAGCCAAACAAACGTTTATCAACATTTAGCCATATCACTGGAAACCATTAAAGTCATATAACGGTTTGACTGGGTTATTACTGCCACAATAAGAATCCCTGTCATCAGCAGAAAACCTATTGTCATCTTGGCAAGTCAGAAGAAATTGTATTCGTCTGATTAACAAAAATGGAAAACATCGGAAACGTTGGTATCACGCTAAAACAGTGCTATAGACGAAAACTTTATTCCGATAGTCCACTAATAGACTATTAATTACTGAAATAACTAAAACGTATCAGAAGAACTGAAGGAAAATATTTTCTAAGGTGTTGTTTGCGATAACTAATGTGATTTGTCGCTCCGTGTTCACTGTCATCGAAATGAACTACTGACAACAGAATTTTAGTTCCTAATTTTTGGTACTATGTTTTTGATACTTGGTCTACGTAAAATAGATAGACGTAGCCTATTATGTTTATACAATAAAATAAAAAAGCATTTATTTCCCAAACGTTCGTTTACCGTACTGAAATGGAACAACCATTACTAATAACCAAAATAATAACATTTATTTAAATCTGTATTCGAAGAACACAATGTTTAAGTAAAAGAGTTTCCATCAAAGTTTCGAAATGTTTTGACGAAATTGGAGAATTTAAAAGAAAAGTGAAAGCCCTGAAAGAAATCAATTATTTATAACAAACAAAAGCGGAACAGAACATGAATAAACTGGCTCAAAGCAGTTCGAAAGAACCGAAAAGAATCAAATTCTCACTGCTCCGCTTGGGTCACTGCGTTCAGAATATATAGACAGTTGCATACATTCATCTGCACTAACAATTTGCAATTATTACAAAAACTAATAGCATTACCTTTTTTTATCTTAAATGTTATGAATTAGCGGTAACAAGTATCGATCAACCACAGTCGTCGTCTGCTCTCACCACTTTTATGCATACTTATAAATTGTTATGCGTTTTTGGTCCCACAAACGAGACTGACTCTCATAGTTTTCTCTTACCATAATGAGATTTCAGTACAAGATATTTAAGAACGATTAGTTCTAATTAATTATCCAATTAGAAAAAATTTATATTTAATTAACCAATTAATTATTAGCTGCTAAGGGGAAGGAGGAGGGGAGATTGAGAGTGGAGGAAAACGAGTTTCCTGAAGCACATATTGACCACGTGATCAAAACACTACACACGGAAAGTGTAATTACTAACTAAATAGTAGTACTTCACCCTTTTGCTGTTAACGACTAAGTAGTACTTTATCTACACGCAGAGAAAAATAGTAAAAAAAAAGAAAATATGTAAACTGGCTATATTTATAAAACAAAAATATTTTTCATGTCTAATTTATTTTTGGTAAAAATAAACAAATTTATCAAAGATGGATGAGATTCTTTGCTCGAGACAAATGCCAGAGAAAACTTGAAGCACGAGGTAAGAACATGACAAAGCTGTTCATTGACTTTAAAGCCACGTACGTTAGTGTGTCTCGCAAAGCTGTCCATGATGGCACGGCAGAGTACAAAATGCCTACTGAACTCGTGTTACTCAGTAGGATGACGGATGTCGAGCAGCCAAAGAGTATAGAGACACGAAGACGTCTCAGGCAGGGTGATCCAAATATTCTACTCTTGTTCAACTAGGTCTTTGGTAGGGTAATTAAAAACAGGGCGGAATTAAGTGTGGTGACCATTAGCAACACCATTCAGGTCCTGGGATGTGCGAATGACATTGTTCACTGAAAACAGCCTTCCTAGCTTTAAAATCTGTGGGTTTGGAAGTCAACGAGCAAAAGTCAAATGTGAGGGTAGTTGAGGCAAGAGTAAAGGATCACTCCACCGACTTCGTATTTGTAAAATACAAATTTGAGAGAATCTCGTCGTTTAAATGTTAAAGCCCCACTATGAATGAATGGCAGATGAGGCAGAGGAAGTCATGAAGAGAGTTGTAGCTGGCAGCAGATCACACTTTGCGATAAGGACGATTTTGAAGAGCCGTTTAGTAAGAATGAAAACAAAACTACAGCTTGTAGCCTACTCGTCACTGTACTCGTACTACTATTATAGAACGTGAATTGGTAAAAACCATTAACTTTGATAATGTTATTGACGAATTCGCCAAAGTGAAGGCAAGAAAAATAATATGTAAACTAACCTTTCTAAACTAAGAAAAGAAAAGGCAACACCAATCTTTTTTATAATACCTTAAGTTTAAAAAAATAAATGTTATGAGAGTAGTTTAATTATGTTATGAAGAACATTATTTAGTGTACATACTTAACTTTAGTTTACTTAACCAAATGATGTAAGAACTGCAATAAGGTAGGCCTATCTCTTATCTACAGAATTTCAATCAACTGCTTATTACTGTAAAGCGTTTCATCATTGGTTTGATCATAAATAAAACATTACTGTATTTGCTTATCTTAAATATTGAATAGAATACTTAACAAATAAACGTATTGTCTGATTCATCTGAATATCGATTGTTCAATTTTTCTCTTGTTTTCCTTCCTGAGGGGTGAAGGTGTGGCGTCATCATGACTTTTGATGCTGGGTTGGGCGGGGGTAGAGGCCTGACCGAGGGGGCCCCCGAAAGAGCTTTTGCCCCAGGCCCCCAAATGTCTCTGGGCGGCCTTGCTCGTCAGACCTATAGGTACATGTGGTAGTGAAACGCGGACCCTCAAACAAAAACTTGGAAACAAATGGACAGATTTGAAGGGAAAACCTTGAAAAGGATTACGGGTAAATCATCTAATCGGACTGCTTCCATCGTAATAATTTTCTTGCTCGAAGTTTCGATGCGTGGAATCTGGGATCGTTCTCAGAAGCTTGAGCGGCGGTTGAAAGACTTAACAACGATCCAGGGATCGAAACGTCAAGCAAGAAAAACATTACGACGGAAGCAGTCCGCACAAAGGAAATCGCCCATCGTTTAGAGGTTTTTTTAAAAGGATTATCGATCCACTCAAGAAAAGCAATGAAACGTGGCGTCAAATAAATAACCAAGAATTATGTCGGATATATATTCACACTATCAGCATATATAAAATTGCAGACAATAAAATAGTATAAATAAGCCTTTGGATGCAGCACCGTAGGAAACAAAAAATGTTTCGGGGAACACTGTTTGGCAATGAGAATGAGATGGAGGACACCGTTGAGGAAGGCATCAGAAGTTTGGGCATCCACTTTGTCGAAGATAGGAACCAACGGGCTCAAATGTTTATGAAAATAAAGGACCACCTTGGTCTGTAGCGCCAAAAGAAGAAGAAGAAGAAGAAGAAGAAGATTATTATTATTATTATTACTATTATTATTATTAATACACAAATTTATCTCTATGTAAATAAAAACAATTGGCAACGATTCGAAAAAGAATTTGTATGCGATAAAGGTAAAAAGAAGCAGAAGAAAATACGTCAAGAGCGTACGGTACAAGAGGACTGAATTGTGTACGTAAAGGTATTACGTAAATACAAATTTTGTTTGTTTCTGTCTATTATGACAATAACAGATAGGCCTACTGACATTACCGTGTGAGAAAGATCATATACACGATATATTGCGTTGCTATCTGGTTATGGTACCGGTCGATGGGGTCTGGAAACTTATACACCATGATAAACCGATCTGCTAAATGATAAAATTGGACGACTGCTGTTATATTTTATTTATTTACTTTTTTAATACAGTTTTAGACTACAGTATGAATCGGTATCCGTCTCCAGTGATACAGTCTTCTAAAACATACAAAATATAAAAAACGTAAACTCCAACCTACCATTCCAGTAAAGAGAGTCGCGTGTGATCAACAATGCTATATATAATTAAGCGAATCCACTTATCTTTAAGTAGCTGTCGTTTACATGTGACTCTCATCACTGGACTGATATTGTTTTTTTTAATATTATTATTATTTACGTTTTAGATTTTGGCCTTAAGACAGCTGCCGATTACTTGTGTAACCGAAACGTTGCTATTTAAAGTGAGCAATACCTACGAGTGCTAAATTAAATTAAAAAATAAAACTTATACGTCTGTTTTTCAAATTTAAACACAAGTTGGCATATTCCATCATTGTTCCAACTGTAGCAGAGACTACTGCTTACGTTTAATATTGTGTTGAAAATACTACATCTTTTTTACTACCATCACGCTAACTTCTTAGGGCCTTATTATACTGGGCCACTCGAGTAGCTCGCGCGCGCGACAGCTTCAGACAAGCCACTCTTAGCAATACACGTAACCATATGGAGCTTATTATACTCGGCCACCGCGGAAGCTATGGGTGGCGTCTGTCGCGCGGGCTAGCCACTCCAGACGCCCACCCTCGCTACCAGTGGCTCACCCTCGCGTCTGTCGCGCCGTTGTCGGTATCGGGTCGTTGTTTCTTGTGGAGTTTATTATACTGAGCCATTGACGCGCGACACAGTCGCGTTCCCACCCTCGACCTTGACTCAGTATTCCCTTTGGCGTTGTATGATCAGGTGGTTTGTTTACAAGCTCTCGTTCACAATCCCGAAAAAAGAAACACCAGAGTGGGCAGTTGAAATTCTTGATACACTCAATATCGAAGATTTTATAAGCTATATTGAAGCAGAACCTGCAATATGGGCCCATCTAAACCGGAATATTCTAACAATGTCGAGACTGAAAAATCATGGCGAAACGTCTTGTCGTCTTCCCTGAGGTCATCATAAAGAGTGCAAAAGACTCCTTTAGAGGGTCTTCCATAGTAATGGATACACACCAATCGCCTTGTTTTGTCTGCGCTTCCTTCTTTTTAATAAGAGAACCAAGCTTCTACCGCGGAAGCTAGGCCAGGCCACAGCGGTGGCTTACCCGGGTGTCTAGTCTGTCGCGCGGGCGAGCTACTCGAGTGGCCCATTATAATAAGGCCCTTAGCTAGTAATACGTAGCAGGGGCAACTGCTCTGATAAAATTACAAGATTAACACATCCAGAATAGCAACAAAAATATGGAAGATCAATACCTGTAAAAACAGGTCGGGTTTACTTTGGATAATAACCACACTATGTATGCTTCATTACAAGAACTGGGAAAATAGACTATTGAAACTTGGGTAAGGCGTCCAGAATGTACAATGGTTGGACACGCAGCTTAAGAAAGAAGCGAAATTCAAAAATCTAATGACTATAAGTAGGTTTCCAACGTGATAGGCAGGTAAACGAAACGAAACAAAACCGAGGATGATCTAACCAGTAGGCCTATTTCTGTTACCGGTCTATTTTGTTTTTCATCTTCGTATGGATACTTTTTTAATACCAAAATTATTTAAGCGTAAAAATGTTCTCTCTAATCCATTTTTGTTTGTCACAATGGTTTAAATCATATACGCAACAACTGAAAATAAAATGAATTATTCAATGACAGAACAGAAAACAGATCAAACAAATTTTCTGAGTTCTGCAAAGAACAAAGTACTAACTAATACAACATTTATGCCCCGTTTCACGAAAGTCAGATAATTATCTTCCTAACGGACCTTGTGTTAATTGGCGATATAATTTGTAACCGGCATCTTAATAGCCGTTCCACCAACGCCCGTTAGGACCCAGTTAGTAAAATTCTCGTTAAGATGACTATCCTACCATAATAAGTGTCGATTTTGCTTCAGATAAACTGAAAAATTAAAACAACTTGTAAAATACTAGGATAGTTTTCTTGTTCATGATTTTCTGTTTCTTAAGTATCTTTGTATATTTTACATTTCATTGTACTTTTTATTTTATTCCTGTTACCGACAATATTCCCGTGTAACCTCAATTTTTAAAGAATTTTGAGAGCAACTTTTTTTGAAAGTTTATAACGTTCTATAAATTTTGACACACTGAAATGGAATATCTATTTCTGTTACGGTGAAATTTGTTTTTCGTTGATCCATTTTTGTTTGTCACAATGGTTTAAATCATATACGCATATACGCATACGCAGCAACTGAAAATAAAATGAATTATTCAATGAAAGAACAGAAAACAGATAAAACAAATTTTCTGATCACAGAAACTAAACAAATATGTGCAGGTGTATCTTATTTATGTTACACGAACGACTGCTTCACGGAAAACAACGTACGTAAATACACGAATGACGGCAAAGGCAGTTATATTCAACCTAACAGGCCAATTATCTCCCGTTAAGTTAACCAATGATTCTAACAGCTCGGTTCGTGAAACGGGTTGTCTTCCTTTAAATTATTAACGGGTGATTTACCGGATGTTGAATACTTAACGGAGGTCGGTGAAACGAGGCATTACTCTGCAAAACGTAAACATATGTCTCGCACCTACGCCGTATCTACGCACCACCACACCGGCCTCTAAACCGACTTCTAAATCAGCAGTAGTTTAAGCACCACAGAGTGCAAAGTAATCAGAAAGCCGGAAACGAAACTACCATAATCGTGGGAAATCATTCGAGAAGAATGATGAGGAGACGTCGAGAGGATAAAAATCTACATAGTCAAATCCGGGGAAACAAGACTTCCGTCAGTGGCATCGAAGCCTCGTGAGGATAAGGAGGGCGAGGGCGATTATGACGAGTAGGCGTGTTGCCATTCTAAGCAAGATTTTTGACACAATACTCGCCCACTCAAGTTAATACTCCCTTGTTCATGCTCGCATTGTCTTGAGCGGAGAACTAAAATTGAAAATAGTACTTTATGAGTTGTAATTCAGAGAATGTATTATTTAAATTGAACAGTTTAAACAAGAAACTCTTCCTTTTTTAAATCTAGTCAATTTATGAAAAGTTTACGATTTACGTTCGAGGCAAAGAAATGAGTGTAGGTGCAAAATTCACTACACGATATCTCTCTCTCTCTGTGGAAGCAGCTTATATTGTCAACAGGATTTAACAACTGGCTGAATCTGCAATTAAACTCGGCCTTAAAAATATGTTTTATACTACAGATTAGCCCAAAAGTAAGTCTACCCTGGAAACTAGTGACCGTCCTCCTTCCTGCTACGATTTCATAATTTCCTGTTGTCGCGCTGAAAGACTGCACAAGAACTACACATGGCGCATTTTCAATGGAGGAAACGCGCACTATACATAATTCTATGATTGGGCGGGGGAGTCCGCCCAAAAAACCGGTTACTTCGTACGCGCGTGAATTCCTCGGTAATTGGCGGCAGCTGTTTTTTCTCAAGTCAACACGGAGCGAACTTGCAAGGTCGCCGCGTATTTTTAAAACCGTCCAGTGTTAAACATAAATCCAATGTCAACCGGTTTCTCTCTCCACACGACCTCGGAGGCCCGACAGGGCTTGTCCATTCCGTCTGCGCTGTTTCTCTCTCTCTGACATCCGGCAGTGCTGCCAACCACTCTACCACCTCAGTGTTGCCAGATTTCCGATTTTCAAGCATAAACGGAAATACTCTAAATATTCCCCCCTAAAACTTCCGATTAATTTATAACTTCTTTGTTATTTACCAGTTTTCTTTATTGAAATATTTTAATAATGGATACGTTTGTTAGCTTATAGTTCTAACATAATTTTTTGACAGAATCATTTTAAAACGGATTTTTGTCGTTTCAGTCCAACCATCTATTCAGAACAGTTTAATAGAGAGACTTGTAACATAACGCCACAAGAATGGATTATTGTCCCTAAAACGCCGAATTACGTATGAGTTTTCAAAATTAGTGTTACCCTGTTTCATGAACTATTTAGTTTTCAGTAGAGCCGCGTTTACACCGACTGTTGTGAACAAATTTCTGCAATTTTTGTGTTGTAAACTTATATATTGACAACCAATGTTGAAAACCAAAGTACTAGTTTGTCTTTATTTTTGTTTGCAACATTTACGTTTATGGACTCAAACCAGACCTGACCTCACTTCAGTCTTGCTCCAGTTTCACTTCAAGATGTCGAGTGTGGAGGATGTACTTGCTACAGCAGCTTGTGTGATTTTGGCGAAACAACAGACACCCAAGAAGATACTAGGTTTGACCATCATTAAAAATGAGAGCTAAGTATAGTGGAAGTGAGCTTTTGAAGGATTTAAATAGAGATTATAATGATCCTTTGTCAGTTGAATTGAAATCTAATGGTAGTTATAAAAATTTTCTGAGAATGGCCAGCTGCGATTTTGAGTACCGGTACTTGATTGTAATGATAGAACATAAAATTGTCAAACAGGACACTAATAATGCAACAGGACCAGCTGTTCCAGTGCAAGAAATGTTTTCACACCGTAGAGGCGCTGCAACACGAGTTTACAACAAATGTTTACAACTTTCTTTGATCTTTACCGACTTCTATTGGAAAACAAAATTTGTGTTTTAAACACGGAAAATCTGTTGACAACACGAGAGGTTTAAAACAAGTTACAGTACTACCGTTTTTTGAAATGTTGTCATCATTTGTTCACAACATGAGTTCAACTTCGGAGTTTTCATAAACGCGGCTTAGGCCTACAGAGACGCGTCTATTTAAGTCAACTTAAAATACGGATTTTTCTTATTGTCTTCCAACATTTTCTGAGTGTACTTTCAGTTTAATTGTTTTAAACCTAATTACTCTGTCCTGAAATATAAACCCGTTTCCACTCACTGTTTATATTGGCAAATGATAACAATAACAGTAAATATTATTTTACAAGCTTCTAAATTTACGTCTGCATTACAAAATAAATTGGTATGGAGAACCAAACATAACTTCCATGTCCTAAAATTTATATTTAAGATCATTTAAATATTAATTAAATACGTGGATGCTTGAGTTCTGAAGAAATTACGTATCAGCTAAAATGGTACCACCATGTCAGGTGGATTAAGACTATCCTCAGCCTTCGTGAGGAAGGACTGTACTTTTGGATAAAATGTCTGTAGGTCGAACGAAGAGCTAGCTAAAGGTAGCTGCGATCTGATTCCTATAATGAAATTGGACTCTCGCTGCGAGGGGTCGAGGGATGTCTATAGTGTTATCAAAGTCTTTCCTGTCAATACTATACTAGTCATTTTTCTTTTTTAAAATCGAGTCTTGATTTCTTTCTTTCCATTTGTCTTCTGATTTCCTGAATGACTATTATGTTCACCCGTATAATTATAAATTTCTCAGCAAAACATTTCTTCCTTAATACGTTTGTGTCTCCTGTTTAACACCCACCATTATGATCCATGTCATAACGCTATATTCCACACAGGCTAGTACATAACTAGCCATCAGGTAGGTCAAAATATTTTCAAGAAGGGGCAAACAATTTTCCAAAGGAGAAAAATATTTATATATTTTTCATACACACACACACACACACATGCACATATTAGTTTATAATTCTCATATCATAATAGAAATAAGTACACATATTGTATTTATTGCTTTAATACAACAACACTGCCCAGCGATCCATAGGAAGCAAATCGATGTCCATCTTTTTGGCTTGCACGCGTTGTGTTGGTGTGGGTTTCGGCACTTTCCATTTAAAAAGCGTGCAAACATAAGAAAATAAACATGAGTGAGGCCAGAAATAACGCGAATTTTGTGTGTGTGTGTGTGTGTGTGTGTGCGTGCGTGCTCGCGCGCGCGCGTGTCCTGCCAGCATTTTTATTGCGGTAATCACAATAATAAAGCTTTGGAAAAGTAAACATTACATAATTGAGATATGCTCGCCTGCCAGGAACGATATATTTTCACTCATACGTGATTTAAATTAAAATGAAAAATATAGAATTTTGTTAAAGTGAAATGAAATGTTTCCATAGAAACTACTTCTTTGTTGTCAATAACGTAGTAGCCTACAAATATAAAACTTATAAAAATTACCTCCTCCATCATGAACTACTATTTTAATTTATAAAAAAAATTACTCCCTCCCCCCTTCAACTACCCTTTTCATTTACAGATATTTCATCTACCTTTCTACAGTGGATTATTATGACCTTCTTTTCAGGATACTTTATTTATCAAAATTAAGCACTTTACTCTTGTTGAAACGTAAAACGTTGCAGGTAAACTACCCCTTCCCCTTAACCGATCTTCACCAAAAACAACAGGCCTTTACAATTCAGGGCTGTATGCAAAACATTATTTGATTCTGTTTGAATTTGCGGCTGTTATCGTTTGCCAAAAAAAAAATTCTACACACACAGTTTTCGAAAAATGACTTTTTTTCATGTTTTGATGGTAGTACAATCAGAATCTGCCGTTATCTCGAACACGATTTTTTTCGCCATGACCATACTTCCATTTCCTTATGGAACATGGAAGTAAAAAATATTCATATGTTAACCTTAACGAGCAATTGAAAACAAACAACATTTAATAAAAGAGTAAAGTTGTCGAATTCTCGAATTGATTAAACTCAAGTTAGAGAAATCGAATGACCGTACACTCTTGATCTATATGTACGCCCTGAATAGTGGACTCCAGAAACATAACTCAGCAATTCGAATTCGACTAGTCAGAAAGAGAGTTCATGTAACCGAACACATGGAGCCGCGTTATCTAATCGAAAATATTTGTAAATTAAAGGAATGGCTATGCGTTAATTTTTGCGACCTATGCAAGGAAAATTACGTCCTGGTCGTATAAGTATTTGCTGTACAGACCAAGGATCCGGTATCCGGGTAAAAAAGTAAATGTACTAAAGGAAGTAATAAGCTAACGTCTTACCCTATAATCACTGAAGGTTACGCTGAGCATTAACGTATTACTCTATAGTGCATTGGTGACTTTTGTGGAAAGGCCACGAGGCAGAGCACTTCCATTTAAAAACAAAATTTGTGTGCATCTCCACGTCTCGATTATTAACAGTTATATTACTCCAGAAATTACTAAAAGGCAATGATTTTTTTTAAGTTGTGTAGGCGAGTGAGAAGCGAACCGATGTTTTCAGTTTAAGGCGCAGCATCGAATCAAAATATATGATCCCTGAGTCCTGGGTACGTCTCAATACACTATGCTGGTGAAGGTGACCATAGTATATATGATTGGTCTCACATAGTCTCCTAAGACCATAGAGCCGTCACACCAATTCACAATACATTAACCGCTCCAGCATATTGATTTATTTAAAGTTATTTGTTGTAATTTATTTATCAACTGACAAGAGTTCTCTTGTGGTTTCAAACTAAACCCTAGGTTCCAGTCCAAGAGTGGCTTGCTTTAATGGCACATAAAACTGTAGCAAAAAGGTCTACGATGTTATTTTGACAAATTCCGATATCAGATTACCATCAGTGATCGTGATCCCGTGTCTGTAACAGTCCTGTTTGAGCTTTTTTTTTTTAAGAATACCGCATTCTGTTTCCGGAAGCTGAATTCAAAGCTACAGTACACTCTTTGAACTGCATTAACTCGATTAAATCAAAACTAATCTTTTGGCCAGTCAATTAATATAAAGTCAACAAAAAAATTAGCATCACTCTGTTGCAGGAAGTATTTAGTTTTAAGTAGCTCTACAGAGATGCATGTTTTTGAATCAATTTAAAGTACAGTTTTTTCTTATTATTTTCTGATTCAACGTACAATTTAATTGTTTTGAACGTAATTACTGCAATAGTTGTTTCCATGCAGTTACTGTCTGAATGGAATGGAATCCAATAGTTGTTTTGAACCTAATTGTTTCCATGGAGTCTACGAGGTATATGAATAGACGCCAAACTTGCTCTGTAGGAGCACTGTCAAGTTCACTACCCGCTCAGCAAATAATAACAGCTGTAGCAAAAATATCGAGTATAGACTACAGACTGACATTAGTTTGCCGATGTTTTATATTGCCATACAATTGTTCTTTGTTACTGCTTAGTTATCTGCGTTGGTTGTATAATACAGTTTAAATAGAACATTAATGGAGAACAACGCTTCAGTTATTCAGCTCGTAGTATACACCTAACAGCTGTCAGCGCACTGTGTATGCAGCTCCCTCCTCCAGTAAAAGCTGTCTATACTTATATCTCGTTGTCATTAGTTAAGCTCGAAGATTTTGTAAGCTTTGTAATGTAGTAGTTAAACCTCTTCGTATACCATTACTCTGCAGCCCTTCCCAACCCCAGCGTCACTAGACGCCACTGGTTCGGTGTTTGCTAACGATGACGACCCAGTGGCGTACCCAGAATTTGGCCATCGAAAGGGGGGGGGGGTCCAGCCTAATCGGCTTCATACAAATGAAAAAAATAAGTTAAGACTAATCAACATTGCTATCGTTAAAGTGGTTGAAAAACGTGTGATAACATCCTGAAATCAATTCCGTTAAAGTAAACAGTAATAACACAATAAAAATACGCGTTATTGAAACATCGTTTAGAAGGTACTTATCGACTGAACTGGATTTCGTATATTTCATATTTCAAATATATATGCAACTTCTGTGTAATAAACCTGATTTTTATTTTAAAAAGAGCTACTACTACATTAGCGTACTGAAACAATAATAAAACAGCCTCAAAAGTAAGGGGTTAACAAAATTCGTATATTTTCTCGACCCCCTGTGACAACGTGGTAAAGTTATCGCTGCAGTTGGTAATTGACGAGACTCAGTGGACAGACGCTCATACGACTTTCAGTAATTAGCGTAACTAATCACTTATCTCCACAGCTGTAATTGTTTAATGATTGTAAACAAAAAGAGAAACGGAATGCAGAGTAGTCATGCGATATCCCACGCCTAATGGAAGATAGTCATTAGCCACATGTCGGCTATTGACGATTGTTTTGAAATTGCCAATAATGGCTGCGAATAATTGCTGCAACATTGGAATTTGTCAAAGCAATTAAATACACAATTAAAATGATACGAAAACACAAATTTCGCATCGAACGTCACATGCTGCTGTTCAAAAAAGAGATAGACCTCACGTTATCGTGAGTTTCCTGATAGCCAACGCTGTGTTAACTTCAGTTTTGTTTCTTCTACCATTTTTTAAGTTAATGCAAGTGTCTAAAAGCGTTGAGGCCGAAAAATATCTTTATATATTAAGCAAAAAGTATGACATCCTTTATGGTTTTTATGTGGTTATAATTTTTATGTGAAAACAATATTGACTACTATACCTGAATACGAATATTTTGAACATAATATTGCCTACTATACGTGCGCATTGATATTGTATATAGGCCTATAATATTGCCTACTATGCGTGTATATAATAGGAGCACTACTCGTCTACACTACGTGCTTATAATTCTGAAGTGCTTGTGTCACAGTACTTGTAATCAGCAACAGACGTAATAAGTACGTCAAACGGAAACACTTTTCTAGATGCTTTCTAAAGGGATCTTTTGAAAAGTGGAACACTTAACGATCTGGTGAAACGTAAGGCAATATTGTACACAATCTCTGCGGCACTTGAACGATGTCAATGCAGGTACCACAGATTGAGGATGGGGACATTGCAACACGTGGCATCATATGTTTATAAGCACTGTGAGCAAGAAATTCCTCGTTCTGCGTTTGGTGTTACGTAAAATCATCGTGGCTCCGCTTGTAAAGTCTGACGTCACTTAATCGACCTGCTTTGCTGGGCTGAAACTCAGAGCATGGGACACCGCAAGATGTGCTACGCCTCATTGCGGGAGCCATTCGCCCTGTACTGGCAACCCATTGTTAGGGCCTCCGGACAATCGAGCCTATCGACCACACCAGTGCTCCTCTGGCGACTGGCTGGATCAACAGGCCATACTGTATTCGTGGACCACGTGCCGAGCGAACGACCGAGCTGCACTGTATGTAACTGGCGTTCATCAGGCTCCGGCCTGGACAACGCGTACAAACGAGGGCGCAAGACGCCACGTGCATCTTCTGTCTGTCTATCTAAATAGCTATCGCTAGGCCTATCTGTTATTTTATAACGTTTGCTTCTATAATGCCTTTCTCTGTGGTTCTGAACACCACAAATTTTTCAGAAAGAGTAAATAATAAAACGGATGTCTGATTTTCTATTTGTAATATCATCATTTACTTACAAACTTATAGGCGTATATTTTCAACGAAGTAGCCTACACTTCACTTATTATTACATAAATTTCAATATTAGATAATTTTTTAATTATGGAAAAAATTACAAAAATCCCAATTAGTCAACTATTTTTTTAGTTGTATAACAACTGCAGAGCACCCAACCAGACAATAAACACTAAAATTTCGAAACATTCGGATTTGGGTTACAACTCCTTTTAGTCTGATACGCTGCTGGATTTTCATAATTTTTCAAATTTCTGATCACTTTTTTGTGCCCTGGGGTCCCAAAATTTTGAAATTTCCAAATTCAACACTATATTTAGATAAATTAAAATTATTTTTATTTTGGTACCCCACATGAATTTTTGCGATTTTATCAAAATTTTCGCCCACTTTTTGGGGCCTTAAAATTTTTAAAAATGTACACACCATATTTATATTGTGGTTTAAATTCCCTTTGATTTTATATACTGCATGGACATCTGCGACTTTTTCATAACTTTGACACTCCCCACTTTTTGCCTCTTGACCACGTATTTTTTAGGGGGATCAATCTCAAAAACAACAGGATTCTGTAGGGGAAAATTATGGACATGGATGTCAGGTTTCACGAAAACCGGTTGATGCGTTCAAACGTTGTCGTGAGATAAGCCCCAAACAGACAGACAAATGCCAAACGGTCGAGTTGAAACTGAGAACTCGCTTCGCTCCTGCAGTAAGCCAAAAGCAGGGACGTTTTAACGTCTAGGTGAAATCGGCAACGTAATATATAGACCTATTTATATATGTAGATAATGTGATGATAACACAGTAGGCTACTTGAAAACATTTTATTTCCTTGTTAACTGCTGCACTGTGAACGTTAGTTTGTAGATTTACTGTGAACATTGTAGCATTTACAGTTTTTACTGCCTTGGTTACATATTGTCGTGGTTATCTGTCTCATCATCGGGTCTCTCATAATACGTAGGAGCGCTGTTACAGTATCCTATTCTTCTTCTTCACTTCCCGAGTTTAGACATAGTACCTGTTCCGACTTCAAAGTTCTTTCTACCGGTTCTCGTCTTCCCATCTTTCTTCTACCGTGGCGTCTATAAGCCGTCACTTATTTGGGGAGCCCCATATCGGGTGACATTCTCTCATGTTTCTCATCCAATTTTTACTTTTTCTCATCTGTCATTTTGTTTACCTTCATTTACTCTCTTCCCTCATCGCATCCTTTAACTGACCTAAAGAAATTTCATGTCACAAGATTACTGTCTGTTTCGTTTTTTTACAAAGTCGTTGTTTCACTGCCATATAGTAATTACGTATCGGCGTAGTTTTGTAAAACTGTTATTTTTGTTTCAATACTTTATTTTTCAATGGCCCAGTTGTCGTTTAAATATCCATTCGAATTTACGTAATTTTGAGTGCAATATGTTTGAAAACGCGTAACTTATTTCGTTTCCCCAGTTACTGATGTGACTTACTTGGTCTAAAGGCTTATCGTTAATTACCTTTGACCTTAATTGTTCATTTTCAGTACAAATCATATGGTCAAATCACTTGGTCTCCTTTGTGGTATTTTTGTGCTTTATTTTCGACACATTAATTGTGGTAGCCCAGGGGCGGAGAGGGAGCAAGGAATTTAAGGGGGGAGTTGGACTTTTGGGGGATATGAAAAGGTAGACCATTCTTTAATGGTCTGTAGTCTAAATGATAGGAACCAATGAAGATAAAAAAGACAGCGTGTTATTATTAACATAATAAGTTCATTAACGTACAAATATGAAATCATATCTGCGTTTGTCACGTCATTGTTCTTTCAATAATATTCACTTACAGTTTAAAATACACGCTACATATATTTAAGTTATGTATCAAACAAAAATTAACATGGTAATAAGGTACAATTACAATTAAAAGTAATTTTAGAGTAAAACCATGAACCTACATAACGCGATATGAATTTTGTGTCACATTCACAATTACAAAAAACATTCTATAATCACAAGGCGAGGAAAAAATTTCGTCTGAAGTCTCCATTTGTCCTCAGAGAGCCAAGCTAGGTTTGATTAATCCCTCTCTAAAAATATAATTGAAATGTCTAATTATAAGAAAAAATTTCTAGGCATATGATATCTGTTTTTACTATAGTACTTAAATAAAAATACTAATATTAAAATAGTATAATACAGAATGTGGGCCATATGTCTGGAATCATGTGGTACATTACGCAGAGGGCATTCTCCGGGTGAAGAAGAGAGACTTTAGAGCGTCTACAGAGTAGATCAATGTAGATGTGAGCCCACTGAGCACGCCAAAATAGCCTAGTCTGAAGTAGTGTGATAAACGGTCCCACGCTAGTGCTCGTTCGACTGAGGAATGGTTTCAGTGGTTAGTCCACTTGAGATGGGAGTCCCACACTTCCTGCGTAAATGCATTTCTCCTCCTGCTAACAAAAAAAAACAACAAAAAAAGTAAAAATCAAGATTATTAATATTACCTTGCCGTGTGGTGATGTCGACATTTCTGTTACTAGTGCAAATGTCATAGACGAAAGACAATGTTCATTTGAAGATAACTAACTTGATCCGAGGCACTTTCAGTTGCACTTAAATTTAGTGATATGAAGAATTATTTTCGATTACAAAAATTCCAACTGTCCTCCGTTTCAAGTATGACAGATCTGTGGTTGGATCATATGATGCAAACATATTCATAAAACGTAAAATATTATATGAACAATAATACCGTATAATGATATAGAAATTTTAAAACACTTGTGTGATATATATATATATATATATATATATATATATATATATATATATAGGGCTACTTTTGCGCTCATAGAAAAAAAAAGAATTATTTTAATTAAGTCTGTCGAAGCAGAAACCGGAATAAAGCAACGAAATAAAACAGCGGAAAGTAAAACAAAAGAAATAATGAGAATAATACGAGAGAGAGAGAAGAGAACTTGTTAGAAAGTCTTTTCCCCGCTCTCTGTGAGACGACCGGTAGAGTTGGTGCAAACGGCGGATTATTGATTGTTGATTGTTACGCCATGTCATGCAATACCAAGCAGAAGTGTTTTTACGGCTGACCCGAGTTGATTATTTGGCGCATACTACCTCGTTGGTGATGAGGTCAACCAGCACTTCCGCTGTACGGTTTGACAACAAATGGGCCAGCTGGAGTTCTGACGTGAAAAGATTCTGATAGTTGTAATC
Source organism: Magicicada septendecula (assembly GCA_034769895.1). Classification (NCBI taxonomy): domain Eukaryota; kingdom Metazoa; phylum Arthropoda; class Insecta; order Hemiptera; family Cicadidae; genus Magicicada; species Magicicada septendecula. The sequence goes on along the minus strand of CM068368.1, from coordinate 742,514,340 downwards.
TGGGCAAGCCCTAAATATCTTCGACGACTACGCGAGGTGTAGGTGCAGACATTTCTTCTTCCGGGGTCTAAGTGACTGTCCCTGTCATCCGATGTAACGAACTAAAACCCTCCAAAGAAGATCTGATGTATGCAGTCGTGTTATTGCGCAGATGCGATCATCAGAAAATTCTATTCTAGAACGTTCCGTCAGTGACGAGATTGTCCTAATTGCGCAAAATCCTACGGTTTTACGATGAACGCTACAATGGCGAACAGTCCGTAACGTGCGTGTTATAACCAGGGTGTAGAGTATCGATTCTGTGCGCCGTGTTTGTTGTAATTCCGATTTAGTAAATTTAGTAATTAATTAACGGCTACAGAAGATCACGAAACTTGTATTATTGTATTTGTGTACAAATCTTTTAATAATTATTAGAGCCCCCATTTTGATGTTCCTAAATTGTCAAAAATATTTACGGATCTAGATAATGTCAATGAGAAAATATGTGTTAAAAATTTGAAACTACCCGCTAAAAATCTTTAAGTAGAATCGGGAAATTAGGTTGACAAGGGTAAATCTACTACAAGAGAGGGCACATTGAGAATCACTATTATAACTAACCTCTGGTGCTGCTAAACGCTGTTGTTGGCCCGTTCACTAATCTCCGCTTTTAACTCTGCGTTATTATGTTGCAACACTTGGGATTTTTTGTTGAAGTTTACATACATCTGAAACTTTCGGTTGATGCTTACGGGTTTCCCACACGGCGCAAAGGCCGGTGGCTGGATCGTGAATCATCGCCACCCGGAGACACGAGGAATAACCGGTGGGGATCTCTGCTAAAAGAGCAAAATCAGAAGGGGAATCGTTTCTGGCTATCAGTCACTTGACTCAACCAGCATCTTCCGAAGAAATACGCCACAGTCTAAAATATATATATTTTTTATTGTTTCAAGTGGATATCGAGTTTAGGTCTAATAAAAATGCAGGTTTTATGCGCCGTTTCGAGATTTCTTTTATCTCGTATTCATGTATATATTGTTGAGTCACAGATACACACATGCACAAAACTGTACACTACACTACGATACAAAACATGATACATTTTAATTATATTTTTCTCACTTTATATACTGCATAGTGGCAGTGTGTGAATCTATTTCGTGACACACACTGCCATTATGCAGTATACAAAGTGAGAAAAAAATATAATTAATATGTATCATGTATTTGTACCGTAGTATAGTGTATAGTTTTGTGTATGTGTGTATCTGTGACTCAACAATATATGTATGAATATGAGATAAAATAAATCTCGAAACGTCGCATAAAACCTGCATTTTTATTAGACCGAAACTCGATATCCACTTGAAACCATAATTAACACGGTCCATAAATAATATTCTTATTTATATTTTTTTATTAATTACGTTTACACCTTCTCACACTATTATTTTTTATTATTTTAATAATAACTAAATAATATTAGTTTTTGCAAGAATATATTTTCTTGTATTTTGATTCTGATGATGACAGTTTATACGCACTGTTGAAATACTGTAAATTTTAAAAATAAAAAAAAATATATACTTATAAAACATATTTTTATGTAAGCGTGAGTAAAAATATACAGAACTATGATAAGCGAATTAGTAAAATACATTTGCATTTTATAATTTTTCGTCAAAATACGTAATAACGCTGAAATATATAGGTTACTTTTTGCGTGAAAGTACGTGTTTACATAAAAATGGTAACTCTAATAATAATTAAGTGTGTTTGTTTATAGTGATTAAATAAACTGTGACTGTTGAACAGTGTCTTGTGTCGCTTGAACACCGCTATAACGTATAGTAATTTCATTTATGTATTGTACAGTACCCAATACAGTCAGTTTGTGTTCGTCGCCGTCGCCACGCCTCACACACACACACACACACACACACACATTTTTCTCTACTACACGGCGAGTTGTCTGCGGCCGGATTCAGTGAAATCGCTTTCTCCGTGTTTCTGCGCATTTACCGAGCGATCATTCCACGTTTAAGTTGCTAAAACTACACCGCTGTCTTTAAAAATAATAAAGCTGTTCGTTGATATTGTAATCAGATAATTAATTTACACGATTCTGCATCATCACCATTGTCATTGCACTGTATTTAATTCAAACACACTTTGTTCTTTGTCTGATCACAGTTTAAACTCTTTGTTAACAGTGACTTAAACATTCCAACATTTTGAAGGCAATTTTAGTAGATACAGTTTTCAATGAATAATACTACATGGCACTGTAATTTCCTGTTACGTATTTTTACTGTTCTTAATATTAACGTTAATCCGTAATTAGAATTTTCTCTTTCGTATCCTAGTCCAATGATGTTTCAAAAAAATATATATTTTTTTATTAATTTCTATTTTCTTTTCATTTTCCAAAAACTGTGTAGTCAATAAAAAACTCTATTAATAATAAAAATTAACCTTGAAAATGAGTTTAATCATTTTATGATTTATCGTTGCACTTGAAAACCTTTAATTTCTGTTTTCCGTAAATTCGCCTAAGTAGACTTGAGTAATTTACCAATAAATTACCCCACATTGTGTAATACAATTTTAACAGTTTATATTAATAAAGTTTATTTATATTACTATAATATGACTGTTTTTTTGTGTGGTAAGCAGTCACACATGTTAGATATACTGATTGCCGGTAGTGTAGTCCTGCTCACCAGGTGGGATGTGGAGGATAGATCCCCGAAATTTTGAATTAAGTGAACAAAATGCGAAAACCATATTAAAATACTTTATATCATGCCTTGACGAGTGACAAGAATATTTTTCCAGCACTCGATAAATTCCTACGATTTGGTGCATAATGCCCAGTGTCTATGGCAATTAGTTAACGTTCTTTTTCATCTCTTAGAAGGGTGAAAAGTTAGGAAGGATCAGAAGGGTGAAGGATAAACACTGCAGGAGAAAATCGACACAAGGAATTGGATTTGAGATGGGGATTCAGACACTACTGTACATAAACTAGCCCGAAACAAAGCTCGAAGACCTGATCTTATTTTGTAAATAATGAACACAAATTTCTGTTTTATATGTTTAGTTTCAATATTATAAATAAACTTAAATTGTGTATTTCTAAATCTATGTATGCTCTAAATGTGTACTGGTATGTGTAGTCTGTGTTTCAGCTAATACTCACTTTTGGATTTATTTTTCATCAATAAATTAAAATTAATAATTTTTACGTTATTAAGAATGATATGACTAAAGTAGCAGTAGAGGTAGTTGGGGAACAATCAAAGAAGAACGAAGAATGGTTTGACGGTGAGTGCCTTGAAGCAGTAAAGAAGAAAACAGTGAGCTGCTTAAGATGCTACAGAAGGAAACAAAAAGTGCTCGAGAACAATGCCGAGAGAGCAGGAGGAAGGCATCGAAGCTTTGACGTGAGAAGAAGAGAAAATGGGTGAGGAAGCAGGTGGGGCATACGGAGGAGATGAGAGAGAAGAAAGAAGAAAGGAAATTCTATCAGGCTGTGAAAATAGAAAGTAAAGGATATCAGTCACAAGCTAAGCTGCTCAGAGATAAGGAGTGCAACCTGATAGGTGATGAAATGAGAAAATTAGAGCGATGGGCAGAGCATTTTGAAAATATATGTAAAGATGAGAGTATAGAGGAAGATGCCCCAGTAAATACATTAGGAAGCCATGAATTGATAGAACTCCCAACTTATGATGAGGTGGAGCGAGTGACTGCCAAAATGAAAAATAACAGAGCTCCCGGAGAAGACAACCTAGTAATTGAGTTGTTCAAGTATGGAAGGAAATCATTGAAAAATAAGTTGTGCCTTATTGTTACTTTTGGCACAAACTATCCCAATAAAGCTACTGAAATTATTAACAAAGGCACTTACAAAAACCAGAGCCAAAGTCACGCTAGGAGGACAAACAAGTCAAGCATTTCCAATCAAGACAGAAGTTAGACCGACTGATAGATTGGCTGTTCTATTTAATCTGGCACTGCACAATTATGTCGATTTGCCATTATGGGAAGAAGAAGTAATGCCAAAAGATTGGAAAATGGGTCTCATTGTTAAGAGAGGTGATAAGACCGAATGTAGAAATTATAGAGGTATAACATTACTTAATGTTGCATATAAAATAATATCGAGTGTCTTGACAAAAAAATTGAGTGTGGTTGCCGAAATGATCGTTAGGGAATATCAATGTGGGTTCAGGAGGACAGGAGCATTACTGATCAGATATTTGTGATCAGTCAGTCCCTTGATAAATGTTATGAGTATGACCTCGACCTTCAAGTGCTCTTCATAGAGTTTCAAGAGGCATTTGATAGGGTGAATAGGAAACAGTTGATGGTTTCTCTGCAGGAGTTCAATATCCCAACAAAGCTACTGAAATTATTAACAATGGCACTTACAAAAACCAGAGCCAAAGTCACGCTAGGAGGACAAACAAGTCAAGCATTTCCAATCAAGACCGACTGATACATTGTTGGCTGTTCTATTTAATCTGGCACTGCACAAAACAGTTAAAAATTTTGATCTAGGGGGTACAATCATTAAGAGGACAAGAGAAAATACTGGCATATGCAGATGCCATTGTACTTATTGGGAGAAATGTCCATATACTGGAAGAAGTTTTTGGAGAGGGAAAGGGGAAAAACATGTCTAAAAGTAAATGCGAGCAAAACAAAGTGTAGCCTATATGGACAACCAACGACTCTCCAAAAGGGTAATGAATGGGCACATAGATGGGCGCAGAAGACGAGGCAGGCCAAGAAAACGATGGCAAGACGTCGTGGAAGAAGACCTGACTAGGATGGGTGTCGGCTCGTGGATAGACCAAGGCACATGATCGGACTATCTGGAGGCGGATCATTAGGGAGGCCAAGGTCCATCCTGGACTGTAGTGCCGGATATGTATGTGTGCATGTAATTTTTACGTAAACTTTATATCTTCCTCCAAAATAAAATCCCGAGTACGCCCCTGCTGCTCGTCATAGCTTTTAGGATATTGTGAAAGCGTAAGTATTGTCGTTACGAAGATGAGTTATCCACAACGGTGATCATTGGGGACGAATTCACGAAGGCTACGCCGACTGTCGAAAAACCTGACGTTACGCTCTTGGTTGCGCTTCTTTCTCTTCTCCGAGAGTGAAGATCAAGTTGACAGATTAACACGGTGGAGGTGCTATACTAGACACGCTTGAAGAATAGGACTTCCCGGGATGAAGTCGTAGACAGCACTGTGTCCCTGCACCATAAAGCACCGTATTTGGTGCTAAGCACACGTAAATCGGCTATGTCAGTGGTTCCCAAACTTTTCAGTCCGCGGACCCCCTCCTCAAAAAATTAAAAATTTCAATGACCCCGTCTGAGTTATGAAATAAAACAGACAATAAATATGGTACAAAATCTTAATTTTAATTAAAATGTATTAAAATCAAAATTCTCTTAACTTGCAAAATTATAATATTAATAATGTCAAACACAGTTTAATATGAACAATGAAGCTGCTTTCGAGCAATTAGCTCTGCAATATTAGGTTTAATGTCTGGTAATTTCAATATTAAGTCACTCTCGACATCAAGTTTATTTCTTAACTTTCCCAAACTCGGCTCTATCTTTCCAGCCAAACGTGTCGAAATCCAGCTACTTAGGCGTAAAACCAGCTACACGGAAAAACGTTTTGCTTATATACAGTGCTTATACACGAGATACAGTGCTTGTACGTGGAACAGCGCGATCGGTTCTGCGTTGATGCGGCCCTCTAGTCGGTTCGGCTCACAAACAGATCTGCTCACGACATGATTAAAGCCATTAGTTTTAAATTACTTTTACATTGCAATTAGTTTGAGCCAAACAAAAAAATACTGGAATCTTCTACTAATTGTTTTAAGATTCTAAAATTTAGATTTTAGACTATAAAAAATCAGAGAAAATTACGGTATATTTTTGTTCTTAAAAGTGTCCGCGGACCCCACTTTGGGAACCACTGGGCTATGTTATTCTGTATACACGTAACCTCGCTGCTCGTATGATTGGTTCCCATGCCGCTAATGTCTGTAATGCCTACAGCAGTAGAGTCGCTTGCGGTAAGCACAAGGTGGTACGCAGATGATCGCAACCGGGCCAGACATCGTAAAAATATGCAGTGCACGCACAAGTTAATTCTGTTTCAACGTCGTTCCCGATTTAACGTATATTAAGCCCTCTTACATTATTGTTTCCTTTGTGTTCAACACACACATCTTAAGGCTAAACAGCCTGACCTACATTTCTCTGGGCTTTTCCACAAAACCACTCCGTTTCAGCTGGTATTGTGACGATTACGTACATGATACGTCGACTTACTTCGCTTCCGTACTGATCCTTTCAGAACACTCGTATTGCCTAATCGTGATCCGTTGGTCATTGTAATAACGTTGCCAGGCTATTAAAGTGGTACACGTCCTGAAAAATTTTAAAAGCCGTTACAGCCGAAAATCAGGTACACCAGGGTGGACATACCGACGATATAACAATGTTTAATCAGAGTATCACAAATTGTATTCATTATCTAATCATTAGTTATTAAAACATAACAGCAAATTTAAGACCAGCACCAATTGTCCTTCTAAGCTTTGCATCGTAATTTGGGTGTAGGCAAACTTGTTGGACAGATGTATCATAGCTCTTATCTATCTTATTTCTTGTATAAAGTTTGTTTCTTATTAGCGTAATTCATTACCGTGAAACACTAATTTGTCAGTTTCCAAATAACACACTATAAATAGCCATTATGCACGTACATAAATGTGTGCGCCTATTATCTCGTGTGTGGGTGTTATCTCATTTGGTTGCCCTTCCTGGGCGTAGGTTTGGGAGGGGAGGGGGTCAAACCACCAGAAATTTCCTGCTCAGTCAGAAATCATAATAACGTGTAATTTTATTGCCCAATTAAGGTACGTTTAGTATTATGGTGACCCAAATATTATTTGTTAATACTACTAGGCTCCCTGATCTTTAGAATTCGCTCAATTGTGTTGATAAAATCAAATTAATAAATTTATTTTTTAAAGCTGTAGTAAAGTTCTTCGTGTTAACGATTCTTAGCGTTAACCGAGAAAGGTGGACCATAAGCCGTTACCACAGTTAATGAACGTTTTGTTATACCTTAAAAAGTACAAACAAAGAAATATCATGAGCCCCCCCCCCCCGACTTCTGTACTATTGTTTCGGTAAAATAACAATTATAAGCATTCTTACTAGTTTATTATTATGAAGACAAACACTTAAAAAGTCCTAAAGCTGTATTGCTTTTTTAAGTTATATTTATAACTATAATGCCTAAATGACAAATAATTTAGTGCTAGCTTTTAAGTTTACTTATGTTCCATAGATATCTATAGGGGTATATGGAATACTTCTCAGAAATATATATAAATTAAGATGACAATATGTACAAACAGAATGATCACCGTTGCACACCACTATATAAAATATCGGTATGGAGAACCATACATGACTTCCATATTCTAAGATTTATATTTAAAATCATTTTCGAAATGAAATATTACCATAGAAACTACTTCTTTCTACTTACTGCTTCAGCCTTAACCACAGTACTGTGGTCACTAATGTATACCACCTCACGTTATCGCACTCGATTTTCACTGATGATGCAAGTCGATGGCATTGCCGAAACGTCTGGTTTTGTAGAAAACATTGGACTACGGCCAAATATCCCGGGAAGGAATTTTAACAAAAACTACTCCTTTGTTGCCGATAACGTTGTACAATATATATAAAAAACTGCATAAAATTAATGGCTTGTATAAGTTAATGTTTGATCTCCATTAAGTAGTGCTCAAGTTTCCAAAGTTTTAATATTATGATGTCCGTAATTAAAACATCAGAGCAGGTTTAGTGTGTATGAGGGTACACCGTGGACAAAAATTTTCAACATTTCCTATTGAGCGTTGCTACAGCGTTCCTACCAAGCTGCGAATCTACACTGCATGTTTCACAGAACAAACACGCGAAAAAGAAGGAGCGCTCCGAAGTCACTCATGGACCCTCAGCATCTTGCAGAGGGTTCATTCCCTAAAGACGAAAAGTCTGTCTATGAATCGTTCCTCTGTAAACACGTGCAGTTACACTGCCCAGCGATCCACAGGAAGCAAATCGCTATCCACGCTGGACACTTTTTCGGCTTGCACGCGTTATGTTGGTATGGGTTTCGGCACTTACCATTTAAAAAGCGTGCAAATGTAAGAAAATAAACATGAGTGAGGCCAGAAATAACGCGAATTGTGTGTGTGTGTGTGTGGAGAGGTCTAAGAAGTTTATGCTATTGTTGTGTTCATATTCGGCAGTAAAGGTTATGTTTTTATGTGTTAGTAACTGTTCACATTGACTTTTGTTTCCCCTGTATAGTATTAGAATGTCATCAACGTATCTGTGGCAATATAGTATTTTATGTGAGTGTCTGTCATTGTTTGTGATGATTGTTTTTTCTACGTGTTGGAGGAAGCCTTCTGCTAGAATGCTGGATATGGGCGAGCCCGTGGGTAGACAATCATTGTGTGTAAAATTTATTGTTATAGCCTATGTAAAGTACTGTATTTGTATTGGGCACTTGCATTATGGTCAAATTGAAGAAAATAGTTTTGAAATAATCTTTAATTATAGCCTATCATTGTTCGGTATCGACACTTGGCCTATCAATTATATTTATTCAATTTACATTACTTTAATTGATTTTACTATGATTATAAAACCAATCCATGTAGGTCTATAAATTAACCTATAAAAAGAACGTAGGCCTATGTATATTAGGCCTACTTGTTATAAAACTAATTTTGTGTTACTAAAGTGTACACGTAAATAAATATTAATAAAAGTTCAAAAAATGTAGTCTTTTTCACAATTTTAAGATTTAAGATCAAATGAGATATTTGCAATAGAGATAGTTGAAATGACTATTTTCAGCAACTTTTTTTCAGCGGTCAAGGAGAATTTAATATATAGAAGTTACTTGTTGGGGGGGCTAACAAGTGCCTAGGGGCAGGCAGAAACCTAAATCCGGCCCTAATGCTCACCATGAACCCATGTTGATGTACTATCAGTATCAAGGAAAAAACTGAACAAAGTTATGCATGTGTTGCTAAATTGTAACTCAAACATTTAGGCCTAAAGTTGCTTTCAATTATGTCATGGTTGTCAGAAAAATGTTTCATTTGCAAATATAAAATCGTTTTGTCCAAGGCATGTTTCATTGAACTACACCTGAATCATCAGAGACTGAAAACATAACCATCAAATCAGCTGACTATGTAAACAAACGTTACAATAATGGAAATACAAATTAATTGATACTTTCACCTCTGAAGAAACCTGTGTTCTTCACATGTTCACTGCACATGGAACCTGTGTTAAACGAATAATTATAAACAGTTATTTTTGTGATTACAGAAAAGGAAACATTTTGTTTATTGTTGCAATTGTAATGGTGGTCAAAAACATTGTGATAATTGCCAACTATACTGGCCTACTTTAAATTGGCCAGCTTTCTTCTTCCAATAATTAATCATAATTAGGACTAAACTGTAATTCATTTTTTGTTCCCTTCAAGCAATTTTTCTTAGAACCAGCTCACCTTTTCCACACAGCAAAGGATTTACTGATAGACTGCGGCCCAACTAATCTCTTGTTATTTGTTATATACAGAAACTGAACCAATTGATTTTACAAATTAGTCTAACACTGACACTTGAAACAATACAGCAGAGTTTGATTTTATAACTGTGTGTGTGTGTGTGTGTGTGTGTGTGTGCGTGCTTTACCTTTTACAACTGGGTGTATAAATCAATATAAAAAATCCATATTAAATTAATTTTTTTATTTCAACATAAATATGGTGTTGTTTATAGATCATAAATATACAAAAATAACACACTAAATAAATAACTACACTTAAATCATACAAAATGAATGCATAAAGATGCCAAACTAAAGTCAATCTCAACTCGTTTTAACTCAGTCAAGATGTTTTGTTTTTAAACTATATTTAACCTACATTTTCTGACAACTAAAAACTAAAGGAATGTCCACATCTTAAATTATTCATTTAAAAATTTTTGAGAAACACAACTGACAAAGTACTACAAACTGTCATAAAAAATTTACCACAACCATCCCATTTATTTGGTTACTGTAACACATTCTTTTCAGTTAAAACAAACAGCTATAGAATATTTATTGTATGATATATATATTCTTTTTCAGATTTTAGGAACAAATTACTCAAAAATATATATTATATTCAGTTTCAAAAATACCTTCTTGTATTAAAATATAATAAAAACTAAATTTTTGTATTTCAGATTTAAAAGGTACATATGCATCTGGCAGATGCTACAACGGGGGAAAACATCAATGAGCTTCCAATGAAAGTGAAGGCAGATATTCTGTGTCTGTAAAGTTTAACAAGACTTAATCAATTTTAATAAACAGAACAAATTTGGCAACACAACATTTGGCTCGTAACAAGAATTTTATTTTTTTCTGCAATACTCATCACAATATGTATCATTTATTTTTGTGAAGTTACTATATAACAACTATTTTACAGAAACAGAATTACCGAAGTCTTCATTTAAACAAAATATTAACAAAACATACTCTCATTTTCTCTGCCTGCACCTCCTAATCGTAAATGAGTTTATGTAAATTTACAGATATATTTATAACAAAGAATGTATGATTTTTTTTAATAGTTTATGTTTATTCATGCATTAATGACTATAATAATTACGTTTTTATAAAAATTATACTGTTCTCTTGTTAAGTACAATATATACAGCAATGAAGCACAATTACATTTCTCTTATATCTGTTATTGTAGAATATGTCACATAATGTTTACTGTCAATTACATATACATGTTTTATTTGAATACCAAAATCCTTACAATATATTATTTTTCTAATTTTCGATACAAATACACACACTAAACAAATTTTTGAATATCTTTACAAGGAAGGCCAAGTAACTGATTGTTACTAACATTTTATTAATAATTTAAAATGAACATTTTTCTGTGTTTACAGTTTATATATCTGAGACAACTGTGGAATTAATTGAAAGGAATTCAGACTACAAATTTTGAATACAGACATGTAAAAAAAAGCAAGGCAAGTATAAATACCATGGTTTCTGTTCACACAGTTGGCTGTGATAGTTGTATTTACATGACATGCCCATTTGGAGTTTAACAAACTGTATTCCCTGAACAATCAGAAAGCTTAGCCTTTTCTGAGAACATGAATTCTTTTACATTCTCTGATACTCTTCAGAACTGTACTTTTTTTTCTGTAAAAATTGTTACTCAGATATAAGGAACACTGAAAAGTTTATTGCAACTGTATTGCCAAAGGTCGAACAACAAATCTGTTTTAATGTGAACTCTGCACATTAAACAAAAACGCAAAATATTTTCTAATCATCAAGTATATAATCGTTCAACAACAAATTACTAATGAATGGAATGTGAATATTAATTACGGCCGCATGATGATTTCGTCTCAAAGCGGTTGGAACCAACAGAAACGATAAAGACCATCTTTTTTTTTACACAGAAAAATTCCATTAAAAATTTTTGTTTTGAAATTTATAAATTTACATAAAACATTGTATCACAGTTTCTCTAACCTAATCAAATTCTAATATCACCACCAGAGTACATTTACAAAACTAAGTTCACACTTAAGTACAAAGTCTTAAAATTTTGTGAAACCCACTAAAATTTTGAAAACATGTTTGATTTAAAAAAAAAAAAGCACCAAACTTAAAACAATGGTTTTATGGTTTTTCCAACCTACAAAAATAACTATAAAGAACTAGATTACAGACGGTGTCATTATAAAAGAAAAGAAACATATGGTATACTATAATAAATAAATACAAAACTAAAAGAAAATACTGCATGGAACTAATTGATAAATAGCACTTACATGACAGTGCGACAGTCTGTAATGATTTTAATAACTTAACACGAAATCAATAATAAGTAGACAATGAATTAATAAAAATTACCTGTAATAAAAACATTGGTGGTGAACTGAACAGTTAAATTCCCATTAAATAATTATAACCACACGATTCATTATAGGCAGAATGTAATGTTTAACTGAAACAGGTGATGTTACAGATTATGCAAGACTGCAGCATGTGTACACGGAATGTTTGCACTATTCAGATCAAACACCAATCACACTAACTCTGATATACTGATATTGTTCAACAGATCTAACATTCTTCTCTACAATTTACACTGCAAACATCACAGCTGCTTACGAAGATTTTACAAATTTTTTGTTTTAAACTGAAAACAAGTCGTACAAAGGTATTATTTATGTCATATCTGCCATGCGATGTCCACACAATGTGCAAAGTCTCATCTAAACAATTAATTCCGATTACATGTACATGTGGATTCATTGTGTATGAACACTTTGTAAAATAGCGAGGCTGCCAAAGCTAAGAGAACATGCCACCAATAGTAAAAGACAATTCTGCACCATTCCGGTTAGACTCCGTTCGCGGTCACCACTATAACTGTTATTATTATTCTGCTGGTGTTGCACCACCACTCCTGGTATTATACGTTCGTTATTGCGACCAGGTCGATAATGTAAATGCATCACGCTCATGTGTTCACCACCGTGCCCAGCCTGACGACGTTCCTGGATAAGAGGAAACGACGCGCGGTGGTGGTGGCTCCGACCGGTGACGCCGTCCTGGGACTAGGAGCGGTGTCGTGACCTGCCGCTGAACGAGTGACTCTTCCTCGCCATTCGAAGTACCTCAGGATGTCCTCCGCGTGCTGTCAGACCCTGACCAAAAAAACTACCTGGTAAATATGATGAAAAACAGAATCAGTTAAGAAGGGTATGTGTTTGAGACACACATACGTAACATTACAAATGAAAGCGAGAGGAAAACGGTCACATGATAAGAGGACGCATTCACTGCACAAGGCCAAGGAAAGTAAATTTTTGTATGAAATGAAACAAACTGTTAACGATATCACAACACATACACAAACATACAAACTTTAATCTAATTCAAGCGCAAAATGTACCATATACTTAGAAACTACCTGTTAATCATTAGAAGCAAAAGAACAAACAGGTCTACGGACCTGCTTAGAAGTAATAAACAGGTCTACAGAAAATGAAAACTATCATTTACAACATTACTGAAAACAACTATTATTTACAATCTACTGGGAGAAAATATTTACCCCACAAATTTGATTTAACTTTAAAGACATTACAGTCAACACAATATATTTTCATTTCTGAATAACAAATCTGAAATGAAATTTTTGCTCTAGTTGTTTATAATGTGAGTAAAAGTTTATTCTTTAACAACAGACGCGACAACTTTTTGTAAATTTACAGTCATTCCCCATCCAGAATTCGTCTTCCACCCACCAGTGTATCAAGTGTATAATTAACCAACATTTTGTTGGATTTTCAACGTTTTATTTTATTATACAAATTTACGTTTATCACAGAAGGTAATTTTTATAATACAAGTTAGACAACTACAAAAATTCCGCAATATTTTAAATTTATGGACCAACTGTGTACAAATACATAAACATAACCTGTAATCTGTTTATTAAAAGCAACCTATCTGGATCGGAACTAACCAGACCATATAACAACAACGAAACGTGCTAAAAGAAAGGGGTCAGTTCCGTGTTTTACGACTAGATGAATTTGTTGGGCACTCGGTCGCAAGGTCATTGGAAAGACCCCAATAACTGCATCAGACCACACGAAACATTTTTAAACAGCAAAGATGTGGCCAACCCCCATTTATTATTTTTCTAAATGTAACAAAACTCTTTTTTTTTTTTAACACCACGATTATTTAAATTACCCCTCCACAAGCCCAATAATATTGTGTAATGGTATACGATAGGAAAATAATTTTCAATACGACTGTTTGGAATTTCTGTTTACTGTATACCGTTCTCCTACAACGGTATGCAAGCTGAGGAATTTATCCCCACCACAACGTACACGGCTGGAGGCTCCAGTACTTTTCCATGACGTAATACGCTTAGTGCTATATTCATACATTCCTTTAGAGCAAGATCACACGTATTAAGTGAAAACGCACAAAGTTAAATTATTTAGCAGAAATACAATGAAAACTTACCATCTGCTGAGTCTTTTGAACGAAGGGATCTCTTCAATTTATCCACAAGACGAATGTGAAACTTGTTCAGCGAAGACTGTGAACATGATTTTGGCGGTGAAGATGATGACGATTTGCTTGGCGACTGAATGCTCGACTGCGAATTTCTAGAAGAATTCCTCGAGTACTGACGTGAAGACATCATAGCAAGAGGTACTGAACGATGAGCTGGGCTTCCAACAAGGAAATCACTTCCTGGAGAAGTCGACAGGCTTGGCCCTTCCGATTTTGAACATTCGGAAACTTTACGGCTGCGACAAGACTGTGGATTCGAACATTCCGAGCTACGGCGGGAACGATTCGACTTGTAAATGTTGTAATCGTTCTTTACAACTGGCATCATAAAAGCCATTTTTACGAAATAAACTTTTACTTGTCAAGTTATAACAAAAAATAAAAGTAAAAACTTGTGTGTAATTTATAATATTCACACGGAATAAATTTATTGTCAATATTTAAGAAGCACTTTATATGTTTATATGAATTCTGTAAATACTTTCACAATATTTACTAACAATTGGTACAAGACGCTTTTATAACAGTACACTACGAAGTAAACGCTCAAACTGAATTCAAGCTCGACTTATTCACAGGTTTTATGCGCCTCCAAAAACAATTTCTTGACCTGCGTACTGATTGGTTGACACACCTTCTGCGTCATAACAACGCTACTAGCGCGCCATCTGATGGCGAAACTACAAATGAATTTGTGCACTGGCGTTTAACATTTTTTTTTTGCAGTTTCGACGTGCGTAGGTTTCTACGTTAGCTTCGTTTACAAACATACGAAGTTTGTTACTGTCTAAGCATGAGGCTATGCATAATACAAATAGATGGATATGACAGGCTTCTAAGCTTAGCAACGTTTAATTTAGAATTTCTCACGGCTTTAAACAGAAACATTTCTCAATCTGAAGTTTTGTGAGACTGTATTAAATTCATTAAACTAACTTTAAAAAAAAATTCTGTTTATGTGAGAAAGTAATGCACAATTTATAGAAACAATAACAGTTACTTTAATTTTTTTACGACTAGCGAATGATAATTAAAACATTATTTTTATTAACCAAACAATCTACAAACAAGAGTTAAGGCATGCTATAATAAGAGGGAAGCTTTACTTGTAATCGTGTTTAAATCATTATTGCGTCTTAAAGCATCTTGTCATTCTTCAAGTTTGCGTAGGAGACATACGTGCGATTTTTTTTATAGTCGAATAGGATATGTTTAGGCCTATATCCGTATAAAGTAATTCTCCTACATAAACATTTGTCGGATCCTCTCCTTCACTTTCTTCTTATGTTTTCTCTCCAACTTTTCCTTGACTGCCTGGTTTTCTTTTGCTTTTTGGTTGCCAACTCAACACTTATTTTGAGATTTTGTTTGCGGTATTCGTTGGATGTGTCAATACTCAATACCAATTTAACTGTTTATTTCTTACGACATTTGTACGGTAATTGAATTCATAATCCCCATGATGTTTTTCTTATACGCCCATTCATTATAGTTTCTTTTCTGGACCTTCCTGGCGCTCGTACTGTATTTTGTAACGTAAACGATTTAAATTTAAACTCTTTTTGAAATTATTACAATCATACTTACTGAATAGGACACTATGATTACGTTTAACCCGAAAATACTTCATGATTTTTAAAACCCAAAGATATTTTTAAAATGAAAGTTCATCGTATAAAATGAATGACGTGTGATGAATGATGGCATGATTTATTCTCTGAATGATAGCATATAAAATTTACCGTAAGTACTTGAACACTAAAATGTTTACAGACATTCCGGTGCAATATTTAAAAATTGTCTATAAAACAAGCCAATCTCTTTACGTTATATAGCCTAGTACCTGAATCAGTATGAAGCGAAATTGAAAAAACGTGAAGGGAAGTCATAAAGCCTTTTCTATGTTAAAATAGTTACATAAATTCTCCGTTTTCTTAGATATTGTTATGCACAGAAGTGTTATTTTTTTACACAATGTTGAATCATTCCTTGTAGGCTATATATACTGATCTATAATGGTTTTAAAGTAATTAGTAAGAAAAAATTATAAAATTTTGTACATGCCCTGATTTAAAAATTAAAATTTAAGACATTTTATTATTTTCTTAAATAAACTATTTAAGTAAAATCAACCACTGTAGATCACAGTATCACAGAACTGTGTAAAATTTTTGGTAAAAATTTCACAGGATAGGTGAGGTGCTTTCTGAGAAAACGAGGCATATATGTTGAAAAAGTAGTTTAACACTAAAATTTTCGTAAACTACAAACACTTCAATAGAATTTTTAAAAATTATAAACCAATAATAAAACAATTCACGCCTTTACTTTATGATAACTTGAACCGGTAGGCCTATAAAGCGGAACTAAAAAAGATTAAGCGTCTTAACAAAAAGATAATACAAATATAGGCTACAAATTTATTTATGGGCTGAAGCAATTCTGTACTGAAAGTTATTATCAAAAAACATTTGGCTCTTTCGCTGTAATAATCAATAAAACGGCAAATAAGTAAACAAACGTTTCATATTTCACAAAAAAAAGGAAGTAAAGAACAGCTTAATATTGAATTTCTGACACTACAGATACCCATAACGAGAGCTATACAAATGGGATTACCGCGCCATAAAACGAAAATGTCTCCGTTTTTATTGTACCTAAAACTTTGTCATCGGATGCTCGCTGTATAGTTTTCCTCTTGTTTCGCAACGCCACTGCTATCTAAATATACGAAATTAATTAATTAGCAGGCCGTAAACATAGTATTGCCGGGGATTACGTTTTACCAGAAGCGTAAACTTTATTACGCCGAACGTTCGATCGTGTGCAAAACTTAATGCGTGTCAACAGTTTTCGCTGACTCTTGTATCGATATGTTTACTGTTGATATTTACTGATTACAGAATTTACCTTGTATTTTTTATGACCGCAATAAGCGCGTCGTAAAAATAAAATGCAATAAAAATATTACAGATCCATAAAGCGTGTTACGGACCATAATTCCATGTTACATGGAGAAGTGATTAAATCACTTTACTTATCAGGATCAACAATTTGTTCGTATTAATCAGTTTTTTAACGCATAAAAAGCCATAATCCGCGCGTGTTATGTTTTCACGTTTCCAAGTTATTGTATAACAATCTCGATTAATATTGAATGGATAAACTGCAGGCAGGCCTAAATCAAGTCGTTATTTTCTTTGACTTGATTAGGGAAAGACTGGATTGGCGCGGTACTCACAACCGCTGTGGAAAAACACAATAATAACATTTTGTTAGTCTAATCAGTCACTTTATTAAATACACGTGAGTATGATATGGATGTAGGGCTACTGGATCATAATTATAACAAAAACCTCTATTAGTGCAACAAATTATGATTAACTTGGGTTTAAAACTGTCTGACTTAAAAATCTTATAACGATTAAATTTTTTACTACTCAGAAGATTATTTATAAAATTATTTGATTTCATTATGGTAGGCAATTGTTTTGGATATAGCGGTTTGGACATCCTCGTGAGCTCAGCGTTTGCACGTTTCACTTCAAATTATCTTAAAACGTTGTAAAGGCGCGTAACCTATCGCTCAAAATAACTTCCAGCAATTTTCTTATCTGCCTTCTTCATAGTAGGCCTACAAGTAAATACGCTGATTTTTTGTCGAAATCGCTGATAAGATTTATTAATATTTCGCATTTAATTGTGATTACATAACAATCCTGATGACCGATAACACTGTTCGGTTGTGTTCAGTTGAAACTAGATTACGGAATCGCATCGTGCGAATAAAAATAGGAATCTCAAAGAATACACATGTTGGATTGGCGAACACATAGGTACGCATGTCCATGAATATGCTGAATTATTCCCCTTTTCACCGTATTCCACAATAACGTTAACGAAACAGTCACCTCGGGATAGGAAAGTAGACAGTATCGTTTTTCAGTCTTTCTTCAAAACGACAACAAAAAACTTTTCGTTATCATCAAACATGAGTCTGGCTAACGATAAGTTTGGTTTCAGCTGAACACAGTTTAGGTTGTGCCCTCAGGGCACCACATCTTTTTCTTTTTTACTTCTTTTGCTTCCATCGTTCCTTGAAGATGGACACTGTTCCACGTCCTGAGAACGTGGCCATTCCTAATTGTTTTTTTTATGTTAACATGTTTTACGTGAGATCCTCTTTGTTACTCTTTTAAGTTCCTTAGGCCCATTTAATTAACAAAGTAGGAACAAGAAACAGCACGAAGGTTTGAAAGAAAGATTGTAAGACGTGTTTATGGCCCGGTTAAAGAAGATGACGAATGGAGAATAAGAAATAACCAGGAGATAGATGAGCTATTGAAGCATGAGGACATTGTAAGATTCGTAAAGTCTCAACGAATACAATGGCTAGGTCACCTGACGGATGATCAGCGAATGCTAAAGAAAATAGCGAGGGCGCGAGTCTATAAAAGCAGAAAAAGGGCCAACCCAGGATAAGATGGTTGGTTGATGTGCTGGAAGATCTAAGAAGAATGGATGTGATGGGTTCACTTAGATGGCAATGAATAGAAGACATTGGAGAAGATTGGTGTTGGAAGCCAGGCCTCACATTGGGTTGTAGTGCTAAAGAAAAAGAAGAAGATCCATTTAATATATTAGATTCTTCTCAACAACGATATTTTTAAAATTTTCTAAACATCTCTCCTCAGTGTCGTAGGTGAGGGCAAGCGAGGTTACCGTTTCCTTGTTCTTTTCTAAATCATCCTTCCCGGGTGCTACCCTACACCGTGCTTCTTCGGTACAATTTACAGACCAAGTCAGTGTCTTTCCTAAATATCGAAAGGGAGCGCACTTATGCCAATCTCTTTCTCCAGACGTAACAACTAACATATAATTTCGATTTAAAAAAAAGGCAAACTACATAAATTGTTTTTAACAGTATCTTTAAAAATATTAGGGCAGTTCCATTATCTGTACGAATGTTGGAAATTATATCGAAGTCGGTCGAAGACGTCAGGACGAACTACAATCACTACACAGATGGAAACACGTTAATAGTCTCTATTATGGGTTTAAACCTTAAACCTTAAGTCCGACAACCTTAAAACAGATAGTTCTATACTGGTTGAGTATTTTAGGAATTACGAGGCGGATCGGCGAAAGATAAATAAAGGAATCGCCCTCAAATCTAAAAAAAATTCCAGAACCCTATTAAGAGACAACATTTTATTTTCTCTGGGAAACTTAGATTAGTTTTCCAAAAATTTGAAAACGCCGTTCAAGACGGTTTAAAATTTGTTACGTATGAAAATTAAAAAAAAGAATCGTTTTCTTCTTCTACATTTATTTGTAATACGGATAAGATTATTACGATTAAATGTTTCGTTCATTGAAATATCTGACAGCTTTTCACAATTTATTTTGATCTCTCCTTCTCCAAAATTCCTCTCTAGAACAGCACACTAGGCATTTAAATATACCTAGTGGAGGAATGGGTTGAGACCTCCCAGGATTCATGATTTTCGCAATGGACAGAAAGTACGGAAAGGCAGATATTGGAGTACTTCAGACAGATTTTGACTCAAGATGTGAGGAGGAGACAGAGAGAGAAAATGTAGAACAAAGAAAAAGTTAATAATCAACGGACGCTACTCAACAATAAATAAGGAAATTTATAGTCATCTAGAAACTCGGGTGCCATAGTACCATATTCCTCGTCAGGGAGGTAACTCCTGATACAGCTCGCTTTTAGTTTACATATAAGTGTAAACCAAGGCACTGTTAATGCCTTGTATGGAAAACATTGTCATAAAATAAAGATTTGCTACTTTAGCGCAAGTTAACGTACAACGTCCTCGATAAATACTGAATTCATAACTGCAAATAAATCAAAACTAATTTACTGTCAAATATATTAGTTACAGAATTTATCTAATTTTTTTATGATCGCAACAAATGCGCTTTAAAAATAAAACGGAATAAAAATAAATTATTATCTCAACAGTTCTTCAAAGCATCCCCTCCATCTGTCCAGCATTTGTTTGACGTTTAACAGAATTTCACCTTCTAAATTACTTTAATTATTATAATTACTATACACTGTTTCCTTTGCCAGGCACAAACTCAAACACAAGTTCCTTTAACCCTTTCAAAAAGGGTACCATTTAGTCAACATTTTCATCTTATTTTTCCCAAGTTATTTTTAATTGCATTTACAAAAATATACATTTGTTCGTCGGTTTTATCCTGAAACAGATACGGAAAAAATGCTTGAAGTACAGTATAATTTGCTTTAAATATATCAATCCAATATAGGCCTACCAGTTTCGGAGCGAAAGGGGTCCGAGATGACTCACAACGTATCAGCACTTAATTGAATCACTAACAACACACAATTAATTATAAAACTACGTTTCATCAATTTGTGGATGAATTACAGCTTCCACAAATAGACCGACTGCGTCAATGAGGGCAACAACTTAGCACCCCATGCGGAGTGTTCAAACCAATTAGTGCCTTGTCGTTCATCATTTGCCAGTATTAAAACGGTTAAAACTAATTTCACGTACTTCAAATAGCCACAAAGAAACACACAGACATCGAGACGAAAACGATCTGAAAACAAACGGTTTTTAATTTTATGTAGTGATCACCTGACGCTAAGTTAATTTGTAGAATTAGTGTAGCCTGAGTCAAAATGCAAAATGGATTTAAAAAATTGCGAACGTAAAGTAAACACGTTGAGTTTCTGAAGCAGTGTACAGTAAGACCTTTGACTTCACGGAACAGAGGAAAACATGTTGACCGTTGTTGCGCAGAAACCAGTGTAATTACTATTTTTCTGCTTGTGAGTAGTCGCACATGTTCACTGTAATATTTGTCTTTATGTTTTTGTTTACTAATGTCTCGTGTTTACAGTTGCAGTCCCCGCAATAAACATATCGCTGTCAGATCGCTCATCGTTCTAATTTCCTTATTTCTGTTCTGGTAAAGTGTAACTCTATTGTCTTGGCGGTCGTTATTGGTTAAAATTTCAATTGCATTTACAGTGAACGCGTCAGTATTTCCTTCTCTACTTTGTATAATTGTTCTCTCACACACAAAGTATCGCCTCCATTTGTCCAGCACTTGTATGTGTTTTCCAAAATCTCATCTTTTAAAACGCTACGCGTTGTTTCCTTTGCCAGTTACAGTCACACACCGGAAACAGAATTTGGATTCGTTGCGTAAGTCTGTAGTTTTTTGTTTTGTTACTGAGATAAAGTGACATTTTTTTATTTCTTCTGTTTCTTTCTTTCTTTTCTGTTTTCAGGACTTTTGTATGTTTCTCTGCATAATATAAATCTTTTAAAACGGCTCTCCAGCAGTCTTACTCTTTTACCTTCGTTTATAGAGAATCTCTTGGCTTGCACGTGTCTTCGATAAGCTCAAAGTGGCTGTAGTATTGCGGGAATTTTATTCTATTTCGAAGTATGATCTAGTATGACGGACGTTGTGAGAGAAATGATATCATCGCGTTGTTGTGACCCGCTCTTCCCTCACTTGTCAAGTTGTCTACAAAGTAATGAGTAAGGTTTTTTTATAAACATCTTTGTTTTTATTGTGATTTCTTGTAAATTTCGAAACAATATGTATTGAAATTTACTGACATTATACATATTGATAAGACAGGCATTCGAAAAAGGTTATGACTACGGTATTAGCGTCCACAACTTGTTTATTGACTTCGAACAAGCCTTCACTACTGTGACTAGGCGAAAGATGCTTCAGAGACGAAGACTGTTAGGTATCTCTAGTAATTATCTTGTTGGTACATCCTCTTCGTTCACTTTTTGAAATATTATATATATATATATATATATATAAAAACTTTCACTATGAACTTACTTTATGGTTTATTTCCCAAACGTTTCAACGTGCTGTACGTCTTCTTCAGTAGGAGTAAATACTGAATGTCTTTACAGAGTAACGGTTATGGACTATAGGTGTGTGTGGTGGGGGTTGATGGTGGGAGGGAATTGGCGCTGGGGTTCAAATTGTGTGTTTGGATCAGTGTATCGAAAAGTATGTGTGATCTATAATGTAATTGTTCATTTAATATGTTGTTTGGTTGTAGTGCGTGATATCTGTATATTTGAAATATAGTAGTAAGCTATTGCAAGTAACGTCGCATGGTTCTAAAGCGGCAGTGATCGTTCAAAGAATTAAGATTAGCAGCTTTGAAACTGGGTAGTGGTGCAGGGCAGGACGACACATTATCGGCGCTACTTTTTAATCTTATATTTCATGCAGCTATTTGCAAGGTGAATGCCCATGAAAATTTAGTTACTAAAAGCAGGCAAATCGGCGCATATCCTGATGACGTAGTTATCACGGTTTTTGAATCGTGACAAAAATCCAGTAAGGGAAACATTTTTAGAACTGGTAGAACAGATACAGAAAGCTGGGTTGACAATAAAGGAGGATAAAACAGAACAGGATAAACATGTAAATCTCAAGAACAAGACATAACGAAAGAAATTCGCTGGATAAATGAACGTAAGCTGCATCACGGCTGATGTTTACATTATAACAATTTTACCTCCAGACGTTTCGTGGGTATAGAAGACGAACATCTTCAATGGCGTGGGACAACAGATTACAACTTCACGGGTGTTGTGATCTGTGTTTCTGCGCTACTGAAGACGTCCGTCATCGGTGCGGACGAAACGTTGGAGGTAAACATAGACCACGGCCTAACAGCCCAGAAAATTGTGATAAAGTAAATGCACTGGATGTTGTAGGCTACAGCTTTGAGAAAATAAATATTTTCACCTTTCTGGGATCGTTGCTAAATGAAGACAACCTGAACGGTGATGAAAGCAAACCAAGGATAGCAAAGGGAAACAGCGTATTTCGCAAGAAAAATATTATTACGCTCCAAGATCCTAAGTCATAATTCTAAACCGAGCGTCTATAAAAGCCTCATACGATCAGTAGAACCTACGGCTGTGAGAGGCGGAACATACAGAAGAAACTATAAGACACTAATCAAAAACTCTCTCTCTCTCTCTCTCTCTCTCTCTCTCTCTCTCTCTCTCTCTCCCCTACACATGCGCGCGCGCGGGAAATAAAGAATTTCGACGAAACCGAAACATCGAAGCATGATAATGTTTTGTAAACAAAAGATTTCTAAACTGTGGGGAATCGAAAGTGTGGCAGCGTCACATTTTTCGATGACGCATCACGCATTTTGTGGAATGATCCCCCAGCCTAAAAACATTATCATGTTAAAAGACGAAGGCCTTAAACAATATGAGAGAAAAATACTTAGGAGAATTTTTGGGCCATTAATGCAACAAAATGGCAAGGGGTAGATCTCATGAAACTTAAGCTAGATGACTCATTAGAATATAGTTTTATTCAGTCGCAGCGAATTAGATGGCTCTGACATGTTTACAGAATGGAGAAGACCAGGAATTCTAGAGGTATCACGGAATAGAATTGGGACTCTAGACGCCCCTGAGAGACCCATAGACGCTAGGCCCAGAGGAAGACCAGGATGGAGTGCATTGAGCTAAAGCTAAAGATCAAGTGGATGCAAGACTACTGCTAAGAACAGGAAGGAAGAGTGTAGAATTGTCAGAGGAAGAAGAAGAGGAAGATAGAAATCTACAGGAATAGATAATAACATATAGGAATATTCAACGAATCAATTATAATAGGAAACCTAAGACCAGTTTTCTTCATAATAAATGACTACTTCCATCTAATTTTCTATTCGTAAGTGGAAAAAACGATTCCTTTAAATTCAAGTTAACAATGTTTTATGCAGCTCTGACAGGTTTTTGTCTACTTTATACTGAGCCTTGTGATGATAAAAAAATAAACCAATTTATTTTTATTTTTTGTGGTTAAAGTAACATGACTGTACCTGTAAAACCTGCATGAATTCATAAAATCATTGGACTCGGTGGATTGGTGGAGCGAATCGTCTACACTCTAAAGATAGACAGACAGTAAATTTCCGATATTTTCATTGGTTTAGTTACAAAACGTCAGAAGTCATGTTTACACCTAAGAACTCTCGTAAACTTTCAGAATATTATTCATTGTCAGAGGAACTTCTGGTGAAAAACAGAAATTGCACGGAACATCTTGCGCTCTTGCGCCCTGGTTTGTTTGCGTTGTCCGGTTCGGAGCCCGTTACGCCTGGTTCCAGACAATTGATGAGACAGAGTATTTAAGGTATAAGGTAATCATACTACCTTTATTTGCGAGTGGCAGGTACACCTGAAAGTACAAATTCCCTCCCTGCTACTCTACTGTTGTTTCTATAATATTATATCGCTCTGCTAGATTCCTGATATTAATCAACTATCAAAACGTAGACCTACAAACCTTCACGACCGGTGTTGTGACTTCCAAACTTCATGGACTGTAAAGCCGTGGTCCGACGGAGGATCAGGACCAGTACGCCACTGAAAATAACCGCAACATGGATCACTGACTAGAGGTTTTCAGCGTAAATGGACTATTACTAAGTTAATTTTTGTTTGTTAAACTCTAAAAGAAGCATGGTATTGACATTACTTACAGAAATAGACGCGATAAAAACATACTTCAAACTCAAATTGCGCGCCATCTATTTGACACACTCTAAACGACACAATTCAACGCACGACACATTTCTACCATCTATGAATAAAGTGGTGAACTAAGTTCTTTAAATTTTTCAGTGAAGGGTTTGTGATGAGCGGTCAAAAATATAACACAAATTTTAACTTATTTGTGTCGACGTTTCGACAGTGTTTATTGTCATCATCAGGACCTATGTATGAATACAAAAGAAATGTAAAACACAACAGAACAATTATTTGGGTGAACGTGTTTGTGTATGTGTGTGTGCGTACACGCGTGTGGGTGCGTATGTATGTATATGTGAAGGAGTTGAGATAGTTTGTTTACATCTTCAAATGTTTTCTTTAAGACAACGAGAAAATTAAAATATCACAGAACTTACATTTACACAGAATTAATACACTATTACAATTTAAATTACTATATGTAATGATATTTTTAATTAATTATAAAAGCAATAATCAACAATTAGATATTAGATTGATACAGAAAACGTGTATACATAAAGTCTACCAGTCAACATATAGCATAGCAAAATACATTATAACTAAAAACAGGTTAAGGGATGTTCAACTATGTAATTATTAAAAGTTATTTTTAACATGTTTCACGCACTACTGATATTAAAACAATAATTAATTTAGAAAAATATAAATTACACAATAACTGTAGAACTTTACAACCTTACATCAGATAGTTTACATAATGTTACAAACACAAGTTTATGGTAAATCTATCTAACAAGTAAAATTGGATAATACTTGTAATCATATTGTTGTAAATTATAGTCCAGAGTACTATAGAATATTGTAAATTTATGTATATGTCCACAATCACACCCATTCTCCCTCTACCTCTCACTCTCACTTGAAATCGCTCTCTCACTCTCTCTTCCTCCCACTCATTCTCTCTCTTGCTCTCTTTCTCACTCTCTCTCACTCCCTCTCTCTCTCTTTTTATCTCTCTCACTCTTCCTCCTTCTCTCTCTCACACTTGACTCTTTCCATAAATGGCATTCTAAAACACTCACCATTTCTATTAACACTATCATCCTATAATACATTAGAGAATTACGTACAAGATAACAGTATAGATTTAACAACTTACGTTAAAGAGTTTTACAAACTATTAAAACACAACATTATAGATAACTGATCTATTATATGAAAATGGTTATTACTTAATATTTACATTATTGTACAATGTTATTTACCTAGAACTTGGTGTATACAGAGTACCATAGTCTCATGTAGTTAATGTATATGTCCGGTAGTCATAATCTCTATCACTCATGCTCTTTCACTCTCTCTCCCACTATCTGTCTCTCTCTCTCTCCCTCCCCCTCTCTGTCTGTCTGTCTTTGTCTCTTTCTAGACTCACACTACACCTTCTCACACTCTCATTACACACTCGGGCGTTCTCTCTCTCACTCGCAATCTTAAACGGATATATACCCTCAATCTAACATGCAGACGTGTACGTGCACACACACACACACACACACACACACACACACACACACACACACACACACACACACACACACACACACACACACACACACACACACACACACACACACACACAAGCACACCTACACCCTCGAGAATCAATACTTAAGTATAACACAATTATATTCTCTTCTTTTTGTCACATAAGTGTAAATTATGCAAAACACAGATGACCACTGTACTGAGTTTAAAACTAATTGAATATGTGTCTATAAGAATTGCTATATGTTTACGTAGCTAACTCTAAATAATATGATCAGTGAGGGACTTACAATTGAGGCACTTACAACCCCTCCACTGAAAAATTCATTGACTGACGGTCACTATCAACTTAAGGATTTAAGTTTTCAAAAATTCCTTGTACTGGATGGATGCAATGGAGAGCCAGTGTTACCAAATAAGATAACTGGTCCTTAGTGCTGTTCGGGAATATTTTCAACACACGAAAGAAACACATGATAACAAAAAAAGTATTCAAAAGTAACAGTCAGAACAAGTTGTAAATGTAATAAGTAACTTACAAACTATAACTGATTTGTATTAGCACTTCAACAAGTATCATACTTATAAACTACGAATTATAGTAATATTACTATTAAACAAAGTTTGATTTTGTTTGTTTTGATAGTTGGACAGTGTTATGCAACAAGGAACCAACCCACAACCTGAGCAAAACTGCGAGGAATAGCCGGCTGGCTGCGCCTTATGTTTAGCTATCTCAAAATAATATTTTTATTACTCTATGTCAAATAACAATGATAATATGAGCTGTTGAACAAACCCTCATGTACAGAAAGGAAGATTACCATTTCGCAAAAAGGAACCAACCCACGGAAACCAGCTGATGACAGCTGATTCTTGTTTGATTAAAATGCAACAAGGAACCAACCCACCACATGTTTACTGTTGGTATGGATACGTCTTGACTGTTTATACTAAAGTTATAGTTTGTCTGCCATTTTAACAGTATAAATGAAAAAAGAAGATGTACTTCATGTGCTGAATTAATTATGTCAATGGTACCTGGTTATTTACAAGAACAACAGGTAAGTTTCTGATTATTAAGTAAAATAGTAGCTTAAAATTCTGTTTAATACAACCTAACCTACAAAGTGCATAAAATAGCCTACATGTTTACCACAGCTTTTATTTTTTACTACAAGTGTTCTTCATTATGTTGCAGGTACATGGTGATGCCCAAATCAGTACTAAAAATTCACCAGAGCATGAACCAGTATTTGCTAGTTTGCAACCCGTACCTTTTCACAGTTGCACTGGTGATCAAGAAAATTAGTCTCAAGTTGAAGAAAGTAGTATAAATGCATATGACACTGTAGAGTCACTCGCTGATGTTGTGCAGGTTGAGGCAGAAACAATAAAAGAGGTATGTGATGTGTTTTCTTATTATGAAGGTGAAGTAGTAATAGAAGATGAGGCCAATGATACACACGAAAATAATTCTGAGAATTACGGTGAAATAGAAGCTGAAAAAGTGGTTGTGGGGGAGGGAGATGCAAGAATCAGTGAAAGTTCTAACAGAGATGAAACCAACAGTGGTAGTGGCAGGAAGAAAAAGGCATGAAAAAGAAAATATCCGGATCAGTCCCTGTCAGATCGCAAAAGTAGATGTCAAGGAAACCTGGACTATGTATCTTCCAGAGGTGTAACACTGTGCAGGAAAGAATGTATGGAATATGAGTGTGCAAATATTTGTAATAAAAAATGCCATGAGAAAATTTCTGTAACAGAGCGTAGACAAATATTTGATGAATTCTGGAGTCTACAGAACTATGATGCACAAACAACATTTTTTCACTATGGTGACTGAAGTACCTGTGAAGAGGAAGTATAGAAAAATATCGGTATGGAGAACCATACATGACTTCCATATTCTAAGATTTATATTTAAAATCATTTTCAGCCAAACAGCCAGGGAAGGAATTTTAACAAAAAAATACTTCTTTGTTGCCAATAACGTAGTACACATATAAAAAAAAATTATCCCCTCCCCCTTCAACTATAATTTTGATTTATAGAAAATTACCCCCAGCCCGTTCAACTAGCCTCTACATTTATAGATATTTCATCTATGTTTCTACAGTGGATTATTAAGATCTTATCAGGATACTTTATCAAAATTAAGTACTTTACTCATGTTACAACAAAAAATGTTTCAGGTAAACTGCCCTTTCCCCGTAACCGATCTTCACCAAAATCAACAGACATTGAGTTCTCTATAGCTCAGGCACATATGTAAAAAATTATTTGATTCTGTTTGAATTTACGGCAGTTATGGTTCGTCATATAAAAAATTACCCATGTTAAAACATACAACATGAGATTTATAAAACATATCTAAGATTTATATTTAAAATCATTTTTGAAATAAAATATTTTCATAGAACCTACTAACGCTGGGGAAATCTGAGGAGCCAATCAGAGTTGGGCCTACCTGTCACTCTGCTGAATTTGGTGGAAAGCCCTGTCACTGTTGTCAAAGTATCAGCCTTGACAGGGTCCTCTTTTTCTGCAAAATGGGAGAGGCTTGAGATGGAGTGAGTGACATGGTCCCCACCTCAATGAAGAACCCATTGTTTTATAAAAATATATTTAAATTTTGAAAACTGAAAATTCTTTTCTTGTTGTAAATATTTATATTTTATAATCAAAATGACTTTATTTTTGTTACCTGGCAACAAAATTATTTTATTTTAAACAATTACCATTGTTTCAAAAAGTTTAAATAAATTTTCAAGTACTTTACTCTTGTTAAAACGTAAAAGGTTGCAGGTAAACTACCCCTTTCCCTTAACCGATCTTCACCAAAATCGAAAGTCCTTGAGATCTCTACAATTCAGGGACGTATGCAAAACATTATTTGATTCTGTTTGAATTTGCGGCGTTATCGTTTGCCATAGAAAAAAAAACGTTGCAGGTAAACTACCCCTTCCCCTCAACCGATCTTCACCAAAAACAATAGGTCTTGAGTACTCTACAAATCAGGGGTGTATGCAGAAAATTATTTGATTCTGTTTGAACTTGCGGCTGTTATCGTTTGCCATAGAAAATACACTTGTTAAAAAAACGTTGTAGGTAAACTACCCCTTTCCCTTAACCGATCTTCACCAAAAACAATAGGTCTTGAGAACTCTACAATTTAGGGCTGTATGCAAATAATCTTTTGATTCTGTTTGAATTTGCGGCTGTTATCGTTTGCCATAGGAAATACCCTTGTTAAAACATAAAACGTTACAGGTAAACTACCCCTTTCCCTTAACCGATCTTCACCAAAAACAATAGGTCTTGAGAACTCTACAATTCAGGGCTGTATGTGAAACATTATTTGATTCTGTTTGAATTTGCGGCTGTTATCGTTTGCCAAAAAAAAAAAATTCCCTTGATAAAAAAAAACCGTTGCAGGTAAACTACCCCTTTCCCTCAACCGATCTTCACCAAAAACAATAGGTCTTGAGTACTCTACAAATCAGGGCTGTATGCAAAATATTATTTGATTCTGTTTGAATTTGCGGCAGTTATCGTTTGCCATAGAAAAAAAAATCTACAGACAGACACACAGAGAGACAGACACACACACAGACACACACACAGACACTTTTCGGGAAACGACTTTTTTTCATGTTTTGAGTGTAGTAGAATCAGAATCTGCAATAATCTCGAACACGATTTTTTTTGCCATCACCATACTTCCATTCCTTAAGGAATATGGAAGTAAAATGACAAAGCCAAGACATACACAAGAATTTACAAACTGAATGGTGAAATAGTTTGCCGTGAAATTTTTATTCGAACTCTACACATTTCCACAAAAAGAATAAACAGTGCTTTGACAAAAGTAAGAAACTTGGACATTAAAGATAAAAGAGGTATCAAGGGAGGTCACAACAAAACATCAGAAGAGTCTGTGAATGTTATCATCAGTTTTATTAATAAAATACCGAAGTATGTGTCACACTATCGACAAGAAAACACAAGTAAACAGTATCTCCCAACAGATTTGATAATAGAAAAGATGTATAAACAGTATGCTCAAGACACAGACAATCCAGTAAAACTGCCTATTTTTAAGACGATTTTTTATGAAAATTTTGACTTGACAAGAAAAAAGTTGAAAAAGGACACTTGTAATATGTGTGACACTCTAACTCAAGAATTGAAAATGAATGTGATGAGCAAAAAAAACTTATTTTGAAAGAAAAACTAAATGCACACTGGTCAAAAGCTGAAGAGGCAAGAAATCTTCTTAAAGAAGACATTATCCTATCAAAAAATCAACCTGAGCTGGAAGTGCTAACTTTTTATTTAGAAAAAACCCTACCTCTTCCTAGACTGGCAACAAATATAATATTTTACAAGCGGCAACTATGGTTGTACAATTGTGGAATACACACTGGCAAAAAAAATGAAGGACACTGCTTTTTATGGGTGGAAGGCACCGCTGGAAGAGATGCACAAGAAGTTGGTTTCTGTATTAAAAAATTCAGTGAAACCTGTTTATCAGAAGAAACTGAGGAGTTAATATTGTGGGCTGACTCCTGCAGTGGTCAGAACCACAACACTAAAATGGTTTTATTGTTAAAAAGCATCATGGAACAGCGGCAAAATCTGAAGAAAGTGATCCTCAGATTTTTGACATCAGGGCATTCATTCTTACCGAATGATGCTGATTTCTCAGACATAGAATCAGCCCTTAGGCTTCAACAGAGACTATTTACTATGTAAGACTATGCTTTCATTATGGAAAACGGCAGAAGAAAGAACTCACTCAAGGTTCACTTTTTGGAGAAAACAGATTTCTACGGAACTGGAGATACTGAAAAATCAATAGTCAATCGTAAGACTGACAAATAAAGAAAAAGTCAACTGGTTGAAAACACGTGAAATAGTTCTGACAAAAGATGATCAGTTTTCAATCGAAATGCGTGCAGGTTGTAGTGACAGTGACAAGACACAGACTGTTGACATCAGAAAGAAGTGTGGCCAACCAACACAACAGCCATTTTTTTTCACACCTAAGCTTGTAAGCCTATGGCCCCAAGGTAAACCAATATCGTCCACCAAACTTGCAGATAGTAATGCACCTCATACCATCTGATGCGAAACTATTTTGTAAGGGCTTGGTACCAGATGGTAGTGTAGTGGATGACCTAGAAGGCTTCAACGCACCACTTGATTTTGTGCTAGAAGAGGAAGATGATTCTGCTTAAAAAGATATCTTAACAACCTGCTGCTTAGAAACCTGTAGTCATCATACTTTTATGTTGCTATATAGCGATCAAAAATTTTCAAATTTATAAATTTTCTGATCGAGCAGTGCATTCGCACATAGTTGAGTCACCAACCCAAACCAGAGCAATAAATAAAAGCAATTAAGAACACGTCAACCCAACGCCAGCTACAAGACAATGAGACAACGTTTGACTTAACGCCACAAAGGAAATTGGGATCGACTTTGACAGACCAAACTCAACTCAAATTTACGACATCACAACAAACCAAACAAAGAGCAGAGTCCAGTAACACAAGTACGCAGAAATTGTAACGAAGGGACGCTGTAGGGTTAAGCCAACGCGTGTGAATGTAAGAAAGAGATACTCACTGACAAAGGATTTAGAAAGGTTTCAACAGTACGGAGACAATACAGCAAATACCCAATGAATACAGACGACCATGTCGCACAGCATGAAAACAACGCCAGAGTGACAACTGATGAAATGAACTGAAGAAATCGTGGAGGCAGCTCAGAATGACAGCAAGCAAGAAGTTATTAATTGGTAGAAAAAACGAAGGATAGTTGAACAAGGAATAGGACGCAACAGATTGTTACAGACACAAGGGAGTAACACCAAACCTTGGTAAACTCACGGAACAAAGGTTTGACAGACAGGCGAGCAATTACTTTATATTCTTAGAAATAGTGCAATGTCCTTCGCTGTGTATTTCAAAGGATGTTCAGCAGCCAACCAGAGGTTAGCATCTTCCGAAGAAGCAAGTGGAGAGAGCTGTTGTCATGGTGACAACTAGGGCAGCGAATCAGGGAGTCAAAAACCAGAGATCTTCAAAGTGGAAGGAAGTCTTGGACCTATCGAGAACAACCAAAGGCGTGGAAGACGGAAAATTGCATTATGGTAGAAAACGTTTGATAAAAACCGTTTGCAGGGTACGCGAGGCTCTCAGTCTTAGCCTCAATTGCAATCTCAGTTTTCAATCTCAGTCTTAGTCAGTCTCATAAAATTTTGTGCTCAGTTCTACACAAGTTTACCGCAGCATCGCGCAGTTTATTTACTTAGTTACCTAAGTATCGTTATACTTTCGAGCGACATTATGGAACTTAGAAACTTTAACAAGTGAAGTAACATCTCGATAATAGAACTTTTGTGTATCAACTTCGGACATTGTGATTCATATCAGAAACGTATCATGATTCAGACTTAATCATTCTAGTCATGCAGACTCATGAACAATAAGAGACTCAACATTCATAAACACAAGTGCATAACATAACGCACATTACGACCAAGCTAAATAGAACGTGAACAGTTACATGAAGCAGCTTTGTAATAGACATTTTATTTGAACACAACCCATAAATGATGGTTGCACCTACACAACACAGAACTCTATAAACTATTAGGAAAAGACAGGTAACACTAACACCACACCACGCATGCCGCGAGTTACGGAGTGATAGTGAAACATCTAATCAACGGAACTACCACACATGGAATCACCAGTAAGCAGGAAATTTCGCCGATGGAATTTTGGATATTCAAAATGTCAAGTTAAGTCCTCATGATATTAATACTATAATAATACTGCTGCTCTGTCTCTTTTCCAAGAACTAACACCTTTGAGAAATTGTATAATCATTTAGATATATTATGAATTTAAAAGCTACCCATCTGAGACACATAATGAACGCATTAGTTTAGAATGAATACTATTTGATTTGTCTATGTTTTGTGTATGTTTATCATGTTGTATGTTGTTTTCAGCCATCAACGAAAACAGATTTATATTGTGATTTATTTTATATGTTTCTGAATGTATTTTCAGGTAATAATTTATATATGTGTTTCGGAAGTTTACTTTATTAATGTTTAATAAACAAGCATTTTATTTGTCATGTATTTTATGCGTTCATTATTGTTCCAAACCTTAATATCAAAAGACATTAACGTCAATTGATTTGTTTTGATAAATTTTCTTATATTGTTCTTTATAAAAACTAAATAAAGAGTCTCAGTAATTATTCTAATTAGTAACGGAGACATTCAGTCATTAGAGTGATTAATAATATTTACATAATCAGTATAATTTAATTGCATTATATAAATTTGCATAATTATCGTTAAATCAACATGACACTACCAACGTGTGGCATGATATATTAAAATAAACATGGCGCCCATCGCATGGCAAAAGAGCAGGCAGTAGGTAGATTACGTAGTGTAACGTAAAATTAGAATAAGAATCTTTAGTGTAAAGCTGGTTTGACTGGATGCTCACACGAAGCATAAAGCAAAAATGGCTAGTAGTTCCGATAGCATGAACTTCGAGGTCAATAACCAAAACGTGTGCCCAATACCGAAGAGGAGAACTCGCTGATCGAGTCAAATACGATTGAAGAGGCGCAGGACGTCAGAGCACGGGGATAGATGTCACAACCGCAAGAAGAAGTAACATTACAGTCATTAATGGACTTCATGCATAAGCAGAATGAAAAAACTAATGACAATCTTAAAAATAATTAATGAGAAATTTGACAAACAGGATGAAGAAATTGTCAAAGAAATTTAAAGTGCCCGGAAATAGTCATTAAATTTAATAATGGTATTATCGTACCGGCTTTAATTGATACCGGTAGCGTGATCAATGGCTTATCAGAAGCCTGGTTCAACAATAACAAGAAGTACATCGTGCCATATGAAATATTACCAATGACAAATACTCTTATTGTAAGTGCTGTAGGGAATAAGTCGAAGCTAATTAGAAAACAAATACTATGTGATATTGAAATTGACGGTGTTAAAAACGAGTGTGTATTTTTAATCATACCAGAACTTATTAAACCTTGTATACTAGGAATAAGCTTCTTACAAGAAATGGGATGTCGCATCGACATTGGAAATAGAAGAATTGAATTAAAAAATAAAGCTGATGAGGAGGAGTACGCTGTACCAATCATGAATATTGAATTGCTGAATAGTGAAGAGGAGGAAGAGATTCTGCGGTGCATCGACGAGAAGATAGAAAATATAGATTGTAAGGATGAAGGTATATTGGAACGTCTGAAGGAAATATTAATAAGAAATAGGAATGTATTCAGGGAATGCCCAGGAAGAACAGAAGGGTACTCACACGAATTTCAAGTTATGGACAGGACGCCTTACTTTCAAAGAGGTTGGCCTGTGCCGCTTGCCTACAAGAACAAGGTGGATGATGAGATCAACCGGATGCTGCGATACGGGGTGATTGAACGCTGTAACAGTCCGTATGTCAACCCACTCGTCACGGTTATCAAAAAGGATGGAAGAGTTCGCCTGTGTCTTGACGCAAGAAAAGTGAACAGTGTGACTATACCAGATTACGAAGGCGTTTCCCCGATAAATGAAATATTAGCGAGGTGTAGTGAAATGCGATACCTATCGACAGTCGATCTATCCAGCAGTTTTTGGCAAGTTCCATTAAAACAGGAATGCCGGAACTTTACAGCATTTATGTATGAGGGCAGGTGCTACCGGTTCACAGTGACACCGTTCGGACTCAGTACAGTACCAGTTCTGCGGCGCTGACACGAGGATTGGATGTAGCATTAGAAGATGAAATTAAAAGGAATAAATAATATACGTAGATGATTGTCTATGTTATTCCAACAGCATCGAAGCACACTTGGAACACTTGGAAGCGTTATTAAACAATCTTAATAAAGAAAACTTAACCGTCAACCTCAACAAATCACAATTTTTCAGGCACGAGATCTCGTACCTTGGATACCGATTAACGACACGGGGAATCCAAGCAACAGAAGACAAGGTAAAAGCCACATGAAATTCCCTACGCCCAAGAACCAGAAACAATTAAAAGGCTTCTTAGGTCTTACTAACTTTTACAATCGCTTTACGAGTAAGTATGCAGAGACGACTCAACCGTTGCACGAGTTATTAAAGAAAGGACGCAAGTTTTCTTGGACACCTGAGTTAAATGATTGTTTTCAGAGAGTCAAAAATTTATTTGTGGAGACTGTAATTTTAAAATTCCCACGACCAAACCATAGGTATTACATACAGTGTAACTTTGTAACTACCAACTTTGCGTACGGTGGCCAACTCTATCAACTCGATGAAGAAGGGAAGATTGGCGTGATGCTTTCACTAGCAAGACATTTAAAGGTGCGGAACGGAACTATTATACAACAGAGAAAGAACTCTTGAGTATTGTTCGCTGTTTGGAGAAATTCCGTATGTATATCCTAGGCCAACCTTTAACCATAATCACCGACAATAAGGCATTAACTTTTATGCATAAAGGTCACCTGAATAATTCACAAATCACACAATGGGTTCTCGCAGTGCAAGAATACAAATTCGACATTATTCATTGTAAAGGTAAAGATAACGTAGTCGCAGATATTTTGAGCAGATACCCAGCCGACGCAAAACCTGACGAAGTCAATGACGACACTCATGAATACCTAATCAATCATTTAATTATTAAAATGAACCACGATGTAAGCAAGACCATCAAGGACATTGGGAGACACCAGCTTGATGACAATAAGCTTAAATTAATTATTGACAAGATCAAGGACGAAAATTTAGGTCAAAAGCTAAGCAAACTTTATAAGTATATTAATAATAAGTTGTATAGACGACAATGAAATGAATGGAAGTTGTATGTACCTAGTAATGTATCTGATAATTTAATTACGGTGATTCATCGGATGTATGGACACCTGGGACCAAAAAAGTGCATAAAAATGTTGCAAGAGCACTTTACATTTGATCAGATGTTGAAGAAAGTAAAGGCTTACATTCGAACATGTGACACTTGCCAGAAGTGCAAGGACACTAATAACAAAATGTTATTTGGAGGGACTAGAGCTGTAGTGCCTGCGGCGAAAGGAGATCTTATCAGCGCAGACTACTATGGACCCCTACCGACGGGAGCAGGAGGTGTTAAATATTTACTTGTGATAGTAGACAACTTCACAAAATATGTCAAGTTGTTTACGCTGTGGAGAGCTACAACTACCACGACGTTACGAAGAGTGAAGACTTACTGCAGGGAGTTTGGGTCACCGAAGGCTATTCTGACCGATAACGGGACACAATTCACCTTAAAGAAATGGGTCAATGGACTAAAGGAATTAAATATACAGCGATACGGAATCCTTGTGCCAACCTAGCCGAAAGGATCAACCGACCAGCTTGGCAATCTATTTCGGATTTTCGTACATGATCATCACACCAAATGGTCACAGTACGTGAGAACAATTGAGGCATGCATAAACGAAGTGTATCATGAGACAATCGAGATAACTCCTCATGAAGCGCACCTAGGTAAAAAGCTAACTCGAGCATGGGAAAAATGCTTAGATAAAGAGGTTATTAATATTAAAGGAAAAATTAATAGCAATATATTCGTAAAAATCAAAGAAAAGCGAGAAAAACATGCAAAACGCAGCAAAAAACAAGAAGATTATGAAATTCGCAATTGGCGACAAAGTATTGATAAGAACTTATTACCAATCTGACGCTACACTGAAGAAGATTGATAAATTCTTTGAACTTTTTTCCGGACCGTATAGAATTAACCGAATCCTCGGAGATGCCACGTGTGAGCTTGTTGATTGCGACGACAACAATAAGGTGCGAGGAAAATTTAATATACGACAAATCAAAAAGTACTATGAACTAGCGGAAGAAGTACAAGTTACACAGGAATGTGGAAATGATGTTGACAGTTAGATGGCTGAGGGGAAGCACATGTATTAGGTGATTGTCCCGCGAAGCCAGTCCAACTAGCTAATGAATAAAAACGTGTAACATAATATCATGTATGATTTAAGATTTATGTAATTCTTTAGATCATGATATATATTATAACGATTCATATTAGCGTCCTATCTGAGCGTTATATGAAAGTGTTAGACTGTACGAGTATAGCAGCGTAAGCAAGAGAGAGAGCGTACAATCGCAGCCATCTCACTCTAACCTCGTCACAGCGACGTCCGCTACCAGTACGAACATGAAACTTTACTCAATTCAAATTATCAGTTGAACCTGCAATAACTTCAAAAGTTATAAATATACGGCAATTCGGAAAACAGCATTGTGTTCAGCAAGTAAAGCTTTACAAGTAGCCGCAATCTCAGTTAATATAATTAACAATTGAAGAAGTTATAAGGAAGACGAACGCCAAAAGGAATAACAAGAGAATTATAATACGTAGGAATTAAGTGTTTTCACACACACACAGATAAAGACCTAAGCAACAATATTGTGTGGTCAGATCTTTGAAAACACGTTTGCAAATACCTGAAATCAATCAATTTGCAAATACAGGAAGTACGATTTTGACTAGAAATTCTCAACCGTTTCAAACCTGTCATGGGGTGTTTGCTCGACCTGTTAGAGATTGTCGAGACTGGAAAAACGTATGATTTATTTGAACAACCAATCAGAAGCCCGTATTTAAAACAGACGCCAACTCAAACCGAGGGGTAGCGTTACTCTTCGTTCGAATCTTCAAGGCGCTAGTCGTGTATAAATTATATGCAGAAATTTTAAAATCACGCAAAGTTGTATTTAAGTAGAAGTTTGAGAAGTAGTCTGCAGTAGAGGAACTACCACAGTTCAACAACACTCGCTGTGTAAAACAACACATTAATTAATTAAATTATTAATTAATTAATTTATAATCAGCCATGAAGTGACCTGAGCAACAGAGAGCTACTGCATCTGTAATTGACAGAGCATCTTTCTACAGGATTGATCAACATCATTTCTTCTGGGCTAAACCATCGAAAGGAGGACCTCTACGGATTCCTATCTTCGGTCGACGCATCAAACAGTAAGAAATAGATTCATTGATCAATGAAATAAGTCCTAAACAAATAATAAAAAGCAATAAACAATTTTTAAAAGACACTAAGAATCGTACACTTTGTATTTAATGTGTAAGATTAGCTATAACATAGTATAGGAGTGTAGAATGGAAAGTGAGGTGTAGTATTGGACATGCAAATTATTGCAGACCTGTTCTTTAGCACTGGTTTGGGAGATATCAATCTCTTAATTAAACCAGATAAGAGCAATAGGTCGTTTGAACGTCTTAATCTTTACTTTTCACACACACTTGTTAATTATAAGAGTTAGGGTAGCAATAAGTCCTACAATTAACATTTTCAAGAAATTTAAAAATAATTAAAACTTTAATTAAACATACTCAAGCAAAACTTTAAAGTGTTATTTGTAACGATTCCCCTTGAATCCACAATCACTGAACGAATCCTGAGAATTTGTGTCTCTATGCTCTGAAATAAGCTGGAACCGTGTCATTAGTATTTGGGATTTGTTCTGGCGCCCAGGTAAAGTAATCTCACGGGTAAGTAACGTTTTATCTAACATTCAAAATATTAGATAAGTGTGTTAGATGAAAGGAGTGTTGTAATATATATATATATATATATATATATATATATACTGTAACGTTACATAACCCCTGCCCAAATATGATAACATTATTACCAGAGAAAAAACCAGTAATCACCCACTTTTAAAAGTCAGAAATGGGGATTAGGTATCAAGCTATGAGAACCTTTGTACTCTAAAAACACTGTAAACATTGTAAACAATAATCATAAAAGTGCAGTGTACAAAGTGGAACATAGTGTAATCGGTTAAAGTGTCAAACATTTAAAAAGAGCATCTCACAAATTTGTGCTGGAGATGAAAAAAAATCAGTATTGTAGCAATAGACTATGATGATACTATGGACAAGTTTTGTATTTTTTGTATTTGTTGTAATTTTATATTGTGTAGGCCACAAAGGTCTTATAACTAAGAGTAATATTTTTGTTTACTATAATTATTTTGTTTAGAGGTAAAATAATCCAGGGTTATATATAAAATAATAATGGCAAAATAATACAATGTTAGCAAGATGGCATGTAAAAAATAGTGTAGAGTAAGGATACCTTAAATGAATTATAAATCATAAACAAACCAAAATAAAAGGAATTAAAATATAAAATACCAGTAGACAAGTTTAAGTAAAGATATAAAGAAAAACCGTAAATAAATTAAATTTGATTATAGGTAAAATTTGTAAAGGATTATTTTTTCTAAAAAGAAGAAATGAAATAATAATAATTATTATTAGCCTATATACTAAAAGGTATCTAGATTAGCCAATAAAAAACCATAAATTTCTTGGTTACTAGGAGTAACTAACTAAGAAGAAATGATTTAATTGTTCAGAGATATTCAATGTGAGAAGTTGATGAAAAGTGTAATGTCTTGTAAAAAATTAAGAAATTTATAAATACTATTCGGAAATAATCAGTGCAAAATTAATAAACTTAATGAGTGATATCCACTACATCCTAGACATCCTTGGAACAGAATAATTCATGGCCGCAAATTGATGGAAATTGTAAAATCAGTTATCCATTTTCAGGCCTAGCCTACCGAAATTC
Organism: Magicicada septendecula; assembly: GCA_034769895.1. Taxonomy (NCBI): domain Eukaryota; kingdom Metazoa; phylum Arthropoda; class Insecta; order Hemiptera; family Cicadidae; genus Magicicada; species Magicicada septendecula. The sequence goes on along the minus strand of CM068368.1, from coordinate 742,474,229 downwards.
AACATTGTTGGTGAGATCGTTTCCTATTAAAATTTAACTAAATTACACCTCAACTATAAACTTAGAACACTAGAAACAGCACCATCTCTGTAAATTCATCTGGAAACAAGGTGAACATAAACTTTATTTTAAGTAACCAAAAAACAGCAAAACGTGGCCTTGTTAATAATATTCCGGCAGCCATGATGTTTAGTATTCGTTTTCGTCGGTGAAGAAACGTAACCTGCGCTCTAGCGGTCAAAAAATCAACTACATGATATAGATTATACTAATTTTATATGGGTCAGTACCCATATACATTTCTGACTTTCTCAGAGTTCAAAGAACCTTCAGTAACCCTGGAAATTAATTAATTATTTCTTTCTCCTTATTAAAACTGAAATAAAAATATTTGTTATGTGATATATGTTGGTAAAAGTAAGATCGAAATAACTCTGTCATTTATGAAGTAATCGATTATCAATCCATGTTTTGGGAGACCATAAATGTTAAATAAATTCAAGGAATGCCTTGTGTTTAAATAATAAAATGTGTATTATTTCCAGTAGATGGTAGTTAGTTACAGGTAATAAGAAGATCGAGAAGAGAAAGGAAATCAGTCCGGACATCAAGAAATTATTACGTACCATTTGAAGTCATTTAACCTCAAATGGGTTCGTAAAAGTAGAAATCAGCTGATGCCACGAGCGGAAAAATTTGAAATACTCAATCGTATACTAAGAGAGTAATTCTCTTTGCCTTTCTTTACTCTCTCTCCTAACTACTGTCAAACAACGGTATTGGTTTAATATAAACAAAATTTAAGAAAATCACAAAATATCTTTGCATAATCACACACACTCGATTTTGAAGGCATATAACACAAAGATAACAAATTCTCTAACTCTTAATTAAGCTAGATTTTTTTTTCAAAGAGTATCTAATAGACGTAAATTTACTTAATCGGAAAGCCTAGACGAGAGACGTTACAAGATGGCGCTCAACTTATATAATTTTAAAACTTAATATAACGAAAAACCTAATTGTTGTCGGCAACTATGAGAAGACAAGAAATGCATAATACCAGAGGCAGGTCGAAGAAGAGGGCAGAAGACACGGAGAAGGAAGAAGGTGGACAGGAACAAGAAATAGAAGTAGTCACAGACAGTGAAATGGAACAACTGACGGGTGATAAGGAAAAAACCGAAGTAGTTACGGACACGGAAAAGGAAAGAGTTGAAGAGGATGCCAAAGGGGACCAACCAGATAAATCCACCCAAAAAGAAGACATGAGCATGCAGGAGATGTTGAGAATAATATTGGAAAGCAATAAACTACAAAATGAAACATTAAACAAGAAATTTGATAAAATAGATGAAAATTTTACGAAACAGGAGGAAAACTCAAAGCAAACCAATGAGGAAAATAAGGAAAATTTTAGGAGACAGGAGGAAAAATTTGATAAATTAGATGAAAACTCAAGGAAACAAAATGAAACCATAAGCAAAAAATTTGACAAAATAGATGAAAACTTTAGGAAACAGGAGGAGAACTCAAGGAAGCAAAATGAAACCTTGAGGGACAGTTTAAAACAAATTGAGAAAATAAACGAAGCAAATTTAAAAAAATTTGAGGGTAAAATGGAGAATTTCAGTAAGGAGTTAAGGGAAAATCTCGAGAGTAAAATTGAAATGGTCAGTAATACACTTAGCCAAAGAGTAGATGAATACAAGGAGGAAGCAGAAAAGAAGATAATAGAAACCAATCAAAGATTAGATAAAACAGAAGAAAAGATGGAACAAATCAGAACAGGAATAGATGCCCGAATGGATCGAGAGGAACAAAGTAATCAAGTTCGCAAAATGGCCATACGCCAGGAGAATAATGATCAGTTGGACGGTATAAAAAGCAACATAACCAGTAAATTCACTGATTTTAATGAGATGATAGAAAATGTCAAGAACAAGTTCCATAACCAGGGAGAAAAATTAGAAAACTTACAACATCTACAAACAAACCTACAAGGGGAGGTAGATAGAATGGGTTCAAGATCTACATGCAACGCTCAACTTACTATCCAAGTTAGTAGAGAAAGTGTAAACTTTAGAGATTATCGAAGAAACCCACTCGAATTTTTAGGAAGAGTGGATGAAATTTTAAACCGGTCAAAAGAGAACCGATGGAACATGATCAAAGGCACACTTGATGAGTGTTTTAAAAACATCAATGACAATTGGTAACTGTAATTCGAAACGAGGTGTGTGATTATGAAAATTTTAAAAGGTCGTTTAAGCTGAAATACTGGTCTGAGTCAGTGCAAAACATTATTCGAGATGATATCTGTCATGGGAGGTATGACCGCAGTACAGGACAGACACCTACTGCTTATTTTTTGGGGAAGGTGTGTGTGGGGAAGTGTTTAGACCCGAAGATCCCTGAGGAGTGTTTGGTAACTAAGATAGTATATCATTTTGAGGAAAAGATTATCAGTGCTCGATTAAGTGGTCAAATAAAGACAATTGGAGGTATGGAAACACTATTAGAGAACTATTAGCAAGAATCATATTACAGGAGGAGTAGATGGAGATCAGGAAATACAGAGGACCGGAGAAACGAACAACCCAGAGACACTCGACCAAGAGTAAATTATGTAAGGGCCAACAATAATTACTATAATAACCGTTATCGAGGAAGATGGCAAAATTATAATAACCGGAATTATCAAAACAATTCATATCAGAGAGAAGAAGGTCCGCAAAGAAGTAGGAGTGAAGAACAAAGTAGATTTAGAACCAGTGAGGAAGAAAGGAGGCAATCAAATGAACCTCAACATAGTGAGAATGTTGAACAAGCTAATAATAATGACGGAAGTTGGGGAATCGGGTACCAGCAGTGAGAAGAAGTGACAGCCCGTCACTGCTAGAGACAACCGGGCACAGAATTTACCACAGTCCTAATAATAATAAATTAAAGAAACCAATAACAATTATCAGAAACCATTATTTAAAGAATATACTAGCGGAATTAATGGAGGAAAGAGCAATTAAAGGGTCATCACAAAACAATGATATAGTTTATATACGAATAAAATTAATGGAGTATTAGCAGAAGCCATGATTGATACAGGAGCAAATGTTTCAATTATTGACCAATTAGAGCTTGACTGGGTTAGTGAATTAACTACTGAGAGAATACCTACTTTACCAATTAATAACTTAACAATTATTGGCGCCACCGGGAAACAAAATAAAACAATTAGAAAACAAGTGTCTTTGAATGTTAATAACAGTGGGATAGGAATACCTATGGGATTTTTAGTAGCCAAAGGGCTACCTTTTAGGGTATTAATAGGGTGTGATATGCTACGGTGACACACTGCAGTTATAAATCTGGCCAGTGGTATAGTAACACTGAGTGCAGAAGAAGGTGAGTTATCGGCTGAGATAATTGGTAGCCAAAGTGCCCCTCAGTGTCTGAGCTGATTCTATATTAGGGAGAATAATAGGTTAACCATAGGTAAAAATACTGAAGTAACAGAATCAGAAATGTGGCAAGGGAAGATAGAAGAGATAATGGAGTTTCAAGATAAGCAGGCCCAGGAAACAATCAGTGTAGAAGAAAAACATCAACTTATAAAAATGTATAATAAATACAGAACAGTATTCTCGGATTCACCCAGAAAAGCTAAAAACTTCCTGTGTGAGTTAAAGTTCAAAGACAATGTCAATTTTAATAAACGGTCATATCCCATCGCTCAAGCTTTGAAAGAATCAGCAAGAAAAGAAATTCAAAGGATGATAATGGAAGATATAATTGAAAGAAGCAATTCTCCGTATACCAGCCCATTGGTAGCTATACCAAAGAAAGATGGTCAAGTAAGATTATGCCTCGATGCTCGGGAGCTGAATAAAATGCTCATTAACGACCACACGTCTCCAGGGGAGATTGATGAAATAATGAAAAAATTTTATGGATGTAAGTACATGAGTACTTGGGATGCAGTCTGCAGATATTGGCAAATAGAGTTGCACCCTAACAGTAGACAATAAGTCGCTTTCATATTTGAAGGACGAAATTATCATTTCAAATGTTTACCTTTTGGATTGGTAAATTCTGTGGCCGTGTTCATTCAATGTATGGATCAAATTCTGGGTAAAGAAATTTTAGACTTCACTACGGTATATGTTGATGACATACTAATTACTTCTTGTACATGGAAGGAGCATTGTAATAGAGTGGAAACAGTGTTAAATAAGCTGTTACAACATAATATAACATTGAAACTAGATAAATCAAAATTTATCACACATGAATTACCATTTTTAGGATTCATTCTGTCAGCTACTGGAATAAAACCATCTCCTGAGAAAGTAAAGGCTATCCAAGATTTTCCAAAACCAAAAATTTTAAAACAATTACAATCTTTTTTGGGGATATGCAACTATTATAGGAAATTTCAACAGGGTTATTCAGAAGTAACAGCAAATTTCCAATATTTACTTTCGAAGAAAAACAAGTGGAAGTGGAAAGAAGAATTGTTGAAATTGCAAATAAGAACATATAAAACGTCAGTATACCACCCTAGTAGTAATCCTGCCGAACACGTCTTGAGGGAAGTTGGTAGAATTTTGCGGACCTACTGTCACCAAGAACATGGTAAATGGAGCCAGTACCTGGAACCAGCAGAAACCTTCCTTAACTGGGCATACCATGAGACTATCGGAACCAGCCCTTATCAAGTAATGTTTGAAAGACCACCACCCAGAGAAATCACATCATTAATAAATTTTCCTCCAGGAGAGAGAGTAGAATTCAATAAAATCGAAATGCACAACAGGTTGCTGCATAAAGCTGAACTTCAATATAAAAAGGAAACTGGAAAGAAGAAAAGAAATAACCCATACAAAGTAGGGGATAAGGTGCTAATAAAAAATAGACAATTACCCAGTTCTATAGAAGGTACTGCAAGGAAATTACTTTTACTTTATACCGGGCCATACCTAGTAACCCAGGTGAAAGGAAATAATACATATGAGATTAAATCAGTTAACAATAACAAAATAAAAGGGGTGTATAACCAAGCCTAAATAAAGAAATATTATGAAGATTAATAAAGGAAGGAGAGGATTGAAGAATTCAAAGATTATTTTTAAAAAGTAAATAAAAATAAATCTGTTCTAGTGGGGGTGCTTTATGTAACGTTACATAACCCCTGCCCAAATATGATAACTTAATCACCAGAGAAAAAACCAGTAATCACTCATTTTTAAAAGTCAGAAATGGGCATTAGGTATCAAGCTATGAGAACCTTTGTACTCTAAAAACACTGTGAACATTGTAAACAATAATCATAAAAGTGCAGTGTACAAAGTGGAACATAGTGTAATCGGTTAAAGTGTCAAACATTTAAAAAGAGCATCTCACAAATTTGTGCTGGAGATGAAAAAAAATCAGTATTGTAGCAATAGACTATGATGATACTATGGACAAGTTTTGTATTTTTTGTATTTGTTGTAATTTTATATTGTGTAGGCCACAAAGGTCTTATAACTAAGAGTAATATTTTTGTTTACTATAATTATTTTGTTTAGAGGTAAAATAATCCAGGGTTATATATATATAAAATAATAATGGCAAAATAATACAATGTTAGCAAGATGGCATGTAAAAAATAGTGTAGAGTAAGGATACCTTAAATGTATTATAAATCATAAACAAACCAAAATAAAAGGAATTAAAATATAAAATACCAGTAGACAAGTTTAAGTAAAGATATAAAGAAAAACTGTAAATAAATTAAATTTGATTATAGGTAAAATTTGTAAAGGATTATTTTTTCTAAAAAGAAGAAATGAAATAATAATAATTATTATTAGCCTATATACTAAAAGGTATCTAGATTAGCCAATAAAAAACCATAAATTTCTTGGTTACTAGGAGTAACTAACTAACAAGAAATGATTTAATTGTTCAGAGATATTCAATGTGAGAAGTTGATGAAAAGTGTAAGTCTTGTAAAAAATTAAGAAATTTATAAATACTATTCGGAAATAATCAGTGCAAAATTAATAAACTTAATGAGTGATATCCACTACAGCCTAGACATCCTTGGAACAGAATAATTCACGGCCGCAAATTGATGGAAATTGTAAAATCAGTTATCCATTTTCAAGCCTAGCCTACCGAAATTCAACATTGTTGGTGAGATCGTTTCCTATTAAAATTTAACTAAATTACACCTCAACTATAAACTTAGAACACTAGAAACAGCACCATCTCTGTAAATTCATCTGGAAACAAGGTGAACATAAACTTTATTTTAATTAACCAAAAAACAGCAAAACGTGGCCTTGTTAATAATATTCCGGCAGCCATGATGTTTAGTATTCGTTTTCGTCGGTGAAGAAACGTAACCTGCGCTCTAGCGGTCAAAAAATCAACTACATGATATAGATTATACTAATTTTATATGGGTCAGTACCCATATACATTTCTGACTTTCTCAGAGTTCAAAGAACCTTCAGTAACCCTGGAAATTAATTAATTATTTCTTTCTCCTTATTAAAACTGAAATAAAAATATTTGTTATGTGATATATGTTGGTAAAAGTAAGATCGAAATAACTCTGTCATTTATGAAGTAATCGATTATCAATCCATGTTTTGGGAGACCATAAATGTTAAATAAATACAAGGAATGCCTTGTGTTTAAATAATAAAATGTGTATTATTTCCAGTAGATGGTAGTTAGTTACAGGTAATAAGAAGATCGAGAAGAGAAAGGAAATCAGTCCGGACATCAAGAAATTATTACGTACCATTTGAAGTCATTTAACCTCAAATGGGTTCATAAAAGTAGAAATCAGCTGATGCCATGAGCGGAAAAATTTGAAATACTCAATCGTATATTAAGAGAGTAATTCTCTTTGCCTTTCTTTACTCTCTCTCCTAACTACTGTCAAACCACGGTATTGGTTTAATATAAACAAAATTTAAGAAAATCACAAAATATCTTTGCATAATCACACACACTCGATTTTGAAGGCATATAACACAAAGATAACAAATTCTGTAACTCTTAATTAAGCTAGATTTTTTTCGAAGAGTATCTAATAGACGTAAATTTACTTAATCGGAAAGCCTAGACGAGAGACGTTACAAGATGGCGCTCAACTTATATAATTTTAAAACTTAATATAACGAAAAACCTAATTGTTGTCGGCAACTATGAGAAGACAAGAAATGCATAATACCAGAGGCAGGTCGAAGAAGAGGGCAGAAGACACGGAGAAGGAAGAAGGTGGACAGGAACAAGAAATAGAAATAGTCATGGACAGTGAAATGGAACAACCGACGGGTGATAAGGAAGAAACCGAAGTAGTTACGGTCACGGAAAAGGAAAGAGTTGAAGAGGATGGCAAAGGGGACCAACCAGATAAATCCACCCAAAAAGAAGACATGAGCATGCAGGAGATGTTGAGAATAATATTGGAAAGCAATAAACTACAAAATGAAACATTAAACAAGACATTTGATAAAATAGATGAAAATTTTACGAAACAGGAGGGAAACTCAAAGCAAACCAATGAGGAAAATAAGGAAAATTTTAGGAGACAGGAGGAAAAATTTGATAAATTAGATGAAAACTCAAGGAAACAAAATGAAACCTTGAGCAAAAAATTTGACAAAATAGATGAAAACTTTAGGAAACCGGAGGAGAACTCAAGGAAGCAAAATGAAACCTTGAGGGACAGTTTAAAACAAATTGAGAAAATAAAGAAGAAAATTTAAAAAAATTTGAGGGTAAAATGGAGAATTTCAATAAGGAGTTAAGGGAAAATCTCGAGAGTAAAATTGAAATGGTCAGTAATACACTTAGCCAAAGAGTAGATGAATACAAGGAGGAAGCAGAAAAGAAGATAATAGAAACCAATCAAAGATTAGATAAAACAGTAGAAAAGATGGAACAAATCAGAACAGGAATAGATGCCCGAATGGATCGAGAGGAACAAAGTAATCAAGTTCGCAAAATGGCCATACGCCAGGAGAATAATGATCAGTTGGACGGTATAAAAAGCAACATAACCAGTAAATTCACCGATTTTAATGAGACGATAGAAAATGTCAAGAACCAATTCCATAACCAGGGAGAAAAATTAGAAAACTTATAACATGTACAAACAAACCTACATGGGGAGGTAGATGGAATGGTTTCAAGATCTACATGCAACGCTCAACATACTATCCAAGATAGTAGAGAAAGTGTAAACTTTAGAGATTATCGAAGAAACCCACTCGAATTTTTAAGAAGAGTTGATGAAATTTTAAACCGGTCAAAAGAGAACCGATGGAACATGATCAATGGCACACTTGATGAGTGTTTTAAAAACATCAATGACAATTGGTAACTGTAATTCGAAATGAGGTGTGTGATTATGAAAATTTTAAAAGGTCGTTTAAGCTGAAATACTGGTCTGAGTCAGTGCAAAACATTATTCGAGATGATATCTGTCATGGGAGGTATGACCGCAGTACAGGACAGACACCTACTGCTTATTTTTTGGGGAAGGTGTGTGTGGGGAAGTGTTTAGACCCGAAGATCCCTGAGGAGTGTTTGGTAACTAAGATAGTATATCATTTTGAGGAAAAGATTATCAGTGCTCGATTAAGTGGTCAAATAAAGACAATTGGAGGTATGGAAACACTATTAGAGAACTATTAGCAAGAATCATATTACAGGAGGAGTAGATGGAGATCAGGAAATACAGAGGACCGGAGAAACGAACAACCCAGAGACACTCGACCAAGAGTAAATTATGTAAGGGCCAACAATAATTACTATAATAACCGTTATCGAGGAAGATGGCAAAATTATAATAACCGGAATTATCAAAACAATTCATATCAGAGAGAAGAAGTTCCGCAAAGAAGTAGGAGTGAAGAACAAAGTAGATTTAGAACCAGTGAGGAAGAAAGGAGGCAATCAAATGAACCTCAACATAGTGAGAATGTTGAACAAGCTAATAATAATGACGGAAGTTGGGGAATCGGGTACCAGCAGTGAGAAGAAGTGACAGCCCGTCACTGCTAGAGACAACCGGGCACAGAATTTACCACAGTCCTAATAATAATAAATTAAAGAAACCAATAACAATTATCAGAAACCATTATTTAAAGAATATACAAGCGGAATTAATGGAGGAAAGAGCAATTAAAGGGTCATCACAAAACAATGATATAGTTTATATACGAATAAAATTAATGGAGTATTAGCAGAAGCCATGATTGATACAGGAGCAAATGTTTCAATTATTGACCAATTAGAGCTTGACCGGGTTAGTGAATTAACTACTGAGAGATTACCTACTTTACCAATTAATAACTTAACAAGTATTGGCGCCACCGGGAAACAAAATAAAACAATTAGAAAATAAGTGTCTTTGAATGTTACTAACAGTGGGATAGGAATAGCTATGGGATTTTTAGTAGCCAAAGAGCTACATATTACGGTATTAATAGGGTGTGATATGCTACGGCGACACACTGCAGTTATAAATCTGGCCAGTGTTATAGTAACACTGAGCGCAGAAGAAGGTGAGTTATCGTCTGAGATAATTGGTAGCGAAAGTGCTCCTCAGTATCTGAGCTCATTCTATATTAGGGAGAATAATAGGTTAACCATAGGTAAAAATACTGAAGTAACAGAATCAGAAATGTGGCAAGGGAAGATAGAAGAGATAATGGAGTTTCAAGATAGGCAGGCCCAGGAAACAATCAGTGTAGAAGAAAAACATCAACTTATAAAAATTTATAATAAATACAGAACAGTATTCTCGGATTCACCCGGAAAAGCTAAAAACTTCCTGTGTGAGTTAAAGTTCAAAGACAATGTCAATTTTAATAAATGGTCATATCCCATCGCTCAAGCTTTGAAATATACAGCAAGAAAAGAAATTCAAAGGATGATAATGGAAGATATAATTGAAAGAAGCAATTCTCCGTATACCAGCCCATTGGTAGCTATACCAAAGAAAGATGGTCAAGTAAGATTATGCCTCGATGCTCGGGAGCTGAATAAAATGCTCATTAACGACCGCACGTCTCCAGGGGAGATTGATGAAATAATGAAAAAATTTTATGGATGTAAGTACATGAGTACTTGGGATGCAGTCTGCGGATATTGGCAAATAGAGTTGCACCCTAACAGTAGACAATAAGTCGCTTTCATACTTGAAGGACGAA